>QGSO01000375.1:118180-810892 GCA_011037825.1 Carya cathayensis
CATATCACAACTACGGCATCCATCTCACGCCCATACTTCACAGCACAGTCCACAAAACTACAAAATCAAACCCAACACTTCACAACCACACTTCGTTTCACAACTACGCAGCGAACTCTACAAATACAACTACATAGTCCACAAACCAACCAACTAACTACTTTAAACGTAAATAACTAGAGATAGAGGGTTATACCATCGACGGGATAACCCGTGCGTCGCTCGCTGCTCGTCACGAACATGCGTCGGAGGAGCGTACGTGGCGGTAACACCGCGTACGGTGGCTGTCCACCACATAAAGTGGTAGTTTGGGCTTGAGAATAGCTAGGCGTGGCCTTGGAAGGCTCATGGTCGCCTTGTGGTGGTCAAAGGTGGCGGAGCACGGCGGCATCATGCCGTGAACAGTAAATCTGAAAGGTGGGTGTTTGCTTGAGGTAGCGAAATGTCATAGAACTTCATGGCAAGCTAGGGAAAGGTAGAGGAACATGTGGTGGAGCTGTGGTGGCGAGGTGGTGGTCGTACGGCGGCTAACGGCGGCGGATCGGCCGTTTGAAGCCATTTTCGGCCTTGGAGAGTGAGGGAGAGTGAGAGCTCTACATAGCTCCGTTGGCCATGAAATTTCTTGGAGAGGTTCATGGTGATGAGAGGAACAAGGTGGTGGTGGTGAAACACCACGGTTGGCCGTGTACGGTGGCGCACGGTGGTGCAACCGAACGTGTGTGTGTGGAGACCCAAATGAGAAAGAGTGAGAGTTAGGGAGAAAGAAGGACATGGGGAGGAAGCTCTTGACATGGTGGTTCCAATGGTGGTGCTTGGTGGCCGTTTTGGCCGTGTATGGTGGTCCAAAGAGGTGGAAATGGCCATAAGACCCATTTCTTTGAAGGGAGAAATAGAGAAAAGGAGTGGCCGGTTTAGCTCACCACCGGTGAGGTAGTGCTTGCCAGCGGGAGAAGAACACGCCGGTGTGGGAGGTGAGGCACGGCGGCCAGAGGTGGCGCCGGCTGGAACCTTGAACCGATCGGGTATGGAGGAAGCTACATCACGTGTACGTCGGCCATGAGGGAAGGAGAGGAAAGAGAAAGAAGAAAAAAAAAAGAAAAGGAAAAAGTGAAGGGAAAAGAGTAGGGACTTGGGTAATTAACTTCAATCCTACGCTTTGGGATCCTCAAATAATTCAACGATGAGTTAAAACACTGATTTGAAAACGCGTAAGTGTTTTATTTTAAATAAAACACTTTAAATAAAACACTACGAGGAATTAAGGTAGAATATTATTTTATAAACCAAAGTTTATAAAATAATATTTCCTCATCATTATTTAAAATGATAAAGTACCGTTAATTAATCGAAGAGGATAAAATCATTTAAATTAATAAAACACTTAATTACAACACTGAGATGAATTAAGATAGAATATTATTTTACAAACTAAGGTTTATAAAATAATATTTCTTCATCATTATTTAAAATGATAAAGCATCATTAATTACTTAGAGAGTATAAAACTACTTAAATTAAATAAGAGTTTTCAACGTAAAGTTAAACCTCTTAATATCTTAAAACAACTAAAATATTTAATCTAAGTAATTATCCACAATTATAATATTTTCAGAGCTCATTAAAATATTATAATTGTGCTACTTTAAAAACAAGCTTATCTAATAACACTGGAAATATCTTCTATAGATATTTCCATAATACCCCAAATATCCATAGACTATAAAATATCTTACTTTGAAATCCGGTGGATAACTTCCGGAATACGCCATCGAGGTACAACGCTTAGGATAATTATGTTCATGATCTTTCAGTTGTCGGGTGAAGAACAAAATAACGTGATTTACGAGAAAAGATAAATTATGCACGTGATTTCGGGTGAGGGTAAAGACGAGAGAGATGGTTATTGCTGTCGGGAAAGAATCCAAAACTGATTGCCGTGCTGTCTAATATGTGCGAAAAAAAAAAAAAAAAAAAAAAAGAAGGGTGAGGAGATAAGGCTAGATTTTAACGGGCTGTTACAATAGTGTTTGCCATAGTCCACCCCAAATGCTCCATAAGGAAACTCATTCCTTATAGGAGCCTTGACTTCCTCCAATTCCAATCCCATAATTTAAGGAATTAACAATCCTCTTCAATTCCTTAAATCCCACATCCCTTAATTTAAGGAATTGACAATCATCTCCAATTCCTTAAATCTCTCATCCTTTAAATCTCTCAAGTCAACATTGACTTACCAAACTAGCCCCACCAAATCCTCAAGGATTCCTAACACTTAGGAATCCTTCCAAAACCCTAGCCTCCATCCACCTTGGTGCCATCCTAAGTCCCATTGGGAAATTTCAGCCACCCTAGTTGCTCCATAGCCAAAAACCCTAGCCTCACTCACTTACATCAACCCTAGGCCAATCAACTTGGCACTACACTCAAGAAATAAGCCAAGCCGTCCATAGAAAATTACGATCCCTAAACACTTAACCTACCAAATTCCATCACCATCTCCACCACTCCACATCCCAAACACCTACCCATTGTTGAAGGCCAAGCAAGTTGGCAAGATCACTCGGTCACCAACATCACCAAGGCGAGCTCGTAGACTTAATGTTTATGGCCAAGATCAGGGTCCTTAACAAGCTGGTGGAGGGTGGCGTCGCGAGTGCTGGGCGACGAGTGGTCCTTGTGAACTCCTTCCTTTTGTTCGAAATTGACTGTGGGGAAAAAATGTTTGGGGGGGAGGGGGGGCTGGCGGGGGGTCAACGGGCAGAGGTAGGCAAATGACTTGCCTATGTTGGGCAACGACAAGGATGGGGACGCTCGAGGGTGCTAGGCGAAGGGAGGGAAGGAGGGGGACGCGGTAGTGGGATGGGTTCAATTCATATGATCGATGGTTCAAAATCAAATGCTAGTTTCCGCAGGAAGGAGAAAAAACAAAAAAGAAAAAGTACATTCAAGTAACGTGTGCAACAACTGATGTGCTACAGCAGTTGCTCTATAGAATTACTCCTCTCAATTTCCTGCATAACTTTCTACTTTTGTTTTCTCATCAACACAAACAAACACCAATAATTATTTGTTACAAAAAAGACTCTTCTCACATTTATGCCAGCTTTACAGGGAAAATTTCATTGATTTTCCTCAAGAGTTTCACGAGTTATGTATATTATATTGCGTTCCTTTTATTTTATTCTAATCAGACACTTATTTCTCCTCAAATTGTAATAAATACCATACAACAATGATCTTGATCAAGACATTAGAAACGAGCAACTCAAATCATTTTCCCGAATTCATGCAAAAAGAAAAATAAAAATACTCTAAAAGAGTTACCATTTAACTCCAGTTATAATCTCTCAATTCATCTTTCCTAATACAAAATTATCTTCTCCCACGCAAGAACCAGATATTTGTTAACCATACCGTCGAAGCCACCTTATTGTTATCCCCAGTTCCCACTTCCCATTCAAGTAGCCAGATCGAATAATCAAGTTAGCCCCAAATCCAGATGAACCATGAGGTGTTTAATTTTGTATGGGGTATGAACTAACAGGGGATTATTGAGGCTCCCAATACTGGACTATGGCAACCATAACCCACAAAACCCATAATCCATTGACACTGAACCCAGATCCCTTCACAAAGCAAAGCTAAAAAGTCAATAAACTGAATTACACTATCAATGAACACAGTTACACTATCAATGAACACAGTTGCCTCAGACAATAACCCCATTCTCCTGTCACTAGATCTGAACAGAACAACCATGTTAACATCTTTCAAAGATCTTGTAAAGCTTCTCCAGTGAAGCGACCTGTAGAAAGAGGCAACCCAAGTAAGTTCCCAATCCTAAAATGTAAAGAGCATATAACGCCCTTCCCACCTTCGGACCATCCCAAAAATTGAAAAAGAAGAAAAAAAAAATAAACTAAAGAACACAAAGTGATCAGTGAGTGAAGGGAGGGAGGGAAAGAGAGAAGAGTCTTATATCTAACCGATCAAGCACTAAGAAAACACCTAATTATGAAACTTTTTTCTTAATTTTTTTCTTAATGCTGGTCAACTGATAGCATTGTCAGAGTGTGAAGCTTCCTACACAAGATGCATGTGACAAAATAATTTCCAGCCTAGGTCATAGCTCAAGATGTTCTTATTTTTTCTGCTTATAGACCGAGATTTCATTAGAGCCTCAATGAAATAAGACTTACCCGTACAAAGGTTCCATTAGTAGCCATAGAAGTAGGTGGCTTGAAAAAGAGTCTCATGGATGGAAACAAGACGTGTTGGATTGACCATTCACGCTGGGCCCACACAGTCTCTGCCTCCGAAAGTAGTTCCTGCTCAATTTCATTCTCTCCTGTGGTATCATCCCCTGGAAACACCTAATAGCACTATTAGGTAGAAACCCGACCAAAAAAATAAGTGCAATGTTCCCCCATAAGGGTTGAGGATGTAGCTTTTTGATTATGATTGGATTGATGACAACAAAAAGTTCTAAATTTTAATTGCAACAAGAAAGTCAGTTACTTAGTTTAACAGCACGCCAAACATTGCATCCCTACCCTACTTTCCCTTCTGGGAAATTATGTCAAGAGTTAACATGTGAATACAATTATGCCTGACTTGCAAAAAAAAAAAAATTTTTAACCACCCGGAGTTTTAGGTGTAACGCTTTTAAAACTTGAATTTTCATACTGTCTAAATGTGTACTCAAAGGTCGAGAAAAGTGGTGAAATCAAATGTATAACATTTTTTGGCTATTAAAGTAAGTTCATTGAAAAGGAAAGAGCATAGAGACATGAAACTTTAGGTAAATTTTTTTTTTTTTTAATGAAACTTTAGATAATTTAGCTAACAAATATTATGTACAGAATGAAAGCGCAGCCACAACACCATACCTATATTCTCAGGAGTATTTTCTTCATCTTCAGGATTCCTCAGAGGTTTTCTCTTTTTGTAGAACTGCAAACCATCACCTGATGGGTTGGGTAACATGGGAGGATGCATAGCATAAAAGTTTCCAAGAGCAGCTGAAATTGATTGGAAGCAATTTTTCTCATCCTCCCAGTCGACCTATCACAAAGACCAAATCAAAGTTCACAGACAATAAAGTACATATCTCAGCAAAGGAAAAAGAATGTGAGCGCTGATACGCGACTCCTCATGTTTCACCCATCAGTTTCCTACTTGATTAAATCCTAAGGGCTGAAATTACTTTCAATTTTCACGTGTTCTTTGTGCAAGTGTATCAAAACAAAAGGGACATGCATTTCTCATACTTAACATCAGACTCTCAGACAGCGGAAGTTGACACCAGTTGCTTATAGCACAGTATATTTTTTCTCTCGCCCATTTGCATTCTAGGCCCAAATAAATAACAATATACAACACAAGAAGAAGGTTTTAGACATTGATCAAGTAAAATAGTAGCATAGACATGGCTGTACGTGTTTGAATGTACATGTGTGTTAATACATCTTTTCAAGTGTGAGTAACAAGGAGACAATCTTTCCAGAGCAGAAACTGACGATGCCTTTCAGAACAATAATCATAAACCAAAAACTTGATATTATATTGAAGAGGAAAACAAAAGCATAAAGGAATAAGTTATATTATAAGGTGTTAAACAGTTATGGGGTCAAAGATTACCATGGAAAAGTATTTGGAAAGCCAAGGTGCCTAGTAAGGTTGCCTTTTTCTGCTGGCTGGTGTCCCTAGGGAAAATATTAACTGCAGAAAACTTGAGGAAGAGAGGTTTTCAGACGGCTGAATGGTGTTTTATGTGTAAAAAGGATAGTGAATCTATTGACCATCTTTTTCTTCATTGTGATGTGGCAACTTTGTTGTGGAATGAGATTTTTGCAAGGATAGGCATTTTATGGGTGATGCCTAGGCAGTGGCGGATTTCTTTGCTTGCTGGCAAGGTATTGAGGGGAGAAGTAATACTACTGCAGTGCTGAAGATGATTCCCCTGTGCTTACTTTGGTGTTTATGGCTAGTGAGGAATAAGAGATGCTTTGATAATTGTGCACGTTGGGGAGTTTTTTCTTAGTACTCTAGTTTTTGGGTGAAGAATCTTGTAAGGAATGGGAATGATTGTACTGTTTTGTTTTAGTTATTTTCTGTTTTAGCTAGTAAGTAGGTGTTCTCATTTGTATACTTCCTGTGTACTTGAGCTATGCCTATTTACTTGAAATAAATTTCTCTTATTAATTATAAAAAAAAAAAAAAAACGGTTATATAAACTTGAATGCGTACATCATTGCCCAAACAAAGTACAAATTCAGGGACACGATCCATGTCAGGTGTGTACTGCTCAAGTATGACTGGAAGTCTAGACAAATTTCCACGTATATCAATATGAATGCAGAAATAATCCTCTAACAGTCCAGCCTTTTGCTTGAGCAATTCGGTATTCATCTGGAGAAACATCAAAATATGATGTTAGTTAAAGAATCAATCAACTGTGGCTAATGAAATTTAAAAGGTGCATAGGTGTAGGCAATTTTCCGACATATAACCTCAACTCTATTATAATAACTTATCAAATGGTTTCAAAACAGAATAGATATCTTGAGAACTTAACATAAACAGTTTCGAATTGATTATTGAGGTACAATGAGAAGAGAATTCAGATAGTTAAGAAAAATAAATAAAATTCTAGTAAATTGAAATGGTTACAGATCCCTTTTGCTTGTGTTTTCATCAACCTGGAGAGAGCTCAGATCCATCAAATATTCTTGCATCATGATTGGGTAATCTCTATAGTCACCGTAGTCATTATTTACATATTACCAAAAGTTATCAATATTAAGTTTTCTGCTACTGTATAAGGAGTTTATTAGTAGATGAGCACATGTAGACCTTAAATACATATTACCAAAGTTGTCAATACTAAGTTTTTCTGCTACTTGGGCATGTCAACATGCATTGACCTTCACATGCCCCGTTCCAGCCATTCCATGTTCCCACCACACATCTTAAATAAACAGCAAACGCCAACGGAAAAGGAAAATTCTTATGCCTACTGAGGTAAACCGTAAAACCTTCAGACACATATCAGAACTTCATTCTTTTAATAAGTATAAAAGATTAATTGGAAATGGCAAATCCTTGTGAACGCAGGCAGTATAGAAAAGGTTCACCTAAAAATTATAACTTACATAAAGCAATAGAATCTACAAAAGAGAAGAATATTGCTGAAAGTAAGTAACTACAGCCTAACTTGAGAAGAGAGGCATGGCAAATATAAGAAAGGAGATCACTCCAAGGAAGCCAAAGTTACTTCTGTGATTTTCTCTATTAGGCCATCATTCTCATGGCATCCCGGATCTGAATTGTCTTCTTTCAATGCCATCATAATCAACTCAAAAATTGGAGC
Organism: Carya cathayensis; assembly: GCA_011037825.1. Taxonomy (NCBI): domain Eukaryota; kingdom Viridiplantae; phylum Streptophyta; class Magnoliopsida; order Fagales; family Juglandaceae; genus Carya; species Carya cathayensis. Next base: position 125,553 of record QGSO01000375.1, read on the forward strand.
CGGGTCACTTAATTGCATAGCATTAAAATGGGCAAACCGGCGCAGAACTTGCTGATACATGAGCTCTTTGCTGTAATTGCATTAAAACAGCAAAAGAAACAATCAAGTCGTATAACAAGTCAAAAATTCAGGGAGGTAAGAGAATTATATATCCAGCACCTACTTCTTTCTAGGCCAATTATTTAGTGTTGGATCTTCCTCACAATTTCATTATATATCTTGTTGCCTATGTCGGTAGTATGGAGGGTGTGTCCTCCATACTAGCTTGCAAATTTAATTTTTCTACAGTTCTATAGATAGTCATTTGATTACATGGAATTTCAAGAAAACTACAACAATATAATTAGTACCTCAAGTTCACCACATTTGCAAGATAGAGATGAGTGTCGTGCTGAAGCACTGCAAAGATGTCATCCGCCATTCCAACATATGTACAGTGCCTTACAACTTCCAGCAGACCTGTAAAAACATATTTCTGTATGAACAGCTGCATCTGCTAAACTCAAAGAAAGCACCTCTGCTTAACATTCAAATGAGCAGGCAAAAACCTCACCAGAATGACAATTACAGTCAATTTCATCAATGAGCTCCTGAATGCTAGTCAGATCTGCCCCCTCCTTTGGGTTTCTTCTTTGTCTAACAGAAGATCTACAAGTGAAAATTATCTTTTCCTTAATAACAATACAGGTTACCAACTATGCATACAGAGCACGTTAATTCTATTTCAAACAAAAAGAAAATACTCCAACCTCCCCTGAGTGAAAGCACATGGATCTTCCCTGTTTCCGGAATTACTCTTCAATCCATGTCAGAGAATTCCACCAACAGGAAGAGAAATTGAGGAGCCTACCCTTTGCATTTAAGAAAGAAACTCACTTGTACCTTCAGAATAATGAAATTCCTAACCAACAGACTTGCCCAAACTCAGTCACATGTGATCCCTCTCAAACCCCTTTTTATAAAGAATCACATTGCATTTAAAAAATAAAAAAATATTTCGTATTCTAACAAAAAGAAGCACCTAATTGCTAGTTTTTGCTCTATTATCAATCCTATAAGAAACCATTAACCTACCGAATGACCAAAACTGTGATATAAATTCACCATTATACATAAAACTAGAAGGTCCTATCAATCTCGATGAAGCTTTGTCCTCTCATAACTGGTCCCTGATAATCATAATGACAAAAATTCCCGTAGAAAGCAAAAAATATATATATATATATATTAACATGATAATAACATAACAAGGCCAACAATAACGGTATATCAAAATAGTTATCGCTTAGGTGTATCTCTTATATATACTTATAAAAAAAAAAAAAGGTGTATCTCTTATATTCTCCATGTGTACTTGGATTCGGCATTTGTTGAGTTTGAACGAAATTTCATCTGCTTATATATATATAAGCATAACAAAATAGCAACCAAACAAAAAGCTATGAAAATCTGAAGATACCTCATCTTGTTCTAACAGTGTGTTTTTTTTTGTAAGTATCTTGTTCTAACAGAGTTACTATGCACTTTTCACACTCATAAGAAACAATGCAGAAATCCATCTCTCCAATGTATGCTTGTAAGTTATCCATGCAAAGCAAAGGCATATAAACCAAAAATGGGTCTACCTCACAGCAGTCAAACTCGGACTATTTTCAAGTGGTCCACAAGGCTTAACTTGCAAGTAAGCATGCAACCTTCCAGCAGGATCTAATGAATCTGTTCTAACCATTTTATGCACTGGAACTTTTTGTAATTTTGATCCTATCAATTTACAAGAGTATGAGGCAGTTAAATACTGAGGGAACTCCCAGATAGTGAGCAAGTATGATCAATAGAATATACTACAAAACATTAGGCCAAACAAGGGCATGCAAAACAATTAAAAGGGAAAAACTTTTGCATACCAGATGGTGACGGACTGAAATTAGGGTCCTTGTCCATAGAAATATTACCCAATGGAGATTGTTCAACTATCTACCACACCATGCAATAAAAGATGCCAAAAATAGTTTACAAGTTAGACAACATCATCAATCAGAATTATCGAGACATAAAAATGGTAAATATTGAAAGCGCCACATGCTGGTCAGACTCGATGAACTATAGAATACTGATCAAATACAAAAACTATAACGCTCATAAAAGAAACGAAGTTAAAAGTTTCATACGCATCATTTTGGTGGCATGGCCAAGCCCTGAGGTGGGGGACTCCATATCCTTTGTCAACGGTTCAAATCCCAGTGCCCACAGTAAGAAAATTTTGAGGATTTTTAAATGTTATGAAGAATAAGCCTACTAAAATTTGTGTTCAATTCTTTTTGAATTGACCTTAGAATAGTCCAAATATATACATGGATCAAAGAAGCAGATATTTTCTTATCAAACACCGGAAGACATCTGGTTTGCAGTTTAGTGACCAAGTTGTCAGGAAATACCTGCTCCCGAAATGTCCGTGACTCATTCGAGTTCCTCAATTTTGATTCAACCACTGACTGTATCTTCTCAATAATAACTTCTTGATTTAAAAGACTTACCTGCATATCAACAAACAGTGTCTTTTTTATTGAAACCTACCAATATAGTGTTCTAACAAGGATTTTTTTTTATTTTTTTTTTATTTTTATGACAAGGAAACCCAGAGACCGTGCAAACACAACATGCTTTTTACCCGGTAAACCTCAGACCCATGTAACACATCCCAATCACATGGATTCAGTAAATCATCGACTTTTCATCAATGGGACGTGGCTCCTAAAAATTGTTTGCACCCAAGGGTTCAAACCTTGGACCTAGTCACCCAGAGGGAGCATACCACTAAGACTTTGCTCCAATTGTATTGATAAGAAACAATCAAAGAAGCTAGAACAACCAGGATGTTCCAGCTTTTTCACTTTATAAGTCAAAAGGGACTCTTGACTATTTCAAAACATCCATCAGATAAAAAATGCATAAATGGTAAACTCAAGATATGGACACATATTGTTGATCGTCTCCATGTTTACATAACTGACGAAGTACGTGTTGTGCCGAAAGCCGCCCAGAAATCACACCCACAATAGATAGAGACAATATTTAAGTGGTTCGGCAACTTGCCTACGTCCACTGAAGCGGAAATTCAATTTTTCAATATGTTTGTACAAAATTACAAACACTCATAAACAATCTCTCTATCTCTCACTGGCACTCCGTTCTGGGTTTCCCCATAACCCAAAATTTGCTCTCAGCCCCTTCCTGATCTCTCACCGAAGTGAGGATGGTTTTCTTCTTCACAAATCATCTCCTTTTATAGGAGAACTATGGGAGGACATCCACCCACTTGTGGAGGTGGGTAGGGTGGGTGGATGGTAGGTGAGGATGGGGTGGGTGGGTTGCAAACCCAAACCCATTTCATACTTGGGTGGTCTTGGTTCAACAATCACTCCCTCCACCCAAGTGTGTCATATTAGGATGCTTACAAACTGATTCATTCTTCAAATGAATGCACTCCTTCATTGGAATGCTTGTCAGCTATGAGAGATCCGCTATCAAATGCATCTTCAGGTACGTCAAGATGATCCCTATTTGCATCTTGTGGAGTTTGTGGAGGGAGCGCAATGAGGGACTTTCGAAGACGAGGAAAGATCATTAGAGGAGCTTAAACTTTTATTTTTCATAACTCTTTGTAGATGGGCCATAGCTGTAGATTTTAATGGCATGGCCCTTCGAGATTTTCTTCCTCTAATGTCCCCACTTAGGTGGGGCATCAGAGTTGTAATTCAGGCATTGCCATTCTTTGATCAATAAAATTATTCATTTATAAAAAAAAAAAAAAAAAACAGGGATGAAATAGGCAGAATTATGTAGCTTCAAGATTTGGAGATTCAATGCAAGAGTAACGGAATTTGGGATGCCCCATTCTGTATGCTTCGTACTTCTCAGTTATGTAAACATGGAGACGATCAACAATATGTGTCCATATCTTGAGTTTACTATTTATGCATTTTTTATCTGATGGATGTTTTGAAATAGTCAAGAGTCCCTTTTGACTTATAAAGTGAAAAAGCTGAAACATCCTGGTTGTTCTAGCTTCTTTGATTGTTTCTTATCAATACAATTGGAGCAAAGTCTTAGTGGTATGCTCCCTCTGGGTGACTAGGTCCAAGGTTTGAACCCTTGGGTGCAAACAATTTTTAGGAGCCACGTCCCATTGATGAAAAGTCGATGATTTACTGAATCCATGTGATTGGGATGTGTTACATGGGTCTGAGGTTTACCGGGTAAAAAGCATGTTGTGTTTGCACGGTCTCTGGGTTTCCTTGTCATAAAAATAAAAAAAAAATAAAAAAAAATCCTTGTTAGAACACTATATTGGTAGGTTTCAATAAAAAAGACACTGTTTGTTGATATGCAGGTAAGTCTTTTAAATCAAGAAGTTATTATTGAGAAGATACAGTCAGTGGTTGAATCAAAATTGAGGAACTCGAATGAGTCACGGACATTTCGGGAGCAGGTATTTCCTGACAACTTGGTCACTAAACTGCAAACCAGATGTCTTCCGGTGTTTGATAAGAAAATATCTGCTTCTTTGATCCATGTATATATTTGGACTATTCTAAGGTCAATTCAAAAAGAATTGAACACAAATTTTAGTAGGCTTATTCTTCATAACATTTAAAAATCTCAAAATTTTCTTACTGTGGGCACTGGGATTTGAACCGTTGACAAAGGATATGGAGTCCCCCACCTCAGGGCTTGGCCATGCCACCAAAATGATGCGTATGAAACTTTTAACTTCGTTTCTTTTATGAGCGTTATAGTTTTTGTATTTGATCAGTATTCTATAGTTCATCGAGTCTGACCAGCATGTGGCGCTTTCAATATTTACCATTTTTATGTCTCGATAATTCTGATTGATGATGTTGTCTAACTTGTAAACTTTTTTTGGCATCTTTTATTGCATGGTGTGGTAGATAGTTGAACAATCTCCATTGGGTAATATTTCTATGGACAAGGACCCTAATTTCAGTCCGTCACCATCTGGTATGCAAAAGTTTTTCCCTTTTAATTGTTTTGCATGCCCTTGTTTGGCCTAATGTTTTGTAGTATATTCTATTGATCATACTTGCTCACTATCTGGGAGTTCCCTCAGTATTTAACTGCCTCATACTCTTGTAAATTGATAGGATCAAAATTACAAAAAGTTCCAGTGCATAAAATGGTTAGAACAGATTCATTAGATCCTGCTGGAAGGTTGCATGCTTACTTGCAAGTTAAGCCTTGTGGACCACTTGAAAATAGTCCGAGTTTGACTGCTGTGAGGTAGACCCATTTTTGGTTTATATGCCTTTGCTTTGCATGGATAACTTACAAGGATACATTGGAGAGATGGATTTCTGCATTGTTTCTTATGAGTGTGAAAAGTGCATAGTAACTCTGTTAGAACAAGATACTTACAAAAAAAAACACACTGTTAGAACAAGATGAGGTATCTTCAGATTTTCATAGCTTTTTGTTTGGTTGCTATTTTGTTATGCTTATATATATATAAGCAGATGAAATTTCGTTCAAACTCAACAAATGCCGAATCCAAGTACACATGGAGTATATAAGAGATACACCTAAGCGATAACTATTTTGATATACCGTTATTGTTGGCCTTGTTATGTTATTATCATGTTAATATATATATATATATATTTTTTGCTTTCTACGGGAATTTTTGTCATTATGATTATCAGGGACCAGTTATGAGAGGACAAAGCTTCATCGAGATTGATAGGACCTTCTAGTTTTATGTATAATGGTGAATTTATATCACAGTTTTGGTCATTCGGTAGGTTAATGGTTTCTTATAGGATTGATAATAGAGCAAAAACTAGCAATTAGGTGCTTCTTTTTGTTAGAATACGAAATATTTTTTTATTTTTTAAATGCAATGTGATTCTTCATAAAAAGGGGTTTGAGAGGGATCACATGTGACTGAGTTTGGGCAAGTCTGTTGGTTAGGAATTTCATTATTCTGAAGGTACAAGTGAGTTTCTTTCTTAAATGCAAAGGGTAGGCTCCTCAATTTCTCTTCCTGTTGGTGGAATTCTCTGACATGGATTGAAGAGTAATTCCGGAAACAGGGAAGATCCATGTGCTTTCACTCAGGGGAGGTTGGAGTATTTTCTTTTTGTTTGAAATAGAATTAACGTGCTCTGTATGCTTAGTGGTAACCTGTATTTTATTAAGGAAAAGATAATTTTCACTTGTAGATCTTCTGTTAGACAAAGAAGAAACCCAAAGGAGGGGGCAGATCTGACTAGCATTCAGGAGCTCATTGATGAAATTGACTGTAATTGTCATTCTGGTGAGGTTTTTGCCTGCTCATTTGAATGTTAAGCAGAGGTGCTTTCTTTGAGTTTAGCAGATGCAGCTGTTCATACAGAAATATGTTTTTACAGGTCTGCTGGAAGTTGTAAGGCACTGTACATATGTTGGAATGGCGGATGACATCTTTGCAGTGCTTCAGCACGACACTCATCTCTATCTTGCAAATGTGGTGAACTTGAGGTACTAATTATATTGTTGTAGTTTTCTTGAAATTCCATGTAATCAAATGACTATCTATAGAACTGTAGAAAAATTAAATTTGCAAGCTAGTATGGAGGACACACCCTCCATACTACCGACATAGGCAACAAGATATATAATGAAATTGTGAGGAAGATCCAACACTAAATAATTGGCCTAGAAAGAAGTAGGTGCTGGATATATAATTCTCTTACCTCCCTGAATTTTTGACTTGTTATACGACTTGATTGTTTCTTTTGCTGTTTTAATGCAATTACAGCAAAGAGCTCATGTATCAGCAAGTTCTGCGCCGGTTTGCCCATTTTAATGCTATGCAATTAAGTGACCCGGCTCCAATTTTTGAGTTGATTATGATGGCATTGAAAGAAGACAATTCAGATCCGGGATGCCATGAGAATGATGGCCTAATAGAGAAAATCACAGAAGTAACTTTGGCTTCCTTGGAGTGATCTCCTTTCTTATATTTGCCATGCCTCTCTTCTCAAGTTAGGCTGTAGTTACTTACTTTCAGCAATATTCTTCTCTTTTGTAGATTCTATTGCTTTAGTAAGTTTAATTTTTAGGTGAACCTTTTCTATACTGCCTGCGTTCACAAGGATTTGCCATTTCCAATTAATTTTTATACTTATTAAAAGAATGAAGTTCTGATATGTGTCTGAAGGTTTTACGGTTTACCTCAGTAGGCATAAGAATTTTCCTTTTCCGTTGGCGTTTGCTGTTTATTTAAGATGTGTGGTGGGAACATGGAATGGCTGGAACGGGGCATGTGAAGGTCAATGCATGTTGACATGCCCAAGTAGCAGAAAAACTTAGTATTGACAACTTTGGTAATATGTATTTAAGGTCTACATGTGCTCATCTACTAATAAACTCCTTATACAGTAGCAGAAAACTTAATATTGATAACTTTTGGTAATATGTAAATAATGACTACGGTGACTATAGAGATTACCCAATCATGATGCAAGAATATTTGATGGATCTGAGCTCTCTCCAGGTTGATGAAAACACAAGCAAAAGGGATCTGTAACCATTTCAATTTACTAGAATTTTATTTATTTTTCTTAACTATCTGAATTCTCTTCTCATTGTACCTCAATAATCAATTCGAAACTGTTTATGTTAAGTTCTCAAGATATCTATTCTGTTTTGAAACCATTTGATAAGTTATTATAATAGAGTTGAGGTTATATGTCGGAAAATTGCCTACACCTATGCACCTTTTAAATTTCATTAGCCACAGTTGATTGATTCTTTAACTAACATCATATTTTGATGTTTCTCCAGATGAATACCGAATTGCTCAAGCAAAAGGCTGGACTGTTAGAGGATTATTTCTGCATTCATATTGATATACGTGGAAATTTGTCTAGACTTCCAGTCATACTTGAGCAGTACACACCTGACATGGATCGTGTCCCTGAATTTGTACTTTGTTTGGGCAATGATGTACGCATTCAAGTTTATATAACCGTTTTTTTTTTTTTTTATAATTAATAAGAGAAATTTATTTCAAGTAAATAGGCATAGCCAAGTACACAGGAAGTATACAAATGAGAACACCTACTTACTAGCTAAAACAGAAAATAACTAAACAAACAGTACAATCATTCCCATTCCTTACAGATTCTTCACCCAAAAACTTAAGAGATACTAAGAAAAAACTCCCCGAGTTCCCCTATAAGAACGTGCACAATTTTCAAAGCATCTCATTCCTCCTAGCCATAAACACCAAAGTAGCACAGGGGAATCATCTTCAGCACTGCAGTATGTTACTTCTCCCCTCATACCTTGCCGGCAAGCAAAGAAATCCCCACTGCTAGGCATCACCCATAAAATGCCAATCCTTGCAAAAATCTCATTCCACAAGATGTCGCCACTTCACAATGAAGAAAAAGATGGTCAATAGATTCACATCCTTTTTACACATAAAACACATTCAGCCATCTAAAAACCTCTCTTCCTCAATTTCTGAGTTAATATTTTCCTAGGAACACCAGCCAGCAGAAAAAGGCAACCTTACTAGGCACCTTGGCTCTCCAAATACTTTTCCATGGTAATCTTTGACCCCATAACTGTTTAACACCTTATAATATAACTTATTCCTTTATGCTTTTGTTTTCTCTTCAATATAATATCAAGTTTTTGGTTTATGATTATTGTTCTGAAAGGCATCGTCAGTTTCTGCTCTGGAAAGATTGTCTCCTTGTTACTCACACTTGAAAAGATGTATTAACACACATGTACATTCAAACACGTACAGCCATGTCTATGCTACTATTTTACTTGATCAATGTCTAAAACCTTCTTCTTGTGTTGTATATTGTTATTTATTTGGGCCTAGAATGCAAATGGGCGAGAGAAAAAATATACTGTGCTATAAGCAACTGGTGTCAACTTCCGCTGTCTGAGAGTCTGATGTTAAGTATGAGAAATGCATGTCCCTTTTGTTTTGATACACTTGCACAAGTAGGAAACTGATGGGTGAAACATGAGGAGTCGCGTATCAGCGCTCACATTCTTTTTCCTTTGCTGAGATATGTACTTTATTGTCTGTGAACTTTGATTTGGTCTTTGTGATAGGTCGACTGGGAGGATGAGAAAAATTGCTTCCAATCAATTTCAGCTGCTCTTGGAAACTTTTATGCTATGCATCCTCCCATGTTACCCAACCCATCAGGTGATGGTTTGCAGTTCTACAAAAAGAGAAAACCTCTAGGAATCCTGAAGATGAAGAAAATACTCCTGAGAATATAGGTATGGTGTTGTGGCTGCGCTTTCATTCTGTACATAATATTTGTTAGCTAAATTATCTAAAGTTTCATTAAAAAAAAAAAAAATTTACCTAAAGTTTCATGTCTCTATGCTCTTTCCTTTTCAATGAACTTACTTTAATAGCCAAAAAATGTTATACATTTGATTTCACCACTTTTCTCGACCTTTGAGTACACATTTAGACAGTATGAAAATTCAAGTTTTAAAAGCGTTACACCTAAAACTCCGGGTGGTTAAAAATTTTTTTTTTTTTGCAAGTCAGGCATAATTGTATTCACATGTTAACTCTTGACATAATTTCCCAGAAGGGAAAGTAGGGTAGGGATGCAATGTTTGGCGTGCTGTTAAACTAAGTAACTGACTTTCTTGTTGCAATTAAAATTTAGAACTTTTTGTTGTCATCAATCCAATCATAATCAAAAAGCTACATCCTCAACCCTTATGGGGGAACATTGCACTTATTTTTTTGGTCGGGTTTCTACCTAATAGTGCTATTAGGTGTTTCCAGGGGATGATACCACAGGAGAGAATGAAATTGAGCAGGAACTACTTTCGGAGGCAGAGACTGTGTGGGCCCAGCGTGAATGGTCAATCCAACACGTCTTGTTTCCATCCATGAGACTCTTTTTCAAGCCACCTACTTCTATGGCTACTAATGGAACCTTTGTACGGGTAAGTCTTATTTCATTGAGGCTCTAATGAAATCTCGGTCTATAAGCAGAAAAAATAAGAACATCTTGAGCTATGACCTAGGCTGGAAATTATTTTGTCACATGCATCTTGTGTAGGAAGCTTCACACTCTGACAATGCTATCAGTTGACCAGCATTAAGAAAAAAATTAAGAAAAAAGTTTCATAATTAGGTGTTTTCTTAGTGCTTGATCGGTTAGATATAAGACTCTTCTCTCTTTCCCTCCCTCCCTTCACTCACTGATCACTTTGTGTTCTTTAGTTTATTTTTTTTTTCTTCTTTTTCAATTTTTGGGATGGTCCGAAGGTGGGAAGGGCGTTATATGCTCTTTACATTTTAGGATTGGGAACTTACTTGGGTTGCCTCTTTCTACAGGTCGCTTCACTGGAGAAGCTTTACAAGATCTTTGAAAGATGTTAACATGGTTGTTCTGTTCAGATCTAGTGACAGGAGAATGGGGTTATTGTCTGAGGCAACTGTGTTCATTGATAGTGTAATTGTGTTCATTGATAGTGTAATTCAGTTTATTGACTTTTTAGCTTTGCTTTGTGAAGGGATCTGGGTTCAGTGTCAATGGATTATGGGTTTTGTGGGTTATGGTTGCCATAGTCCAGTATTGGGAGCCTCAATAATCCCCTGTTAGTTCATACCCCATACAAAATTAAACACCTCATGGTTCATCTGGATTTGGGGCTAACTTGATTATTCGATCTGGCTACTTGAATGGGAAGTGGGAACTGGGGATAACAATAAGGTGGCTTGACGGTATGGTTAACAAATATCTGGTTCTTGGTGGGAGAAGATAATTTTGTATTAGGAAAGATGAATTGAGAGATTATAACTGGAGTTAAATGGTAACTCTTTTAGAGTATTTTTATTTTTCTTTTGCATGAATTCGGGAAAATGATTTGAGTTGCTCGTTTCTAATGTCTTGATCAAGATCATTGTTGTATGGTATTTATTACAATTTGAGGAGAAATAAGTGTCTGATTAGAATAAAATAAAANGTGTGATTGTAGGATTATGGAGCCTGGTTTTGAAAGCTGTAAAGGCACCAGGTAGATTGTTCGCTCGGCTGTGGTACAAGCGAAACTCAGTTTGCTCAAGGTGTACATGAGTGCGGACTCATGGACTCGAGCGAAAAGAAGAATCCTAGAGAGTTGAGATTGTGCAGTAAAGCACTTGTAAATCTCCTCTGAAGAAAATCCTTTGCAAGCTCCGTGGGTGTAGACGATGCTGATGCATTTGAAGATGCATTTGGAGAGGCATCTGGACATCCATTTGAACCACATAGCTTTAATCAGTTGTCTGCCTCTTATGCTTGGCCAACTGGCCAACACTGCCTCAAGCGTTTTTGGCATCACCCAGAACCTTGCCGAACGAGCGAACACCTCATTCCATAAAGTCCTTGCTACATCACAATGTAACAGAAGATGATCTAACAACTCTCCCCCTCCTTTGCACATACAACACCAGTATGCAATAATGATCCTTCTTTTCCTTAGATTATCAATGGTAAGAATCTTACCCAAGGATGCGGTCCAAACAAAGAATGAGGCTTTTGGAGGTGCCTTGCGACTCCAGATCTTTCTCCAAGGGAAATGAGAATTGGACTCTGGGGTGAGGGCCTTATAGAAAGACTTAACGGAGAAAATACCTTTCCTTGCTGGCATCCACCACATGACATCTTCTTGTTGGTTGTTTAATCTTATGGAGTATATAAAACTATAGAAATCTGCAATGCTACTTATCTCCCAATCCTGTACTGCCCTACCGAAATTAATATTCCAAGTAATATGTCCCCCCAACACCTCCATAGCATCCGCCACTGATAATTCCTTTACACTCGCCAATTGGAAGAGAGAGGGATACAAATCTTTTAAAGCCCTACTATCACACCACATGTCGCTCCAGAATTTAATCCTGGATCCTGTACCCACCTGGAGCTTAACAAAGAGGTTAAAAACCTCCCAGCTTCTTCCAATGTGTTTTCACAACCCAACTCTATAAGCCCCTCTAACTTCTCTAGTGCACCAATCTCCCCATAAGCCGCCATATTTCTTTTCAATAACCAATTTCCATAGAGAGTCTGGTTCCCTGGCAAATCTCCATAACCATTTGCCTAATAATGCCCGATTGGATACCCTTAAGTTTCTAACTCCCAGCCCTCCCCCCGGAATAGAACGGCACACCTATTGCCACTTAACCAAGTGAAACTTGAACTCATCCCCCAAACCCCCCATAGAAAATCTCATTGTAGCTTCTCAATACGGATTGCCACACTTGCTGTATTGGGAATAGAGATAGAAATAGGTGTGTAGGTTAGATAGTGTACTCTTTATCAAAGTGATACTTCCGCCTTTAGACAAGTACATTCTTTTCCACCGCCAAACGTTGCTCTATTTTCTCGATCACTGTATCCCATATCGAAGAAGCCCTCGAAACACTCCCCAATGGAAGTCCCAAGTAAGTCATAGGGAAAGAAGCTATCTTGCAACCCAAAGTTCTTGCCAAAAGGCGAGTATTGGGACTAGCCCAATTGGCACCAGTTCTGATTTGTCCAAATTTACCTTCAAACCAGAGACTGCCTCAAAGCAAAAAAGTAGGGCCTTTAGCACTTGAACCTGGCTTTGGTCAGCTTCGCACATTATCAGAGTATCATCTGCAAATAATAAGTGGGAAATATTAATAATACCCCTATTCGGGGTTCCGATCGGGAGATAACGGGTCCCCTTGTCTCAATCATCCACATGATTGAGACAAGGGAGATAACTATGACGAATAACAAGGGAGATAACGGGTCCCCTTGTCTCAATCATCCACATGAGCTCTGGAAGAAACCCACTGACACTCCATTCAACAGTACAGAGAATTTTGCCAAAGAAATGCACCAATAGATCCAGGCCCTCCACCGCTCCCCAAAACCACACCTCCTAAGTAAATGAAGGAGGAAATCCCAGTTGACATGATCATACGTCTTTTCCATGTAGAGTTTGCACATGATCCCTGTTTTCTGGGCTTTCAGTTGACTATCAAGGCATTCATTAGCAATTAACACAGCATCCAGGATCTGTCTTCCTTTAACAAAAGCATTTTGGGGTTGCATGACAATCTTCCCAATTACCTCACTCAATCTATTCACAAGTACCTTGGAAATTATCTTATACACCCCACCACTAGACTAATAGGCATAAAATCCTTAATCTTTGTCGCCCCCACCTTCTTGGGTATCAAAGCAAGGAATGTGGTATTAAGGCTTTTTTCAAATCTTCCAACCCTGAAAAACTCCTAAAAGACCTTCATTAGGTCTTCCTTAATAACTTCCCAACAGTCTTGAAAGAAACCCATAGAGAAGCCATCCGGTCCTGGTGCCTTGTCCATAGCCATTTTCCTCACAACTTCATAGACCTCTCTCTCCTCAAAGTCCCTTTCTAGGCGTGATGCATCACTCAAACCAATGGTGTTAAAATCTAGCCCTTTCAGTGGAGGCCGCCAGCCCACCTGCTTCTTTAGTAAGTTCTCATAGAATTCCACAACATGATTGTGGATTACCTGTTCATCTCTGCACTCCACTCCATCCACCTTCAACATCTCAATATTATTATTTCTCCTGTGTGAGTTTGCAATTCTGTGGAAGAAACCCGTGCTCCGATCCCCTTCCCTCAACCATAATGCCCTTGATTTTTTACGCCAAGACACCTCTTCTAATAAAATCAACCTTTCAACTTCTGCAACCAGCTCAACCTTCCTCTCTTGTTCCACCTGAGTGAGGTGTTGTACCTCTTGAAGTCTCTCGATCTCCTGGATTTCTAACAACTTTGCTTTTTTAGTTTCCCATACATTGCCAAACAATTCCAAGTTCCATACTTGTAAATCTTTTTTGAGAGCTTTCAGTTTTGCCGCAAAAATGAAACTAGGAGTACGTTGAAACTGGTAAGAAAACCACCATTGTTTAACCCTATCCACAAACCCTTCCGATTTCAGCCACATATTCTCAAATTTAAACGGCCGACGACCCTTTCGAATGCCTCAACAATCGAGCAAAATCGGCCAATGGTCCGAACCAACACGGATCAAACGCTTCTGCCAAACCTCCAGAAAATGGCTTTCCCATTCCGGTGAAATTAGAAACTGGTCCAGTCGGGACCATGACTGGTTATTAGACCAAGTAGCAGTACCACCGGCTAAAGGCAAGTCCACCAAGTTTAAGTCAAAGATACACTCCGAGAACGCCTCCATTGCTGACCGTAATCTTCTACTTCCCGACGCTTCACTTGGGAATCTCACAACATTGAAATCTCTCCCTATACACCAAGGGAGATCCCACCAGTTGTGAATCCCAGCAAGTTCATCCCATAACAAGCTTCTATCTGTGTCTACATTGGCGCCATAAACACCTGGAAAAGCCCAAATATAGTTATCGGCTACACTCTTAAACGAGCATGCTACCGTATAATTTCCAATAAACTCCTCCACCCTTTCTACCACACGTCTATCCCACAACACCATAATTCCTCCTGACGCCCCATTTGAGGCCAAATAAGCCCAATCTATATCCCGCTCCATAAACTTCACACAATTCCCCTATCAATACAATTCAATTTAGTTTCTTGCAAACATACAATATCCACTTTCCATTCCCTAATCATATTTCTAATCCGCAGGCGCTTATCCACATCATTAAGACCACGGACGTTTCAAGACACAATTTTTGGTTTCATGGAGGAACGGTCTGCCCCTTCCCTTTTACTCTACCCCTGCTAGCGCTGCCCTCCATATTCATTGACCAAGTCAGTCTTTTGAGCTCCCGGTGCTTCTTTGATTCTCCCTTATTTTTTTGTTTGTGCCCCACTTCAATTGCTGTGAACAAGGCCATGAACTGCTCCTCATACCCATCGCATTCAAGCCCCACTAGTTTCTATATTTCTTTCACCTTGTGAAAAACCCAATCCGAGACATTCGGTTGAGGTGGAAAGCAGAAATTCAGCGGCGTGGGTTCCTCCACTCTACTTAACTGGTTTCCTTGAAAAACTCCATCCAAAATTATGTCGTCCAAACCCATCTGTCCACCATCGTTAGGGAGCTCAAAATTTCCATCCACCAAATGGTTACAGTCATCGGGCCCCTCTCTCTCCTCTTCCTCCACCTCCGAATCTCCTGCAAAAAACGACATCATCTGACCACCACGCAGTGGGAAAAAATCATCTACACTCGCTGGCGTTGACACGCGTTGATTCAGCATTGGTTACTGTACACCCATGGCCGCTGGCACCTTACCGGAGTCTCCCCCTGTTCCCGTCGGCGACTTCTGTGGACTCGCCGTTGGCAAGACAATCGCCGGCGAGCATTGCACGAGCTCAGGAACTGACGAAGCCCCATTGCTGGACGTCGGATCGCATTGGGGCATCAGGTTCTTGGGTGAGCCGGCCAAAGGGCTCAAGCTTGGTGTGGGCTGGGACGGCCCAGGCCCAAGCCCAAGCTCTGGTCCCAGAGATTCAAACGAAGCGTTGGACCGGGCCTTATCCACGAAGCCCGGCCTTTTTGATTCATGGAAAATTACGGATTGGGACTGGGGCCCACATTTAATCCCTTGTGGCCCTTGATCACGCAGCCCCGAGCCCAATAACCCTTCTCCATACTTCATCTCCCCTTTCCCCTTTATTTCCTTTCTCAAGCCGACATACGTTCGTAGTTCCTCCATTTCCCTCTGCACTTTCCTCAGTTGTCCCTGCAATTCCAATAGGCGCCTGCTACTCACCCACGTCTCCTGCCCAACCTTAGGCTTGCCATAGCCTAACCCCCGTACAGATTGAGGGGCTCGAAACACAACCCCATCCCAGCCATTTTCACCTAGTTTCTTCTCGCCATGTACTGGTCTCGCCGCTGTAAGGGCCTCTGCATATGTAAGGTTGGATGGTCTCGCTGCCCTTCTGTTCGCCTGAGCCCTGACGACTTTAACTACCAGCTCCCTCGTCTGGGTCATCTCCTCAGCAACCTCCTTTAGGCTCTTCCATCCCCAACCACCTGAACCTTCAGGAAAACAGAGTAGAGAAACTCTTCCCTCACGTCCATACTCTGCAACCGATAGATAATGTCCACGGTGGTTTGCACAGCATTGTGCAACAAAAATCCTATAACCCTCCCTTACCACCGAGTACACCTCTTTGCTCCCCCCTCTCAAACATTCCTCCAGCACACACACGAACCACAACACTGTGTTGCGGCACACAACCACCTCATACTTTTCCTTACATCCCCTTTCAGATATGCGGATATTTACTCCCTCTCTCACAAGCGCGATCCTTTTTGATTCTACCACTAACTCTCTAGACAGAATCATATTTCCACCGTATAAACTACACCGCCATCAAATGTTGTTAACGACAGCTGGGGAAAAAAAAAATTGCATGTGTATGGAGAGAGTTTTGCATGTCCTGAAAATTGGCCACTAGCACAATCTGAACATTCATCCCTGTTTTAAAACACAGTTTTCTGTTCCCAGATATACTACGATAGAAAATAGGAAATAGTTCTTTGTAAGACATGTAATACACTAAGAAAAAATCAAATTGTACAACTGCAGCCTTTTGCCATCCAACACTGCATTAAACAAGAAAAAAGGGGAAAATACACCTTTCACCTCCAAATAATAGGCTGCATTTTACACTTTACACCCCAAACTACCAACACTATACATTACGCCCTCCAACTACGAAAAAAATGGCAAATAGCATGTTCATCCAATTACAAGTCCTGACCATTAAGATGAATAAAAAAAATACATTTACTTATACAAAAAAAGGCGATCAAAAAAGATGTGATATCAGTAGTATTGCACAATCTTGATCATTAGATCTTAATAGAGAATGCATAGTGCAACTTTTCGGTAGTTTGAGATTGTAATGTGTCAATGTTGATTGTTTTGGGAATGTAAAGAATCTATTAGTTAAAGGGTGAAAAGTAAATAACTACTCTCCAGGCAACCAGAATCCTCCAATTTTTTCAAATGAATGTTCTCTTGTAAATAGCAATGACAAGGCCATTATTACACAAAAATTAGCAATGACAAATCCCAAGCTAATCTGCAAAGCTGACCTAGGTTGAATCAAGTTACTCGCCCTGATACAACTTATTTATCAATTGTTTGATTCATTGCTTTAAATTACACAACACCATATGTAGATCCAAAAAGAAAGATTGAAATATATTTACCTATGGTGTTCAACTAGTATTTCTTGAAAGGAAAGCAAATACAACCACCTTGAAAAGTAAAATACTGACATGTTGTAGAAACTCAATTATGAATCAGGCATTAGATAAGCAATCACAAGGATGTAAGACAAGATGGAATAAAATCTCAGAATGTCAAGGGTACTGATGAGATTCATAATGTTTTTTCTGTACGGTTTGAAGTTGGCTATAGTTGGCATTCTGGTGGGTACAAGTGCATCATAAAAATTTAAGCATGTGCCTTGAGAAACATTGTTTGTGTTTTTTTTTTTTTCATTTTTTTATTTCTTCTCCTCTTAGGTAGCCTTGTGATCTTTTTCATTTCTAGGTTGGGCTCCGTGAGAAACAAACAAATATCAAATACTCTTGGAATCATGTACCTCTCTCTTTGTGGGGTGCACATTCACATCAACATGTTCAGGTGGCAAGACGATTGACATGTATATGAAGGGTTTAGATGCTTTGGGCAAGGTTGCAGCATAAACAATTTCAACAGCTCTCTTCAATGCAGTGCATTCCACCAATCTATCTGAATAAGGAGGGGAAGGAGTGAGAGAAAAGTGAGACTGTGCAATTTTTATACTCTACCAATGCAAGTAAGTAAAAACTATAATAATAAAATAAAAATAAATAAAAAAGAGTTTTGGGACTTTCAGTAGAAGATTGAACAAATACAAAAACAATGTGTCCCTACTCAATTTTCTCACACACAATGTGCTTATTAAGGGAGAGCATCTAGATAAACAAAATTTGGCATCCATAAAAACATATTTTATCAGCACATACCATTGATATAAAGTACCATAATTATCTTCTTTGCAACATAATTTGAATTCGAGATGAACCCATCCATCTTGAAAACTGAACTAGATGGATTATGATCGGAAGTTTCAATTTTGATAAGCGATCGAGCAACTGACACCCCATAAACTGATCGAATGGCATCAAGCCTAGATGATGCAGCAACTGTATGAACGTCTGCTCTGCCAGCTCCATGCTGATTAAACGAAGGTATAAAAAGCTTTAGGTGCAAAAGCAAGTTCCAATCATGCAACAATAAACTTAAAATCTCCATTCACTTTGGTTTTGAAGAATTAAGAAATTTTATGAGAAAACTAAAAATCATAAACTTTGGTTGGCTGAAGATTTTTTTTCTTTTTCTTTGGTAAGTAATATTAAAATTTATTAATATAAAGAAAGGCGTAAGCCAGGTACACTGGAAGTATACATGTGAATACACCACTTTAAGAGCTAGAAACTATTAGAAGGAAATCATGGAAGCTGAGACCATTAAACTCTAAAGCAACGGCCCATGAAAAAAGTCTTCCATAAAAAAACTCCTAAATTCTTCTATAGATATTTTCTGGTCCTCAAAATGTCTATCATTTCTTTCCGTCCAGATGCACCATAAGATACAAATGGGGGCCATTTTCCACAGTGCTGCAATATGTGCTGTCCCTGAGATCCCTCTCCAACTTGCCAGTAACTCAACTACCCTTCCCGGCATTGGTTGGCTGAAGAATTGAAGTCATGTACATGAATCTTCTAGAATACATAATAGTATAATACATTTTTATTTTTATTTTTGTTATTGATAATCATAATTGCTTTTATATTGTTTGTTGAATGCTGTATTTATTCATCCATGATTGTGTAGAAGCTCAAGCTTTTTGAGTTTTCAACTCCGTGGGTAGAGTAACAGTGTTTGCTAGTTTTAAAGGGAAGATTGATCCACCATCTTTGGGAACCTCCTGCCGCAATGTCACGATATTTGCTTAAATTGTTAGTCTTAACTTATATACAACTACCATATTTATGTGCATACATACTTGGATTTCAGCAGTCTTTTAATGATAGGCATGTTCTTTATCACAAACCTACATCACTAGGTCAGCCCTAGATTTCAAGACCACATAAAAAGACAAGTCCCGTTTGTGAAGCAACCAACCTTTCGGCATGAGAAACCAACATGTATGTGATGAATGGCAAACCGGCTTAGCAAGTCTACAATCTTCGAATAATCATCGGCAGAATTTTGCAGAGTCTTCCTTCGGGCAATCATGTTATAGAATAGATTCTCAACCTGATGGCACAGGAAGACAAATTCAAAACCTTCGAGAAAGAAAATGGAAATCTAGTTTTCTGCATGAGCACATTCCACATGTTCGTGCATAAAACCGAAAATATCAGCAAATCCTGGATTTTCTTAGCAAATGAAGTTCAATTTCGTATTATGCTTTTAATAGTCAACAAAATATAATAAATATCTTTAAATGTTCATGATAGAAAATACCCAAATCATGGGTAACAGTCCGTGGAAGTTGGAACACAAAGCTTTAGCCTTTTGCAAACGATTCCTAAAATATTCAAAGCTTTCACATTCCGACCAAATGTCTGCTTCATACCATTATCTGAGTTCCTTTTACAGCAGCGCATGCCTTCGGTTCATGCTCCATGACACCATCTCTATAAGATACTCTGAACAATAAGCTCAAAATATCAAATTAAAATTAATTCACACTCCATCACTAGCAAACAAACATTCAAAGGAAATGAGCTTATTCTTAATCTCAATTATCTCGCTATTCAGCACCCCAATTTCTCACTTTACATGAAACATAAGATTCGAAAGTCTTATTTCCTTTCCGTTTCTTAAATAAGATGTCTTGGCCAAAAAGTAAAAAAAAAAAAAAAAAAATCATTAAAGCTTTGTAAGATGCATTTACTCAAAACAACTAGCTCCGCATAGCCACCTGTAACCATGCAGCTGCCCTTGGGTAATGGTGGTGACAGTAACATGACCGACATAAGTCATGCTTGCCAGAGCTTCTCCTCGGAACCCCATTGACTTTATCGTTTGTAAATCTTCAAACGTAGAAAGCTTTGACGTTGTGTGTCTCTCGCATAATATCGGCAAGTCGTCATACTATAGTGTCAGCACCAAAGACAATGGCCACATTATTATCAAATGAAGAGAAAGAAAGAATGAAATGAATCATTGACAAAATCACTTTCTGTTTGGTTGTCGAGAAACTTAAGCGAAAACAAAACCAAAATGCTCAAAATTTTATAAAATTGAAGTTTTTTTTTTTTTTTGAAAAAAATTATATTCTAAAAGCATTAACCGCTGCCATCTTACGGCTCAGCCAGGTTGCCAAGATAATTGAGGAGAAGGAAAATAAAGCGGAAGCAAAAGATAAGTGACTCTGTTTCTGTTCGGTTTTCGAGAAAGAAGATTTAGGACGAAAGGGAAGCGAATTTCTCAAAAACTTTCTTATAAAACGAACAAAGGAAACTGCATGTCAAGCATTAACGTGGAGTTCTACCAAAGTTTCTGTTTGGTTGCCAAGGAAATTGCAGATACGCGGAGGTAAAGAAATAGAAAGGCTCAAAGAAAATACAACCAACTAAAACTGCGAGTTGAATAGGAGAAGAAAATAGACAATATCATGTGAAACAACGAGGCAGGCTATTTTCCTTCCAATTTATTCTCCTGCAGTATCTCAGCATCCAAACAGAGAATTATCATTTCGATTTTGCTTCCTTTCTCTTATTTTCCAGACAAAGAAAACGGGGACAGAGAAGGTAAGAGATTGAAGACAGAGGGCGAAGTAACAGACCCGGATTCCGTGACCGTCGTCGGAGACTTGGATGAGTTTCAGGCCTCCGTCCTTGACAACTATGCTTATGGAGGTGGAGTGGGCGTCGAGGCTGTTCTCCACCAGCTCTTTAACGGCGGATACTGGCCGTTGGATCACCTCTCCTGCCGCGATTCGGTTGACCACGGAGTCATCGAGGCGGGAAATTTTGGGAGGATCTTTTGGTTGCGTCGCTTCGTCCATTTCCATCGGGAGAGGCCCAGCGTCGCAATCGCCGGTTTGGGTTTCCATGAGTGAACTTCAGACTAGAGAGGGAGGGAGAGAGAGAGCATAGGGCACTCGATTCCCTTTCATGTGAATAATAATGTGGATGTGAGCAAAATGCACATGACATCCTAGGTGTAGCCCACCATAGACAATTCGGCCCAACCCAAAACGCAATTTGGCCTAACCCAAAATGCAGCCCTTAATAACAGCAATTAGTCGTTGAAATGGACGAAAACAGCTGCCTAGCCTTGCGGTTGCCAACGGAAACTGTGGAATTAGTAGCCAGAACGAAAACGTGGATAAATCGTTCATCAATACTTTTGCTACTTGGAGAATCAAAACCAAGTGTTCATGTAACTCTACTGTAACACCGTTTAAATGTTTTTATTAGATTGCTGTGGTGTTGTAGCAATTATGTCTTCTTCATTTGCTGTGTAATACAAACCATTTTGAACGTGACATTATTAACGACAAAATAATTAAATTCCCTCCAACACCCGGTGCACAAGATATATCCACGTCTCCTTACGAAAGTACCGGTTTGGTTGGAGAAGGGAGAGGGAGGGGAAAAGGGGAAGAAAAACGAGCAGAAACTAGGGACGAGGAGGCAAAGCTTTTTAGCTTATGTACAAATCATGTGTATCCAAATTCTGCCTCCACCAACAACAAAATGGATAAGAGAAAAAGAGAAGAAAACCAGCATATACTATTGAGAATACATGTAGTTTTCTCTTTAATTTCCTTCATAGCTGCTCTCTCCTCTCTTGGGTTTCAAATATGTCAGCGGGAGAGCTTATGAAC
This sequence comes from Carya cathayensis, assembly GCA_011037825.1. Lineage (NCBI taxonomy): Eukaryota > Viridiplantae > Streptophyta > Magnoliopsida > Fagales > Juglandaceae > Carya > Carya cathayensis. The sequence continues at coordinate 147,471 of QGSO01000375.1, forward strand.
CTCCAGGACGGAAATAGATCAGTACAGATGGTAAATGGCAGCAACATGGAGGAAGCAGATGAGCACCATAAGAAGATCATCCAAGAAGCCAACTGTTCCCAATATTCCTGAAGAGTATTGTAGATAAGATTATATCATCTTCAGTTACCAAAACATGTCCACCACAACAATACAAAAAAAATTGGTATACAAGCAGCAAGATACCTTCTGGAATGATGTCAACGGGGCTGACTATGTACGTAGACAGCACTTAGAAACATCTGTACGTAAGAAACAGAATAAACTTGTCCCTCAAATACCACTAAGGATAAATTTATTCATATAATATTTGGGCAGCATGCAATATCGAAAACAAAAAGGGGGATGTTCGTCTAGACATCCAGCATGACCAAGGCAACCTCCTTAACCATTATACACGTCTTAAGCTACGTCACATATTTCGACAAGTACTAGTTAGTCAAATTGATGGAGTTTCCATAACAACTTTGATAGTACGAATCACAAAAAATGTTGGATAGTTTATAAAGGGCTCTAGGGCTTCAAAGATCCAGATTGATGCCATGAAACAAAAAAGGCCACCGTAGCTATTGTAACAGACCATGCAGCTAAGGCTGAAAAGATATACGCCTTTATTTGATTAAAAAAACACACTGGTATCCCAATAGACAGATACATCAGATGCTGATGATGATGATGATGATAGCAGAAGTAAGCACCAATCTAACATAAATGATAGATGCTAACACACTTGTCTGCATACCCTTATTGTTCACTTAACTGCTATGTAGACACGGGCTCTGATAACAAGATCAAGGGATCTCCCAGGATCAAGCAGTTCTCGTAACAACCTTTGGAGGAGAAACGGAAGATCCCGCATTTTCTGTTGCAAAAAAATAAAAAATTAATTTTAAACATCTCTCAGATGTCAATTCAAAGCGACGTACTGCCAGGTCCCTGGATATGAATGCAATTGCATGTAAATAAGAAAATATGCAAGAATTCCCTTGGGCGAAATAGGTGCGACATTCGGCAATTCCTAAGAAAATTTCAATGACCATGTGGAAGGCCATGCATGAGTGCTTAGCTGTGGATCATCGGATTCGTAGAGTGGGTATCTTAACTGTCTAACGGTATAATTGTTGTCCTTCAGGTGGTTATGAGGATCAAAGTCATGTGCTTGCAAGAGGGGAGTTTGCCGAGCAGGTTTGGAATATTTGTTGCTTGCAGGTGGGTATACCGAATATGGTTGGAAGAAACTGGAGGGATGGAGTGGAAAGTTGGCATTGCCAGCGAGTGCTCTCTTATACCGGGCAATTACATGGAGCTTATGGTGGAGACGTTGTAAAGCACAGATGGAAGGAGTGCTATAATCGGTGAGATCAGTATGGTGCTCCATTAACGATTTATTAATAAAATTAGGGTATCATTTTTTTTAAAATAATAATAATATTAAAAATTAATATTTTATTTAATTTTTAATTTTAATCTAAAATCATATTATCTCTCTCACCATTCAATATGCACTATAATATTATTTTCATTCTTTTAAGAAATATGAATGCCTATTCTCCTTTACGCAAAAACAAGGATACTAATTGTACGTATTTCTTTCATTTAGAAAAAATTAAAACTGTTCACTTAGATATGGATTTGGGTGTCCAGCTATATCCGAATATGGACCAGGATGTGTAATGCTCTCGGGTACTTGCCCGGGTTAATCCAAATTATCTCTTAAAAAATAAAAAATAAAAAAATATGAATAATTAGGCATAATTTATTTTGTTCAAAAGTAAACCTGGATTGCGAGTACCGCATTGTAATCCTGGTACCAGCCTGATGTACCTCCATACTCGTTCCCAGATATGAACAAATTATCGGTCTGATTAAAATTCAGATTTATAACCACATTCATAATTCGATTATCTAGGTTTTAGATCGGACCACTAAAAAAAATTGACTCGGAAAAACAATAAGCTAGAGTAGATAAACATATGATTGAAATTAGAGTGACAATTTTTTTTTTTTTTATATATGTAGAGTGACAAATTTAAACATAAACACTTTGTAATTTTGAATTTTAATTTTTTTATCTGATCATTATTTAATTATTACAATTTTTTTAATTTAAAAAAAATACAAAAAACAATTTGATATTTTTCAAATTCTAAAATAAAAGTAATATTAAAAATTTTATTTTAACAATATGTAACTTTATAATATTTTTATATAACTTTCTTATCTCTCATTTCATAAATTCATATCGAATATCTTAACTCAAACTATTTTATTTCGATTCACAAATTATTTTAATACTATTAACAAAATTTTTATCTCATTTCTTATGAATTTTCTAGATGGTTGGCCACCCATACATTTATAAAAATTTCTGGCAAAGTTTGAATAATTTTATAATCATGCACTTCAAAAATAAGTTATTTCTCTCATTATTTTTTTTCTTGAAGAATATCCATTCCTCACATTTCTTATGAATACAATAATTATTATTTATATTGCAAATAAATAAGAGAAGTATTTTAGTCATAAATGTATTTTATAATAATAAATTTACAATTTGACGTATCTTTATATGTTACGTTAGATTTTAAAATAAATTTAATATATCACATGAAACGATGTCACTTTATTAGTTTACTTTATAAAATATCTTTATATTTATAGCATTACTCAATAAATAATATTATAGGACAAGTCAGTAGAGATTGACTCAATCAAACTTGAGCCTGGTTCAACTCACGAAAATTCATATAAACTAAAATAATGTTATATTTAATTTTTTATAGCATTATATATATATATATATACATAATAAAGCATTTTAAAATACTTAAAATACGAATTATTCGAATTATTCTATTATCAAATTAGTGTGCAGAGCATCTTTAGTAAAATTTGTATATAAAATAATTTGATTTGAAAAATAAATTTTAAAATTTGAATATTATAAAAACTTTTAAAGAATATTATTTATCAAATACAAGTATTATAATTTAAGTGATGTAAATAATGTGTTATACATACTGTTTTGAAAATAGTATAACTATCAAAAGATATATAGTAAATCATGTACCTAATACTTAAAAAAAAAAAAAAATCTCAAGCTCATGCCGAGAGCACACATAATAAAGTATTTAAAAGATATAATCTAATTTCAAAAATAAATTTTAAATTGGAAGAAGTTAGTTTGCCTCTCAACTTGTACTGTTACAGCCTACCGCTAGGCAAAATTTTTTATTTTTTTAGTTAATAATTTTAAATGTATTGATATATTTTTTAAAAATATTTAAAAATATTAAAAAATAGAAAAAGATTAAAAAAAAATAAGAAAAAAAGAAGAGAGGCCTGAGCGGGGTAAGAGTGGGCGGCATGGTAGAGGTAGACGAGCCCTCTCAAATTTTATAAATTAAAATATTTTTCATTCAAGTGTGTATTCTAATTTGAGCTTCAGAATAGAATAATCATATATTAAATTGCCGCGCCCTCCCGCTTTTGAGAAAGAATCGAAGTCTGAACTATATATAGCCTGTAGGGCTTCTCCACGAAAAGGAAAGAAGAAAAAGGACACCGAAATCAAAGGACTGTGTGCTCCTACATCAGAAATCGAAAGGAATTTCAAAGAGAAAGGAAAATGATGCGGTAATCGGCATATCTCATTGATTTTTCTTCTTATTTTTGTTTTAATTTCATCATTCTTTATTTATTAATTGAACGGATTTTGTAGAATGTCCTTTTTATATTTCGTCACTTTGATTCTGGGTTCCAATTAGTAGAATGTAGTCCAATGACTTTTCCGATTTCTGTCACCGCAAAATAGTTCTCTGAATTGCAGCTTTATGAGGACGAATTTTACTTAAAAACAAGAGTAAGTAACTTTTTTATTCTCCTTCTGAAAACAGATTTTCTATTCCCTTTTTTTTTTGGGGAAACGTAAGCATACTGTTTTTTTTCTTTATTTATTTTAGAATCAGTCAAGTTTTTTGTTGTATTCGGGGCTAATTCTTTTACGTAGGAGTTATGACTGATAAGCGTTGAGAATTTAGTTAGAAATAGTTTACTCCCAACTATTAAAAGCGATGACATTGATATCTCAATGTCTATTCCATCTCTTTGAGAGTTGCTTTGTTCTTAGTGTGTTTCAGTGAGTTGAATCTGAAGTTGTTTGATTCTTACACTCTTGATTGCGGTTTCTAGATTTGGGAGGGACATGACCCATGCCTGTTATCTCACACTCTCCGGGGCCTCGTAAGTAAGAATCCTTTACTTGTGCCTTCATTTTTTTCTTTCATATCTCATTTTCGAGTGAAGTTTGTTGGCTATAGTCGTAAATTCCAAATCTCTGTTTAATTGCTGAGAGTGGTGGAAAAGAGAAGAAAATGCCACTTTGAATCGTGGGTTTTTGTTTTTAAATTTTATTTTATTTTTTCTGAAAAATGAGAAACCCAACTTGGACAGTAGGTGTGTTAGGCTTGGTCGAGTGGGGATTGTTTTTCCAAGCACACTATAATGAAAAACTTACAATTTATTTCTTAGTTTTTTTGCACTACTATTTTCTATTATCTAAAGCCTCTTTTATAGGGAATATTTTTGGTCTCTAGGAATCTCGGAGGATCAGCACTAGGGAAGTTACTGCAATCCCAATTGAACTTTCCTTGCAAGTGTCCAATTAGGCAGATTCGAATGGCTGCTCACAATTCTATCTTAAGTGAAAGCAACAGTGAGTCGAGAGGTGCCTTGATTGTTCTAGAAGGCTTGGATCGTAGTGGGAAGACATCACAGTCTAGTAACCTACTCAAATACTTGGAAGGACTGGGACATTCAGCTGAATTATGGCGGTTTCCTGACAGAAGTACAGATGTTGGGCAAATGATATCATCATATCTTACCAACAAATCGCAATTGGATGATCATACAGTCCATATACTCTTTAGTGCAAATCGTTGGGAGAAGAGGTTTGTTATGTTGTTGTTTTTGTTCAACTTGCTGTGTTCTGGTTTGTGGGATTTTCAATTTATATTCTTTTTCTCGTTTCTTTGCAGGATTTTTTATATAAGATCAAATACCCATTTGTTCTATAGTGGTTTCTTGCTATTCTATTTCTTATGCATATATAGAAAGGGGAGGATAATGATAAATCTTGGCATTTGAGAATAAAAAATTCAATGCCTGAAGTATTTTTCCTGGTTGAAGTTTCTTTGTTATCAATCTGCATATTAAACTGATTTGTTGGAGTATCATTTGACATAGCCTAGTTTCATTTAAATTTTGATAGTTTTTTCTTTAGCTTGAATGGACCATGGCATATTATTTGTAATTACAGCTCAATGAATAAAAATGTAGTACTCGGAGACTATAGCAGTATCAAATCAAAGTATCTCTAATTTTTCAATTTATTATATTTCTTTTGTGATAAGCTTTTCCAAAATTTTCAAGCCCCCAAGCATTGCTGAGTGGAATGGGACTTGGTCTTCACTCTTCTGGCCATCTGCAATGCAGCACTTAAATAATAGATATATTGCCATTTGAAGCTGGGGAGTGTGGTAGAAAGGTTTTCTTAGCTGCTTATGGTGACTAAGGTGACAACAGGATCCTAATTAGTGGCTTGAGTCATGGACCACAAAGTGTGAATGCTGGGGGATTTGGGCACTTATTGGTTAGAGAAGCTCTTGATACTTGAAGTGGTCTGCTCTGTGCTGATCAAATAGTAATAGATGCAATTCTATAATTCTTCCATGAGTATTGTAAGATTAATCAATACTTCCCATTTGGGAAAATTCAAACCATTTTGTAGATAGGATGGCTTTCAGTGCACCTTCTGGAAAGAAGACAACTTGGGTTTTATTTTTTTTATTTTGAAACATTATCTCTTGAGACACAGAACTTAGTGGCTGTGCACAAGCAGAATTTTGACAATGGTTGGACTTGTACTCAGTCACTTGTAATGCATACGCAGATCATTGATGGAAACTAAACTGAAATCTGGAACCACCCTCATTGTTGACCGTTATTCTTTTTCTGGGGTGGCTTTCTCGTCTGCAAAGGGACTTGGCATTGAATGGTGTAAGGTGAAGACATGGTTCACACTGTTCTATAATGAAGTTTATGTTTCTTTTATTCTTGTTACAAATGAGGTCTTCTTTTGAAGGCACCGGAGGATGGGTTGCTGGCTCCAGATCTAGTGCTGTACCTTGACATACAGCCAGAGGTAAGTTGTAGGCACCACTGTGTAGACTGTTATATCAATGAAATTAAGCGTAAAAGGCTTCAGCCTTGTAGTGTCCTGTCCGGTTATACTGGCAACTTGCTTTCTTCAAATGTTTTTTGGGGCATGAAACTGTCTTGCCTGAGAGCTTGTTTAGTTTGCATTGAAATTTTTTAATGTGTTATTTTTGTCTAAACACTAACCTATATTTTGAGACACGCATGCCCCACTTGCAGTAATGTGCTTCATACATGCATGCTGACAGATTCTAGGCTCTCAAGACCATTTGAGCCGTCTAAAAACAAGGTTAAAGAAGAAAAGAGTGGGAGGAGGGAAGCAAGATGGATCATATGCCCTTGTATGCAGGGGAACTCATAACCCAAATCAACTGACTTTGATGTTTCTGCGAAATTGGCTCTTAAAAAAAATTACTGTAAAATTGGACAACTGCCCATTGCGCGCCACTGTGATAAATTATTAAAGACAGGTTTTGCATTTATAAAATATTCTTGATGATGAAAATGAATGTAATGAATGATAGATTTCTATTGGAATAGCACTTGATGTGCCTTGGCAATTGTAGAGACAGCATAGTGCTTCTGTTAATGAAAGTATATACTGTTGGAAGGTGAACCTGATGCACACATAGACACACTTATGGGTTCCTCACATATACTCGCGCAAATTCACACCCTTCTATGGTGTGCACACACAACACGTGCACAAATACATTCATAAATGCAGACTTGCATATTTCCAGGACTGAGAAGTCTTTTCAAATCTTCAGAAAGCTGCAGAGAGAGCAGGATATGGAGGTGAGAGATATGAACAGCTTGAATTTCAGAGGAAAGTTGCCCGATGCTATGAGGTCCTTCGTGATGCTTCCTGGAAGGTAATTTTATGTTGGTTGTGTTTCTTCTACCTTGGAGCCTGCCACTACTTGGCCATTCGGTTTTTCTTTAACTTGTAATTAAAACATAATGCACTTGTACCCGACGATGGTAACATGGCTTAATAGAATCTTGTTGTCGATTGATTTCCTCTGTAACCATCCATGTTTGGATTGAATTTTATTACTGGTTGACTGCAGATAATCGATGCCTGCCAACCAATGGAAGACATCGAGAAACAAGTCCAAGAGATTGTGTTGGATTGTGTCACTATATGCCAGAAAGGCAAGCCCCTTTCCAATCTCTGGTCAAGTTAATTCTCCGCCCCATTCTGTTTCTTAATTTTCTCTTCTTTTTCTCTCCGTGGAAAGGGATTCTGCATACGTATCTCTGCTACTCGCTTTTGGTCTTTCTGAACATTTGTGGCGTGGTTTTAAAACTTTTGTTTTTGTTTTAATTCAGTTCCAGGCCTTGTGACAAACTGGGGTTTGTAAGTTTAATAATATGGGATTTCCCTTATGACCAGTTAGTTTGGTAACCATCTTCCAGGGACGAGAATTTAATTTGAAACAAAAAAGAATCTTACCATAATTAGCACTGACACGTGATTAATTTTAACAACATGACATTTAGAACATGTTATGATAATTTGTAATGCTGTGACATTTAGAATTACAGGACAGGAATATTGTGTAATAAATAGTATTCATGTACTGGTATTTTCATTGATCAATTTAATCTTTATCAAAACATCTCATATTTTATGCTAAATGAATACAACACTCATGAATCCTCCACTTGGAATTTGGGTATTACAGTTCATAATACAAACGATTGTGTTGGAGCAAGATCTTCAAGGCTCATATTCATGTTGCATTGCTAAATTAACATATATGTTAAATTAAGGTTGTGTTTGGTTATTAAGTCTATCTTAACTCATCTTATTTAATCATTACAATTTTTTCAACTTTCAATATAAAATATAATAAATAATTTAATTTTTTTAAATCTCAAAATAATAATAATGTTAAAAAATAATATTCTAATAATATTTTATTCAACTTTCATATTAACTCAGCCCACTATTCAAATCGGCCCTTGTATATTATCTAACAAACAATTAAAAATAATAATGATTTCGTATAAAATTCATTATTTTAAAAAGTTACTTCATATGCAGCAAAATACTAGTTTGCAAACAGAGTTAGTGTAAAAAAAAAAAAAAAGGGCACCAGAGTGTACAAATTTTATTCATCCAAAAGTCTTAGTTCATATATATATATATATATATATATATATATTTTAATATATGTGATATCAAATAAATAAAAAATTACATTATTAATTTTTACTTGTGAATTATCAAAGAACGATAAAGGATGATACTAAAAATAAGATGGAAGGGGCATTTTTCTCCAGCCATTCTAGTAGTTACGAGCAGAGATTGCAGCGAGGGACAACTCGACTGGTATCAGTGGTAGTGGTACCTCCAGCGAGAGTTTCCATGACTTGTACCAGTACTCTTACCACCCTTATCCTCAACTCTATTGCTACCAGTAGTACAACTCGACTTCGCCACCTCCCTACCCGAAACCCGCTCAGCCCCCACTTCTCTCATTTCCTTCCTTTCCATTCGTCTTCTGCTAGAGCCACCACCATTTTTCAGAATTCCGGACTTCCTCTTATCAAACGACGCCTTCTGCTCCCTATTGCCAGCTCTCTTCAGCTTCCGCTTCTTCCCTTTAACATCAACGAGGTATAATCGTAATCCTCTTTGTTTTGACCAGATTATTGAGTTTGATAAAATTTACGTTTCACAAGTTCTATGTTTTGTGGTTCAACTTATTTACTCCTACTATTGAATTTGTTACGACGTGAAATTTTTTTGTTTCTTTTCGTTTTTTTTTTTAATACTAGGTTCTTGTTCCAACCGAGCGTAAGACGCTACATTTATATGAAGCAAGATATTTATCCCTGCTGGATGAGGTACTGAATATCTATCTTTATAATTCTTATCGATTTTGATTATACGTCGTAATGCATCTCTTAATTATTTTGGTTGCAGTCGTTATTAAGAAAGAAGAAGCTTTTTGTGCATTTTGTGTTGGACCCAATTTCAATTAGTGATTCAACCGGTGAAGCATCATTTGCTGCTAAATATGGTTGTTTGATTCTTATAGAAAACGTAAGCTTCAGAATTTTTCAGGATTTTCACTTAATAAAAATATTAGGTTATGACCCAATTTAAGACTCAGCTCTCTGTAGGTTGAACGCTTAGATGTTGGAGCATTGGTCACTATAAGGGGTATTGGTCGAACCAAGATTCTGAATTTTGTTAAGGTAAGTGAACACTGAACCTCAAACGTTTAAATTCCTGTCGATAAACTTTCTGTTAATATTTCATGTGGTTAAATCTCTCAAACGCCTTTCAATTTCGTCGTCCAATGTGTGTGCACGGGGGGTTTTTTATTGCATTTAACAAGTTTCAATCTTTCAGCTTTTTTTTTTTTTGAAATGGTTTCAATCTTTCAGCTTAGTTGCTCTTTAACGTTCTCTTATTTCCATGCTTGCAATTGTACTGTGCAGGCAGATCCTTACTTATTAGGTGTAATCATACCAATGTAGGATGAGATTCCTGAAAGTTCAAGTAAAGTGAGCTCAAAAGTTGTGGAAGTAAGGGAAGCTATCTACAATTTGAATAGTTTGGAGATCAAACTGAAGGTAGCACTGTGTTTGTGTGCATGTGTTGCGTTCAAATGCACTCATGAAAATGTGCACACGTGCATTTGTTCACAAAGAACTGGAGATACTTCTTGGCACGAGGAAATGCTTAAACCACTATCCTTACATTCAGAAAGTGGAAAAAGAAGCTCTGTATATTAAAGATTTTTTGTTTTTTTTTTCTTTTTCCACTTTCTGAAGAATGATATTTTTGAGAATAAAGTATTCATAACATATGCATCCTCTAGCATCTTTTCTATCAATTTGCTAACCTTGATCAGAAGTAAAAATGTTGAGCATGAGTGCAATTGCCAGGTATAGCCGAAGCATGTGCTTTGGTTGTTGTTATCCAACCAATAGCAACAGTATTTCTGAGAATATTACTTGCATCTCTGGTACCTATGGTTCCAAAAGGAAAATCAGGTTCTTATTTCACAGGAGTTTGGAGGTCAAGCTTTTCATCTAGAAATTAGAAATTCATTAGTGAGTGTATGTGATGGAGATGATGCCTAAAAAATGCATAAAAAGGGAGTAATGATGGTGTCTGACATAGACCCTCTGGCATCGTAACTAGCATTTGTATGTTATGATTGTTTTGATCTGGATACTGACTAACTGATCACAGATGCCGTGTCTTGCATATATCACATCAGAGTGCAGCTCCTATTTCCTTGTTACTTCAAATTCATTCTAAAAGATAATGACTCTTTCACAATACCACCTTTCTGATAATGACTGTTGGTTAGATGGTTTGTTTGTCACATAGTAGACATTCCGAGAGGTGAACCTTCTGGTAAAAAAATCTCTGAGATGGAAAATCAATCATTTGTGTGTGAATTAGCATTTTATTGATGATGGTACGATTCCTGAATTGCTCATTGTTGTAGATTATATGTCATTGATAGACTCTTTGTAGTGCTATTGTGCATAAAAATACACGATACTTTTTTTAATAAAAAAATAAAAAGTCAGTTGCATTTTTCGATGTGTAAGAGTTGCCTGTATACTATCTTGTGACAGCAGACACCAAATGAAGCATCGTTGCAGACTCACATCACAAAATCTTTGTTGTGGGCTGAACAGGAGCCATCCTTCGAGTGTGATGAAGATTTCATTCCGTCCCTGGCAGAGCGTGTATCCTTTGCAGCACTCCAGCCTATTACAGGCAAATGTCTGTCAATCCATTATTCAACATTCTTTAGCCTTTCACTAGCAAAATAGTCAGTTCTCTTAACTTGCGGTGACTGATTATTCAGCAAGCTCATAAATCTCTCATGTCAAATTCAGAACAATATGCACGAGCACTACACGCTAACTTATCTTCTTCTTCTTCTTCTTCCTATTTTATCAGTCACTACATGCCAACTTATCTACATTGGCCTTTGGGTGTTCCACTTCATTACTAATTGTTCATTATACTAACTTGAGGATAAATGGTTGCCTTGATCTCCTGTGTCCTCGCCTTTCTCTCTCAGTCCGTGTTGACTAACTAAAATAATTGCTCGTGTTATATTGATGTTCTTGGAATCTTATGGAGCCTAATATCCAAAATAATCTTAGCTTGGCATGATGAATTATATGGATTTGCTACTTTGACAGGATCAACTGAAGCAGAACTGCTGAAGTTACAACGACTGAAGCTAGAGGCCATGGATCTTAAAGACACGTATCAAAGGCTAGAAGATTCCCTAGAAATAGTTAAAGAGAATATTTCCATGGTTGCAGCCAAGCTCGCTATACAATCATTGGAGATACAATAGACTATGCAACTTCATATTACAGCTTCTGCTGCCTCCCAAAGCGAGGGTAAACTGTGATTATTTTGATTTTGGCTGTCAAATTTTAACTGTAATGGTTACGTACAGACGAGAGAGAGAGTATATACTGTGATTGATTTGGCGGATTCTGGCTGCCAATACATCCTTTTCTAGTAAGATTACCTCAATGCATTGCTTGGGAAGTCTAGGTATTTGGTTGGTCATAGATGTGCCTTTTGGCTAACGCATGCCTTGTTAGCTATCCTAATTGTCATTTCCCCCCATATTCATAGTTTCCGCTGCTGGGTAAGGAACATGGTGGTTATTTTTATCTGCTTTTATCTTGAGATTCGTTTATTACAAATTATATATGATTTATAATTTTATTATATGCATCATGTTACAAAATAAAACTATCATTGAATTTGCACTAAGAGAATTTTTTATTTATTTTTTGTTGAGAAATACTTTAACTAAGAAGAAATTTTATAAAAATAAACTCAAAAATTACTTTTATTATTAATTAGATGTAACATATCATATAAAATCACGTTAATTTATCTTTACTTTTAAAGCACAAACTACTATTTTTTTAATCACTTGCCAAGTTTTAGTTGACTAATAGAAAACTATGGCTTCAAGTTGTATAGAGGGGCTGTACCTCTTATATGTCCACCGAAATTAGGGGTGACAATTTATGTTTGTAGGTCGTGTTTGTATCCTGTCAAGTTATAGACATTTAACTATATGGATTAATCTTAATATGACCCGTTAATCTAATTTGATCTATTTAAATAATAGGTCGTGTCACTCATTTTGATTTGTTTAATAATGAATTAGAAATAAGTCAACACAGTATGTCTAATTTCAATTTGTTTTATGTAAATGTGTTAAATTAATACTCAATCTATTTGACATGATTAATATGACTTTACTTAAAAGTTAAAATTTATATTTTTTAGTAGTCATAATATCTAAAAATAATAATAATATTACCTACTAAAAAAAAATCAATATTTTTAAGTCTTAACTTGTAATAAAAACCAAGATTACAAACTTTACAATAATAAATATGAGCATAGGTTCATAATTACAATTTCAAAAATAAAAATATATGCATATTAAAAAATAACAATATTATAATCCAATAATAATACAATTATAATTTTAAAATAAAATCTAAACAAATTATTATGAATTGATTTCAGATTAAGCGAATTAACTCATTTATTAATGGTATTTTAATAATTCAATCCGTTTTAAACCAAACATTTATATCAAACCCCAAATTTATTGATTTTCGTATCGTATTTTGGATTCACATATTATCATGTATTGCAAACGCTAGCCAAATCCTTTCGAGGATCAAAACAATATCCAAAAGAGTAAATCTACTATGTTGCTCACTTCTTACCGCTTCATTTGACCTCTTAGTAAACTTTTTATTTTTTTAGTTCTTTATTTGATGATTAAGAAAGTTATTTTTAATATATTTATATATTTTTTAAAAATATTTAAATATATTAAAAAAATATGAAAAAACATACACACAAATGTGCCAGGCCAATGACCGCTGGGCGCCGGCTAGCACAGCTCAACCCAAAATTGTGGGTCCGTATATCCACCAAATCGTAATATAAGGGGCTCTCGTCCATTGGAAGAAAATATCTGACAGTCTGTGTTGGTGACTGAGATACGGAGTTGACGAGTGAAGAGGGATATGGGTTTAGCTTCAACGGGAGTCCCTTTGTTTCGTGCTTCAATGAGCTCCAGCACCTTCAGCCTTTTGTCTCCTAGAAGCCCACTCTCAGTACCAATATCACCCTCTCGCAACGTCTGCTTATCCTCTGCTCTCCTCTCTGTACTTTCTCTCCCATTCCTCTTTAATTTTCTTTGTTTATACAATCTTTTGGGTGCTTATATTTTGGGTTGATGCCCAAAGTGGTGCAATATGTGTATGTATATGCATCTTGTGCTATATCACTTGCAATCTTTCTTAATAAACTTTCTATGATTCATGTATATAATTGTATAATTGTGTGTGTGAAAATGAAATTTTAGACCCAAGTTTATTTGCTTACTTTTTTTACGAACTATAGAAATGTGTGTTTGCAATTGGGTAGTTTGGCATGCTTGTGGATTCTGATTGTTACTAAAATGGAGCCACGTAATTATTGAAGATATAGGTAATTGATTTCCTAATCTCTAACCTGATTGGTGTATCGAACTCTATTGGCCAAATCTTGCCATTTATTCTTATTCATATATATTTAATATTTTAACAACGGTTAATGGATGTGTCCGGATTGATATGATGGAATTTTTGCTTGTGCTGCTGCAGCAAGAGTATCAATTCGTCTTGCAAGGATAAATCTTCAGTAAGAAAGAGAGCTCATTCGCAATCCATTTGGGCAATATTTCTTCCCCTTCCGTAGCTAGCTAACTCTTTAAGCATGACCCATTTCTTTTAGCAATAGTCTTAGAGTCTAATTTCCCCTCCCTCCAAGAATACTGATCCTTAGATGCCTCAAACACACGTTTGGTGTTTGTTCTTTTGAGGTTTGTTCCAAGATTGTTAAACCTGAAACCAAATCTGTTTGAACTGAAACTAGAAATGTGAATTTTGAATCTTGTTGATATGATTCAAATTTCACATTTCTACATCATATCTACAAGAGTTTGAGATCTAATATATTAATCCCTAAAGTTTGACTTGGTATGAAGTATTCCTTCATTTTTGGCGCATGTTTAAATTGGTTTTGCCAAAATTCGTTCTTTTTTTCCTTCTTTATGTTTTTGGTAAAGCAATCCATATGATCTACTACTTGTGCATATCAAGCTGTGGTCATCTTGATTTTTGCATAGTGCAACTGTTTATCTTGTGCATATTGGAAGAAGTCTGCAACTCTTGACTGTAAAGCTTCAGTTTATGTTCAGAGGAGATGCACTCTAAGTTTTAGAAGATCAGTTACAGAGAATAGAGTAAGAAAGGTATCATGTAGCCTATTGAAAGTTGAAGATGGCATAAACGATGAGGCATGCGAGTTAGTCAGTGGAGTGGAACTTTCACTTGGGGAGGGTGCTGATAACATCCAAGCGTATCTCTTCAAGGCAGTTAAAAATAATAATGGAACTGGCATACTGCTCTTGTCTGATGTTTTTGGGTTTGAAGATTCTTCCACAAGAGAGTTTGCATATCGTATTGCTTGTAATGGTTACAAGTATGTTGCTTGGCCTTGAAGCATCATTATTTCCATTAAACTTTATATCATTCTGTCATGTGACGGGCTGTTGTTCTTTGACAGACTCTTTAAACTGCTATATATAATTTTCCTTTGGTTGTTAAACAACTGCAGTGTTCTAGTTCCAGACTTATTTCGTGGAGATCCATGGGGAAGGGACAGGCCAAAGGCTATGTTTGAAGAATGGATTGGTAGACAAGATTCCCAGAGGGTGGCCAAAGACATTGAATCATCAACAAAATGGATGGTGAATGAATTTGTTGCTGCTGGAATCTCAAAGAAGCTTGGCATAATTGGTTTTTGCTTTGGAGGAGGGCGGGTGATAGAGGTGCTGGCCAGAGACGGGGGCGCATGTTTTGGCGTTGGGGTCTCTTTTTATGGTACCAGGATGGACCCATCTATAGCTTCTAAGATAAGTGTTCCTGTACTGTTTATTTCTGGGGACGATGATCCACTTTGTCCTGTCAATGTCTTGAGGGATATGGAGAAGAGCATAGGTAGCGGAGCGCAGGTAGTGCTTTTCGGGGAAAGAGGACATGGGTTTGCCCACAGGCCTGCATCTCCCGAAGAAGATGGAGATGCAGAACAGGCTTTCACGATGATGAGAAACTTTCTGTACGATGGCTTGGTTGTAAACAACAACTAAAAGGCTTGTTAATTTTATAATTATGTCAAGTCACCTGTGTATTTTTTCTTTTCTTTTATAATGCTAGTGCTTCCTGCAACCGAGGGTAATGTTAATTCTCATTCTATATCAATGTATTTCTTTCGTATGCATGGTCGAAGAGATGGCAATGTATCGGATATGTCAGATTTCTGATCCAGATGTCATATATGCTAGCGCTGCAGCCGATGGTAAAGATAGATAGTTGTCATTCTTTTTCTTTGTATTTAATGGAACCTAACACAAATCATTGATAACACCTATTATTTTTTTAACTTTTCATAAAAATATTAAACTCATCTTACCCTCTTTTATGCATTTCAACCTAAAAAATTAAATTCATTTCAACTTAAAAAAGTTAAATTCATCTCAATGAGATATAAAAAATATTATTATTTACAATTCAACTCAATTTATCTCAACATCTAAACCTAATCTTAGGTACTAGTTTAGTCGAGATATATACTTTCTTTTTTCTTAACAAGGCTATTGTCCCTTGAAAAAAAGTTAAAAAGTGTTAAAACATGTCATGCCAAATTACCAACAGATGCAAACGAAACATGTTGGTCGGGACAGCAGTTCCGTTCCCGCAAAAGCCACACCACTTTCTTGCAAGCCCTGCAAGAAAATAAATTATTTCTTCCTTTTCCTCCCCAAAGTACACTCCTCCCAATATAGTAGGTTTACAGAACTAGAGATACTGGGATTCGACGTACACCAGGTTACTCATTTATCCATCAAAAACAATGTTTTGTACTAAGTATTCAAAAAACATCCACGGTGAGAAAATCCACAAACAATCTCTCGATCCAATGCTGATTTTACCAGCCAACTTATGATTAACTTCAAGAGAATCAATTCTCAGTCCCGGCCTCCTGAAAGGAGAGAAGGAATTCATAATAAGCACACAAGTTTCTTCTTTAAAATGCATTAAATGTACGCAAACAATAATAAGATTATGGACAATGTTAGGGCCACCGAGAAATGTGACCAAAATACTTCCTTAACCATTTTTTTTTTTATAGGTAAAAGAAGTTTTATTGATCCTCGTAAATAGGCAAAGCCCGAGTACACAGGTAAAATACTTCCTTAAACATTAAAAGAAAAAGAAAGAAAAAAAAAAAGGATTAGTCACTTTTGGGGGCATCATTCTCGGTGGCCCAAGCATTTTCCTAAGATCATAGCCTTTGGGGTCATAAATTAACTGACAAACATGCAACTGTCATTTTCATAGTCTTGATACCCTCTATTGAAAGTGTGGCATAGAACAGGACCGGCCAGGAACAATTCCTTGATTTGAACTTATACCCGACTACTAAAACTCTTTTTGCATTCAAAGTAACTCCTATTTTGATCTTTTTATTTAGAAGATGACTTTGTACCAATGTAAATGCCTATGCTTCAAAATCAGATCCCATTGAAAAACATCATAAACGCCAACAAAATGGCTTGATCAAACCTAAGTTGGGGTGTTGCATTCTCATATGACTTAACCCAGTCATTATTTCAAAAGAAGTGTCTACCTGAACTGCAGAAGTCTCGGTGATCTTAGGACCAGGAGTCTCCGTGCCCCCAGAAGCAGGCGTCTCTGTGCTCTTAGGAGCTGTCACCTTTGCTGGAGATCCATCAAATAAACGAGAACAGTCTGTGTAAGCAGATCCAATGCCCACCCCAGCACCAAAAGCCACCGATGCCCAGCGAGTAACAGGAGTCCCTGGGTTGATATATCAGAATACATGGACCAAGGAGAGAGCTTTAAATTAAGAAAATGTGTATCATTATGCCAGGGATAGAAGCCTTCAGCAACATCATAAATGAAGAAAGAGTAGAAATTTATTGTGCATGATTCAAATATGCATTCATAAATGAACAAGAGCAGAAATTTATTGTGCATAATTCAAATATGCATTTCACTCACAGTGCAAATGAGAAAAGTCATAATCACCAAACAAAGGGTCCTTGGAAAATCCACAACTCAACACATTGTTTAGGAAGATTTATTTTGAGCAGCATAATAGAACCTAGAAAACATCATCAAGGTGGGTAACTGCTTCAAATATTGGAGGGCCCAATAAACTCGGAAATCCCCAAATTTGTGCAAGGACTTCACAAATTCATATACTCATCTAAAATTGGCAGCACTTTCTTCAATGAATTAACAGAATTTACGCAGTTACGAAAGGTAAAGAAATAGGGCCGTAAGTTATAGAACTAGGGGCTTCTAATTCAGCTTATATATTGCAATATATATTGTAAAATTATCTAATACACTCTAATTGAGCAGCTCAAACACAAGAGACAAAACAACAACATTAAACCGCAAAATAGAGGAACAAGCATCAGTTTAATTTTTGCAAATCAATTCAAAGGTATATGAATTATACCTAGCTATAAATGCTTATAAATAACTAGCTATACCTACCACATAACTCTCACTACAAGTTTCTTTCTCGATATGCTATAAACTCTACTTGATTGTTGAAAGTGACAGAAAAGGAATCGTGTTGCACCAACCCGATCAACATGGCCACCCCAACAGCCCAACTTACCTACATCTAATACTAAGAATCTCATTATGAGATGATTGGATTGGGCTAATGGCATAATGCCAGCAGTACTCCTAAAAGAGTGAGACTGCAACCGAAGATATAATACTAAATCCAATACACCTAGCATTTTCTTTTATGAAGCTAAAAAAAGTACGAAAAATGCAGCACACAGGTATGGAAAATATTATAGTAATTTCAAGAGAGTTATTAAAAAGAAGTTTTTTTATGCAAAAAGATCTAAATAGTATGCATCCCTGCACTCAGTGGTAGCACATAAAAGATATTCCAACAGAATGATAGTCTTGAAGATGTAAAATATGTTTGTTTAAAGTGTTCAACAAAACATGAAATAGACAGCCTCATCATATAGTTGCCTCCTATATCCTTACTTGCAACTTGTAGCAAGCATAAAGGAACAAAACTTGGTAGCAAGTCTGGGATAAAGGCTCTGGAAAAAAGGGGGCTCAAGTTACAAAGAAGAAAAACAACAGCAAGCAAAAACAATGAATGGTCATCTAGGCAAGGGCTTATAGTGGAGCTAAATCCCATCAGTCTGATTAACTCAGCCATCGATCAGTAGCACAGTTTTAATTATAAATTGACTTTCAGGAGGTCTTATCCTACTCAGTAAAATCCAAGTTTGGATTCGGAAACCTTCTTAACTTATCTCATCTCATCATTACAACTTTCCAAAATTCACATACAAAATATAATAAATAATACAACTTTTTCAAGTCTCAATTCAGCTTTTTCAAATCCTAAAACAATAATAACAATATTTTATTCAACTCATCTAAAACCAATCTCATCTCAACTCTAAATCCAAACCACACCTTAATCTGTGCCATCTCTCTTCCTTAAATGCGCACATTTCACACCTACAGAGATGGCCGATCTTTTGCAGGTACCAATGAAGCGTTTATTGGTGTGCCTTGTATCAACTCCTTAATTGGAAGAAATATTAGAATCAAACGAGACACACATAGATCGTAATAAATGCATATACAGTTGCATTGTAAAATCAGATTGTCATCAACACCTCTTAACTTTCATCCAATAAATCGGTAGATTCCATTCCGCTATGTGGCCATTGGCTTTCAGCACCGGCACTTTGCTGCTCAAAATAAGTGAGCCAGCCAGCCTGCCTGCATTGTTAGGGACACGTGGCCTCTAACACATTCTTTAACATGACAAATGATCATAATTTTTCCAACCCCGAACCTCTCGGGTGTCACCAAAACAGATTCCAAAGGCATTCTAGACTTCTATTAAAACAATTGGCGTTGCCTTCGCGAGAAATATTGAAGAATTTAGGATTAAAGAAGTTGGCCAATAAAAACCAATTCATAGTTAATTTCTTGTCTAACTCAAAATTCAGAGCCAGTAAGGAAATCGAACAGCAGAGCAATCACATATTCAAATACTCCGAAATCTCAGTAAAACCACCGAAATCGAGAAGCTACTCCCAATATAACTGCTGGTCTGGGGAGTAAATGTATTATCTTCAGTAAAGAACAAGTGATGGGACAAGAAAACAACAAAAAAGGAAAAAAATATTTATATAGTAAGCTTTCATTTATGTTTGAAGTAAAGTTTTCGAAGTAGCCAAGGGGGGAAATTAAGATAAGGAAAGGAGAGAAAGAGAGGGTGAAGAGAACTGACTGAAGAGGAGGAGGCCACCAAAGGCGCCGGCCAAGGAGGAGTAGACGAAGCGGCGAACGGTCAGGTCGAGACAGGCGTCCCATTTGGCGTCCAAGTCGTATTTGGGAGGCACAATCTCTTTCTTCTCGGCCATTCCTCTTTCTTCTTCTTGTACTTCTTCTAGGTTTCTATTAGACTATTAGAAATTTAGCACTGTGATTTCGGAAGATATGGATTCTTCGATCGAGTTGCTATTTATCTCGATACGAAATAATGGGGGAGGCCCTGCCTTGCGCCCGAGGCTGGCTTGGGTATGGTTGGTTTGGTTTGGTTTATCAGTGAGGGTTTCTGTTTCGTTGCAGTGCTGATGCTAATGGCTTGCATTCGCTCACTAATTTTAGAATTTAGGGTAAGGAATGGTGAATGAATAGTGGGCTTGCGTCCGTACGAGTGCGAGTAGGTGCCACTTTGTGCTTATTAGGGTTGTACGAACCCCATTAGGCCCTATTCGTTCTCCCAACAGGCCCTATTCCTTTTCCAAGATTTTGTTTAGGCCCATGAACTTTTTTCATTTCGCTTTTTTCCCAGTTTTATTTTTCCAAAAAATGTTTTTTTTTAAAGACATGGATTATTCAGATCGCGTGGAGAAGTGATAAATGTTGTGTTACAAGAGGGAAATATTTATTTATTTCTGTTAAAGAGAATAAAATAAATATATATATATATGAACTTTTTAGAGTAACTCTTTGTAATTTCCATTAGGATTAGATAGATATTTTCTTCTTGATAACCTCAGAGGTCAAAGTTTTGGACTGCAATGCCTAGGATTCCCGTCCGTGGTCTGCGTTCACCCACAACCCCCTTAGTTCACTGCCGCGTGTCGCTGTTGGGAGCCTACCACTACTGTCTTCATCAAATACCGTACACAATGGAATAGTAGCGTAGAGTCGTATGTAGTACTTCCAGGGTACTACTTCGCTCGGCGCTCTCAATCTCATCCCTTTCTTCTGTTCTTCCAACCCCCTCTCCTCTTCACCCAACATCTCTCTCCCTCTCTCTCTCTCTACATTCAT
This sequence comes from Carya cathayensis, assembly GCA_011037825.1. Classification (NCBI taxonomy): domain Eukaryota; kingdom Viridiplantae; phylum Streptophyta; class Magnoliopsida; order Fagales; family Juglandaceae; genus Carya; species Carya cathayensis. Next base: position 168,225 of record QGSO01000375.1, read on the forward strand.
AACAAAATGGCCGATGAAACTCCAAAGCCACCTCCTGCACCATCCTCCGGCCAACCAACTGATAAGGAGGAATCAGAGTCACCAGCCCCTGTGTCGGTGGTGGTGACGGAGTCTGAATCACTCGCTATGACTGAGAAAGAAGACGAACCGCCTACCCCACCTCCAGCACCATCCTCCGACCAACCAACTTATATGGAGGAATCACCAGCCCCAGTGTCCGTGGTGGTGACAGAGTCTGAATCCCTCACTGTGGCTGAAAAAAAGGAGCAACCGCCTACCCCACTTCCAGCGGCCGAGTCAGGTCCACCGGTGGTGCTGGAGGAGAAAGAAGAGCCTCCGCCGTCATCTGTGGCTGCAGTTGTGGAGGTGAAAACTTCAGCTACCCAAGACGGGGTTACTGTGTTTGAGGATGAGAAACAGAAGCCGACTGAGAAGAAAATGATTCCTCAGTCTCTGGTCTCGTTCAAGGAGGAGAGCAACTTAGTGGCTGATCTCTCAGATCCCGAGCGGAAGGCTCTGCAAGAACTCAAGCAGCTCGTCCAAGAAGCTCTCGACGGTAGCCGATTTACTTTAGTACCACCACCTAAAGACGCAGAGAAACAGAGTTCAACTGGAAAAGGACAGACAAAGCAAGAAGATACCCCAGCGAGAATCGAAGAAAACCCAGAAAAGGAAGCCCAAGAAGTATCGAAAGAAGTGGAGGAGGTGTCCATTTGGGGGGTTCCTCTTCTTAAGGACGACAGGACTGATGTGATTCTGCTCAAGTTTTTACGAGCCAGGGATTTCAAAGTCAAAGACGCTTTCATCATGATCAGGAACACCATCAAATGGAGGAAGGAGTTCGGGATCGATGCGCTTATCGACCAGGATCTCGGGGACGAGTGGGAAAAGGTGGTCTTTATGCATGGATATGACAGAGAGGAGCATCCCGTGTGTTACAATGTATATGGGGAGTTTCAGAACAAGGAGGTGTATGCAAAAGCATTTTCAGATGAGGAGAAGAGAGCCAAGTTCTTGCGGTGGAGGATACAGTTCTTGGAGAGGAGTATCAGGAAGCTTGATTTTAGTCCTGGTGGCGTTTGCACCATCTTTCAGGTCAATGACCTAAAGAACTCTCCAGGACCCGCGAAGCGCGAGCTTAGGCTGGCCACAAAGCAGGCTCTTCAGTTGCTTCAGGACAATTATCCCGAGTTTGTAGCCAAACAGGTATGATAATCCCGCTTTTCTATTTTTTGGTATTTGATGTTTTTGTTTTATGCCAAATATGTTTTAGATCCATCAAAATGGATGAATTTGATTGCTTCGCTTGGGTTTTGATCTCTTAAGGTGTTTATCAATGTTCCTTGGTGGTATATTGCGTTCTATACGATGATCAGTCCATTCATGACCCAGAGGACCAAGAGCAAGTTTGTCTTTACTGGGCCATCTAAGACTGCTGAAACCCTTTTCAAGTTAGTAGATACTTTGTATATTTTGAAATTTGAATGCTGAATTTTGAACTTATTACTTTGCTTTATCAACTTTACTTCTTTCTTTGTTACTGATTTTAACCTTAAATTGCTCTTGGTAAATCAGATACATATCTCCTGAGCAAGTGCCAGTTCAATATGGTGGACTGAGTGTCGATTATTGCGATTGCAACCCAGAATTCAGCATTTCTGATCCAGTTACGGAGGTTACGGTTAAGCCAGGAACTAAGCAAACTGTGGAAATCATAATTTACGAGGTCTAATTGCATTTTTAACCTTGGTTTATGCGTTTTTCTTTTCTCTCTATTTTTTTTGTTTTTATTTTGCTAATTCTAATATAAAATTGCTATTTAGTTGTGTTTTATGTATCATTGATGATGAATGAAAGAGCCATCCTTTTACTAATTGGACATTGGGTAAACTGTAGAAATGCATCATTGTTTGGGAGCTTCGAGTGGTTGGCTGGGAGGTGACCTATGGTGCTGAATTTGTACCCAACGCTGAAGATGGATATACCGTTGTTATACATAAATCTGCAAAGAAAACCCCTACTGATGAACCAGTGGTGTCCAACAGCTTTAAAGTTGTTGAACTAGGCAAAATACTGCTCACGGTTGATAACCCAACCTCAAAAAAGAAGAAGCTCCTTTACAGGTTCAATATCAAATCCTTCTTAGATTGATGATACCAAATCAACTCAAAGCACACGAAACATTTCCTGTGCTCGGGATGAAGTGAGAGTGAGAAGTTTTGGTTTTCATTAATTGATGATCCTTATACTGATTGAAGATTACTTCTCGATCATTGTGCTGTAAATTGGTGTTTACTCGAGGCTTGGAATTTAGTATTTAAACATGGATATATAATTATTTCCCCTTTTAGTATTTGGGTGAGTCTGTTCTCATATGGGTTTTTTGTTCCTGGGCAGTAAGATGTTGGAGTCAGTCTGTTTAGTATCTGGTGCTGGTTTGTAATACCAGCACTATAACTTAAGTTTGCCAAACAGAGAAATTTGAGGGCAGTTGGTGTGATTATGGTTGTAAAATTGTGTGTTCAGGTGTGACACTCTGTTTTGTTTTATGGATGACGTCCGAAACTGTTATGACCAAATTGGTATGTAGTATATTGGAAGTACAGTCATCAGTATATAGCAAACTACTAGTGGTTGGGACGTGTAAATCTTCATTTCTTTCATAGCATTTCTCATCCAATTTGACACCCACCTGTCGTAATTTGCAAGTATTGTTAATGTCGCTTGTATTGCTTCTGAACATAGAATCTGTCTATGAGATGTGCTCCAAATGTAACATGCTACTGAATGCTTGGTGTTTCTCTTTGTTCTTCTCAATTCAATGAATTTGTTTGTGTTGATTGAAACTTGTGTATATTAGCTTATATGAGAATAGAAAAGGGAGAGGGAGAGGGAGAGAGCAAAACAAACATTGGAGTTTGAAAAGGAATTACCATTTCAAAAGCGAGTTAAAAAAAAGTAGGAAGACCTGGATTGGGTGAAATTTATACTGCTACTGCTACTGCTACCAATTAAGGTATGTTGCATGGGAAAAAGCATTAAAAGATGAAACTAGAGTTAGATAGCACAAAATGAGAGATTGCCCAAGCAGTGTGGGATGAAATTTCTGTTGAGGTGGTGGTTCTTAGGTTCAAATATATTACTCTGAATAAAAGGATTTAAAAGATTTAAAAGCAGTAAGTGGTTGTTATTAGCGATGTGAATTAGAATAGTAGGTAGCAATGTAATCTCAAATCTGGGATAAGCTAAAATAGAGAGAGTTGGTAGTTTCCTCCTCTGAATGTGAGAAGGATTCTTTGTGGCTTTTGGGTCAATACGTCATTGTAGGTTATATGTTTTGGCTCTGTTAAATAAATATGTTTGAAAGGTTACATCATATTCTTAAAATGGGGGGAGGATGGCCACTATCATCAAAGTTAATACTTTTGTTAAGAGCATAATTCTTTATGCAATAATCTCGTGTCATATGCATATTTAAAATTTAAATTGTACCTTTTGGGGGAGAGAGAGAGAAGATTTATTTTTTAGGATCGACTGCAGGCAGGAGGTGGTGCATGCTTGCTGGTGTTTGACATCTTAGCTGAGGGCGCAGTGAGCAGTTATCAAGGACTTGTAGATTTGCATGAGATGGTGCTCGCAGATCCAGGACAGGATAGAACTGAATGAAAATTAACCCTGGTAATAAAGTTTAAAAAAAGAAAAAAACAGAAAAAGGGGGGGGGGGGGGGGGGCGAAGGAGGGATAATCTCCATCTCTGAATGATCTATTTCCTCCAAAATATTTTGAGGGCACATCAATTAGGTTACAAGCTATCATTGTTTTGGTTACAAGAACATGATTTCCTTGTATGTTAGATTTGAATGTGTTTTTGGTAGTTTATGCTTAAACAAAAGAAAGTTATTGGAAAGCACCCCCGGCTGTCTGAAATTGAAAACCACCCGGTGATTCTTAATTCGTCGTTATTTCTAGAAATGTTGGATATGCTTATGCTTTTATACTCCTCCACCCACTATTTCAATGAAATTTGTTGAAACTTCAATTCATATGCCATTGGTTGGTGACTTTACACCTTTTTTAAAAATTTTATCATTTGCCTTTTTGTCTACTCCAAGCCCCCTCTTTTTCCCTTTCCACAATCATTTTCTTTTCTTTGCACCTCTTTTTCAAAAAATAACACCGTCCTATCAACTAATTTCTCGTTACAGTATTTGAAATATTGCTCTGCCTCTGCCTCAACATAATTCAAACTTTCCTTATCATCCAACTTTTTTGCTTAAATAAATCATAAATCCTTACTGTTGGTGAGGAATCTTCCCGTCTTTTTCCTCCCTCCTCCTCTTTTAGAAAGTAATAAATCGAACAATGGAGTTTCTTTTCTTTTCTGTTTTAAAAAAAGGCCTATAATCATTGACATGCTGTTTCATGCGAGGCCGTTTATCAATTATTAATTGTCACACTTGGAAAGCTGTTTATGGAAATCAAACAGCTCTGTACAGATCAAAGTGTCATGCAATGTAATTCTTAAAATGTTCATTTTCTTTGTTGGGCTAGGAGTATTGGCATTGCGGGCCCACTGGAAAACCTGAGATCGGGCCTTGCCTACGGATTAGGCCTAATCTTGCAAATAAAAGTCTACATAGCCATGTATATGATATTGTGCGTAGAATGTGGTGGATCGGCAGTAGCTCTACTTCATCTTGCTTTGCATGCTGGTGTAGACTCGGGTTCAAGAGACCAATAATGCATATTGTCGCAGGGATTCTCTGATCTACGAAATTGTATATAGCAGCTATTGATATAGAATCCATCTCCTCGGCATCTGCTTTACGGATTATAGAAAAAAAAATATATATATATATATTTATTTCATATATATGCAGTCCGTAGGTCCACAACTACTGTCCCATGAAACAAAAAAATAAATAAATAAAAATAAAAAATATATGTAGTTCAAAGATGTCTAATTAATTTGGAGCTCGATCTACTCACGAAGCTTTTTATCGTATCTCTCTGTATAATTCTTTTTTTTTTAAAACTTAAAAATACTCTACATTAAATTATCTAATTTTAAAATTTTTAACTTTTAATTACAATAAAGTTAAGGTTTGCAACCAAATTTAATTGTTTCTATTTCACATCCAAATGAATAAAAAATGATATCTTTATACACTCTCTCTCTCCCTTTTGCATTATTTCTCCATATTATTTAATAAAAATTAATAATGTATTTCCATATACGCTCTTAATTTAGAAAATAAAAATAAAAATTAATATTTTATTATTATTTTGACTAATTGATAGATAATCTAATGTGGAAAAAAGTTTTGAGTAAAATAGTTAAATGTAAAATTATGTCATATTATATAAATTTTACATTTATATTTAGATAATTCAATAAAAATGCTCTAAGTAAATAACTTCTAATTATTAGCTTGAATTTAAACTGATATATTCAATATAAGGAAAAAAACAATGCAAAAAGTTACTGTACAGCCTAAATTATACTGTTTAGTGTATTGTTGGATAAATATTTTTTATTAAATGATTATAGAAGTGATTTTAAATATATTGGTATATTTATTTATTTTTAAAAAAATATTTTAATATATTAAAAAAATTAAAAAGAAGATAAAAATAACTGGCGGTACGATGGCCCGCTCCAAATACAATAGCCAAGGAAGAAGAAATAAAGTCGAGTGTGGGCGAGGCAGTACCCATCTAAGATTCTAAATGCCAAAAGTTGAAATTCCTTTCACGGTCACTGTCGTGTACAGATGTTTGCGGATGTTGTACTCCATCTCATTTACTGCTTGTATTATCCTGACACGATGCTCCTTAACTAACAAGACAAGTGTTTTTTATTTATTTATTTATTTAAAGGAAATAGGAAATTGAGTCTAGAAAGAACAGCCTTGATGTGCCGTCTCATACCGCTACAGGATATATACTCCCATACATATATTGTTGTACTTAAGGTTACTATTTTTTTTACTATCTATTTATTATATATAATATATTTAAGGGTTTTTTTTTGTTTTTTTAAAATATTTTTTAACATCTTTAATCTTTAAAAAAAATTTTAAAAATATATAATTTTACTAATAATCACTTCTTTAATTATTAAATAAAATAAAAAATAATAAAAAATCAAATACAAAAATAATAATAAATGAACAGTAACATAATAGTAATCGGTTTTAACTCTATCATTATATATATATATATATATAATTGGTTTTAACTCTATATATATATAAATTTTTCATGAGAGTAAAAGTAAAATACTTAAATTTAGTCGTGCGTTTTTTGTGATTGGACCCCATAAATATGATTGTTTAAATACGATACGAATGAACTAATTTGCTAAAACTTGATGAGCATCGCTAATTTGAACATTATTGAGTGCCAACTAACCAAAATGTTATTCATTTTATGAATATACTAATTTTAGAAAACATATATAGTTAATTTAATACCAGTTAAGTAGTTTTTGTTTCGTCATTTTGGGGCCGCGGGGGAAGTGGGGAACCAAGTCCACGCCAAGCTATGTGCTTTGCTTAACTTCAAGGGACCCTAGTTCTGTAAAAAACTTTGATCTTGATCGTCTTGTTTGCTTCTGCTAACTTATAGGGAAAATCCTCTCCTCTCCTCTCCTCTCCAAATAAAAATAAAATTCTGGGACAGAAAAACGCTAAAAACGGCACACACATATATATATAACCTTAACCTTTGATATCAACTGGAGCGAGACGATCTTGCATCATAAATAGGAAAACGACAACAACAGTTAAAAACGCAATTGATGAGGAGGGAGATCGCTAGAGTGGACATTGAATAAAACCAAAAAAAAAACACGCACGTGATAGGAAGTTCTTTTGATGGTGAAAGATGTCCACCAAAATGAAATAACCAGACTTGACTGATCACTTGATATATGTATAATATCTTACATTATTGGAGGAGGGACCCCTTATTCATTAATTTTTTAAAAAATTAATAATCAATTACGACTCTGCTAATTGATTGAGCTTAACAGCCATAATCACATACTAATTAACTTGATGGGAAACTTGATTACCAATTACACTTAATTTAAAGGAAATACCCACTTATCTAATTCTACGACTACTCCCAACATGTTAGAAACTATAAATATATGCATGCAACATTAGACAAAGGGAGCTCAAGGGATTAAAGTTTATAAATAGATGTAATCATGATTTATGCATTACATGAGAAATGTGAAGACTATACTGTCTACACACACCCACCCACCCGCCTTGCTGCTAACCAAATTTTGGAAAAGCCTCAACATCAAGCTCCAAAGTAACGTTAAAAACAACAAAACTGAAAAAATTAGAGAATGTGATTCAATGCCTTTTACTTTTGTGATTGTATATATGTGGATAGATTAACTGTTGCCTTACCAATTCCAAGGTAAAGTTAGAATCTAAAATTAAAATTTGAAAAACGATTTACTAGTATAAGACCTACTTTTAAGTAATAACGACCAGCAAGTGCGCGCTTATGATAAAGGAAAAGAAAAACTGTACGTGCTTGCTTTGTATATTTTTTTTTTATTTTTCGTTAAAAGGCTTTGCTTAGGCCATCACACGCAACGCAAGGTTCTGTACAGTATGGTCAGAGTGAAAGTGCAATTACAGAACTGTGGAGCAATTCTTTTTGTGATTCTGAAAAACGATCAGGTAAAATAGATGGATCAAGGAATATACAAATACAACAAATTTACACGAATTTTACAGCAGAGAGAGACAGAGAACCAAGAATATTAACAGTTTCTGTCCACCGTTCACACGCATGCCCATTCCCCAAACCCATGTACCTCAAATGTGTCCCCATCTCGTGCATCTGAGGTTGTTGTTTCACCAGTAATTGTTTCCATTCCAAAACCAAATAGACCCAAATATATTATATATATATATATATATAACAATAATAATAACCAACAAAACTTGGAAAAGAAATACAAATAAATCCCCCCCTCCCCTCCCAATCCCCCCACTTTATAAATTTCCAAACAAATTTAACTTCAACCAACGGAACGAAAAAAAGAAAGAAAGAAAACCATGTACTAAAAACAAATTTAAGAACCCTGCTCTGTAATTCCAATGCCTCCCAATTGAATTGGCTGGAAAGTCACGCCCACAGGCCATAAAAGTCGTCGTTTATTTGAGCTTAGTCAGAGGAGGGTTTGGTCTTGGACCTGTACAGCAGCTTCTTCTTCTTAGAGGTTTGGTTATCAAAAGTAAGCACCACCTTCCCTTGCTCCCCAACTTTGAAGCTGTTGGAGATCACAGTTTCATCAGCAGCTGCAATCTTCCTTGTCTTCTGTACGATCACGGTGTACCCGGCCTCCGCAGTCGGCACAAATTCAGCTCCATGACTCACATCCCAACCCACCACTCTGACTTCCCAAGCCAGCAGGCCGGTCTGCAAATTTATCACATGCCAAAATCCTATTACATTATACAAGTACAAACGTAACATCAATCTTAATTAATGAAATTTGTTTGTTGTCTGCCCACCTCAGAAACTGGAAATTCAATGGTGTGTTTGGATGCCGGTTTAATTGTAACCTCCGTAACAGGGTCAGCAGTTGTGAATTCCTCTTCCTCCTCCCTCTTCAGCCCACCGTACTGCGCTGGTACTTGTTCAGGAGCTACATATCTGTTTAATTACCAATATCAAAACAAGTGAGACTAGGTTTAGAATATTTCATATTAATGATTCCATTTTCTTCCACAAGCATAAGCCGAATAAAAAAGACAAAAAGAAATGAACGAAATTTTAGACTCACTTGAAAAGGGTTTCGGCAGACTTTGATGGGCCAGCAAAGACAAACTTGCTCTTGGTCCTCTGCGTCAGGAAAGGACTGATCATCCTATTATAGGCTAGATACCACCATGGAACGTTGATAAACACCTTCAATAGCCCCAAAGTCCCACGTTCAATTGCGATGAAAACGCAAAATAAATCACAACAGAAAAATAAACAGTCCTTTCTTAAAATCATTGGGACTTCAGTTATAAAGTACCTGTTTGGCCAGGAACTCGGGGTAGTTATCCTGGAACAGTTGAACGGCCTGCTTGATGGCCTGCCAGAGCTCCCACTTGCCGATTCCAAAGGAATTCTTGAAATCGTTGACCTGAACAATGCTGGAGATGCCAGTAGGACTGAAATCAAGGTTCCTGATGCTCTTCTCCAAGAACTGAATTCTCCACTTGAGGAACTTGTGGCGCTTTTCCTCAGTGGCAAAGGTGTTCTGATACAATTCTTTGTCCTGAAACTCCCTGAAGACGTTGTAGCAAACTGGATGGCCTTCTTTGTCATACCCATGGGTGAACACCACCTTTTCCCAGTCATTTCCATGGTCTTCCTCGAGAAGGGCATCGATTCCGAACTCCTTGCGCCAGCGAACAGCGTTCTTGATCATAGCAAAAGCGTCCTTGACCTTCAAATCCCTGGCTCTTAGGAATTTCAAGAGGATCACATCGCTTCTCTCGTCCTCAAGCAGCGGGATACCCCAGATGGAGAGCTCCTCAGGCGGGGGCGGAGGCGGAGGAGGGGCAGCCTCGGAAGCTGGCTCCGCTGGTTCAGTTGTTGTCGGAGGAGCCGAGACCTCGACTATTATGGTCTCTTTGATCGCCTCCACGGTCTTCGCGCCTTCCTTATCGGCAGCCGTCACTTTTTCCACCACCTCCTCAGCGACAACCTCAGAGATTGGTGCCGGTGGAGCCTTCTCTTCTACTTTCGTTTCAACCGGTGGAGTTGTCTCAGTCACAGTTCCCGCCGCGGCCACCACCTCAGTAATAACCTCGTCTTTCTTTTCCACCGTTGGTGGTGCAGTTACAGATTCGTCTGTCTCCACCTTGGAAGGGACTTCTTCTTTCGCTTCCACAGTTGACGCTGCTACAGTCTCGTCCGATTCCACTTTGGGAGGTTCTTCTGTTTTAGGGGGTACTTCAGCAGAAGGACCGGTCTCCTTATCCTTCTCATCCTTCTTAACTTCTTCTTTAGCGGGTGGAGGAGGCGGCGGAGCAGTGAATTCGTGCTTGTTGAGGGCCTCCTGGATGAGTAGCTTCAGCTCCTCAAGTGCCTTCTTCTGCGGCTCCGGTAGCTCTGCGACTACGTAGGTCTCTTCCTTGAAAGAGACCGATTGAGCAATCTTCACTTCCTCGTCCTCGGTCTTGGGCTTCTGGGCCGCCTCCACCTCTCCCTCAACCGGAGTCAACTGTTCCGTTGCCTGGACTTCCGGTACGTGGGCCGGAGGCAATTTGTCAGCGACGGGTTTCTCGAGGACGACATCCTCGGTGGGATTTTGGTGCTCCTCAGCCATGGACAAAAAAACAATCCGCTGGGGTTGTAGTGAATGTTGGAAAGGGAGGTGGTGGAGCAAGACAGAGTGTGTGTTGGAGCGTAGATGCGTATAAAGGAACAGAGGTTGTTGGGGGGGACAGTGGAAGGGCTTAAAATAAGGGATTGCGAGAGAGAGAGAGAGAGAGAGAGAGAGAGAGAACCAGTCTGTCAGAGCAGCAATGCCAGCCAGTACGCCACTTCGTTAGTAGGACCCATTCCAACGCCCCTTTGTGACTATGAAGTTCCCCCATCCATATTTGGTAAAAAAATGTGTAAAACCGAATCAACTGATACCTTCTTCCCCCGTCGGCCCGTCCTTTGAGTTTGAGTGACTTCCCCTCCCCCCTCCCCTTCCCCTCAACTGATTTTCATTTTCTTTTTCTTTTTCTTTTTCTAATAAAAGAGTTTCAACTTTGCTATTCAATTCGTGTATATGGAAACTCCCTTAGTTAAAACGTGAAACTACTGCGGAATCTCGCCAACATCGGTGGGGAGTTGATTACTTTCCATTCCAAAAATGATTTGCCTGTTTACTCTACCTTTCCTTCCCTTTTTTTTTTTTTTTTTCCATTCCAAATCTAATAACAATTTGCATTTTTTTTCTCCATATTTTGAAATCTGAATATATAGAATGAGTTTAGCTGAAAAATAATAAATATTGTTGTTTGTAGATTAAAATGAAAGTGTTGTATTCAGTTTCCTTATCCAATGATCACATAGCGATGTGATTCCAAATAAACAGCACAAAAATAAAAAAGAGCTTAGGTGAGTTAATTGTAAAAGTTACCTGCGGACCCGAGTTTCCTTGGAGGCTATATATATATATATATATGTAATCATGAGATTCCTTAGAGGTTAGAATATATGAAATTAGGTAGTCAGGACAGGAGTTTCCTTTGTCCTTTTGTGTTTACTAACAAATGAATTATACTCCAAACCCCCGTTTTAATCTATGAAAATTAATACCCCAACATTGATGTTAACCAATCACATTTTTAGTATAAATTAGGTTATGATGTGAGTAATAGTTGTGTTAACGTGACATATTTAGTTTGAATAATGATATATATAAGTTTCGCTCACAATTTTTTATAAAAATAAATTAATCTTATTATAAAATACACTTTTTTATGGTGAGGTCAATTTTTTTATAAAAGACTTATGCAAGCTCGTGCATTTGAAAATTATGCGTAGCATTATTCATATGGTTTTCAATTACCCAATAATATGTAATATGTAATAGTAAAGGATAAGTATAAGAGCCTAAGTTATCTTGTTCAAATTCGGTTTCTTAAACACTATATTATATATATGTAGAATTTTGAGCTTTTGTTTCACATTTAATTTGTCAATCACGAGCTTCGCTGGAGTTGCGTACGAGAACAAATCAAAGGTGGGAAAACAAGATTTTATTGTCAAAGGTATACAAAGGAGAATAATAATAATAAGTGATTGAACAGTTGTAAAAAGAGGATCTGTACCTTTTTTTGGGTTTATTAATTTTAAAGAGATACAGAAGTGTTGTATGCAACTATGCATAAATTTTATTTATTAAATATTAAATTATTTCATCTCACCGTATCTAATTATTATAATTTTTTAAAATTTTAAAATAAAATTAATAATAATAAATTATATTATAATAATATTTTATTTAACTTTTAACATCTCATCTCATTTAAACTGTGTAACTAAACGAGTAGAGTATATTAACAGTAAGCCTAAATGAATAGTTAGAAATAAAAGTATGAGTTTTGCTACGTATAAACGAATTCGCGTACCAATATCGATGTCTTCATATTTAAAGTTTAAATTGACATTGTTTTCAATAAAATTTAATTTCTGACTAATCACATTGGATATATACACAAATTAGTAAACATAATCGTTTGTAACTAAATTTTTAAAAGTATATTTAAAGTGTGAACTCAAACTGCATCAAACGATGGGGGATAATGCCTTAAATTGTTCCAAAAATCATAAGCATGCGATTTTATTTATTTATTTATTTATTATTATAATTAAATGGCACACCACTCTATTATTAAATAGTGTTTAAAAATAAAATAAAACAAAAGAACCAACCAGCTGCAAAATAGTGGTGTGGAGAACGTCAGTCAGTCCGATTGCGATCCACAACCTGCTAGACAAATAAGTCTATTCCTCCTCTTAATAAATCTTGCCTTTTAATTTATTTTTGCCTGCAGTCTTTATTTCTTTTTTAAATAAATAAATCCTTTTTTAAATAATAAATAAATCCTTGAAAAGGTAAAACAATGGGCGGCAGAGGCATTTTTGCTAGAGAATAGACGACACAACACCCCATTACCACCCAATACGGAAAATCATTGAAATCTTATTTTATTCCATAAATGACAAATCCATCATCATGGAACAAAAATCCACGGCTACATTACATATGGTTGCATTGGTCTCTTCCTGTCACACGTGTCAAGACACCAGCTACCTTGAACTCATCGTCGGCCGAACTTAAAACCGGCCGGGACAGACGCAGTTATTTCAGATGTCTTTCAGGAAGGGAACCCATTTGTGTCTTTCAGCCCTCTTCCTTGTCCTGGAAAGCAATCCAAGTCTATCCTCTTATTTTCAACTTTTATTTATTATTTTAATCTCAAATTGCTGTACCTTTCTCTATTTCGATTAAAGAATAAGAAATTGGAACAACGGCTCTGCCTTCTTCCTTGTCCAGGAAAGCAATCCAAAACTTTCCTTCCGTTTTTCAACGTTTTTTTAATTTTGATGTGCCTTTCTCCATTTCGATTAAAGAAAAAGACATCGTAAATTAAATAATTACTAGAATACAAAAACATAATGATAGGAAAGTGAACATATTACAAAAGATTTCATATTGTTATGAAACTAATGAAAAGAGAGAGAGCAAAAGATAGAGAGATCTTGAATATGAGAGAAATGTTTAGAGAATTTTGTTTTCTCTTATTTCTTGGGGTCTTACACAAATGAGGACTCCCTCTATTTATAGGGATTTCTTGGTACAAAGGATGGTTAGGATTGTTACACTTGTCATCAATCCAATGGTAAAGAGTACAAAGGAGGTTAGGTGTACCTAAAATCACTATTGGGGGTAGGTGTACCTAAGATTACCATTGATGGCTAAATGTGGTCATACAATACAATTTGAACTTGGTTTCTAACACTCCCCCTTTGGATGACCACATATAAAGAATATGCCTCGTTAAAACCTTGTCAAGGAAAAACCCAGTGGGAAAAAACCAATGACGAAGGAAAAAGAGTACAATATTCTGTATATCGTCAAGTGCTTTAAGATTGCCTCATTAAAACCTTGCAAAGGAAAACCCAGTGGGATAAAACCTTAGCGAAGGGAAAAGAGTACAATCAGCACAAATTTTTAAGACTTTACTCCCCTGAAAAGTACATGATAATATGTCTTCAATTCTCCGCATTCCAATGTTGCAGTTGGTAATGCTTTAGTGAATAAATCTACCAGATTATTTCTTGACCGTATCTTCTTGACATCAATTTCAACTTTCTTCTCATGAATTGCAATGATCTTCTTGTGTGGATCTGATAGATAACTCGCATCTGTATATCCATCTAATTGTGGACTTGATCCAAATAATTACATATTCAGGGCTTCAATTGAACTGGAGATAAGGTACTTCAGGACCAAAAATTTCTCCATCGTCTTCAGGACGAAATGGATTTTTCTGCTCATCAAATTGTCGAGCAACCATTGGAGTAATCAGGACTTTATAGTGAAATTCACCATATTGATCCGAGATCATTGAATTCACTACTCTTCTGGAGTTCTTGTAAATAACATAATTACTAGAGGAGTTATCAAAATTAAGCCGCAAACCTCTATATTCAAAAACGGTGGCCATCTTTTTAGGCCAGACAAGCATCGCGGGATTTTACAGTTCTTATGTACCTGTCAGGCGCCGAAAGGCTATAATGCTACATCTGCTATCAGGCGCCGCAGGGCTATGATGCTACGCCTCGTCTCTTGTAGAGAGATGCTTCACGAGGGATGCCGTGAATCAATAGAGGTGCTTAGTTTTTCTCTATAAAAGAGATGTTCAGATCATCTTCATTCGCATCTCATCTTCTTCACTTTTCTGTAATCATACTGCATTCTTACTCTGCAATTTCTTTCTGCATTTTTATTCTGCAATCTCTTTCTGCATTCTTTTTCTGCAATGGCTCAGCAATCTTCTCATGGCCAATATATAAGGTATTATGCACCTAGCTCATCAGCTGTTCCTGCTTCTACCACAGGTGCTAATCTGACTAATAAGTCAGATGTTGAAGCTATCTATGAGCTTGTAAATCTCGGTGCCCATTACTCTTCAACTATTTATGCATTTTCTCAGCGACTACAATCCAAACCTTATGATTTGGACAAACTCCATGAGAAAATTTTTATCCTTCAGCGACTTCTTCAGGAGTCTAACGTGAAGATAGAATCAATAAAGCAAGAGAATAGGAAATTAAAATCTCTGCTTAAATCTTCTTTTAGATTGCCTACTCCTTTAGACAGAGATGCCATGCAGATTCTTGAAGAACAAGAGCGTTTAAAGAATGAGGCGAAATGTCTCAAATTTCTGTAATTTTTGCTTCAAGATAATAAAATTTCACAAATATTCATATTTGTGTATCTATCTTCTGGTAGATATTCTGGATGCTTTATTTTATTTCTCATGCACATTTATCTCCCCCTTGAAACCGAAAGGGTTTTATATTTCAAATATGTGCAGTTCTTCTGAACTCTTCAGGAGTTTCAAGAAGATTTAAATCATCAACCGCAATAATAACAAATCCGGAATCTCTTAATAAAAACACATGGGTATATTGGATTACTTTCAAATCTTTCTTTCAATAAATATTCACTAATGCATTTATACCACATGTATCCGGATTGTTTTCTGGATGTAACCAGATAACAAGCTTAAAGCATTTTTATATCCTTCAGGGATTTTCATATATATTTCTGGATGTATTCAGATTAGAAGCTTCAGGCATTCTATATCCTTCAGGGATTTTCATATATATGCATTGGTCTAATGACCCATATCAATATGCAGTGACCACATCCATTAACTGCATATCCAATATTTTTGTAACTACCAAATTAGTCAAAAATCTGAATGTGATTGCATCCATAACAGGAGATTATTTTTCCTCATAATCAATCCCTGATTTCTGCAGTTTTCATGAGCTCTTCTGGAGCCTCATAATCAATCCCTGATTTCTATAGTTTTTATGAGCTCTTCTGGAGCCTCATAATCAATTCCTGCTTTCTGCAGTTTTCATGAGCTCTTCTGGAGCCTCAATGACATTTAAATTATCTATATAAACTGCAATAAAATATAATATAAATACTGAAAATATATGAAAATAGTATGTTCCACATACGTTTAGCTTGCATTAGATCATATAAGGATTTTAAGACTTGATAGAATATGTACTTCAGGACTATATGCTTCTTGCATACCCAAATTCTTGGTAACTATCAAGTTAATACAAATCTCAATATGATCTTTTTAACTTCAGAAATATATCAATATTATTTCTGCAGGAAATATATTCGTGATTTATATATCACATTTTCATTTCCTTTATACAAATACCCACTGATATTCAACAAGCATCACCTCATAGGTGTTTGGATTTCAAGTCCATATGCATCACATGATAACAATTCTGCAGGAATTGTTTATTTCTATTTTGGCCAATATTTTACGTCGGTATTCTTCGACGGTTCTGAGCTCACTTTCTTTATTACTTCTAGTAATATCAAATGTCATCTTATATGAAAATACGTTGTCGATAACGGTTTTATTTCTCTCCATAATTTCTCATTTACTCATGAAATGTAATATCGAGATCTCATTATTTTCAGGTACCTGTCCCTCTTCAAGGGAAGACATTTCATGAAAACCTCTTCAGGAGGTACTCTTCAGGAGTATTATACTCTTCAGGAGTTTTCATTATGAGAGAATTTTAGATGGACTTTATTGCTTGTTTTGTGGGTATGGCCTCTTCAGGAGCACCAAATTCTTTTCTTTATGCTTTTCTCTTTCCGAGATGCTTTATCATTTGTATCAATAGGTCTCACATGCTTTCATACATGTCTTATGTTCATTAGACTGCTAAATTTCTTAATTGCCCTGCAGGGACTTCAATCCTCACTGGGATTTTAGCAGCTAGAATATGAGACCTTTTATCTTATTGCATCCATACATTAATTATCATATGAACTTCCAGTTCACCTATGATAATCATGATAACGTCGAATTATTTCATCTTATTTGCTTCTAGCAAATTTTTCTTTCCACTTCTGGTGGTAAAACTTTCTTTCCACTTCTGGTGGTAAAGCTTTATAGTAAAAGAATCTTCTGGTTCTTTTATGGACGTCCATATGAAAATCATTCGACTTATCATAATTGATTTTGGATGATCAAGATAATCATGAAAAGATACAAATATTTTGAATCATATCACTTTTGATTCATCAACATAATATCATCTCAAAGAGAAAACTGATAATATTTTTAATAGGAGCTTCTGGCTCGAAATCATTGAAGTACTATAAATATATTCATCACCACGTCCAATCTTTTGGATTCTTTGAAAACAATTCGTCATTCTCTTCTGGGAATGATATAAATCCAATTTCATTCACTTCAGGGAATGATGTGAAACTAGTAGGACGTGGCTCATGATTTCTTATCAAAATCTCATTATTTTGCTTAGCCACTACAAAATCAGATATAAATTTAGAATATATTATGAACTTTTACACTCGATATTGCTACTTCAGGAGCACATTCGAGGCGTTCATTTTAAACATATATTCTTTAGTGGTTTTTCTCAACACACTTTCAATTATGCAACTTCAGGTGCATAAATCATAATGAGCCTTTTGGTACACATATTGCTCACTTAAATTATCTCACAGAATCAATAGATCCTTTATTATGAGATACTCAATAAAATTATTGATTTAAATCGATCCTTCAGGGATGCTCAATTTCTATTCCAAGATAGATCTTATCATCAATAATTCATAACAAGTATATAAAAATAAATAAAACTTGTATGAAAAATATGTGAATAAACATAAAATTTAATCAAGTAATAATAATGAATATAACATTTCATATTCATTTGGAAACTACAAATAATATATTGAAACACTTACTTGAAGTATAAGCCTACTAGCTTCAAGATCGTCAGAACCTTCGTGCTGATAACGTGTTATGAAACTAATGAAAAGAGAGAGAGCAAAAGATAGAGAGATCTTGAATATGAGAGAAATGTTTAGAGAACTTTGTTTTCTCTTATTTCTTGGGGTCTTACACAAATGAGGACTCCCTCTATTTATAGGGATTTCTTGGTACAAAGGATGGTTAGGATTGTTACACTTGTCATCAATCCAATGGTAAAGAGTACAAAGGAGGTTAGGTGTACCTAAAATCACTATTGGGGGTAGGTGTACCTAAGATTACCATTGATGGCTAAATGTGGTCATACAATACAATTTGAACTTGGTTTCTAACACATATCATGTTATTGATCAACTTATTATTCCTTATGAGTGCTGCACTCTCTCTCTCTCTCTCTCTATATATATATATGAAACGAACAGAAGAAGCCCTTTCATCCGTATTTTGGGAAATTAATGCTCTCAACAAATGCTTCTTTGTTAGCATTTTAGACCATTCCTGATCTACTTTCTGTTCATCAAGAGAGCCTCGTGAAAACAACAATCATCTAATACCCCTCCCTTACATCTACTCAAATACAAAGCTTTTGAATGCACAAAAAACTGTTCTTTCAACCGCTTTTATATATATATATATACTAGTAAGGGATTTTATGTGCAAGCACATATTTTGTCCTAAAGTAATATTCAGAACAATAATTCTGTGTGGTGGACCCATATAATTCAAACTTTTGCTACCTTATCTTTTGGACGTTATTATAATTGCAAGAATCCAAATTTGATTGAGGAAGGTGGGACCTAACGTGGGAAAATCTTCTGTCTTCTTACGCGTGCATATCTTTTTTGTAGACCCCACGAATATCATCAATTAGATTTCATCAACGCGTAGTCATGCGTTGATCTTATCGCTAAAAATTACTAATTAATTTTGGAAAGAGTACATGATTGATTAATCGCTGAAAGAAGGAGTTCTTCATGATCTTGCAAAACTAAGAGGTGCTTACTCATAACTTATTCTTTAACAGCAAAAGTATAATAAAAAAATTAAATAAAAACTTGGATCAAAAAGAAAAAAAAAACATATGAACATAGATAGAAAAAAAAATTGTTATGTGGATCTGAGAAATAGAAACTTAATATACATCAATCGCACAACAAGGAGGAAAAAAAGTGCCAGAAATTAAACAGATGGAAAAAAAAGACAGACGGAGAGACTTAGCTGAGCTTGAAAAACACAGATCCAGAGAGACAAAAACGGTGGCCAGCTTTTTAGACCGGACAAGCACCGCATTATTTTTATAGATCTTCTGGAATTGTCAGGCGCCGCAAGGCTAGTCTACTACATCTCTTGTCTCTTGTAGAGAGACGCTTCACGATGGACGCCGTGAAGCAATAGAAGTGCTTCGTCCTTCCTTTCATAATTTTCTCTATAAAAGAGATATTCAGCTCATCTTCACTCGCATCCCATCTTCTTTACTTTTCTGTAATTAGTCTGCATTCTTACTCTGTAATCTCTTTCTGCATTCTGACTCTGCAATGGCTCAGCAATCTTCTCGTAACCAATACATGAGGTATTCAACACCTTCTTCATCAGCTGTTTCTGCTTCCGCTATTGGTGCTATAGTGCAATACAATAATGATCTGGCTAATAAGTCAGATGTTGAAGCTATCTACGAGCTTGTAAATCTAGGTACCCATTACTCATCAGCTATTTATGCATTTTCTCAGCGACTACAATCCAAACCTTATGATTTGGACAAACTCAATGAGAAAATTTCTATCCTTCAGCGCCTTCTTCACGAGTCTAACATGAAGATAGAAGCAATAAAGCAAGAGAATAGGAAATTAAAATCTATGCTTAAGTCTTCTTTTAGATTGCCTACTCCTTTAGACAGAGATGCTACGCATATTTTAGAGGAGCAAGATCGTTTGAAGAGTGAGGCGAAGAGCCTCAAATTTCTGTAATTTTTTTCTTCAAAATAATAAAATAATATTTCTGTAATTTCTGTGCTCCATTTTATTTTTTCTGCGCAGATGAGGGTTGCATTAACTTCTACGTTTAAAGTGAAAATTAATAGATCTAAAGGAATAGATATAGATCTGTCAATAACAACAAAAATACATGTTCAACACCCAAAAAAATCACTTTTTTTCTTTTTCAAAAAATAAACTCGGAGATGAAAATAAAATAAAGATGACTTAGAAAATAGAGAAATAAAAATAGAAGGAAGCAGTTTTGATGGTTTTGATTTGCCTTTTGTGGTTTAGAGGGTGCAAAAGTGGTTTTGTTGTTCTGGTGAATACCTTGAATTGCAGCAAAACTCGTACAGCTTTCCTCCGCTTAGCAAAGGTCACCTGCGTGTTGATCTGAAAAATAAAAACAGATAGAAAAAGAGAAAAAGCAGATCTGAAAAAGAGAAAGTGAAGATGAAAGTCTGAAAGAGAAAAAACTTGAATCAAAAAGAAAAAAAAAACATATGAACACAGATAGAAAAGAAATTGAAGCTGTGAAGAGATGGTGGGCGAGGTGGTGCGACGGCCTGGAAACGGCTGAAAACCGTGCGCTTAGATGGGCTGTAGGTGGCTAACGGTGGCTCGGATGGAGGTGAAATTTGGTGGGGATGTTCACCAGTGAGAGGGGAAGAAAACTGGGCGGGTGGTGTACGACACCTCCACCGGACGGGGGTGCAATGGCCGGCCGAATAGGGGCGACGGAAGGAGAAAAGAGAAGGGGAGAGCACGGGGAGAGAGAGAAACGAAGAAAGAAGCACGAAGAGAAAAGAGAAACGCACGGGAAGAAAAAGAAAGAAAGAAGAAGAAATAATTATCTTTACTGTGCATTTCGAATTTTTTATTATTTTTACTGTGTAGGAATCGAATTATTATATTTACTGTGCATCATTACTATACAGTTATACACAGTAATACACAGTAAAATGCACAGTAACTATACAGTTATACACAGTAAAATGCACAGTAAATATATTAATAAAAAATTCAAAATGCACAGTAAATATAATAATTCGATTCCTACACAGTATTACACAGTAAAATGCACAGTAAATATATTAATAAAAAATTCAAAATACACAGTAAATATAATAAAAAATTATATAAATCTTCGATATTTTCCGTTACTACACAGTAACGATGCACAGTAAATATAATAATTCGATTCCTACACAGTAAAAATAATAAAAAATTCGAAATGCACAGTAAAGATAATTATTTCTTCTTCTTTCTTTCTTTTCTCTTCCCGTGCGTTTCTCTTTTCTCTCTCGTGCTTCTTTCTTCGTTTCTCTCTCTCCCCGTGCTCTCCCCTTCTCTTTTCTCCTTCCCGTCGCCCCTACTTCGGCCGGCCATTGCACCCCCGTCCGGTGGAGGTGTCGTACACCACCCGCCCAGTTTTCTTCCCCTCTCACTGGTGAACATCCCCACCAAATTTCACCTCCATCCGAGCCACCGTTAGCCACCTACAGCCCATCTAAGCCGCACGGTTTTCAGCCGTTTCCAGCGCCGTCGCACCACCTCCGCCCACCATCTCTTCACAGCTTCAATTTCTTTTCTATCTGTGTTCATATGTTTTTTTTTTCTTTTTGATTCAAGTTTTTTCTCTTTCAGACTTTCATCTTCACTTTCTCTTTTTCAGATCTGCTTTTTCTCTTTTTCTATCTGTTTTTATTTTTCAGATCAACACGCAGGTGACCTTTGCTAAGCGGAGGAAAGCTGTACGAGTTTTGCTGCAATTCAAGGTATTCACCAGAACAACAAAACCACTTTTGCACCCTCTAAACCACAAAAGGCAAATCAAAACCATCAAAACTGCTTCCTTCTATTTTTATTTCTCTATTTTCTAAGTCATCTTTATTTTATTTTCATCTCCGAGTTTATTTTTTGAAAAAGAAAAAAAGTGATTTTTTTGGGTGTTGAACATGTATTTTTGTTGTTATTGACAGATCTATATCTATTCCTTTAGATCTATTAATTTTCACTTTAAACGTAGAAGTTAATGCAACCCTCATCTGCGCAGAAAAAATAAAATGGAGCACAGAAATTACAGAAATATTATTTTATTATTTTGAAGAAAAAAATTACAGAAATTTGAGGCTCTTCGCCTCACTCTTCAAACGATCTTGCTCCTCTAAAATATGCGTAGCATCTCTGTCTAAAGGAGTAGGCAATCTAAAAGAAGACTTAAGCATAGATTTTAATTTCCTATTCTCTTGCTTTATTGCTTCTATCTTCATGTTAGACTCGTGAAGAAGGCGCTGAAGGATAGAAATTTTCTCATTGAGTTTGTCCAAATCATAAGGTTTGGATTGTAGTCGCTGAGAAAATGCATAAATAGCTGATGAGTAATGGGTACCTAGATTTACAAGCTCGTAGATAGCTTCAACATCTGACTTATTAGCCAGATCATTATTGTATTGCACTATAGCACCAATAGCGGAAGCAGAAACAGCTGATGAAGAAGGTGTTGAATACCTCATGTATTGGTTACGAGAAGATTGCTGAGCCATTGCAGAGTCAGAATGCAGAAAGAGATTACAGAGTAAGAATGCAGACTAATTACAGAAAAGTAAAGAAGATGGGATGCGAGTGAAGATGAGCTGAATATCTCTTTTATAGAGAAAATTATGAAAGGAAGGACGAAGCACTTCTATTGCTTCACGGCGTCCATCGTGAAGCGTCTCTCTACAAGAGACAAGAGATGTAGTAGACTAGCCTTGCGGCGCCTGACAATTCCAGAAGATCTATAAAAATAATGCGGTGCTTGTCCGGTCTAAAAAGCTGGCCACCGTTTTTGTCTCTCTGGATCTGTGTTTTTCAAGCTCAGCTAAGTCTCTCCGTCTGTCTTTTTTTTCCATCTGTTTAATTTCTGGCACTTTTTTTCCTCCTTGTTGTGCGATTGATGTATATTAAGTTTCTATTTCTCAGATCCACATAACAATTTTTTTTTCTATCTATGTTCATATGTTTTTTTTTTCTTTTTGATCCAAGTTTTTATTTAATTTTTTTATTATACTTTTGCTGTTAAAGAATAAGTTATGAGTAAGCACCTCTTAGTTTTGCAAGATCATGAAGAACTCCTTCTTTCAGCGATTAATCAATCATGTACTCTTTCCAAAATTAATTAGTAATTTTTAGCGATAAGATCAACGCATGACTACGCGTTGATGAAATCTAATTGATGATATTCGTGGGGTCTACAAAAAAGATATCCACGCGTAAGAAGACAGAAGATTTTCCCACGTTAGGTCTCACCTTCCTCAATCAAATTTGGATTTTTGCAATTATAATAACGTCCAAAAGATAAGGTAGCAAAAGTTTGAATTATATGGGTCCACCACACAGAATTATTGTTCTAAATATTACTTTAAGACAAAATATGTGCCTTGCACATAAAATCCCTTACTAGTATAAAAGATATATAGGTATATAGAGGTTAACATGCACATGGGATTAAGAAAGTGCAAGTTACTAATATAGACAACAGAAGATATTCTATATGATTATGAATGTCGCGAGATTCAATGAATATCCAAATACTCCCACTGTTCTTTCTACATGTGTATAAATATAAGAGTTAAGTTAATGAGGCATCGAACTGCCACGCCAAAACAATAATTATAAACTGACAACTAATATACCGTACGTTGCATCCGATTGAGTGAAAAAAAAGAAACAAAGACTTCGTTGATCAAATCAAACAAACAAGAAAAAATTATTAGTTATAATTTTGTTGTAAACCAAACTTCAACTGTTTCGATAAAATAATGTATAGAATAGAAGAAGGAAGTAAATTAATATTTTAGCATCCTAATCGATATATATATATATATACACTAGGTGGGAGTAACGTGTAAAGCACGTTTGTCTAATTTTATAAAATGATTATTTGTAAAAAATAATATATATTTTATAAAAATTATTGATGTCACTTAATAATTTAAGGTATATTAGAGAAAATAAAAAAATTAGTTCAAAATATCATATAATCCAATACATGTTTATAACATCTATAATTTTAGCAAAGATGTATATGAAAAATTTAATAAAAGTCTAACACAAATGGTAGTTCAAAGTATGTGTCATTTGATGTTTGTATTATAATTCATCAATTTATATCATCCTTTAGACGATTAATAGAGACAACATTGAAATTCTTATTTTGTTGTTGGTTGAGTCGATCAGGGACAACATAAAGTTAAAACATAATTTTTTTATAAAATTTGTGATATAATATTTTCTATATATAGCACATATATAAATCATAAAATATATTTTGAAGTTGTTGGCCGAATTTACTCTTTCTTGATTAGCTCAAGGATCACGGCCTTTGTCACGTGCCCATCATAGTAAGTCCACGTGTAGAATATGATTTAGTGGAAGCTACGTCCTACTACCATGGGAATAAAAACATTTTGATTAAACACACTTGTATTATATATTAGATGAGATTTTTAAATTTGGAATACTCAATAATCTGAGTTAATGAAACGTATAATACACGTGTATTATACTTAGAGATTCATGTCTTATGCACCTAATACACGCGGTGTATATGTTAAGGAGAAAGAGAAAAATATAATAACTAATATTTAATTACTTATTATTATATAAACTATTAAGTATTGTAATTATTGTGATTAATAAATCATATAACAACACTAAATGTTATCTCTCTCAATATTTATGTCTTCATTCTATATGCCGATTATATTCACACGTATTTAAACAAACGGTGTTAACTTTAACGAAAAAATAAAAACAACCGTTAAAATAAGATTTTCTGTTTCATACATACTTTTTATAGAAGATATATTATCTAAAAAACTATGTTAGCATCTAAAGTACGTAAATGCATTCAACCGGACCGCCGATGATGACGAGGGCAATCATTTAGAATCTCTTATTATTATTATTTTTATTGCAAGAATCTCTTAATTGGTCATTCTTCGAGCGCGCACATATATAAGGGCAATAATAAGATAATTATTATATACCTGAAGATTTACATTACATATAGGTATATAATAAATGGACAATGTTAAGATGATTATCAAATATACACACTAGTATAAATGAGTTTTTATTTTTTATTTTTCTTGAAGTATTTTTTAAATATCTCTAACCATTAAGAAAAAATAAAAAATATTTAAATAGACTTATTTAATAATCATATTATTATTTTTATAATTATAAAAAGTACGTGTTACCTTACGTACCGCGAGTATCGTTGGATTCATAAAACTATGTAAAGAAAAAATACGAAACTGACGATGACGTAATTAAGAAAGTGACAATATAATTATATAATTAATTACTCCAATAAATAAATAATAAGCAATATTTATCAAAGAATAATATTCAATTCTATGATACGCCAACTAATTGTTTGGTGGTCTTCTAGCTATTTTGCTTTCGACGTTACCTACCTACCTACCTACCTAATGTTTTAATAATACCCATAATAGATATCGTTTTTCCCCAAACTGAAAATCACTCAATTGATGGCTCTGCCTATATATACCGCAGAAATTAAAACCTAAACCACCATTTTGAGGA
The DNA here is from genome assembly GCA_011037825.1 of Carya cathayensis. Classification (NCBI taxonomy): domain Eukaryota; kingdom Viridiplantae; phylum Streptophyta; class Magnoliopsida; order Fagales; family Juglandaceae; genus Carya; species Carya cathayensis. The sequence continues at coordinate 193,399 of QGSO01000375.1, forward strand.
TATTTATCTCTGGCGGCCTGACTATCAGATCTTTCAATTGTGGTTTTTGACCAAAACGTTTCAATCGGCCACTAGTTAGACAAATCAGATAAAAACTGCTTCAAAACAATCTCCTAAAAGTCAAGGAAGAAGTCATTGATCCATTGTTTCTTTTTTCATTTCTTTTTTTTATTTTCTTTTAAGTAATGCAAACATTAATGTAATGTAGTGTTTATTTGAGGCACCCACCTCTCCTTTGTACCCTTGTTTTTAGTTTAATGCAATTTACCTATATATAAAAAATAAAAATAAAACCAACTTGAGATGTTGATAGAAAATTTCCCAAATTACTTTTTCTCTTGGCCCTATTTAACAAGGAAAAAAAAAAAGAAAAAATATTTGGGATATGGATGGGGATCCTGTCAGCAAGTGGATGTCGCTGGTTTCGACCTGACATGGAATCCAAGTTGGGGGGGCCTGCCAAATTCTGTTGACCTTTTATAAATGTAACATTAAAAAAAAAAAAAGAAGAAGAGAATTTCACTTTCCATATTCCCGCCCCCGAATTACATCTTATTATACCATAACACCCGAAACCATAAAAATGGTCAATTTCCTTCTATGTTAATTTTCTTGCAAAATCTTCTAAAATATCGAAAGAGTTTAAAATTAGAGTACTGATCTCTTACAGAAAAATAAAAGATAATAATAAAAAATTAAAGGACAATTAAAAAGGCAATTAATTAAGGACTTTCGTGAGTGGCCCTTGTAGGATTAGGATTTATCCGCACTCCGCAGTGATAGGCCACCCCATTTGTGAAGGAGTGGTCGACGAGAACCACAACCGAAGCTTCGGTGGCCTAAAACCGGCCGTCTGTCCAAGACATATGGTTAACGAAAGCCATATATCCTAATTCTGTAGTTGCGGCCACCAATGGCAATGGGGGTCATTAATTTCCCTTTTTTATCTTTAATGATCTAATGGATTGTGATTGAAAGTGACTGTATCATGTTAATCGTGATTTAGTTTCGGTTTGATAGTTAGATAATAATTTTGAATTTTAAGATAAAATATTAAAATATTATTAATATTATTATTATTTTAAAATTAAAAAAAATAAAAAATAATATTATTTATTATATTTTATAAAAAAATTTTAAAAAATTATAATAATAAAATAAAAATTTTAAATTTAAAATAAAATTTTTAACTACCAAACCGAACCTTTCCTGCCAAATAGAAGCGTAATGATTTTGCACACCACGCACAACCTAATAAGGAGGTGACGTGAAGCTTTTTATTAAATAATAAAAATACAAACAAAAGTCACAAGCGTTTTGGGCATAGCATAGCATTTTTTACGTGGTTCTTCTTCAACATCAGGATAGCCTTTTTGATAATTGAAGGCAGGGGAGGTAATCACAAATTTCTTTTCTAATTTTCTATGCTCTAAATAATTTTTAACACTAAAAAACGAAAGGAATACGAAGGTGGTTTTGCCGATTTAACCAATCAACAACCACATAACATTTGTGGGCATAGCAATAATGAGCTTTTCCAAATAGAATTTGATTTTGCCAGATCTGAAAACTCTCTCTCTCTCTCTCTCTAGCTCAAGTTGCATACGATGGATTTTTGATTGTGTATCTTATTTATTAGCTTCACAGTTGTAAACCAAAAGACCCTAAAATACCTCTTAATATCCCTTCTCTAATGTTTTTAGCTCCAGTTGAATACATTGAGTTTGTGATTATGATATTTGATTTTATTAGCTTCATAGCCATACACCATGGCAGCCATTCCCATATATATATATATATATATTTTAACATAAATATTCCTTCTGCAGGTGAATTGTGAGCTTCGCTGCTTCAGGAGGAAGAAGAAAAGACTCAATCTGAAAAGATTTATTTTTTATGAGGTTAAAATCGATATTTCATGATGCTAAAACGGAAGGTGTGCGTTTTGTTCATCTTAATCCAATTAACAGTACTCTTCCATGGTCAACTCTTTGCGGTGATCATCATCACACATATATGTATATATACTGCAATATTATATATACATGACTTCATGTAAAAGATAGAATTAATCTAATTATATGAGGGTACTCTCATCTCGTCACAATATATAATATATAGTTGTGGAAAAGTGCATGCATGCGCTATATATTTCATTGCCCAAGACCGAGCTATATCTCTAACAATTAATAACCGGTCGGATCATGGAGTAAAAACCACAAATATTCAAAGCAAAGAAAAACATATATATATATATATATTAAACCAACCAAACCTGCCTGTATTTTTATGTTAATTGGATACTAACTATATATAGAATTCGATCTTAATTAAAGGAAAAATTAGTATCAGATCATGAGGAATATAATATATTTCGATACATGCAACATGATATATATGATCATGATCAGAAGACATCAATATTTACCAAAACTTAGATTTGCGACTACATGAACTGGTTATATATATATATATATATATATATATATATATATAATATCAATTATACAATTAAAGAGACTATAGCCTCATGAATAGTGGATTATGTGCTCAATAATTTTCTATTTTTTATTATCTTCATTTTTTTCAAATATAATTATAATCATTTGTAAAATTTATTAAATAGATTTATGATTATTTTTATATTTATCATACTTGTTGTTCTAATTGATATGCATCTTAAAATTTATATTTATAATTACTACATAAATTAAAATGCAATAGCACTTTGAAAATAGAATACGTACTTACACGAAGCTCTTAATTAAAAAGTATACATGCATTCAGAGGTATATCTATTAATGTAGTACGTAGTAGTAGTTGACCAATAACGTTAGAAAAAACCCTACATTATTAATGTGGTGACCGTGATGATCTTGTATTCAAACCTCATTTGCAGCGACAGGTTGATTGCACATATTACAAGTAATGCATGCACAACATACCTCAATGAATGGATCGAGAATATTATAATATATATGCAGATAACATGATGAAAGATCGAAAAAAAATTCATGTATTCGATCTGTAAATTTATAGCAATTTTAATATATATATATATATTATACTTTTAATTTTTATGAGCGAAATAGTTGGAATTAATGTCCAATGATTAAGCAAGCAGTAATGTCCGAAGCAATGAGGTGTCTAGCTTGGTTGACAGGTAAGGTCCAACTAAAACCTCATGTCATATATATATATATATATATTCATTATCTGCATATATATCCCGCGGCGCCATTTGTGCAAGCAAGCATTGCTCTATAATACACACATAAATTATAAGATTAGAAAAAAATGGAATACTTCATTTGCAACCGTTTTATATAAAATCAACATGATGAGTAGGATCCAGCTGGAATGAATTATGATTTTCATATATATACATAGCTGCATGCATGCTAATTAATTCAAGCTGCTAGCTGCTGCACCTATGTATTATATATATATATATGTGTGTGTGTGTGTATGTACGTTTACTTGATGCACGCATGCACCCTCGATCGATCCCCCTAATTCTATATACATACATATACGCATCAATTGTCAACATTAACTCACCATACATATATATCATAAATACGCATCATAATTTAATGCTTAATTTTCGATAATTTAATTTCCCTAAATAAATAAAATAAAATTCCTCATTATTAGCCCAGAAGGCACTGCATGGAATCGTCAATGATTTTATATAAAGCTGTAATATGTTACTATAATATATATATATCTTTTTGACGAAAATGAGCCGCACAATACTTGAGTGCGATTTATTTGTATTACTACTACTCGAGTATCATGGCGCACCAACGACTTAATCCTATATGAGTAATTATTAAATAAATTAGTTTAACTATATTATTTATTATAAGCCATTAAATTTTAATTCTACAAATTTAAGGTTTAATTAAGGTCATCGTAAATTCACGTGGAAAAATAAATAAATCACTTTTCACGTCGTGCATATGTAAAAGCCATTGATGAGAGCTGATCTGGCTGATCTTGAGGGTACGATCATGATCATATTGGAGCAGAAGCAGATCACTGAGAGTACTCATGAAGTACATTTAGATTAATTAAATTCATATTCATAGGTACATACATACATATATATATATATATATATATATATATATTTATATATATGAATATGAATATGAACATAGTACAAAATGGTAAATGAGAAGATGAAAAAAGAAATTTAAACAAAAATTAACCAAAATATTCAAAGTGAAATAAGAAATATGGACTTTACATACAATTTAGTGTCTTAATTATTTAAGTATATAATTACAACAGTGATAAGTTAAAAAAAAAATATTTTGAGTACTTATGACGTAGTTTGATTTATAGGATAGATAGAAAGTACGTTGAGTTTATCTAACGTAGTTGTCTATGTTTATTCATTTTTGTGCGGAAGTACATAATCTATTCATTTTCTGAAATTGTAGTTGCAATATTTGCTAAATATAGTAAGTGCTCCTGTAATAATGAAAAAAATATAAAGACATAATGCATTAAACATTCTACCTTGCATGTGTGTTCGAAGAGATCAACAGTTGTACAATTCAATATTTCTTTTACTATCAGTCCAAAGATAACAATCGTTATACATCCAGTATCTTCCTCTACTTCTAGATAGACTCGACATTTAAAATTAATGAGAATATTAGTAATTGCGTAATTTTAACAAATACTATGTTATATTTATCATGTAAGGAATGATCATTTAAAATGGTGAGATAAAATGATTTACCGTGGCTATAAGATGGTCATGTTTTTGCAATTATAGCACACAAATTTTTGTTGTAGTCATATCCAGTTGCTTTATTACAATTTGCACGGGATATATAGTGGAACTTCAAGGTGAAGGAGATGTTGCCGATGGGTTGTGGGAGGCTTCCGGCATCCCTTGAGATTGACTGTCTGCATCAGTGGCTCATTGTGTTTCTTAAATTTCAAATACAGGTGATCTTGTAAGTTCACTTTTTTATATCAAAGCTTCACTCCCTCTTGAATCATGCATACTTTATTTATTTATTTACATACACAAGTAAATTTATCAATTATCATTATTACTTGAAAATCAGATAATTCAATAAAGAAATGGATTACTGCTGATTTTTTGTCTCGCCTTCTCTCTTCATTGTCTGTGTGCTAAAAAATTGGAAATAACATTTCATTATTTGTATAGACTTTAATAGGAAATTTTAATATGTCTAATTTATTTTAGGGTATTTATTGTATTATTTGGTATACTTTTTATTTTTTGTAATAAATTATTGCTTAAAGTAGATGGGATTATGCCGTATAAATGATAGCACTTGAGAAGTAGAACAACCACATAGAATTTTGTAAAAAAATAAATTTATATAATAAGTTAAATTTATTATTTAAAATAAATAAATAAATATATATTTATAATTCATGACATACTTTCCCTCAGCTTGTTAGGATGTTTTTTAAGTTAATTGTTTCGTCACTTGGTTCTGTCCAATGACTCTAGGCCTTGGACTCACCATTCCATAAAATGAAGAATCAAAAAAATGAATCCAGTAAAGTAATAGATGAGATGTAGTTTAGCACTCCTCTATATTATAATTTTTTTTTAAAAAAAATTAAATTTTTGTTTTTTTTAATCCAGATTTAATTTATTTTCTGTTTATTTATCTAGTTTATTTTACTTTTTCTATGTGTTCAAATCTCCATCATTAGATTAAAATTAAAAATCTGAAGATGAAGGGTCGCTCTACCCACCGGTGCCACCTCCTTCATGGTCACCTCAATGATACTCCGATCCCTTCCCCACCATGGATTCCTGTCCGAAGCTTGGGTTCTCTCTCATCCCGTGCCACTCTCTCTCTATTTAGCTCTCGGATCTCACCAAATCCGTATATCCACCATGCGCCACCGCCCATAACTATTGTGAGTACCACCATAAGTGGTCCCCAGCTCTCCACTGAAGCTTCTCCTCTCCCGTCAATCTGCTCCCTCCTCTCATGGATTCTTCACCGAAACTGCATTTTTCTAAATCAAAGAATAAAGATATGACGAAAATGAGAACTCAGCAAAAACATAGACAAAGCAAGGATAAAATGGTAAAAAAAAAGACGAAAATCTATTACTCCCACATTCGCGTTTATATATGTATAGTAGATATATATTATAGCAACGTTTGAAATTAATATTTTGGAAATTAAGTTGCTGTAGATCAAGCTAGCTAGCAGTAGTAAAGAATCGTAAAAGGACATGCAGGCCGGAGACAGCACATTTTGGCTTTCTGATTTCATGCATGCATTTCGTCAAACTCACCGTCATTCATACTTTACTAAAGAATCTTAGAGAATTAGTAATGAACTAGATAGAACTCTTTAGTTGAAATTTGACTTAATTTTTTTTTCTTTTTAAATTTTAGCTAGTTATTTTTTTTATAGATATTAAATAACAAATTTTCTAAATCTATCTTCCATCATTTCATTAAAATATTCATATTTAATCTTTATTTCTACTTTTTTTTATTCTCATGGTAGTTAGAATATTTATTTCCTATTTATTCTCATCATAATTTATTCCCTATCAAAATTCACACATAAAGACTCTTCAAAATAGCACCTTCTATTTAACTAACCGTTAAGATGAATAAGTGAGAAAAAAAAGAAAAAAGAAAAAAAAAAGACGAAGCAGGAAACTCTAACGAAAAATCAAGTGAGAAAAAAAAAAAAAATATATATATATATATATATAAAACTTAGGCGAATTAATATTGTGGAAAAAGTTTGTAGATGCTGATTTGAAGTTTGTATTGGAGAAGAAATCGAAATGGTGGCCTTTTCTATTTTCTCTCGTTAAGCTCCGGAAGAGATGAAGCCGTGTGAAATGCGAAATTAAAAATCTGATGCAAACACTGATGGTGGAACCCATCAATAAAATTAAAAGAAATAATGATAGAAAAGTAAAAGATTTGGTTTTACTGTTCATTTACCGAGTTTGTTTTGAAGTAGCTAACTAAATTTCAACTAAAGGCTGTCTCGTTGTATAAAGTTCAACAATTGAAGAATGAGCTTTCGGCTTTGGGATTTTAATTCGTCCATCAAATTGATCGGCCCCAAATGCCTGAACGCAAGGCTTGTGGCCCCCATGCCCAAACCGAGCGATCAAACTATTCACCTTCTCCCGAATTCCGAATCCCCCCACCCTCCGATCAGTGTATAAATTTCATACATATAGGTGACTTAGCTAAAAATAAAATTCTCTATTTGTTTTAGATTTTTATGAGTTTGAAATAATTATATTAAATCTTATTGTAGTTTTTCGTAAGCTATATGAATATTAATATATGATTGTTATTTAAGCAGTTATTTTTCTTGTCATTGATGTAATCTTTTGCTGCACTAGTGTCGTCTTAGCTTCATTTACAGATACGCATACTTGGCTAATGATTCAGTACAAGTCTCCCATCCCCTGCATCAATAATGAGATAATACGCTAACACTGCATTTTTTTTCCCTGCATATTACCCCCCACCTACATTACATATTTGCTTACCACTCGCAACCAATTGAAATGAAAGTATAATGAGGGTATCTAAATCGTTGTTCGCCTATTATAAATGTAAGATCTTGCAAAATACAAGAAGGCAGCCAGTGCAGCACCATCGATTCCTGCCAGTAGCCAATAAAAGTAATCAAGATGTGCCCGATTAAGATTATCAGCAAACCAACTATCTTGTCCATCCCCACCAGTTGCTTCGTCGATTACAGAGACAAGAAAGCTGCTCAAAAAGCTCCCCACGCCTAAAATACTGAGGTAGAGGCTGAGACCCACACTCCTTATTTCCATTGGGACCTGGTCGTAGAAGAACTCTTGCAGACCAACAATGGTGAAAACATCAGCAGTTCCAGACAGTACATACTGAGGAACCAACCACCACACACTCATTGGAGCAGTAGCATCAGGCATGTTAACCTGCCCGTATTCTTGGGCAGTTTTTAGCCTCTTCTTTTCAACTAGAGCAGCAACTACCATGCAAATGATAGAGAAAATCATCCCAGTTCCAATTCTCTGTAACATTGTGATGCCGGCAGGTTTCCTGGTGAACGCTCTTGCTATAGGAACAAAGATGCGGTCATATATGGGAATCAAAATAATAATGGACAGCCCGACAAAACACTGTAGTGAAGCGGCCGGTATCTCAAAGCCCGGGAAAATTGTTCTGTCCATGGTAGCCCCTTGCTTGGTAAAGAAAGTTGAGGTCTGAGCAAAAACAATGGCATATCCCAAGCTTGTAACCCATATTGGAGCGATCCTAAGAATTGCCTTTGCTTCTTCAACCTCACTGTAAGTACAAACCTCGCCTTCTTCATTTGAACCATGTGGGGACAGAAGGGCTTTGTTGAGGAACCTGCCAAAATGGAGGATCCAAATGGCTCTGTAACTTACACTGTAAATAAGCGACTTTTTTTTGGGGGGAAAGGGGGGAGTGGGGCATGAGCAGCAACAAAAAGTTACATCTTTCAGTACACACAAGTTCATGATAGACCGAATAGCTTTAATTGGACAATAAAATAACTTACAGACTATTTCCAAAATGTTTTGAAACTGTAACGGACCTGGCAAGTCTACTGAAATAAAAGTACTATTGGAGATCTTGTACGTATGCAAGTATTTCATTGGAGCTATCTTGCAGCTTTTGGATATTCCTCAAGATCTTGTACGTATGCGAGTATTTCATTGGAGCTATCTTGCAGCTTTTGGATATTCCTCATAAATATAAGCGTAAAATGAAATGCATTGGTCTTACCTGCATTGTCCAGAGCTACGATGAGGCAGAATTCCAAGAGCTTCCTCTTCAATAGCTAGTGCCGAAGGGGAAGTCCGCCAATTTCTAACTGCATTTACAAACACACGACCAATCCTCAAAAATGGGCTTTTTTCGTGCCCTTTAACACTATACCGATAAGTCCTGGTACCAAGCAAGAAAATACCCAGTGCAACCACCATCACAATACAAGGGATTCCAAAACCCAAACTCCAACTAAGATTGTCTTGTATATAGCTCAAGACCAGAACTGTTACAGAAGCAGCCCCACATACACCAAAGTACCACCAATTGAAGAATGAGCTTTTGGATTTGCACTCCTCTGGATCTTGTCCATCAAACTGATCTGCTCCAAAAGCCTGAACACAAGGCTTGTGCCCACCTTGCCCAATTGCTACTAGATACAGAGAGAAGAAAAAAAGAATTGTTTGGAGCTCATGCGAAGACTCCAATGTAGTTTTGGTGCGTACATAGTCAGAAGTGCTTGTAGAAGAAAGCATAGCCGACACGGACAACAAGCCTAGTCCCTGTGATTCTTCTCAATCCATGTCAAAGAACATAAGCAGTAAAAACATGCAAAACACGGATGCTGAAACAAGACATTCTCCCTAAAACTTCGATAGATATCCGGTTAGAGTTCAAGTGTTATTCATTTATAGTGTTATATGTTGAAGTGAACCGCTTGCAAAACAGATTCCACGCATAACGATGCGGCCAATGACCCATGTTTGGCTTAAAGGCGGTGCTTAAATGTGAAACAACAGTTGATCTCACTAGAACCAGTTAATAGACTTCCAAGTATAAGAGAAGAAACTTTTGGAGTTTTACCTGCAATGAAATTCCCATAAACAAGAAAATGACTCACTTACGCTTCCAATAACATTTTTTCAATTCCATCCCAAACTATCAAGATTCAAAACCAACAATTTGTTTTTCCAAACTACAATTTTTACTCCAACCATCCATCTAAAGGTTAAAGTTAACGGAACCATAATATCATATTAGTAAATTGTCTAAAATATCTTCATTATAAATTGTATATTAACTGAGTGACCTAATTTAATATAAAAATTTAAAAAACCATTATAATAATTAAAAAAATCAGGGCAATCCCTTACCACTCATGGGTGACCGATCAAGGAGCTAGGGTGTTAGAAAAACTATATCAGAATATACAGCGGAAGCGATATTACCTCGTCGGAAATATCTTGGATCTAGTGCAGTTGTTCCACGGATTTTCCTGCATCGTTAATCATTTGAAATCATCTCGTCGATGGTGGAATGTGCTACGTGATAATATACCAGAGCAACACCCACATATTCCACAGCCTAGATGCCGGGACTAGAGAGAACCATTTGAAAGAGAGATAGCTTGTTGATTCAAGTCACATATCATCCAAAGGGGGGAGGGGCTATACATAGCCCTTCTAAGTGTAACCCCCGGCTGGCCATTAAGGGCCAGCCATCAAGGCTCATGAAGTGGCTTTTAAATAACCCCCAAGAGAAGGTGAAGAGGTACCCACTATGGGTGCCCCTTTCTTACATCTCCCACTCACACATAGTGGGCAAGACCCCAAGTCTGCATCTCTCAATATGTTCTCAATCTTGTTCATACTGGCAAATAGGCCGTGCGACCATCGAGCACAGCTGTAAAAGAAAAAATGGGAGCACTATACCAAATCTTTCTGAGAGAAGACCAGCATAACAACATCCCTAAAAGTGTCTCGTCATGCCCCGACTCATTTGGTCACATCAGACTAAGCATCTCTAATCCCTCTTGAGTTCAAATAACTCAGAGCAATACTCAATCTCTATAAAACATAATGTACTCACAGCTACATCGCAACTCCCAAGAAGCAACATAACTTGCCGGCAGTGAGTACACACCATTATCGATGTGTTACCAAATAGTCTTCCCGTCACCCTCATGTCATTCAGTTTCAGTTAAGTCACTTTCCCAGCAATGTCTCTTTAGACCGCATCATTCATGGCCATAGATAACATGCCAAAGTAGTTGACACTAAACATCAACCTCGTGACATAGTCAAAGGTCTCCTAAGGGCATAAATAAATTAAGGTCATCAATTATGACCTTCAGGACTCACACGATGAGGAAACAGGGATCCTTTCACTCACCTCTATTGTTGGTCGCTAAAGCACATGTAGTATGAAATACATGTTATGGTGGAATTCTCTTTCCAAAGAAAGAGCGTATATCTTATCTCAATACACCATACAGATCTTAGTGTAGTCCCTATCTCAGCGCCTAACCCGAGTCCCTCCATTTGCTCGCTATCCAAAGCGCCAAAGAGGATTCTGCATCTGGCTAAACCACAGGCTACATGGATTGTGGGTAACCATGTACGGTCCTTAGACCTCATCTTAGCTCCCACTAAGGCGACGTATTTTATGTGTCTTACAACTTATCCTTCTTTAAACAAGTTTCAAATGACACATTGTCTCATCTTTGCTCGCTACCCCTTTGCAGCGCCAAAGGCAATCGCTCGTGTGAGTGAGCCGATCTAAGCCTGTCGATATACTTTTTTCATCATAACTATCAAAATTATGGTGAATGTGTGTTCTTATCAAAAAATGCTTCCAGCCATGCCACATAATCCTAAAACACATCAGTGTCACGTGCATGGCGAGCAATACCATGACGGAGGGAAATCACATGGTCAACTAAAAATAATCACAACTCTCAAGTGAAGTTTTAGGACCATTTCTCTCCTTGCGCATTCTCATGTATAGTAACTTTCCAAAACATGCACATTACAAGAGACTACTTTTATATATAAAAGTCATTAGCACAACCATGAAGTCAGCGAAGACTCATCGCGAATCTCATTGAGGTCAAACTCACAATTTTAATTATTAGATTCTAGTCAGCAAGTCCTACATGCGACTTTTAAGAATCTTCAATGTGACCTCAAATGTTTATTCAGCAAACTAAATTTGCGATTTCAAGGTTTCATATGAATCTCTTGTACTAAAAAAAAACATGTGAGATAACCATCATTTTTTTTTTCTTTTAAGGGTAAAGCGATTAGGGCCTTTGCCCACAAAGACAATCACAATAGTCTAGTCATTACTTTTAACGACAATCGTATCACAAACTCACTTAATCAAGTAAGCTATATTTACCCTCTAACAAGATCTCAACCTCTAACTCCCATGAGCAAACCACAATGGAAACACCAAATTGTATACAAGGCAAAACTAGATTCTTTAGTATTTTCCATCTCATTAATTGTCTATGGATTTTGAACAAGAGCTCCTAGAAACTGTTTTTCTCATACACAGTCTCACAAGACGTAAAGTCTTAGCTACTTTTTACAAACCCACATCCATAACCTTGTATTATGGAAAACCTCTCATTAGGCGACAATTAATAATCTAAGACAACCAGATCATCATCTCTCTTAGTAGAGACATTTTTCTAAGACCGTCAACAGCTTTCAAAGAACCCCACTTTATTCAATAGGTCGTTAATAAAAAAAACGACTAGGTATATTGGGTATCTTTGAGTAGATGGTTCGTTTAGGCCACATGTAAACAGTACTAGCAGCATTCATTTGCTTTTTGTACTAAAATAGTACAAGCAACAATCATGCGCTCACAGTACTTGCACCTAAACATCAAAAAAACTTAACCATCTAATTCTCCTACGAGAATCAGCTATTTGACTATTTCAAGAAAAAAACTCCAATAAATATTTGATCAATGGTTATTTAAAGGCAACTCAATTAGTGCCAAGAGATGGATCTATACTTCTATCAACTCCATTTTTTTTGTGTCAAACCGATCAACAACCCCGGGTTGGATCATATAAGTAAAGTGAATCTCAGATTCCATGTTGATGTTCCTACTATGTGAATTCTATAACTTTAGCGGAGCCATATTACAAATATTATCTTCTAATCTCTAAACGACGAGATAATATTGATATATTGCTTCCACACTATTTATGAGGATCTTTATATTCTATGAATTTTAGGAGTCACTATCACTAATGGTACACCTTAACTCAAAGGTATACTCCCACTAGTTGTTAAATTACTCCCACTATCTTCGGCGATCTTTTTCAAAAAAAATTTTAATGTACCAGGTAATGTGGAATGGAACATAATGAAATGTTCTTTAAAAAAAAAACACAATACCCCAGCCTCGCCGAAAATACGAGTAATTTTCTTGACTCAACTAAAAAAAATGAAGCTTAGATCCTCTAGATAGAATTTACATTTGCACAAAGTAGTCACTCAAGCCAACTCAATGGCGAATGAACTTGATTTAACGACAACAAGACAAAACTTAAGGCTGCAACTGCTTTTGCGCCATAATTCATTTAGAACTCCATTCTCAGCAAGTCATTAAACTACGAGATAATTGTTCCCATCATATAACTCATACGATTTCGATGAAGAAAAAAAAAATTGAAAAAAATATCTTCCTTAAAAAAAACGTATTTATATGATGAAACAATATTTTTATTCCATGTCCTTGTTGTGCATCTCTAGGAACTTCCATATAGGAATGCTCATATTTGCCTTTTTCTCTTTGACTCTTCAAAATAAAGGAGAGGGTTTTCATCAGCGAGAAAATCTTAAATTTCTCAAGCTTCACACCCATCATCCTATGCCTTAACGGCATATTTTAATATATCATTTCCCCACCTGAGAAATAATATCACTGAGTTAATGAGTGACCATCCAACTTTTAAACCTCTAGGAATTCTCACTAACACCGCTACTTTCAACAAGTCTCAAATCAAATTAGGTATAGACTTCTCTAATATCGCATTAAGTCATACCTAATTATTCAGGCTGCCACAATTACCATGCAAACCTCCAAGATGCTTGGTATTACTCTCAATAGGTGCTCCTAAATTCATGTTTATGCAAGAACCTACTTGTTCTCACTAGAGATAAATAAAATTTGAGCAATATTACCAGTGCTAATACCACATGGAGGTGCACTGATAAAACCTTTAAAATGAAGTGCCAATCAAGAATGTCCTCAATACTCTTGCACACTCAAATTTTAATGTCCTTACTTGCCAGACATACTAGCAAGTTTTAGAGAGTATGTTCTTATCCGTGAGTTAATTTGAGTTGTTTCAAGATTATAATGCTCAACCTCAAATATAGGAGCAATCAATCTTTGCATTACCTAAATAATGCGCAACTTCTATTATTACTCACAAGATTCTCAAAGGCAAAAAAGCGGTTTAGCTCTTCCCATCAACTTCTATAAAAAATAGTGCATGCGTCCCACGCGTACTTCCATTTTTATTCTAGACCTTTCAGAGGTTTTTACTATAATGATGATCTAAGATTATTTAACCATGTTAATAATCTTATTTGTTTCCAACTATTGCTCATGGAGGAGATTAATGAGACACTTAAGTCACATACATAATCTCGAGGCTTTCTTCTCGGTTATCTCAAAGTTACTAACCTATGCGCATCTAATTGCACACACATTTAGAAAATTTGCCGCGTTAATCTAAATCAGAACAAAAATAATTAATACACGTCGCAAGATCGAAAATTCGCTATGCTTCCTAATCATCTCTTGCGCCTCAATGTCTAATTATTAATTTCTAACTTAATTTTCGCTCAAATTTATATCGTATAGGAGATTAATTTCAAATCAATCTCAACCATACTCCCACTAGGATAAACAATCTACCGAGTTAATGACATGCAAAAAATAATTTCTTTCTAAATTGAAAAAATCAATTTAAGCCAATCATAAGCATGTACTAATTAAAAACTCAGGGTATTTAATCCTCTATATTATCACATTAAAAAAATGACTAACTCTTAAGATTAGTCCAACAATACATGTGATAAAACAAGCTCATGCAATTACATGTAAGCACAATATATGTACCAAGAAATTCATCACATTTCATCCAAATAATTATTATTCAAAAATAATAATAATCTAGGCAATTTATAACATAAAATAAAATGCCTAACAAACGTGACAAGTATTATCTCATGGTAGGCATGTATTCAATAATAATAATCATGCAAAGAATATTTCAAAAAAAAATATTCACATGCCATAATAACATGCTGAATAAACAAATAAAAAACCAGCAAATACATTAGAAATACACTCTAGCCTGTTGAGCTCATTGTCTTGTGTTCACGTCTTGGCCTCAAATCACCACCAAGCATTTTTTTTTTTCAAAAACAAACTCCTGTTTCACTAATCATGGACAGCTAGTGGGATGCACCCTCATGGGCACCTCACGGCCCATATCGTCCCGTGGCCTTTTTATTTTTATTTTGAAACATTGAGCTGATTTTATTTTATTTTCGTAGAAAAAAAAAACTGACATTTTTAAAACACAATATACTAGAGGTTGGATTTAAAACAAATATGTTTATTGTCAAAAACCCATTTCAGCCCAATAAAAAAAAATATCACAGCCCAAAGTGAATTAAAAAAAAACAAGCCCAAGTAAAGCCCTTTCTCAGCTCACAGTCCGTATAACATGAAACACTTACTGACCACTGTTCATCTTCCCCTTCATCCAACAGTTACAGTGTAACGGAAGGAAGAAATAAAACAGCAGCTTGTAACCGCTGCCTGTCCTCTGTTTGCTTAACTGAAAAAAAAATATTGCGCATGGAGCAGGCATCACCACTATTTTTGGTATCACCGGACCGCGCCGCTGCACTGCAATACAGCGGCCAGGTGCGCCCAACTCAGCGACAGGGCACGCTGCACTGGCCTAGTAAGCACTCTGCGTATGGCAGGGCTTGGCTCTACGCACGGCAGGGCTCCTCTGAGCGGGGTAACCGTGCTCCTCTGCGCACGGCAAGCACAACCTGGTGATTGGCTTTGCGAGCGGCAGAGCCATTGCACCGGCCTGGTGAGGCGCTCTGCGTGCAGTTGCGCTGCGGCCAGCACGGACTGGTTTCCATAGCTCTCACCTGCATTGTGCTTTGGTGGTGTGCGCAGCAGCACCAAGCTGCTTAGCACCATGGGCAGGTGGTGCGCTCAGCACCTGGTGCAGATCTGTTTTCTACTCCGGCATTGCATATGTGCAGCACCATGGGCAGTGCACTGCACTCAGCCAGTGCTGTGCAGAGCTTCTTGCAGCGTTGCACCTTTAAAGTGCAACCTTACACCACTTGCAGCGCTGGAGCTGGTGAGGGCAGAGTAACCCATCATGGCAGCTCTGCTGCTTCCCAGCGCCGTTCCACCACGGTGCACCTCCGGGTGGGCACCGCGCCATGGCAACGCTCGCCAATGCAGCGCCATGAATGGCGCTTCTCATCACCCAGCAACCAGTGCATCACTGTGTGTTGGGCTGGTGCTCATAGGACCATAGTCAGCTGGACATGGGTGCACATCGCACCATGAGTCAGCCCGAACCACCTCTCACGTTGGTATCGTCAGAATCACTTCATGCACTCGGGAAAAATATTCGCAACATACAGTGCATTTCAAACAGATTTGATCAAACAAACAATGCGACCAAAATGAAATTGGGAACAACCGATCTTGCTCTGATACCAATGTTAGAAAAACTATATCAGAATATACAGCGGAAGCGATATTACCTCGTCGGAAATATCTTGGATCTAGTGCAGTTGTTCCACGGATTTTCCTGCATCGTTAATCATTCGAAATCATCTTGTCGATGGTGGAATGTGCTACGTGATAATATACCAGAGCAACACCCACATATTCCACAGCTTAGATGCCGGGACTAGAGAGAACCATTTGAGAGAGAGATAGCTTGTTGATTCAAGTCACATCTCATCCAAAGGGGGGAGGGGCTATACATAGCCCTTCTAAGTGTAACCCCCGGCTGGCCATTAAGGGCCAGCCATCAAGGCTCATGAAGTGGCTTTTAAATAACCCCCAAGAGAAGGTGAAGAGGTACCCACTATGGGTGCCCCTTTCTTACATAGGGGGTTGTTAGCGACGGCTATCTATCGTGGGTGGCATTATTGTTTTTATTTTTTTATTTTTATTATTAAATATCAGAGAAGACATATTAGAAAATCCACTCAAAAATTTTAATATTTCACCAGAGTTGATGGGTCAAATAGATGGAGGGTGCAAATGGAAAGAAAATATTAGTTTGAGGAATGAGTTTTTGGTTTTGATAATTTGAGGTGTACTAAGGGTGTAAATAAGATGAACAAATCCGATTTTTTTTTGGGTATAGTTGATCGTGTGTGTGTGTGTGATCAGGTGGCGATCCAAAACAGGCACGGTTGTATATTCTTACAAGAACAGAAACTTTAATGTAAGCCTTTTCCTGCTTTTTTTTTTTTTGTCCCTAAGTTGTGAATTGCGGTCTGTGGATTAGCATACACCAGGAGTTGTGAGATGATACACGTGTATGTTTTGGGGGAAAAAGCTAAAAAGAAAAGCCATAGATATGATAATACGATATTCCGAGTTCTGAGCTTTAAGGGTCAGGTTGAGCCCAAATAAAACCCATTGGCTTAAAAGAGAAAAACTTCATGATTTATATTTTTCTACGAAGAAATTGCGAAGCAATCAAGCCGGGGAGAGAGAGAGAGAGATACCAAGATGTAGATGAGGGAAGCAAGGACAATAGTGCGGTAGCGCCCCAGAAAAGAATCGGCCACAACTGCGCCCAATAAAGGCAACAGCTGCGACGTTCCGGACCAGGCGTTCACGTTCTCGGCGGCAGTGGCCGTGGACTGCCCCAGCTGTCCCGTCAAATAGGTTATCAGGTTGCAGCTTATCCCATAATATGCGAACCTCTCCGCTACCTCCACACCTACAACAAACCCACGGTGACAAAAAAAAAAAAAAAAAGGTCGACTAAAATCCATTCTCTAGCTAATTTTCATTTGGTCCAAGTCGATCCCGCGGAGCAGTCTAGTCTTACCTATGATGAAAGATGCGGATCTCCAGCGCCCGGAATCATATCGGAGGACCGGACGGCCTTTGAAGTCAACGGCACCATCGACGGTGTGTAATAGCGGTGGCGTGTCAACTGTAGGAATGGCCATTTCTACAAACCAAACGGGATTTACCAACAGTACTCGACAGTCGATAGTCCACATGCAACGCAGCTACCAACATTACTCATCCAGTAGTCAAGGGTAGAAAATGACAACAACAGATTTCCTTAACGGCAACGCAACTCTTGATCTCTTTTCGTTTCTAGTTTCTTTATATGGTAATTTCATTTGGTTACGGGGAACCACAAAAAGAGAAATTACCATGGATTATATATTTATTTATATAAATCACTTGCGTTTATTTATCTCTCTCTCTTATACGCCGACAGGACGATTCCGTGCGAGACCTACATTTATGTTTGGAGGGTGATGACGGTAAGCCCAGCAGTAAGAAATTTTTTAATATTCTTAATTATTAAAAAAATAAATAATTAATTTTTATTAATAATCAATTCTTTAATTATTAAATAAAAAAAATTAAAATGTATGAACGAGGAGTAAGAATGAGGGGCTTCCCTAGTTTTTTTTTTTTTAATAATTAATATTATATCACAAAATGAGACATGACCAAACACGACACGAGTGATCAAATTACAATTACAATTGAATATTGGCCACGCTTTTTGTAGGTACCAGGAATTAATAAAATAAATAATAATCTAATTTGAATGATAATATCATTTTTGTCCTCACCACTCATTCTTTGATACCATTGCTGGTATTCAACAATCCAAATCTCATATCTCTGCACAATTTTTTAACCAACTCCACCATTTGTTTGTATTCGACCCGTACACCGGGGATCCATGAAGTAAGTTGATCCAAATTTGAGCTAGGCCCATTAGTTGGACCTCCTTTTTGCTTGATTGATGCGATTAACAAACACTGATTCTACTATGCACTATTTGAAAGAAAATATGTGAAATTGGTAAAATATCTTTCATTCGTATTAAGAGTTTCCAGTACTTGACAATACACTTAACTACTCTTAACAATATAATTTCGTATCTCCTCAAATTACTATTCCTTCCATAAACATAACCTAACAGGAAATTCAAGAGAGACTGGGCCAATCTTTGTACACAAGCCTCATTTCCCATGTGTTTAGCTTTTGTATACCGGTTTCAGTATCTTGTGTTGCAGTCTTATTTAGTGGGAGAGAGACTGCATTTTTGTTAATTAACTTATTTTCCTTCTACGACCCTATATAATATATATCCATCTGCCTACTCAGTTACACCAATAATAATAATAATAATAATCATTATGATAAGAATAATAATTGCACTTTACACTCTGCTGCTAGACCCAATGTAAATGTAAGATTTTGAAAAAAACAGAAAGGCAGTAAATGCAGCTGCACTGAGTCCAGCGAGTAACCAATAAAAGTAATCGAGATGTGCCTTGTTAAGATTATCAGCGAACCAACTAGCTTGGCCATCAATGCCGCCAGTTGCTGCCTCAATGACAGAGACAAGAAAGCTGCTTAAAAAGCTGCCCACGCCAAGAATACTGAGGTAGAGGGCCACACCGACACTCCTCAATTCAATTGGGACCTGATCATAGAAGAACTCTTGCAGACCAACCAAGGCGAATACATCAGCAATTCCAGACAACACGTACTGAGGAACCAACCACGATATACCCATCGGTATAGTCACGTTTGGCATATCGACCAGCCCATACTCTCGAGCAGTTTCAAGCCTTTTCTTTTCAACCAGAGCAGCAACTACCATGCAAATAACAGATAAAAGCATCCCAGTTCCAATTCTCTGCAGCATCGTGATGCCAGAGGGTTTCCTGGTGAAATTTCTTGCTATTGGAACAAAAATGCGGTCATATATGGGAATACTAAGTACAATGGCCAAGCCGATTAAGGATTGTAGTGAAGCCGCTGGTATCTCAAAACCAGGAAATATTGTTCTGTCCATAGTAGCCCCTTGCTTGGTAAAGAAAGTTGAGCACTGCGCATACACAATAGCATACACCAAGCTCGTTCCCCATATAGGAACAAGACTAAGAGCTGCCTTTGCTTCTTCAACATCATGCACGGTATAAACCTTTCCACCACCGCCTTCCAAACCAGCTCGGAACAGCAAGGCTTTGTTGAGGAACCTGCCACGTTAGAGGAACCAATCACAACATAAATTTTTATCCAAGTAATCGGAATTTTTTTGACGTGTTCTTTTGTCCCTAAAGGGACAGTTGTGAATCATAACATGGTGGCGTGAATCTTGTTGGTTCCTCTTACCTGAATTTTTGAGAGCTATGATGCTGCAAGGTTCCGTGAGCTTCCTCTTGATCAATAGTTATTGGCAGGGAGGTCTTCCGCCAATTTATAAGTGCAGTAACAAAGACCCCACCAATTCTCAGAAATGGGCTTTTTTCTTCCCTTCTTACACTGTACCGATAAGTCCTGGTTCCAAACAAGAAGAGACACAGTCCAACGATCATGATAATGCACAGGGCTCCGAATCCAAGACTCCAGCTAAAGTTGTCTTGTATGTAACTCGAGACTAAAACTGTTAAAACGGCACCCGAACATACAGCGAAAAACCACCAATTAAAGAATGAGCTTTTGGCTTTGGACTCCTTTGGATCTGCTCCATCGAAC
Organism: Carya cathayensis; assembly: GCA_011037825.1. Taxonomy (NCBI): domain Eukaryota; kingdom Viridiplantae; phylum Streptophyta; class Magnoliopsida; order Fagales; family Juglandaceae; genus Carya; species Carya cathayensis. Next base: position 213,800 of record QGSO01000375.1, read on the forward strand.
TGATCAGCTCCAAATGCCTGAACGCAGGGTTTCTGTCCTCCTTGCCCAACAGCTACTAGATATAGAGAGAACAAGAATAATATCTCTAAAAGCTGAGGAGAAGATGACATTCTTTTGGTTGGGTCTGTGTAATCTGAATTGCTGAGAGAAGGAAGCATAGGCCTGCCTCTTCCATGACTTTCTGTACTAACCAACCCAGCTGACAGAGTCAACAAGCCTAGCCCCTGAGATTATAAAAAAAAAAAAAAAAAGGAACCATAGCAGAAGTTTGAAACCCGGCCGATACATCATGGTCATTACAAATCAAGTTTGAAACTAATTTTTCATTTCTGGCCACAACATGCTCAATACCTCTTTTTTTTTTTTTCTTTTTTAAGTCCTAGGTACTATACAATATATATCACCAGAGCCGAAAGCAGAAGGAACCATGAAACATAAACGTTATGGATAAAGTTAACTGAAACATAAACATTATTGAAAATTTCTCGCTAATAGTAGAGGAAGAGATAAGGCAATAATCTAGCTCAGAGAAATCGAAGAATTTAGTCAGAGATAAAGGCAAAATAGGCTCTTAAAAGGTAAATAGTTGCAAGTATACAATCACTTAAAAAAAAGAAATACACCTTTATAAAATAAGGAGATTTCTATAGATGGGAAGCGACTCTCAACGACTTCTCTACACACGGACTCTGCCACACATGACAACTCTAAAAGATTCATTATCTTCGAACTTTTGAAATCTTAAATTACTCAATTGTATTAAAAAATATATGAGGTCAAAAGAGATTATAAAATCGTCTATTAAATTGAATTCCACCCTCAAACAATCCGTAAGATTCTATGCCGAATCACGTCAATCTCTCTCTATTTGTTTTTATATTCTTATTTATTATTTATTTCATAGCTCAACGTGAATAATACCGAGTAACTGACACCTAGATCGTCATCGTGGACAGGGGATAACACTTTACTCCATTCTGACTTTTTGTGCGAATTTATGCATTAACAATAATAAAAACACTGTACATATACAGGAATCTATTCATGTGCGGCACGTCTCTCCCTCGTTTATTTTTATCCTCTCTTTCTTCCCCTCTCCCCGTGCCTCTCTCCTCCTCCCTTTCCCGACCCCACTCCACCCCCTTAGCCCGAGCGAGAGAGAGAGAGAGAGAGAGACGTGGCACATTTCGTAGTGTATTGGATCCATTTACATGATTCCTTTGTATATATCTCTAGCAGCCTCTAAATATTAAAAATTGCCCATAAGCGGGGGATAGAGAGTTACGCACCAAGATGTAGATGACCGAAGCAATAATAATGGTGCGGTAGCGCCCCAGAATAGAATCGGCCAAAAATGCACCCAGTAAAGGGAGCAGCTGCGCCGTGCCAGACCACGCGTTCACGTTCTCGGCCGCAGTGGCAGTGGACTGGCCTAGTGGCCCAGTCAAATAGGTTATAAGGTTACAACTTATCCCAAAATACGCAAACCTCTCCGCGACTTCCACACCTGATATGCGTACGTGCATAAACCATGACCCAAATACCTCAAGAAATTTGTCGAGGCAAAATTATTCATTTGTTTGCAAGGGGATCGTACTTGGCGGATGTTAAAGAAAAAATCAGATACAGTTGCCATGAAAATCCAACGTCGAGCGTTAACAAGAAGCTTAAAATGGTTGATTGTAACGTAATTGAGAAGATGAGTCTAGGTAGGTAGTTAAGGTTCTTACCTATGAGGAAGTATGCGGACCTCCAACCACCGGAGCAGGCTTTAAGGGCGGGATTGCCATGGTAATCGACGGCGAAGTCGACGGCGCCTTGCACAAGCGGAGTATGGGCATGCAGAGAGTCGGAGTTGGAGAGGGGAGAGATGGCCATCTCTATAATTACTCGTAGCCAATGAATTTCACTTTTCTATCCGTTGCTTGTATTGTATGTCGCTATGGAGATGCGCACTGGTGTACATGATTTCCTTTTTATGAATGGTACGTTTCTTTTTCTTTTTTTTGTGTTCATCAAATGAATGGTGAAGGTTTCTAGAGTAACCGGATTGAATTATATTTGATAATTGATTGGACTGCCCCCACCCACTTAATAATACACTGGGTCCTTACTTTTGCTTTTATTTTTATTTTTATTTTTATAGAGATATATTCTCTTGTTATATAGATATAAAGAAAATAATAATAATTAGTGTTGTAACTTCGGCCTGCCTAGTTTTCACTTTTCAAGGTTTAATTTGATACGATGCGGACCGTTGAGTTCTCTTGAAGCCAGTTTGCCCCATAAGTTCTCTCTTTTGCCATTGGTGGGCATTGAGTTGAGATCGACCTGCAAAGATGGATGCTAGAGAATGTGTATTATATCACATTCAACGTTAAGAATCCTAAGAAAGAAAAATGATGACATCTTGGTCTGTTCCTTTAATTACCCATCCCTTTGCCACTCTACCGTTCGTTCCTTTGCTTTTAAATAAAGCAAATCATAATCCATCGTTATACAAAAGAAATGGGCTTCGGAGAGACCAATCAAAGTCCCCACTCTGATGTTCAAACGGACTCTCTTTTTCCCAATTCCGTGCGAAAATTGTTGACATGCAATTAAATTCAATACACCCCAACCTCCAAACCAATTAATTCCAACTAATGATAATTTTTGAAGAAATTCTCAAGTAAAACCCACGTATTCCCAGAAACCTAAATTCACCAAATAAATTTACCAATCCAAAATATGAACATAACTGATCTCTAATGAGAAAATCCCATCATGCCATTTACACACCTAAAAATATACAAGAACCCCAAAATCAGCCCAGTAAAGGCGTCCTGCTCCCGCCACTTGGACCATCATCATCTTCATCCCCGCAGTCGTATACCGATCCAACGAGAAGCATCTGATCCTCCAAGTACCGCTGCAACAGCCCCACCCCTTGGTCCTCTTCTACAACGCCGCACCCACAGCCCTCCTCGCATCGCCTCAGCGGCTCTTCCTCTTGGGATCCGTGCGCGGCCTTCCGTCTCCGGATTCGGCGGCGGAGGCAGATCTCGGCGGCGCAGATCAGCGGGAACGCGGCGCAGAGGCATGGCAATAGAAGGGGCGAGCATAGGACCAGCAAGCAGTAGCGGATCCGGCGGGAGCCGAGCCAGGACGCTACGGCGGCGACGGATAGCATGAACGGCGCGGTGTTGGAGGGAGTCGGATGGTGGCAGGGAGGTTGTTCTTCATTGAGAGGCGGAGGGTTTGGAATTGGAGGGGGGAGGAGTGTGGTGGGGACGGTGTCGTTTGGAGTGGAAAAGGCTGGATTCCCACATGAGTGGGTGGGTTTGTACATAGGGGCCGCTGAAGTATGGAATTCTTTTGTCCTCTTTTGGTTCAAAAGACTGAAGGATTGCGCACACATGTACTACAGCTGTGGTAGATTCCAATTTCCAACCATGGAAAAGGCCCGTGACCTCCTGAGCCGGCCAGGCCTATTAATAATTATAATAATAAAGATAAATCATATGAACAATCGTCCAGTGTGTAAGTACTAAGTAGGGTATAATTTAAAAAAAAAAATTAATAAATTTATTTGAAAAAATATAAGTAATATTATATAAAGTCATTTTTATATATTCTATATATATTTTACTGATGTGATTGGCTGTATCATTTTTTTTAATGTATAACTAATTACATTAATGAAATGCACAAAAGAGTATATAAAAGTGACTGCAAATAAAATTTTTACTGTATTTAACATTATTCAATAATCAAATACTTTATTTGTAAGGATAGTTTGATAAATTAACTCAACTTTTAATTATTTATTTCTTAAATATTATTTAAATATAAAATAATTTTTATTTTCAATTTTTTAATTTTTTCAACTAATTATTATAATTTTTAAAAATTTAAAAATAAAGTAAAAAATATATTTTTTTTTCCAAACTTCAAAACAAAAATCAAATTAAAAAATAATATCTAAATAATTTTTTAATTTTTTTATTCAACTTTCTCTATCTCATTTCTCAAACTCCAATAAAACATTTTAACTCAACAAAATTCTAATATATTCCAAGTATCCAAAGTCCAAACAAGGCCTAATCTTATCTCTCTAAAGTCAGTCTCATTGGATTATTTATATCCAAAATAAATAATATTTCTTAGCTATTAAGAATGAAAATGGGCTCACGATAGATTATACAAACTCAAATAATTTGATTTTAAGTATTTGTAAACCCAAATTCAAATTTGATGGTTACTGTTGAACGAGTAAATATATATTTTATTATTTTTTATAACATTCTCTCTCTTCTCTCCACGTATATCCACAAATATCTAGATAATTTAATTAGAATATGATTACTAATTAACATATAATAGGTATAATAGTAAAACATGATAAAATAAAATTAAAAAATTAAATATTTTGTAATTATTAATTATTTATTATTATATAATGAATAAATTGATAATTTAATGTGAAAATCTGATGTAAATAATTAAAATTAAATTTATCTCATATTATTTTATTGTTATATAATAAAAAAATAACTATTCTAATATAGAAATTTATGTAAATAAAATAGTCAAAATCTAAATTCATATTGCATCCATCAAAAATATCCTTTACAATTAACAATACTCTTAACAACAAAAACTCTACTTGCACCTGGCTTGGTGAAACCCGTGTACCCGTCCCTCCACGTTAAAAAATTAAAACGGCACGTTTTGTGTTTAACCCAAACGATAGAACACACGAACAGAGCAAGCTTTCATTTCACGAGTGTCTAGGGTGGGTCTTCTTCTCAGAGTAGATTCGTGACATTGAGTCTTCTTCTCATCTTCTCCATCTACCCATGAAGACAAACACAGGTTCTTCTCATGTACTAAAGAATAATACGTGGTCACATGCCCTAAAGAGCAATTTCGGTGATTTTGGGTCTTCTTCAAGCCATGATTTCTTCAATCCCGCACCTGATTTTGGGGGATATTTTTTACACATTTACTTGTTCGACGTGTTGTTTGCTGGGGTAATTTGACAAAGAGCTGCCCACAGGTATCAATCTATTGGATCTTCTTCATCTGCAGAAACACTTTTGCTCAACAAGTTTTTATGTTTCTTATAAATTAATAGGAAAGAAAACTAAAAACAAGATCCCCTCATTATTTTCCAGTACTTGCTTGTCATGCGGCCCAGACAATATAATTTTTTGTACAATAATAGAAAAGTAAATTAGTAATGGGATAAACGCTTAAATTTTCTCTTTTTATCTTTTGTTTGTTGATGGTTGTGTGGCTTGTGGCAGCACTGGTAATAGTGATTAATGGGTATCTCTTGCTCGACTTCTTTTCCTCTGAAGTTAATGTGGTATTGTTTGGCTCCGTTGTGCCTACTTTTACGGCTTCATATATTGGATTTATAGTTTACCTTGTTTCTCGGGGTATGAGATCGAAACTTAGTTTCGGTATGGTCTTTGATTTTAATCAAATTTATTGGAAGGGATGTCCATTTGGTGGCTAATGAGCTCTGAATACAGAAATAAGTTGAAAGAAACTTGGACGGCCGCGTTAGAAACAAGACAGATTTTCAAAAAAAATGTTAACGACGACCACCAACGCTCTATTTTAGAGCATTGGTATTGGCTTCATCAAAAGCCAAGCCAAATACAAAAATAGATGAATATGTAAAAAAAGAACTATATTGGATTAGTCAAACCCATAAATGGGTAACTTTGAGTTACAGTTTTTGTCCCATTTCCTTCAAATATGAAAGGTTACTATACACTCATCAAATGAATATTTTACTACATTTTAATTCATTAACTATATATATATTCATATAAGTTAATAAAAATAAATATATATATTCATATAAGTTAATAAAAAGCAAAAATATATATATCCATATAAATATATATCCATATAATTGCAAAATATGAAAAAAAAAAATATTATTATTAAAATAATAATATTATTATGATGAATCAAATGGCTAATCCAATGTGGGATTATAGATAGAAAGTTTTGGATTTATGGAAAACTTGTACTTTTTTATCAAATTTTGAAGATGACTTGATGAAGCCAATACCAATGCTCTTAGACGGCACTCTCTCTCTCGCTGGGTTTCATTTCGTATTTTTTGAGCAAAATTACTTCCCTCATTTCTCTTCTCCAGTTCGGTTTAATTTTTCATTTTTTAATAATACCACATCAGCCAAAATCTCAAAAGGTACCCAACGTCGGGTACATGTAGCATTGCAGTTTGAATAAAAAAACAATGATGTTAGCACTGACATTTATTAGCCAAATGCCATGCTTTTTATATTTTAAAGAATTTTGATAAAATTATATCTATATTGAATTAGTTAAAGACTTTTTATATGAACTATTAGCTACAGTAAATTTATCTTACATTCTATATATGAAAACAACTGTAGCTTATTCAAATTAATATTTTATTATTTCTTATCTCACATTCATCCCACATTTGATATTATTATATTATATATATAGAATTTTTATGGATGGTACATATGAGATTTTATTTATATAATATGAGATTTCACTATCTATGTACATATGAGATTATTATATTATAGATTGTTGGATTGTGAAAATAAAAATGAATATGATTGTTGGAGGTTATTGAAGATTATGAAAATAAAATAAAAAAGTAGTAAAAAAATTAATTAAAGAAATATAAATAATAAATAATAATAATATTTTATTATTATAGAGAATATGATAACTAATCCAATATAGATTTTAAGTGTTGAGTAGTTAGCTAAAAGTTAAAAAGTTACATATTCTTCAAATTTTGAATATTGAAATAGCTAATCCAATGCCAATGTTCGTTATATACTATATTTCTATCCTATTTTGATATTCTTATGTATATATAACAATTTATTTATTTATTTATTATCTTTAGATAATCACTTACTTTTTTATATAAAAAATCAAAAGTCAATAGGTAACATTACCTCGTCAGAAAGAGATAAGAGAGGGACGAAAATGTAATATATAAAATCTTTCATACGGGAATTGAACCTACAACATATTTATAATTATTTTACAACTTAAAATATTTAATTTTAAGGGATACTTTACATTAGTTGAATGTAAAATAATTATAGAAAAATTATAAATCTATCGCTTCTCCTATAATATTCCCAAAACATTTCAAAGGGAAGTTATACATTTAGAAAAAGTATTCTCATCGGCTGTCATAAGTCAGAATTAAACTATACATTTTATTTTTACCGTATAAATTAAGCTAAAAAAACCATAAAAAAAAAATCAATCTTTACGTTCTTTAGCAATGGTAGAGCCACGTGTAGACTTGGGAGGTCATAGCCCCCAAAAGATTTACAACTCTACTTAAATTGAGGGTAGTTTTATAATATTAAAATTTATTTTTAATAGAGTAGTTTGATTTTATTGATTGTTTGAAAATAAATTATAAAATAATTGTAGGTGTATCATTACTTATTAAAAATTTAAAAGCATACATTTTTTTTTCTAAAGGCCAGCAAATTTCTTAAAACTATAATATTTGACTTTCCTATACTTTTTATTTCATTATTTATTTGGGTTTTGTTGTTTCTATCATAGGACAGTAAATAAATAAAATTAATTGACAAGTTGTTCAAGATCAATAAAGTCAAATCAGGTAGCTCAAATCCATTGACTTCCAATCAACCTGTTGGAAACAAAAGACACAAGCTGAGGTCAAATTGAAGACATACATTCATAAGTATTGAATCATACAAGACAGAACAGAGAGAAATTAATACTTACCTGGGCATCATTCATCCATTTTCATAATACAAATTATCAAATTCAACTACCTTTACATTTATTATTTTTGTGGTACTGTATTTAAATCTAAGATTGACGCAGCCGTGGCCCGTGATTCTAATTTTATACGCAGTGCATTTGAGAAAGCCCCCCCCCCCTCTCTCTTTTTTTTTTTTTAATTTTTTTTAAAAAAAATAGAGTAATGCTATACTTATAATGTTTTTTCATATACTTTACAATTCATTTTAAATCAATTAAAATGATAGTATAATTTCATTAAAAAATAATTTTAATCTTACATGACTATCTTTTATTTTAAATAAAAATTCTAAAATAGTTGCAGATTAATTATAAGTTTATCATTTTATGAAAAAATAATGAAAATGAGAGCTATTTTCTTTTAGGTCTAATCTGATTACATAAATAAGATGATATGAGAAATTTATAAATAATAATGAGATAATTTGTAAATAATAATAAATATTTTTATAGAATTTTAGGAAAAGAGAGAAAAAAAGGGAATAAAAAATTTATAAAGTTAAAAAATGGATAAAATATAATTTTTGTTTTGATATTTAAAAAAGTTAAATTATTTTTTATATTTTATTTAAAAGTATAAAAAAATTGTAATGATTAAATAAAAAAATAACAATTTTAAAAATAAAAAATAAAAGTATTTATATTTAAAAGTTCAGATGACAAACCAAACTAGGCGGATGCCTCACAAAGCGAGCCCTTCCATCCTCTTCCGTGGGGCACCTATCTATGCCCGTTCACCTCATCTCTAATTTTTTATTTTTTTTATATTTTTTGAAACAACCTCATCTCCAATTAATTACCCTCCCGAGCAGAAATATTGTCGTATTGGCTATCGAAAATAAGGTAATCTGAACACCTGGGTTATATCGGAATTTTGTTTTTAAGAAATGGCAATAAATACACAACTAACTGCCCGTTGATAAAAGCAAAACCAAAAAAAGAAAGAAAAGAACGTGAACTGAACTACAAAAAGATGACGCATAAAAACCAAAAACAGAAGAAACAGGGGAGATAAAAAATAAAAAAAAATTAAAGTACTATTAAAAGAAGGGTTTCTTTCTTTCTTAATTTAGAAGCTCCGTTGAAGCCAGAAAAAGAATACAAACCCCCCCCCTCGACCCAGATGCGACCGACTCCTACCGGTACAAGTGGCAGCACTGGTGGTGGTGGTGAACTGAGTCGTGGTGGACTCACCCGCTTCCGCTCTGCTCCCGCCAGCTGGTTAGAGGCACTTCTCGAGGACGACGAAGAAGACCCCTTAAAGCCCAACCGGAGTTTAACTCAGTTACTTGCAGCTTCCAACAATTGCACTCCCACTCCCACTTCCAGAGAAGACTCCGCCACCTTTGATTCTTCATCCGCCGATCCCGGCCTCTTTGACTCCGGTTCCTCCCCCGGCATCTTCAGGCAGAATAGCTCTCCAGCTGAGTTGCTTCAGAATTCGAGTCTTGGGTCTGAAGGCTACTTCTCCAACTTTGGTATTCCAGAAAATTACAACTATGTGTCGCACAATATCGACACTCCTCCCGGTAGTAAGCGGGCGAGGGAGGTTGAAGCTCAGCACTTGACTGCAGCGAAATTTTCATCCCGGCCGGTACGCTGTTTGTTTATTATTTGAAGCTAAATGTGGGTTTCTCTTTATTATGTGCGATATGATACGAGAGAAGATTAATAATAAGGAAAAAAAAAAAAACAAGATTTGTATTATTCTCTTTTGTTGATTGTGTCCTTTTTAGGTGTATTGGAGAGTGTTGAGTGTGGTATATATGGGATTTTAGAATATGTTGATATACCATTTGGTAGTTGAATATCAAATCAAACCTACGCTAATTTAACTGTTAATATAGAGTTGTACAATTTTTTGACTTTTTCTTTCCAATCTTATTTTGGGGTAGAAAGGGGAGCAAAGCGGTCAGGGACCTGATGGGGTGGGTGGTCTAAGAGATATGGAGATGGAAAAGCTTTTGGAGGATTCCGTTCCTTGCCGGGTTCGGGCAAAGCGTGGTTGTGCTACACATCCCCGTAGCATCGCAGAGAGAGTGAGACTGATAACTTTGTTGCTGCATTATTGGATGTTATCGAGAAATACTTTTAAGTGTTTATGTTTAGTCCTAAATAAAGATTCCTTTACCTCCCCACTCTCTTTTGGCTTAGGTTCGAAGAACACGAATAAGTGATCGCATAAGGAAGCTTCAGGAACTGGTGCCCAACATGGATAAGGTAATTCTCAAAATTACAACTAATCGGAAATGTCTTTTCTTTACTATATTCTACACCATTAAATGCTTGATTTCAATGGAAAATATAGTTGATATGCTTCATATAAATTATAGTGTGATTCTAAGTTGCATTGTAAATTGAATCTAACTGGAAAACATATTTGAGCAAATGGACTGTAGTAAGTGTTGTTCACAGCAACTGATCCATGAAACTGTAGATGAGGGAGCCAGAGCAAAGGATTCTGTTTGTTTGGCTACAGTCCATGCGAAATAGATTTTTATAGTGGTCCGAGGAAATTGCCCATCAATCCAATCCATAATATATGTCAGATTAAAAATTCTAATCAGCTACTTATCAAAAAAAAAAAAAAAAAAAATCTAATCAGGTGGTTTTGGGGGCCATGGACTCCCTAGGCTTCCACAAAGTCCCTCTCTGCATGTATGTGGGATGTACTGTTGATTATTTAAAGAATTCTTACATTTGATAAGTAATAAGCAAGAAACTAGTGTATTAAGGAAGCCAAATTGTACTTGATAAATTTTAAGTAATATATAGAGCTAAGCACTCTTTGTTGTGACCATCCCTCTGATTATGTCTTTTCTCATTGTATCCCCCCCCCTCCCCCCAACGGCGTGGGCGCCCGAGGACTTGTCCATCACTTCTCTAGATAATGGTAGCAAGCCCCAACATCTGGAAGAACTCAAAACAATCGATCAAAAGAAAGTCAGATGCTGTTGTTCCTATATCATTTTAAAGGACTCTAGGGCTGTCTGCCTGGACTATTATATCTCCAGCAGGCTTCAGCCCCATTAGCACGGCCTAATTCATCTTCCTTTACATAAAATATCCCAGTGTATAGTTTAGGTTTTTGTGTCATGGATATTCCAAACCTCTTATTTTTCAACTGTTGAATAGCATTTGATCTCGTTCTGGATCTAGTTTGTTTGGTCACAATTGTGATGACCTCAGCGTTTTTTTTTTCCTTCCTTCTAATCTTTGATTGTGTTCAAAGCTTACAAGGCCTTGGTTTGTGTCCTTTGTTTATTTCAAAATATCTTGTGAATGTTTGCAAATGCAATTTAAAATTGAAACAGTCGGTTGACTTTTTGTGTTGTGTTGTGGCTGGTTGATTCTTTCTCTAAGCTGTTTGTTGGTTATTAGTCATGTGGATGGCATATATAATGCCGTTTGTGATGGCTGAATCTTGTAGCTTTCTCACAATTTGTCCTATTTCTGAGTTTGATAATGGAAACAGATTTGTGCATTATTTATTGTGGCTTAAGCTGGTGATGCGTCAGTGTAAGGAAAAACTTAGAGGTTAATCCCGATTCACTCTTTACTATGTGATGGTAAATTTTTTTGACAATAGTTCACTATCATATGAAAAATCATGGATCCTTCTGCAAGCTATCGCCATGCTCTGAGGACAATTCAGGAAATATTTTAAAGTTGAGCTAATTGGATTAGACCTTATTAGTGTCGATTTGGGGGCATGCTTGATGATTTTAACCAGTATCATCCTTTGGCTTGTAATGATGGAGAGGAGAATTACAAGTTTCTGTCCAGGCTGCATTTTGACCAGAGGAGCATTTGCCATTAGCTCTTGGTGGGATGAGAACTTCCCATTGCCTAGTAAAGTTTGTATTTGAATTAGGGCCTCTGTTTACGTACGTATGTCCCCCAAGTTCTGCTGGATAAGACAATTTAGGGTTAGATTACAAGTAGTCAAGGTGCTTAGAAATTGAAATAGGGGCTCATGGTTACTTGATTATGGCTGACATAATTTTGGTTGTTTTCGTAGTTAGTTCATCCAAGCTAATCGGCATGTTGCGCGTCCTACCTTGATGCATATAAATGATGCTCCTTGCTTGGGTCATATTATTGCTACTCCCAAAGTGGAAGTGTGGACTTCTTAACAAGGACAATCCACTGTTGCTTCTCCAAATTTGGACTAGGCTAGCGATCGCCTTGATAGGAGGTCCATGGATGAACTTTGTACCTATGTAGGGTGTAATGTTGTTGCTTGGAATGGAACAGCCAATAATGTGGTAGCGAGATATAGTGGCGTAGTGCTTACAGGGTCATGTCCCATACAGCGCATGAGACGCATGGTAAGATCTTTTCCAGAGTACATGGACTGGTGTTCTTGAAAGAAAATCAAACACGTTCATGTGGAAATTAAAACATTATTGGTAGGTCATGTGATCAATTAGAAATTGCAGGTGATTAAAAATAGAGTAGTGCTATTTGAAGGCATTTACACCACACACCATCCACATGTCATAATTTGATTTATAAGATTCAAATTTTAAAATTGATATTTCAAATTAAATTATCCCACGTGGATTGTATGTGGTGTAAAGGCTTTTAAATAGAATTATTCTAAAAATAATCATTTTAAAAATATTTGAAACAAGTTGGGAATGATGGACATGTCCGCTACAGGTAAAAGGCAAGAGAGAGCTTTAAATGGTCCTCAATGTGCAAAACCTGACATATTGGTGGATCGAAGAGGACTTTGGTTCTTACTTTATGGATGGCCAAAGAATACGGTTCTTACCTAACCCCACCCCCCAATGTGCTAAACATCACTGCAGTTAGTTTTTTACCCAATGTTAGTGACAACGTCCTTCCTCCTTCCATTCGCACTCTGTAAGTTGCATGGCTGGAGAAAATTTAGATGGCATAGATGGAGTTTTCAAAGCAATATGTTTATTTTGTTGATTTAGATTGTGGTTAACTTGTCATAGTCATGAAAATCCATAATTTTTTTTAAGTATGAATGCCTGAAGGTTAAAAAGTATGCAGACAAAAACTAAAGGGTTAATATTTTAATGAGTGGTGGGTTGTTTGTTTTAAATCACTTGCTGCATCTTGATTAACAAGCAAGGTGATAATGGAGATATAAATTTATGCTTCTTTAGGATTTAGCAGCAAGTATTTATTTTGGCATGTTCATTGTAATTTGCAGCAAATAAACACTGCAGATATGTTAGAAGAAGCGGTAGAGTATGTTAAGTTTCTTCAAAAGCAGATTCAGGTACTCCCTGCTTTGAGCTGCTTTGAGCTACTTTGAAAGAATTTTTGAGTTTATAATAAGATACAGGCAGGTGAATGAAATTGTGAGATTTTGTACGATTGCCATTTTATTCTACTGATCAACTGGCGAATCCAAATGATCTTTTTCTTCCCCTTCTTCTCGGAAAATGATTAGAGGGTTTGAGAATAAAAATAAAATACGAGATATATATATATATATATATATATATATATATATGATTTGATTGAATATGGTGTTTGACTCAAGTACAAAACAGAATGCATATTGTTCACAAATCGAGACTTCCGGAACATTGCAGGAACTCTCAGATCATCAGCAGAAATGCAAATGCATAGCCAAGGATTAAGAAGAAGAATGTATTAAAATAGCTCCCAGAATGGTGTAATTACATGATTTTTGAGGTTTCAGTCAAGGTTCGCCATATTGATTTGCCATTAATATTCTCTGTGACCTATAAAAAAAAAAAAAAATTAATATTCTCTGTGCTCTCAAATATTCGCTTTGTAATTACAAGATCAAGCACACTTCTCTTTGATATGTAGATTTCAGGTTCCATAATTGAGTCTATAATTGGGTCTGTAATTCTGACTTGGAAAAAAATGTTGTATTTGCAAATTATAATGTACGCAATAATGCATTTTTTTTTCCCGGCCAGTTGCTGTTGCCCGAATTTCCTTATTTAAGATTGTATTTCTTTCATAGTCACTTCCATGTTTACGGAAGATTTTGTCTTTTCTTTGATAAGTGGAAAATTTATATTTTCTGAAACCATTGTGTTTACTAAGTAATTACCAAGAAGCTATATGTGGGATGGATAAGATCCTCCCTAGCTAATTAAAGAGTAAAGAAGAAAATATTTACGATCAAGTGAAGTGTTTCAAGTTGATAGTTTTGCTGCAATCTTCTATTTACAGGGCGACGTTTTATGTAAAGGGAAATGATATTCCTACTGAGAAAAAGACTATCGACAAAGTCTACTGAATGATTTTTTTGTTTTTGTTTTTTGGTACTTAATGGTTAAGGTAGTCATGTTATTTTAATGAATTTATAATTTTTTAAAAGTTTAAGGAATTTAAAAAATGTTTTGAGAAAAAAAAAATTTACACTAGTTTTCAACTTTTTGGTGGTATTTGTCGACTGTAGCATTACCCTTTATGTAAAGGAAAATTCCAAACGTATATATTCACTGGATATCCAGCAGTAGTTGACGCACTAACTAGGGTTTCTCATACGCAATGCCTGTTAACTTTCCATCGTGGGAAAATCTATAATCAAGACTCTGTATTTTGTTGCTTTGGTCAATGTTTTAATGAATAGATCTTGCTTAGGAAAAATAATAATAATAAAAAATTAGAATTTCTCATCCTTTCTAAACGCCTTCCTTAAAGTATCGATAATTCATAATGAGGTGATTCCACGGTTAAAAACAAAAATAGTAATAATAGATGTATTTTTAAATTTTACAAATTAACACATTTATTTTATAAAAGAGTAAACTCTATTATTAAAAAAATAATATTTTCATATAAATTTTATATCTATTTCCCTTTAAACGAGACTCACGCAATAAAAATAGATAAACCCATTGAGCTCGACACGAAATCCCATGAGCCATAAACAATCCCATATACCCCAAGTTAGAATATTCACTTCCGATTTTCTATAATTTTTTTTAAAATTTTAATTAGAAATCATTTTTTATAATTTTTTCTTAAATTTTATCCATTTTTAAAAAACCTCCTATATATGTTTTCCTATCATTTCTCTATTATATTAAAATAATCTTTTTATTCTTTCTTTATTATTTATACTATATTTCTACATCTTTAACTATTTCTTATAATTTATTTATTCTTATAATATATAAATAAATTGATTTAGGGGATGAATAGAGACTCAACAAATATAAGAAGTTATTGTTTACATCTTAAACCTATACTTAAAATAGAAAATTGAATGGAGTGCTTGTTTTATAAAAAAAAGTGTTAAATTGATTCGATTTGGAGAGAATAGAGAATCGAATGAAAATGCAGTTAATTGAAGATCCCTAAATCGGAGAGTTTTGAGCTCACCTTCTAATCCAAAGCGTGAATTTGCTATCCAGGTGTAACATTATAAAAAATCAGAAGCCGGACATTGCCTTGGATTTTCTGTGCAAAATATCTTTCTCACGTACAACAATATTAAGAAAGTTTCTCCTGTATTTCCGTCCGTGTCCCGACCTAGAGCACAACTTCACAAGTATTACATTATATACACACAGAGGATGAACAGGCCACAGAGAGAGAAAGAGAGAGAGAGAGAGAGAGCAGCATATGCACTTCCGCAGGTCAAGTACGCTGGCCTAGGTAAACGAGATGCCAACTGAGAGCCATTAAAGTCAGGATGTTGAGGAAAGACGAGTAGGTGTTTAGCTTCTTAAGCTTGTCATTTAACGTAACCATCCGAATCCTGATAATTTCCTGCTCTGCTCCTTCAAGTGAGGGTGCAGTTGTAGTTGTAGTTGAAGCTGCAGGATCAGCATCTTGTCGCCTCTCAGAGGCCCGGTTAGGTTCAGCAGTCAGTTCCTCTCTTCCTCTTCCTTCTTCCTTCTCCATCTTTATCCTCTCAAACATGTTGAGAAACAACAAAGCACGATGAAGACAAATCATTTGCTGAAATGCCTCAATGGGCTGAAACTATTTTACTCAGGTATTACAGAATATATTTTCACTAGCATGCAGCACTCGGTGCTTTGTACAGTATTTATAGAGTGAAAACCAAAACCAATCTTTGCAGAATAATTCTAGATGCTTCTACATTCTTCTTCCGTAGCATTTACACGTTTTGTGCATTTGTATTGTGAGGCAGTCTGTTGAGCATTCTGTTGTGGGTGCCGTGAGCTGGTGTGCACAGGTGTAGAGTAATCAGTTGTGCTATCATCCCCCGCGATGCAAGGGGCACCTCCTTGAGAGTGAGACTTGATCGTAAAAGAGAGAAACGAGATGAGGAGAGTGGCTTTGTAAGAATATCCTCAATTTGATCTTTGCTTTGAAGAAACTTGACGACAAGTGATTTGGCAGCAACACGGTCACGGACAAAATGATAGTCCAAGTCAACATGTTTAATTCGTGAGTGCATAACAGCATTAACAAATAAGTAAGTAGCACCAAAATTATCACAAAATAAAGTCGGAATATCAGTAAGAACAATTCCTAATTCAGTTAGCAAAGATTGTAGCCAAAGTATTTCGCAAGTCGTGTTGGCCACTGATTTGTATTCAGCCTCAGTTGAGGACCTTGCAACAGTGGGTTGTTTCTTTGAACCCCAAGAAACTAAATGAGAACCAAAATAAATGCAAAAACCCCCAGTAGATTTACGATCATCAGGACAACCAGCCCAATCCGCATCTGAAAAGGCAGTTATTCGAAAAGAAGAAGTTGGTGATAGGTGTAATCCAAAAGAAGGGGTGAGGAGAAGATAGCGGAGGATGCGTTCAACAGCTTGCCAATGAGGGAGACGAGGACAATGCATGAATTGACATACTTTGTTAACAGCAAACGAGATGTTAGGGCGAGTAAAAGAGAGATATTGAAGGCTGCCCACTATACTACGATAAAGTTGAGGATCCTCAAATTAGGGTCCATCAACAGCAGTGAGTTTAGTGGAAGAATCCATCGGAGTGGTCATAGTTTTAGACTGATGCATATTGGTTCTGTGAAGTAGATTAGAAATATAACGATGCTGAGAGAGAAATAAACCAGAGGAATTTCTACAAACTTGAATTCCTAAAAAATAATGAAGAGTGCCAAGATCTTTAACAGGAAAAGATTGACGCAAGGCAAGTATAAAATCATTAATCAGAGAAGAATTAGAGGTTGTAACAACAATATCGTCTACATAGACTAATACATAAATAGAGGCAGATGCATTGGAAAGAATGAACAAAGAGGAATTGGATGTGGAAGCATGAAATTCTAAATCCAACAGACGTGAACTCAGTTTAGCAAACCAAGCCCTAGGGGCTTGTTTCAAACCATATATTGATTTTCGTAGTTTACAAATAAATTGAGGAAAGTCAGGATTTACAAACCCAGTTGGTTGATGCAGGAAAACATCCTCCTCCAGATCCCCATGTAAGAACGCATTCTGCACATCCAGTTGATGAAGAGGCCATTTCCGAGTTACTGCAAGAGAGAAAATTAAACGTATAGTGACCGGTTTAACAACCGGAGAAAATGTCTCAAAATAATCGAAGCCGACTTGCTGGTGGAACCCTCTAGCAACAAGTCGAGCTTTTCGACGTTCTAGAGTTCCATCAGCATGTCTTTTGGTTTTAAGAACCCACTTAGATCCAAGAATATTGAGATTGGGAGAGGGAGGAACCAAATCCCAAGTGTGGTTTCATAAGAGGGCTTCGAATTCGGTGGCCATAGCATCATGCCAGGCTGGATATTGGGATGCAACGGTATACGAAGTTGGTTCTTCAGGAATGGCAGGAGATTCGGTTAAGGAGACCGACGGTTTGGGAGGAGGCCATGGCAAGGTGCCATCCGTGCGGTGAAGAGGACGGGAACTGTGGGTCTTTGATCTGGTAAGCATTGGATGGGAGGTAGAGGTCAGCTGTGATGAGGGTAAGCTGAGGTTTGGTGAGGACGGCGCAGGAGGTAAGGAAGCAGGGGAATCATTTGGTAGATGAGAATCGGGTAGGGTTGAAGAAGGTGAACTAGGTTGGGCCGAAGGAATATAGGGGGAGTGGGCCTGAGAAAATGAAGGGGACTGGACCGAAGAAAATGAAGGGGACTGGACCGAAGAAAGAGAGTGGTCTGGAGAGGAGATGAGAGGGGAAGGGCACGTACCAGACGCAGGAGAAATGGGCCGACTAGAGAGTAAAGGAGAAGAAAGGTTTGTGGGCTGAGATGAGGAAATAGAATTGGTTACGGAATGAGTAGAGGCAGAGAAAGGAAATCTAGTTTCATCAAAGCGAACATCACGGGATACATAAATTCTACCCGTAGGGATATGTAAACAATTATAACCCTTATGATTTAAACTATACCCAATAAAAACACAAAGTTGAGAACGCATGTCCATTTTGTAACGATTAAAAGGGCGAAGATTAGGCCAACAAGCACATCCAAAAATTTGTAAAAATTTATAATCCGGTTGTTGACGAAATAAAAGTTGAAAAGGAGAGATATTTTGTAAGATAGGAGTAGGCATCCTATTTATTAAAAAAGTAGCGGTTTGAAAAGCCTCAGTCCAAAATTTAGATAGAGCCGAGGAATGGTCTAGGAGAGAGAGCCCAGTTTCGACAATATGACGATGACGTTACTCTACGCTACCATTTTGAGCGTGAGAATAAGGACAAGTAATGCGATGAGAAATACCAAGATTGAGGAGGATAGAAGAAAAGGGGCGAAATTTTCCACCCCAATCAGTTTGAATGGCAATGATATTTTGAGAGAGAGTATTTTGCACAAATTTAAGAAAGGCTAAGAAAATAGTAGATACTTCAGATTTAGCATGTAAAGGAAAATACCAAATATATTTAGTAAAATCATCTACAATGGAAAAGTAAAATTTAAAGCTATTAGAGGATAGTACAGGCGCCAGTCCCCAAACATCTAGAAATAAAAGTTGAAAAGCATGAGTTGATCTAGAAGGAGAAGGTGGATGAGGGAGAGTGTGGGATTTTGCTTGAAGACAAGCATTACAAGGAGTAAACTGTGATAAAGAGGTTGTGGGGAGATTATGTTGGCGAATGGTAAAAGATGTAACACGGGAAGACGGGTGGCCTAAGCGAGAATGCCAAATTTGAGGAGTTGTTCGTTCACCAATAAAGGCTTGATGTTGTATGGAACCAGTAGATCCGGAAATGACGTCATCATGGGATGGAAGCACATACAAGCCATTCTTAACGGGGCCCTGAAGAAGTACTTCCCGGGAATGTAAATCCTTCACAAGAAAACCAGAAGAATTAAACTCAAAGAAAACAGAATTATCAAGACAAAATTGACGAACAGATAATAAATTTTTAGAAATAGATGGGACATGTATTAAATGACGAAGTAGAAATTTGCTAGTGGGTGTTGGAAGAAGGCCAGTGCCGGTGTGCTGTATAGGAAGAGAAGACCCATCACCAATAGAGACTTGATCAAGTCCAGCATATGATGTAGATTCCAAATTTAAATTGGAAAAATCAGATGTAAAATGATTCGTAGCAGCAGTGTCAGGGAACCATGAATTGGAAGGTGATGAAGAAGTAGGAACCGAAGTATAGTGAGCTGTAAGGGAGGAAGGTGGGGATGGTTGATAATTATGCGTGAAGCGATGATAACACTGAAATGCAAAATGACCGACACAGGTACAGATTTGACAAGTGGGTTTGTTTGAAGCATTTGTAGAAAAGAAATTGGGAGGTCCCGAAGAGAAGGTACGGGAACCACCTCGACTACGACCACGGCCACGACTATGGCCTTGACTGGAAAAATTGGAAGTGGGATGAAAATGAGTGGAATTAGCCAAGAAGGACGCTGAGGATAGAGTAGTTTGGGTCTGATGGGCAAGACGCGACTCATGATTTAGGAGGTAACTATAGACCTGAGGTGAGGACAATGGTTCAGGTCGGGTGGTGATGGAGGACACAACCGATTCATAGTCAGAGCCCAAGCCAGCTAAGAGGTAGACAATGAACTCATGGGGATCAAGAGGGTGACCAGAAGAGGAGAGAGATGAGGCTAAGGCTTTTGCTTTATGAAAATAGGTGGAAATCGTGTCTGAGCCTTTTTTTAGAGTTGCTAATTGGTACTGTGTCTGCATAAGATGGGCAGTAGATTGAGCCGAGTAAAGGTTGGTTAGAGTAGACCATATGTCGTGAGAAGTGGGGCAATCAATGACTTGAGCAAGAACAGGGTCGGTGAGGGAAGAATAGAGAGTAGAGATGATCATTTGATCCTGTAGAAGCCATGAGTTATGTGCTGGGTTGGGTTTGTCATCTATGGAGGCAGAAGGAAGGGGAAAGGAGCCATCCACGTAGCCATATAATTGATAGCTTTTGAGAAAGGCCAGAATCTGAGCTTTCCAAAGTGGAAATTTGTCATGAGAAAGTTTTATAGTAAGAAGATGGGCAGCGGAATTAGTGAGGGACGGAGGTGAGGGGGCCATTGAAGGATCGTAAATGGACAGAGGTCCTATATAGCTGCTGATACCATGTTGAGAAACAGCAAAGCACGATGAAGACAAATCATTTGCTGAAATGCCTCAATGGGCTGAAACTATTTTACTCAGGTATTACAGAAGGTATTACAGAATATATTTTCACTACCATGCAGCACTCGGTGCTTTGTACAGTATTTATAGAGTGAAAACCAATCTTTGCAGAATAATTCTAGATGCTTCTACATTCTTCTTCCGTAGCATTTACACGTTTTGTGCATTTGTATTGTGAGGCAGTCTGTTGAGCATTCTGTTGTGGGTACCGTGAGCTGGTGTGCACAGGTGTAGAGTAATCAGTTGTGCTATCAAAACATGACCTGTATTTTACAACAGAGAGAAATGAAACTTTTGCTGGTGAATTTAGCTAGGGATGTAAAGATATTTGAGATTATATACCTTATTGGCTCGTGGCTCCAAGAAAAGCATATTGAAGAAAACCATCAAAAGTGACGCCAATAGATAATAGCCTTGAAATATTTCGGCTTTACTTGAGAACAAACTCTTCGTATTGCCCAACAAGAGCCCCATCAAAGCCACCCCGATGCTAACAGCCATGGCATTGAAATACACAAGATATATCTTGCTTTGCACTATCCCGAACTGCTGCCTCGGAAGGACCCCAGCCAGTATATAGCTCGAAATGAATGTAACCCAGACGCACATCCCTTAAGCCGTGGCCAACCCCAGTAAGTTGATCATACACATCAAGCAACTCATTGTCTCCGGGGACTTCACGTACTTGGCAGCATCACGCCCAACCTCTCGTCCTCGCTGGAATTTCCAACTCAATTTCTTCTTACTCTGATCAGTCTTTAACTTGTCCGCAGCGTGCTCTGCCGTCTGTTTGGCTTTCTTCACCACCTTTTCTTTAGCCATCTCCACTTTATCTGACACGTTCTTGACTATATCCTCTCCAATCGTCTTGGTAATGTCCTTTGCATCATTTACAGACTCTTTAACGCGTTCTTCAACCTCGCGAGCTTTCCTGGATACCGTTTCTTTCGATTTACCTAATGTGTGCCCTGCAGCCTCTCCAACCTCGCGTGCCTGCTCCTTTGCCTCTTCTTTTGCTTCAAGTGCCACCTCCTTCGTCTTGTCAATCGCCTCGTGTGCCGTCTCAGAAACCATCTCTTTAGCCTTACCCATTGCACTTTCTATCTTGTGCTTGCATTTGCCTAAGGCGTCGCATATAAGCTCCTTATGAGTGACATGGCTCTCTCTGATCTCACCATTTTCAGATGACTGTGAAAGGCCTTGGCCGAGATTCGGAAGGAACGAGGAGGCTTCTTTTATCTTCTCCTTAACGTATTCTACCATACCCGATGCGGCGGATGAGATGCCCCCTTCAGCGCTGGCAATAGAATCGGGCTTGCGTATGTGGTGTTGCTCTGGTGAGATAGAGACTATGGTGTTAGGCTGGCCATCATGTTCATGGTCAACAACAATCGTTCTATGGCCTTCTTTCACTATCACGTCCTGATCATCTCCTTGCCTCTGCTTCTGCTGCTCTGGGGTTGGAGACCACACCCCGGTTGCTGCCAGTGAGGTGAGAAGGAGACACAAGGACAACAGGTTCATCATCGATCTTAATTTGTTTCTATTGATCTTCAGGTTTAATGTGGAGGTTGAGTTAATTGCTAGATTTTGTGGTGGAGTGGTAGTTAGCACGTTGCGGTTGAGTTCAAGTGACGGGTGTGGATGGGCATGCACACGTAGCCTATCTGCGTGTCGAATTTGCGGGGCCTTACTTTAATGTATTGATATTACTGACTAGCTGTACACCAACAACGCAGCTCTTAGTTTGCTGCTGATGAGTGGGCCTGTTGGGCCGGTTATGTGCCTCACATTTGTCACTATAAACTCCTATACAATAAAAGCATGAAGCCAAGCCAAGCCACCATATATGAAAAATTGGTTACTATTCATTTTATTTCTATTTTCTTGTCTAATTACTAGAATGTCAGCTTTCCTTTTTCTAATGAATCTACGATTAATACCCAAAATCCATCTTATTTAATTTTACCTTTTTTGTTAAAAATAAAAAAATTAAGTTTGGAAGCTTATGGACACCCATAAAATGTCCTCCCAAATCTCATTATTTATTAAACAGCGAAACTCCTACGAATGTACTATACATACGATACCTATATATTATTAACAAATGATAGTCTCGATCCCTTCTCCAAAAACCGACCATCTTTCTACCTCATTTGTTATTTTCACTATATATAATAATTTTGTTTGAAAATCTTTATACTATGTATCATTCACATGATATAATTTAATTTAAAAGATCAATTTTAAAAATTAATACAACTCAAATTATGTTATGTAAAGTCCAAGGCATATACTCTCTAGAGCAACCACTGACAGCTGCATGCTCTGTGTATTTTGATGAGTGATGAAGGAAAGTCCAGTTAGAATAAAAATACCAAACTGTACCTACGAACTCAAGTGATATTGAACAAGTAGAAAACACATGATTTCCTGTCGTAAGGGAAATCTTCAAAGGCCTCATTTATTTATTTATCGAAGACAATTGTAAGAAAGCCATGATATTGACTAGCATGTATTTTCTTCCCATATCTGATTGGATTGAATTGGTTTATGGTATTAACCGAACGCGCATTGCCGTCTTGTTTCCTCAATTAATAATTTACATGATCTTGCATGAAGAATGACACCTTGCAATTTCAGCTGTCGCAATTTCAGTTATCCAAGTTCTTTCGAGTCTGCCCTCCATTCCATTATATGGTGTGAAACTTTTGTAACCCTCGGCCCGTTTGGTTACAAAAGGTGGTCCGATTGGGTTTGGCATCCTTGTATGCCGAAAAATATTTCAGTGACTATGTGAAAAGCAATTCGTAATGGCCTTAGTGTGGATGACAAGATAAAAAATGTGGGCATCCCATTGGTTTCGAAATGTGACTGCTGCATCGATGGGGGTTATGAAGACCTGGAGCATGTTTTGGTGTATGGACAGATTGCTAAAGAGATTTGGAGAAGAAGTTATGTGCAGGTGGGGATGTTTTATGTGGCAGGTAGGAGTTGGAAGGAAATGGTGGAAGCTTGGCTACGTAAAGCTACTAGGAAGTCTCAAATGGGACAATTGTTTGGCCTTTTGCCGGCAATCATCACATGGAGTTTATGGATTAGGAGGTGTCGAGCTCGTATGGAAGGCATTCAAGATCCGGTAGACAAGATCTGGAGAAATGTGTTATTTTGGGTGGCTCGTATAGGGGAGAAACTTCATGCTGGCACGAGTATCTCGCGTCGGGATGAATCCATGTTGGTGGCTTTAAATATTCCTATCAAACCGATTATAAAAAAGCTTCCAAAATTGGTGTATTGGAGGAAACCGGAGGCGGAATGGATAAAACTTAATGTTGATGGTTACAGCCGTGGTAATCCTGGTTGTGCAGGAGCACGTGGAGTGGTGAGAAATAAGGAATCCTTATTAAGGATGGGAAAATGTTGTTGGCGTTTGCGAGTTCACTAGGGATAGGTTCGAATAACTATGCGGAGTTGATGGGTCTTTTACATGGTCTTCGGCTTGTGAAAATCCTGGGGGCCTCTCAGGTGATTTTAGAGCTTGATTCCATTGTGGTGGTTAACTGGATTAAAGGTGCACGATGAAATTTATGGCATGTCGAAGAATTTTGGGAAGAAATTATGGAATTGTTACAATTGTTTACTTATCGAGTGCAACATATTTATCGACAAGGTAATAGTCCACTGATTGTTTGGCTCGTATGGGCGCGGATGGGCAGTCGAGAACGTGGAAGAATATAATGGAGGTACCGATGATTGTGAGAGGTTTGCTGAGAATAGATCCTTTGGGATTGTCGTACACTAGAGTATAATATTTTTGGTGCATTTTGCTTGTTAAAAGTTTTTAAACGGTATTGTGCGTACTGAGATGTTTGGTTATAGTCACAGTTTTCTTCCATTAAAAATGAGGGTTATCAATAAAATTAAATTACCATCATTTTAAAAAGAAAAAACCATCAACACAGCAGGCGTCCCTAAAATTTATAGAGATTGTCCAAAGTTTTAGAAATTATGTATTGATGAATCTTAGAAAGATCCTTGTATGGTGAAACATACTCTTATCATTTTTAGGAAAAATATTGCATAGGTACTTGATTAAAAAAAAAAAAAAACATATCCCACCAAAGAGTATATTTTTTTTAATGCTTCTGTGATTGAGTATTTTTTGAAAAATTCTATTTGCAATTCCTACTTAGGACTGCATGTACAAGCCTTTTATTAAATAAAAAAAATATTATTTTAGAAAAAATATTTTAATAATTTTTAAAAATTTTAAAGATTAATTTAACTATACCTATATTATAGTCTCTAATTAAAAACTATACATAACATTGCTCTCTTTCTATAAATGAATTATATAAAGATTATATATATTTTTAAGATGTACAAAGATTATATATATATTTTTAAAACGAGAAAGTATTCCAATTTTAGTGATAATGATCATGAGTTTCCTATTCAAAAGAGTTTCCTATTCCTATCTAGTTAAGTACAAGTGTCACATAGAGACAGAGAGAGGAGTGGCTCTGGTTTTAGCATTGGTGGGCGTGATGAGGCTATTATTATCCATTAGTGCCAAATTCAACTTGTAAGGGAAAAGAAGCCACTCACGCCCAATAATCCTTTAGGGTCCGGCAACTACAAGGCCAATCTCACAAATTCTCTCTTTTTCATTAAGAAGATCGTCAACCGTCATATACTGTTTTTTTTTTTGGGTAATTAAGACAGATGGCCGAGCTCTCTTTGTGTTGCAATAGCTTGACTCCCCGAGCACTACCACCGCCAGTTCAGCATCCTCGGTCGAGTCCAAGGATACCTACAGGTGGCTTAGAGCAAAGACGTGGAACAAGAGCAGCGTTTGCAACTAAACCTGGTGGATTTTCGCTTAATTCGGTAATACACTTTTGATTTGTAGCTCTAGTTTACGATTTTTGAACCACGTTTGTTTCCCTCTCATGGCTCTTACTTTTAAAGACGAACCAACTATGGTCAGCACAGCAAATGTATGCAGATAGTTTGTCATATTAATATGAAGTGTGCAGACTGCAGAGACAGTTCCAATATCGCTTGCCTGTGTAGAAATTAAAACGAGTGATCATTACAGCACACTCTAAAAGCATACCCATTTCATAGCTTGGCGTCTTGTTCTTCATATATAATGTCACCAGCACAAATCATCAACTCATTTAATCACACTTTTTGTAATTCTTTAGTGGCGTTGTGTCACTTGTAAACCGTAATCAGTAACTTAATTAGCGAGTTTCGGTCGTAGAAACCATACCACAACCTGTTCAAAGCTCTGCTAGCGTAATTGTGGCTTCTATATTGCATCTGGGTCCGAAATCGAAAATCTTGGCAAAAGAGCCCTGCATTTCCCATCTTTTCATATGCCCAAAAATATATAAAACAAATCTCAAAGTACTTCAAACAGATATACAAACGAGCCGGCAAGTTGAAAGCTTTTGGTAGGTTTGATTTTATCCTTGGCGTGGTTAATTGTATGTGTTTGACAGTAACATATATGGCAGTCTCAATATTGCCTGTGTGTGAGAAAGTCAACACCATCTCTCTGCATGAGAGAAGCAGAGGAGACGAAGAATATGGAACAGCCAGTCACAGTTTTATCATTTATGAGAAAGAACCTAAAAAACCTTTCGATCGGGAGTTTCATTGACTGGATCATAAATTACATGAACACAAAGGACCGACCTACTAAGCAAAGAGTATCTTCGAGTTATATCTCCATTGCTTTTACTGGTATAAATATAATGCAAATTCGAATTTAGATTATGTATATTTGCAATCGTTTTTTTTTTTTCAAATGGTGTGCAGATCTCGAAAAGTTGTCAAACATGTAGAGGAAAAGGTGCTATAGAATGTCCCGGCTGCAAGGTACGTAGTTCATTTTATACATCGTAAGGGGCCGAGGCTCTGCAGGGGATCATTAAGATTTTATTTATTTATTTGGCCTGGACTTGTGCTTGGTTTTCGATATTCTGAAGCTAAATAATTTGTTCATCTGCAGGGAACAGGAAAAAATAAGAAGAATGGAAATATTTTTGAGCGCTGGAAGTAAGTTCATTCTATTTTTGACGAATTCACTTGGCTTATCTATGAATTGAAGAATCTGTAGTTTATCAACACTTGTTCTTTTCTATATTAGTTTTTAATTAATGTGCATTGCTTTAGATGTTTTGACTGCCAAGGATTCGGGCTAAAGAGTTGCCCTAGCTGTGGGCAGGGTGGGCTAACGCCAGAGCAAAGAGGAGAGAGATAAAGGTGCTTAAGAACTTCCAAGTTGTTTAAAGGATTAACGTTGATGCATGTTACTGAAAAATTATAGCACATTGAATTTATACATTGTACCTATTTATGGAAATTCTGAATATTTGATGAGAATTGGTAGAAATCAGGATCTGTAAGGAGTCTGAACTTCGTAGTTCGCTAGCTACAGTTGTCCCCCTCAATTGTCTCGACCTGCAAAACGAAGTATGCTTATTAGAAGAGACGAGAGCGTGCAGAGTGCATGAACACTATCCAAATACAGGAAACTTGTGAGCACTATTCGGGAGAAAGATGTAGAATTGCTGCTCCCTCCCAGCAACAGCAGATATTCCGGGCTGACTAGTGAAGTTTTAATTGGTGGAACCGATGAGGGAATTAGGGGGCAGAGAGGGTAGGTGTGGTGTGTGGGTGTTGAAGCCTACTGACTAGCTATCATCTATCCGCTTGGTAGTTGCCAACACACTCATCTCTGCAAAATAAAGTGGGAGATGAGGAAGTTCAAATATAAGAGCACTGGCAATGGATTCTTTATCTTCATATGCAAATTTCCATATTTTGAAGATTGATTTTGAATATGAACAAAATTTCTTACATTGAATTATGCATTTTTTGACCAAATAATAATAAAATATTAAATTTTTTTTTTCCCTAAAATTCCTTATCTCTAGGTGGTATGTTAAGGAACTCACAGAAATCCCATGTTTCCATTCCTAATCTCTGGCCATTGCTGTCCCACCCAATATTCAGAGCAATCACATTAAAAAAAAAAAAAATTTCTAATTAGGCCAAATAACACAAAAAAATATTCTCCAACCAAAATCCACAAATGGGTTCAGGGAAATCACCTTTTGGACGAGAGAAAAGGCCGCCTTTGATGAAGAAAGCACAAAAAATTTTGGGCGTCCAAGAGAGAAAACAGAGCAACGAGAGAGGGGTGAAATGGGTGTCGAACAGAAGAAGAGAGAGCTGTTCGGTAGAAAGAGAAGAAGAGAATAAGATAGAGCAGTTTGGGGATGGAGGCCGTTCGGCGATGGAGAGAAGAGAGAAAAGAGAGAAGTATATGCGTTCGGGGATGGAGAAAGAAGAGAAGAGAAAAGAGAGAGAGAAGAGAAAAAAGAAAAGAAAGAAAAAGAGAGAAAGAGAGAGCCGGTCGGGAGTTTGGAGAGAGAAAGAATAATAAAAATAATATTTAAAGATGAAAAGTGGTTATTCATCTTTGAATAAACCCTGTAGCGATTTACTCAAAATGATAGAGATGTATATACCAATGCAGGACATTTTAAGGGCATAATTTTCAAATTCAAGGATGAAGATGAAGATGAATAATCCACGACCAATGCTCTAAGCTCCGCGCCTTCAAAAGACTGTTATATATAGTGTTTAGTGCATCGTGATGACACGGGTGGTTAATATATATACATATATATATTAATTAAATACGGTATGTATGGGAGAGAGAATGTCTCAAAATGTACGTGGACACTTGTTGCGTAACATGACGTTTTGACTAGGAAAACATACTAACCAACCCCGTTAACCATGCAAAGCCTCTCTCTCTCTCTCTCTACAGCCACTCTTCCTAGGGGTTGGGGCAGGCTTAATTTCCATGTAAGTAATCGACCTTGATCTCCAATTTCATTCAGGTATTCATATCTTATGTTTTGTCATCTGTTTGTGATTCTCTGTTTTAAATCATTGGCCATCTCGTGAAGATTCATGTCCTTCTCTCATTTGTTCGATTCCTTTTATCGCATTAATTATAGATCGGGACAGAGGAGGAATTAGTTGCTTGCATATTCAAATAGTTCATCGTCTTTCGGAAACCATGGAACTACTGCATTTTATTTGTTATGTAATATTTTCTTTAGTCACGTAAAAAATATAAATTGAATGATCGATACTCCAAACATTATATCTCATACAAAAATTCTATATACAGTCACTTTTACACACTCTTTTGTGCACTCCAGTGATATGATTGGTTGGGTATTAAAAAAAAATTAATCCAACTAATCATATCAGTGGAGTGCGCAGAGAATACGCAAAAGTGACTGTATGTAGCATTACTCCAATGTGCATTGTTTGTTTGTCTTTCCATATGGTTTTCAAGCTTGTCCTTTGGAGTGGTTTTGACATATTCTTTTATTTCCTTGAAATTACAAGAAAAGGAGAGTGGCTATCCATTTTGAAAGGGTTCTAATTCTATTCAGATAAAATTATATGATATATTTTGTCGACTAATATGAAATGTACCGACTCCGCTGGATCGAGTTTGAGAGACTAATACAGAGACAATTGGTTACCAATAAACTGATCAGACAGTCATAAATTTAGAAAGATAAGAACCTAATTTGGAAATGTCACGGCCAACTGATCTGGTCAATGACATATGGAGTTTCTGGAGGCTGGAGGAGGGGTCAAACATAGGTGAATGTCATACATACATACATATATATGTATGCGTGTGTGTGTGTGTGTAAAGCTAGCTAGGAGCCTAGGAGCTTATTCGACCAACATTAATTCGTACGTACAAGTATACTTAATTTTTTCTTAAGCACACAAATATATCATTTAGATAATGAAAAACTAGATACATGAAGAGGGGATGAGGTTTCACAACAAATACTCCATTACAACAACCATGGTGCTAAAGTGAAGGAAAAAAAGGGGTCTTAGAATCAAATATTTGCTCCCCACCCATACAGTGTGTAACAGCCCGCTAGAAATTCAATGGTGAAATTTCTATAGACTTTAGAAATCTCGTGAAAACTCCGTAAGTTTTCACGAATCGACTAATCGCATAGGTTTTAGTCAGTGAAACCCTCAATGATTGGAATCTATTTGAAACTCTAAAAACTTGGTTGAAACTGAAACCCTAAACGGTTTCCCCAAACCCTAAAGTTGGCCTTCAAGCCCTTTTGATCCAATTTCTAGCATTGTGTTTAATCACTTGATTAAATCACTTCCACATGCTATTAATTTCTCAAATTCTTATTATGACATCTTTATCCAACATTTTAAACCTTGGAAATTTGATTGGGCCAAGAAAAATTGGATTTGGGCTTGATAGCATCTCAAACCCTAACCAAATCTCATTTAAACCCTAAATTGAAGTCCACTTGGTTGAGGCCCACTAAGGCCCACGAATTTGGCCACCTTGGCAAAGCTCCTTGGAGAAGCTTCCTCCCCCACTTGTTAGACCATTCATTGCATCAAGTTGCACTCAATAATATGGAGGAACCCACCCCATCAAGTCCCATGTCTCATAGCTTTTGTAGGTTGTCCTTTGCCCCCCACTATCCTCTACCTTATCACATGTCTACACCTCCACTCAATGATTTTTAAGGTCTATATATTCCCCCTGAAGAAGGCTTGAGTCGTGCAAGACTCACTTACTTCACTTTAATCATTTCTTCACCCCGTTCTTAGAGAGAAACCCAAAAGAGCTCTCTCGGGCAGATTTCTGTGTCTTTTTGTGTGGAGATTATCGACCCTTTGTAAGTATTTTTACACAATGACTCCTTCATAAAAGTTGTTCCTCTTTGAGTCTAGTTTCCGTAGATATATTTTTCGTATCATTCCATGGTCATTTGGTCAGTCAAAAGTATTTGTAACCATGGAAAGGTCATTCTGGGCGTGAATCTGGAGAGTATGTTATGTTTTGGAGTTTTTGACCAAGCTAATGGGCATATCTTGGTCCGAAAATTTTATGGAGTGTTGTTAGAATGTGTTTAAGAGTTTTCATTGAAGTTTTGTTGCATGAATAAAGCTTTTGATGATATATTTTCTTAGATCTAGAAACTCGAAAACTGGAAGTGGAAAAACAGTTTTTATTTGGAGAAAGTTTGAATATTTCGTGGTTTGATCTTACTCTAATGGCTTTGATATTTTATATGATGATCATAAGTCTCTTATTTTCATGTTAGGATGTTATTTTGGAGATATTTAGCATTAGTTTAAAAGATATGATTTTTCTATGCAAGAGAATTTCGGTTAGGCCTAAGATTTGATGTTTTTAGGTTAGATCCATGTTTTGTTGGGTTTTAGCCATGTGATTTTAATTTTGATGGTTGGATATTCTTTAAGACACGTTTTTAAACCATGTGATACTTTATTTCAAAGACCTCACCTTCTTAAGCCATTGATCAAGAGATTTATCAAAGC
The DNA here is from genome assembly GCA_011037825.1 of Carya cathayensis. NCBI lineage: Eukaryota > Viridiplantae > Streptophyta > Magnoliopsida > Fagales > Juglandaceae > Carya > Carya cathayensis. The sequence continues at coordinate 244,602 of QGSO01000375.1, forward strand.
TAGTTAAGAAAAAGTTTCTGTTTTTGGACTAAGTGTAAAATCAAAAACTCCAAGTGTTATTTTTGTGATTTTGGTGACTTTAGTTTGATGATTTAAAGCATGGTTTATCTGAGGATGATGTTATGAATATGTTAGAAGTAAGATTTGATTTTTTTGGAATTCTTGGTGATGTTTTGATTTAAGGACAAAGCTTGTGATTCAAGTGTTTTGATCTTTTTACAAAAACAAGTTTGGTGTTGATTATAAGTCTTTTCTAAATGGATGTTTTAAGTATGGTTTTAAACCTAGGATTGGAAGATGGTTGGTGCAAAATTTTGGTTTAAGCATGAGTTTTGAAGTTGGAAGGAATTGCAACAAAAATCAAGAGAAATGGCCTATGGATGTTTCGGCCATAGTGTGTTTTTCATAGTTGTGTTTTGTCTTAAATTTTTCTGAGTTAATATTTGAGTTTAAGACAAAATTTACATGAGGAATGTAAATTTTGGAAATTTTTGGAGTTAGGATGTGAAATCCTTAAGTTATGGGTAAAATGGTCGTTTTCCCACATGTAGAGGGTAAAATGATAATTTTACTCTAAGTTAGCTTGTTTTCATGTTTCTAATTGTTAGTAATTAAATTTCTAACTTTTAGAATGACCTTTTACAGTTCCTCGTGTTTCACACTTTATTCTCGTAGAACCCGACGATCTGAGTAAGTTAGCTTCTAACTTACTATCAGTTTATTGTGTATGTATGATGGGTAAGGGAACTACAATTTATGTATGTATGTTATCATATATGTCATGTCATTACATGTTTATCTGTTACGCATGATTTATTCTTTTATGAATATTTATCTGTTACAAAATCTTTTATGTCATGCAATGTTGTATGTTATAAGTATGCCATGTTAAGTATGTCATATGTTACATGTATGTCATGGAATGTTTATGTTTAAATCATATTGTGCCATTTACAAGTATACGCCATGTTAGAAAAGTTCATGATATTAAATAATATCTCATGTATTAAGAAAGATAAGATATTTAAGAGTGACACGGACCTAAGCGTGTTCACCACAAGTTATGTTAAGGATGGCACGGACCTAAGCGTGTTCATCACAAGTTATGTTAAGGGTGACACGGATCTAAGCATGTTCACCACAAGTTATGTTATGCGGTGCCACGGACTCAAGCGTGGTTCACCTTATGTAAAGTTCATATAAGTTTCAGATCATGTTCAAGTTAAGTTATTCATGTCAATCACGACCCTAAATGCTAGGATGGGGTAATATCCTAGTGGAACTCCTTTGTTCACGCTGGAGTGTCTAAATAGGTGTGAAATTCCCTGGGTTGACGAAGTACAGTCAACAGGTTGCGAATGGGGCCTAAGTAACTGGTCACCGGAGCGCGCCAGGCACTAACGCCGATGGTGCCATATTTTATGTTACGTGTATTCATGGGGCCACAACAACTGTGGAGCATGAAGTATGGGGCCACAACAACTGTGGAGCATACACTACGTGAGACACAGCAATTGTGACACGTAGAATACGTGGGGCCACAACAACTGTGGAGTACGTATTAACGCACTCACAGCTGGTCTAGATACCTGTGTTGTGATGCGGTAATCGGCAGGGACACACGGCTCTAGGGGACCCGTGTAGCACCCATATGGTTACGTTATTAATCAAGACAATTAAATAAGATTCCAAGTTCATGTATTTCATGTTCAAGTCATATTTCACGTTACGTTATGTGTACGTTCATGTTAAACTTAAAGTTCAAGTACATGTTATGTTTCAAGTTCACATCCATGCTATGATTTAAGTTCATGTCACGTTAAGCTAAGCTTCTGTTTCAGTTCAATTATGTCAACTCATGCCATGTTATGTCATGTCACATTATGCTTATTATTTTATGCCATGTTATGTCAAGTTATGTTATGTTTACTTTCAATTTTGATGGTGCATTCATACCTTTATTTCTATGCATACATCATTAACCTGTGTGAAAGTTTTCTGTTAACTTGCTGAGATTTGTAATCAAATCTCACCATGGTAGTCCCAACTACCATTTTTTCCCCGAATGGTAGGCGATGTGTCAGGTTCAGAACAAGGAGCAAATACCGATAGGCTGGAGGATGTTGACTAGACGCCGCAGATGCGATGCAGAGTTTTCAGCTTCTATAGTTAGTTTCTTTTGGGACAGTATTCTAACCTTGTTAATTGAGTTACGCGAGTTACTCGATGAACTGGTTCAATAAGTGTATTTTGGTACTGTAATATAGAGTCTAGTCACCATGTTTTGAGATTACAGTCTTCTGAGACCCGTACTGTAATCGTGGTTATTTATTTTAGTATGCATGGATTATGTTTTAATTCTTTGAGATGTTATAAGTTCGGTGCATAGTATAAAAAAAAAAAAAAAAAATATCCGCTGCGAATATTGCATAATGCTAGATGCATGTTAGGAACATTGCATCCTATATGTCATGTACGGGGGCAGGTAACCTTGTGTTACATGTCCCGACGCTTCAGATGTCCGTCCGATCCCAAACGGAAATCTGAGGGCGTCACACCGTGCAAAGAAGGTGCCGTCTTAAATGACAGTTTTTTACAGTTTGCATAGCTATGCGAGAACTTTGGAGCCACCAATGGAAGCGGTAGAAATTGAAAGTGCTTTGCGGTTTGTTGTCTTGAGATGTTTCCTGGACTGCGGTGGGCCAAATGTCTTCACATGTACCTATGGTGATGCATGGAGATCATGCGCCAGTGGTTGTGAGATGAGGTCGGATAGATCTGGAAGATCTTGAGGTGGAGGATCTACTGGTGCTATGTGTGTAAATGATGGATGCATCATGGTGCGTTGACGCATGAAGGCCACGCACAGAGCAAGCCACGCGTGAGCATCATGGGCCAAGATTTTGGCCGCGGTTCTGCCTTGTCCCTGTAGATTGGCGGGTAGGGACTTGCGTGGTGGAGCGTGTGTCGAGAGTCGGTTGCTAGAGTGCAGTAGATTTGACCAAAACTGAACCGAAGGAAAAGAAAGAAAGAAAACACTACTACAAAAATATATACGTAGATTGGTACTGGAAAATAAATAGAGAGGAGGATGGGAGCCAATGCTCCACCCTCATCTTCAGTGGAAACACTCAAAAAGGAAGAGTAGTTTTTTCTAGATTGAATGAGGAGCTTCTCTTTCTAACTTGCGGAAAAAAGGGGTGCTTAATCAACTGGACTAGCTTAATTTTATACATATATATTTTTTTCCTTAAGGCTTGCTACATCTGATTGTATACAGTTAACTGTGGAATTAACAGGCGAGGGTGTCATTAAAAACCTCAGTACTGATTAAATCAGCAAGAAGATGATCATGTAGCTAGCTAGCGTTGATTTATTTATTCCTGATCGATCGAGCATCATATTGTTTTCAAAGATGATTTCTCGTACGTAAATGGCGTCTATTTTTTCTAATTAATACTCTCAGCAGGTTAAGGTTGCATATTTAATATAGCTCCTACATTAATCATAAATATATAAGATGGATTCCTTTAGAGGACAAGGAGGCATTCAGATGCTGTTAACTGCGGAACAGGAGGCCCAACACATCGTTTCAAGTGCTAGAAACTGTAAGCTCCTAAATTTATACGTTCAACTTCTTTACTACAAGAAAAATGGATTTTTGTGATCAATTTATTGCAACAAAAAAACTATTTACAACCAAATATCCATTTTTCTTGTAGTGCTTGTCCATAATTATTAATTAATATATCAAATAAATATCTGTCTAATTAATTAAGAGTTTCATATGACTACTGATCTTGAAGATTCATATGGATCTCTCACTTTGCCTTTTATTATTCAGTAAAGATAAAAAGGTTGAAGCAAGCGCAAGAAGACGCAGAGAGGGAAGTGGGACTCTATCGCTCTCATCTGGAAGCTGAGTTCCAAAAGAAAATCGCTGAGGTATCTCAATTTGTAACCATTCTTTTTTCCATCAACTCGATGTGTTCAATGTCTTTTATGAAATTCTTATGATCATCGCGACCATGAATTTTACAAATCACTTTTTTTGGGTGTGCGTGTGCAAGCAAAACATGAGATTTTCGAGTTTAGCTAGCTTGATTTTAAGATTTTGTTCTTTATAGACTAGTGGGAGCTCTGGGTTTAATGCAAAACGGCTTGAAGTGGATACTGAAGTGAAGATTCAAAACTTGAAGGAATCAGCAGCTAGAATCTCATCTGATGTGATTGGCATGCTCATCAAGCATGTTACAACAGTGAATAACTGATCTCATGCGTACATGAAGGTTAGTTTAACTATTTTCATCAACTAACATACCAGCTAGCAACATCTTATAGTTTTTGTTTCGAGTCGGTTAATAGATAGATAGGGCAAAATTGTAACCTTTCGGATTCAAAAACCTGGACAGTGGCAGCATGCACTGGTAAACAGCTAGCCCGATCGAAAGCTTCAAATTAACTAGGCGCGCAGATAAATGTCTGGGCGAAAGAAAGAAAAGTTATCATGTCGGTCATGATCACCCCCCACCTAAAATAGTTTGTTTATGTAAATTTCTACCCGGACATCATGTCGAGTTTGTGAAGTTTGGTTTATTTTTGTAGTAGTTCGATTTGGTAACTTGACCTGACAATGATTCGTTACGGTTTTATGATAGAGTTTCAATGAGTCTTTTTGAGGGCAACGTCCTCGGTATGAAATTTTTTTTGACCCTATTTGTGATTCGATGAATACTAAACAGAAAGTTAACTCGATGTTTGTATAACAAATTACTCAAGCGAAATTCAAATAGAGAATTCACTTGATACTTGCTCAACATGTCGCTTGAACAAATATAAGATAGAGAGTTCACTCGAGCAAATAACGTGATAATTGAAAAATTAGGGCTTGTGTAATCCTATATACATGTAAATATATTTATTATGAACAATATAGCCGGCTGGAATAGTATATTTCATTTTAAGTATATTTTGCCATTCCTCAAGATGATAAAATCTTCTGTAGTTTCATAGATGTAAATACATTGTTAAACTATGTAAATTTGTGCCATGTGATTGATTTTCTTATTTTACTTTACTTTTCTGTCATTGTTTTCACAACAACTTAATTAGATGAGCAATGATTCTATATATTCATATATCTTTTTTTTTTTTTCTAATCGATATATTCATATATCTTATTTGGTATGATCCCACAACTTTTTGTTTGTTTTCTTGGTAATACTGATTATGTTGTTGTGTTTTAAGCAGGCAGCCATAATGAGCAAAGAAGCCAGGAACATAATATAAATAACCTGCAACTGCATGCATGCATGCTGCATATATAGAAGGCCGTATGGTATCTCAATAAGCATATTTTTCCATATTCTTTCTTCTAAGCCTATTAATGTAGCCTTCTGCAATTAATGATCTTTTATATTCTTTAAAGTTCTTGCAATCTTACCCATTTATTTTTGTTTCCAAACCTAGTCTCATTCTTTAACATTCGCTCCGTAGTTACTGAAAAATAAGAGATCTTGTGATTAGTTGAACGTGAACCTCCATTTAGTTCTCTGTGTTTTTAACCCTCGCAAATGGATCCATTGCATCCTGCATCCATGATGGTAGTGACCAATCCAAGGAGGGAAACAGATAGCAAACATGAGGTAATAAGTAGGATATAGAATGTATAATAAATAACGTGCATTTGAATTTAAATAATTAATTTAATAACTTGAGGCTTAGGATATAAAATTTGGCAAGTAATTTTAAAGACCAAAGACACTTTTTTACATTTATCATACGATGTCAATTAGGCCTGTGCAAAAAGAGGATGGATCCGATCCGCACCGATAAACCCGTCTGACTCCCCCGATAAATCTCGGGTTGAAATTACATGCGGGTCCAACCCGCTGGCTATCGGACGAAACCATAGCCTGTCCAAGTAAAACCGACATTCTTTTCACTCGATATCACTTTCATTCTCCCGCAAAAACCCTCCTCTCTCTGTCTCTCACTTTCACTTTCTTTCTCCACCTATTTTCTAATCTGAAACTTTTCTCCATAAAACTAAAATCCACGCACCCATCACCACCACCATCGCCATCCCCAGCCGTCCGATCGAAGACGAACTCATCAGCCTTGATTCGAACACATAGATCCCCTCCTCCAACAGGAATCTCGCCGCCTAAAACCCTCTCTATAACAACAAAACGAAAGTTAAAAACCCAACTCACTTCCCGTATGCTATGCACTAGGCTCAGGGCTGCCCTCTCCTTCCAATTCCGCCGCTCCTCCTCCTTCCCCACTCCTTCGCCTTTTCCTTACATACACTCTCTCCCCCGCCATTTCTCTTCGACGCCACCACCAATCGCCTCCATGGCATCCAATCACCCCAAAGACGAAGCGTACCTCGGTAAGGTCATACCCAAACGCATCCAGCTCTTCCAGTCCATCCAATCCAGGCAACTCGCTCAGCGCGAGTCCCTCCCCGCCGATCCCATCAAGTAGGAAACAAGAAATTCCCAGCCCTCTTTCCCCCACTAACATATGCATTCATTGATTTTTTTCCCTCTTATTTTTTTAATTACTTTTTCGTTTAGGATTACGTTACCGGATGGGACTGTGAAGGAGGGGAAGAAGTGGGTGACTTCGCCGATGGATGTGGCGAAAGAGATCTCAAAGAGTCTGGCTGCGAACGCGTTGATTTCGCAGGTGAACTCCAAGACGGGTTCTCCTGTTATTCGACCCGACCCGAATAATCCGGGTTGAATTGGTGCGGGTTGGTGCGTTTTTATTAGGTTGTAGGGTCGGGTCGGGCACATACCCGGCTGGAACAAGTCGGGTTGCTGGAACAAGTCGGGTTGCTGGCCTAATGTCAATGAGTTTGAAGAATGATAAATAGCAAGAAATGCTTTAGTTACAAAAACATCTCGCAAAAGTAAATTATTTTTATTATAAAGAAGATTTAATATATCATATGAAGTCACGTTAATCTATAAATTTATTTTTCTGAAATAGCTGTAGCACTTCTCAATGCAATTGATATAAATCACATTAGACACCTCCACTTCCAAATGTAAAAGCTAAGTGCAATTCTAAATCCAGCTGTGACATTCTTCATCGAGTACTACTACAAATTACATTTTTATCTCCTAGTGTAAAATGTGACACTTTAATAACTATTATACCATCCTTTATTTTTTTAAGAAAAAATTTTAAAAGTTGATGCACAATGCAATCTCATAGTGAGGTAAAAGTGGAAGCAAGTATAGTTTGTAAAATTTTCCATCGTTATTTGGATTTGACAACCCGACCTCTTTTTCTACTTTCATTTTCTAATTTTAAAATAAATTGATAGTAGGTCTTACCACATCATCACCACTTCACTTATAAGACTGTACATTCATTGCATACACACAAGTAATGCTATATACAATCTTAAAATGCATAAACACTACGCAATCGTTTTGAAAAAAAACAAAAATTTTACTATTAAAAAATTTCTTTATTTTTTATATAAATATCATATTTACTCATTTTTTTCAAAAAGATTACGTGACACTTGCACAATCCACGATTACAAATATCATTTCTCAACTGTAATAACATCGGATCAACCATAAAATCCATCCGCCCAGTTTTTTGCAGGAAAAGCGGGTTTAGATATTAGAGGTTATCCAAAAAATCTATTGGAGAGAATTCCCCTTCCCACTAATAATTAAAAAAAGGCGTGCAACTGACATATGCCTACATTGTGGCCTGTTACCAACTGACAATTTCCCCACACGTAGATCAAATCATGACAATAAACACATAGAAGAGAAGGAGAGGAGGAGGAGGATACACATAGAAGAGAAGGAGAGGTGGGGTTGATGTTATTACGACATATAAGGTGATTTCCTCCGTTTTAGCATACAGGAACTTCACAACACTACTTACAATACAAATTCAACATCTGCTCGGTCTAGCACAAGTTATTAAATTAAAAGTTTCATTTGGATATCATTTACAAAGGATGAGGATGTTGTATAGTTGAACGATTGTAGATACTAAGGAGTAAGGATATTGCTTGGTTTTTTCACGAAATCTGTAGCTTCCCCCATCTGGCAAAACAAATCGTTGCCACATTACAAGCATTGATAAACTAATAAGAAGTAACAAAATTACATAGTGCTGGATATATGCAAGAGGAAAATTCTACAAACCACACATTCATCCCTACTTTGATGAGGTGCCATTACCTCTTAACATTTACATTTCTTCTTTAAAAAAATAAACAATGATCCAATGGTCATAAAAATGCCACATTTTACATAATGGAACGAAGATGGAATGTGAGTATGGTTTGTAGCATTATTTAATAAATAAATATTCTTCGTCTTGTTGATAAGCACTAGGTGGCCTAATTTGAGGAGAGTATTACATCCTTGCATCTGGTGGGTACCACACATACTCGGCCATAAGAAACGAATGCAACTAGGAGCAACTCACCACTAATAGGGTTGCAAGCCTTCTAACAGCAAACAGAATAAAATATCATGACACAGGAACCGGAAGGGCTAGATATTAGATGCCTCATATAGAAGGCTATAGTTGATATAAGAAGCATTAGGTACCAATAAGCAAAAGGAATGGCAGCTGTAAGACTAAATGCTAATGCAGGGTCTTACTAAATTGACCCTAAAATACGGATGTTTGGACTGGTTTATGGATTGAGGATGCAGACCAGAAATATAGCTAAAAGGTGAGGGCTTTAGGTGTCTTCTAGTAAAAAACTGTCCGCAAATTAGAGAAGTCAAAAGAAAGAAGAGGGAAATTGGAATAAATCAAGAAAAAGTAGATAGGGAACTAAGGGATCTGACCTCGGGTTTTTAGGCATCATTTCCAATAGAAGATGCATGATACACATCACAGCAGAAAGTGCTTTTAGTACCTTCTTCATTATCTTCAATATATAATTTGATAGACAACATGGAATGCGTGCACAAGCATACTTGGACACCAAAAAAGACCAGTTGGACTAGTCAATGAATTAGAGGATCTACGACAAAATCAAAACACCCACCAAAACTGACCCAAACACAATGAAAACAAAATAAAGCCCAAAACACATTGAAAACCAGCTGATGAGAAGAACTGCGAAATTATGGGTAAGGACCTATGTAAAGGAGAAGTAAGGCAGCATTTACCTCTCATCGGTTGCTTGAGTTGCCAACATCAAAGTCCATAGTGTAATCATATTCGATGGTTGGAATTACAGAGGCCACAAATTTCAAGAATAAGAAAAGGTACCTACAGTGAGAGATAGAAATATATTAAAAACAAACGAATACAAAAAATGGGAAGATTGAGAGCCAAAACATACATGAATGGCAAGCTAAAGATCGACATCCATTAACTTGGAAAAAATAATGGGTTGGAAACTGAGAATCTACATGTTTAACAAACAGCTTCTTAACTACCCGCCCTATAAAATGTCACATTCTCTTGTCTACATGCATTTCAATGCACTGGCAAGAATTATCATGAGAAAATGAGCATCCAAATCTCCTTTCCTCAATTAACCATTCGTGTGCAAACATCCTTGTCAAATTAATTGCAATGAATCATATTACAGGATTCAAAATACTATTCCCTTAACATTAGTATTATTACAGTTATTCCTTCCTCTATCCCATAACTGCCATTACCTTATTGGCGTTTGAAATTTTATACAAGTTCAACTTGATGGGCATCAAGGTAAAGTTAAAATTTGAAGTTTTCCCTTTTCACATAAAAATAACTTATTGAAAAAAAAGTAATAAATATCACTTGTTTGGGATGGAGGGAATGATATTAAATCTAATTGCTTTGGTAGGCTGCACAATGGGTTAGCTTTAGCACTCTCTTGAACTCACCAACCTTGGGTGAAAGTAGGAGTTGATCTTAGTTTGAAAGATGCAAATACTAAACTAAAGCTGTTTGGGTTGATACACTTAGTAATGAACTGAAGATGCAAGGCTATTAGTCATGGAATGTTGAATCAGGGAGCTACGAGCTCATGATTGACACGATAACAGGAGCAAGGTCAAGGTCCAGAATTCTTATTTCTTAATGCTCGACTAAAGAAACTAGAGTGGTACGGTGTTAGATCATGAGTAGTTTAATAATAGTTGGCCCAACTTGTCTGCATGAATGTTGTGATAGAACTCACAGACAATCCTAATTTCCAGACGAATGGACCAATCAAAATTTTCAATGTGTTAGTGACCGATAGAAAGAAGGAACTGAACTTGTCAACTTCTGGCTCAACCCCGCGTGACATTAGAACATCGATAATTTTTTTCATCACGGCTCCATGTCGACATGGATGAACAGATGCATGCTTCCCAGGCAAGTGAGGATGATCTTCAATGGTTACCTGTCATTAATGAATTAGAACATTTACTTCTCCATAAGTAATTGAATTAGAATAGTTACATATTGCTAGCAGTCACACAAAGGGAAATTAAACATAAAAGATAGTGATACAAAAGCATATACTTTGGCGGAAGAGAAATTTAGGAAAGCAATTCGTGTTAAGTGATTTTTTTTTTATAAGTAAAGTAAATTTATATTATCAAAAGAAGGCAAAAGCCTGATACAAAGCTAATGACCGCATCTAGGTATGATCAATGGATATAAGGAATTCATGTAGTCCCAACCCATTGAAATCAACCGCTATGGTCCAAGTACAAAGAGTTCTAAAGAAAAAAACTATCAAATCCTCCATCGATCTCTCCTTGTCCTCGAAAGTCCTGTCATTGCGTTCTCGCCATAAACACCACATGATGCATATCGGGATCATCTTCCACACCGCTTTTATCTGTCGATTTCCTTTCAGATTTTTCCAGCTAGCCAATACCCCTACCACCGTCTCCGGCATAACCCAAGCCAAGTCCATTCTACCCAGAACCTCATTCCATAACCTTCTCGCTGCCTCACAGTGTATTAAGAGATGGTTCACTGATTCACCCCCCTTTCTACACATGCAACACCAATCTATGATGATCACCCTGCGCTTCCTCAGATTATCAATAGTAAGAATCTTACCCAATGCCGCCGTCCACACAAAAAAAGCTGCTTTGGGTGGCGCCTTATGTCTCCATATCTTTCGCCATGGGAACTAAACAGGTATCTCTTGAATAAGAGACTTATAAAAAGAGCGCACCGAGAAAGTACCTTTAACTGTAGGTATCCACCATAAGCTATCCTGTGAATTGTCCGGTTTAGTGGAATACAAAAGGCTATAAAAGGCTTCAATACTGCTCAACTCCCAGTCTTGTGCCGCCCTACTGAAGTTGATATTCCATTGAAAGTGCTCCCCTGATCTGACCAGAACATCGGCTACCGAGACATCAATATCTCTTGCAACTCTGAATAAAGAAGGGAAAGATTTCTTTAGGGCCACATGACCACACCAAGTGTCAAACCAGAACTTGATACGGGTTCCTCCTCCTAAGCGAATTCGGGTATATCGAGTGAAGACCTCCCACCCTTTTCTTATATGAGTCCACAAGCCCACTCCATGCGCTCCTCTCACTTCTTTTGTACACCAACCCCCCCATAGGTCCTCATATTTGCTCTCTATTACCGTCTTCCACAAGGCTTCAGGTTCCTTATGGTATCTCCACAGCCATTTACCAAGTAATGCCCGATTGAAGTTTCTCATTCCTCTAATACCCAAGCCCCCATTTGAGATAGGACTACATACCTTTTTCCACTTAACAAGGTGAAATTTTTGTTCCACGCCCAATTCCCCCCACAAGAAATCCCTTTGTAGTTTCTCCATCCGAAGAGCAACTTTTGCTGGAATAGGGAACAATGACAAAAAATAGGTGGGAAGATTAGAAATGGTACTCTTTATTAGTGTAATCCGACCACCTTTAGACAAATATAATCTCTTCCATCCAGCTAACTGACGTTCCCTTTAGTGTTAAGTGATTTCGAACAACATTGTAATGACACGTGGCCAAAATCATGATAAGTAAGACATTCTATTTTTGAAACAGGACCACTACAGGGATGATGAAGAAGCAATTGAATGACTAATAAAAAAAAGATGAAGAAGCAATCGGATGAGCATACTTTTCAGAAGCATAAGAATAGTATTGAGACTTCTCAATTGACTTATCCCAACTAGCATCCGCAACTACGACCCTAGTCAAACGATAACTGAAATTACAATATTTTTTTTTATAAATAATATAAATTTTTATTAAATCAAGTAATAAGGCATAGCTCAATTACAAAAGGAGTATTCAAGAGAGAGCACCTAATTATAGGTTAGGAACTAGAAAAGGGGCAAGAAAATCATGAAAACTAGCCCCATTAAGAACAATAGCAGAGGCCCGAAGAAATAAAGTGTGGAAAATGACTAATATAAAAGCAGAATATGGAATAAAATGAGATATAAACACCAAAACTTCTACCAAAAACACTTGTTTCCGAACCAAAAGTCCTTAGATAACAAGATCCAATAGGTTCAGTGTCTGGCTTCCAAAGAGGATTTTTCTGCTCTAATCATGTAATGGCTGCAACATTTAGATCGCTTGGAAAACCACTCATAGAGTATGAAGAAATAGTTGAAAAGTTCCAGCAACTTAGACCTCCAAGGTATATCATTTGGTAGACATAAAGATAAGACTCTAAAGCATTTATTAAAATAAACAAACAAACAATGCCAATGTCATATCCCACCGTTTTGTGTGCATGGTCTTGACTAACATCTTCAAGTACAAGTTCAGGCTGCAAAAGCATCTTTGACTGTCACAAAAACACCAGAAAGAGATCAATTATGAGGCTAAATAATCACGTGGAAAGACAAAAAGTTAATTCTAATCTGGTAGTCACAAGCCAAAATAAAATTCAATGGGCCATGTTTACACTACTCATTATACAACACACATAAGCTACAAAGATAAATCACAGAGACAAACCTCAGCATATCCTGTAAGCCATACTCGAGGTGTTTGATAATATTTATCATAACTGAAAAAAAAGGACACAGGACGTCAAGACCAACTAGGTTTCACGTGTGCAAATATTATTTTCTAGAACGAAATTTTAATTACTTAAAGAAGAGCATGTTCCTATCCATAAAATGATTTGCCTGCCATAAGAAATCTACTAAAGGATGACTTACGATCATCGGGGTTCTGAAAAGTATGTAATCAGATGATTGTTAACAATATTTTAACTTTACCTTCATTTCTAAAGTAACATTCCATGGAATTGTGTTCTTTTTCTATATCTCTATAGTTGGGTGTTTCCTATTGTACACTTCCTATGTAATTGGGTTGTGCTGCTCCACGCTTTGAATAAAATTTCCTTATCAAACACTTCCTGAAACTCCTAACCTTTGTATATCTATGTCCAGAAACAACTTTTTTTAAAGCTTTGTGCATAAACATTAAAAATAATTTTAAAAAAAACCCAATTTTTAGTAGGATGATGCAAAAGGCGGTTGAAAACAATTTCATTTTTCATCCAAAATGAGTAAGTTTGAAGTCTTTGTATATATGTTTTGCCCATGACCTGATGGTGTTTTCAGCTGCTCAAATTTCTCAAACATAATACAATTAAGCAGGTTGTGATACCCTATTCTGATAAGTGATAAGGGTAGGTGGTGTATGAGATCTCACATTACTTGGAAATGACAAGTTCTTGCTCTTTATAGTGTTCTAATGGGGCTCCAATTGTATCATTGACTAGTCTTTTTGAAGTATAGACAATGTAGGTTGGGCTTTCCATTGGGGCGTTACAAATGGTATTAGATCCTATCTCAACCAGAAACGTGGAACTTGAGCCGTGCCACCTACAACAGACTGGTCTAATGAGGACATTGGGAATATAAGGGGGGGAGATTGTTATACCTCATTCTGATAAGGGTAGGTGGTGTATGGGATCCAGCATTGCTTGGGAAGAAGTTCTTGCTCTTTATAATGTTTTAATGAGGCTACAATTGTATTATTGACAAGTCATTTTGGAGTATAGGTCATGTGGCTTGAGCCTTCCATTGGGGCATCACACAAGTACTTCATGAGTTCCAAGAACTGTCTAGTCTAACAGCAAACACAAGTAGAATTTAGGCGTTTTTGTCCTTTTCAATTTTTTTTTTTTTTTTATAATTTTTTGAGGAGTTTCAGCTTGCTTACAAAGGCCAAAAATTTCTTACTTTAGTTTAAAGGGAGACTGCCAGTAAGATATTTGGATACTCCTCTGATCTGTGGGAAGATTTTTTGTCTGGATTGGTAGCTAATTGATAAACTCGTGGACATCCAAGCGTTTATATTCATGGGTAGATTAGCATTTCTGCAACATGTATTACAAAACCCTTTTTCTTTTTTTTTTTGGATTGGCAAAACAGACAGCAGAAAACATTTTTTAATTAGTGCATTCAAGTAAACCAGAGCAAAATTTCAGTTCTTTCTCTGGGCTGGAATGATGACAAAGCTTCTGGTGCCAATAAATAAAATGACCAAGCAACTTTATTTAAAAGTCCATAAACATTGAAATATAAAGTCCAACATGAAAGAACAAGCAACTTTATTTAAAAGCTTTATCTTACGTGATGCTGATGTCATAAGTTCGGGTTCGAAGAATATTATCCTCATCAGGTTCCTGAGCCACAAGATATGTAGACTGAAGTGTCGCCTGCATTGGGCATAGACATATAAACCAAGATGATTTGAACTCACCTAATTAATTTCCAATTCTATAGGAATAAGAAAAAAAACACTTATTTACAGTCACCACGCTACGTAAGTAACACATGAAACATTTATTTGTGGTCATCAAGTTACTGCTTGTAACACATGAAATTATCAAAGCTGTACACGTAGAACACATCATGCAGTACTTCCTATATTAATTTTCTAAGAGACAACGCCAGAGCCTGATCCATCACTCTAATGAACCTCAAAATTTACTGGCAAAAATGATATCAAACTACCATGAAAAAGGTCAACAATTAAAATGTGTAGCCTTTTTTGACGAAAAAAGAGGGGTGCAAATCTTAACAGGCGATTACAAAATAGTTTAAATAACAACAACTTACAGGATCCGTTTCAATAAGGTTATCAGGTTCATCATACTCAGCCATGTCCGGAATATCTTCTTCCTCCTCACCCCCAAAGTATGAGGGAATTGACTGAATAGGATTTTTCTGACTGATTTCTAGGGTCTCCATGGAAGGCAAGTCATCATCTTCGTCATGCTTATTTTCTAAAATATGAAAAAAAAGAAATCAAGGCAAAGATCAAAAGGGTACGCTTTGGTCAAAAAATTTCTAGCCCCAATTAGAAACACACCTTTTGGTTTCCCATGAGTTGCCAGCCAACCATCGTTATCTTCACCATCAAGTAGCACTTCACCTCCAGCAGCTTCATATTCTTCTTCTACAGATGCAGCCCTTCGCAGACAAGGAACTGAAAAGGAGGTTTAAAATTCCCAACGAATCAGGACACTAAAATTCAGGAAGTGAAAAAGTGAAGAGAAAATGGATGAATTCAGTAAAGTGACACAGAATATTTGCGTAAGAAATGAAAAGAAAAGTTGCTCTTCTTCTGTTTTCAAAATTCATTAAACAAAACCAGATTCTCTCGCCAGGTAGTTCTGTTACAAGATATAGGCCAAAACGACTAGTCGTTTTGTTATTACAGCTCATTGTACGTAAGTGTCATAGTCCATTCTTTATTCTTTGTTTTTATTCTTTCTATTTTATATTAGCTGGCACAAGGCCATAGGTGTAGTTAGTTATTCAGTTAACATCTTTTTTGCATATATGATCTGCTTTGGCACATTACGCTGGTATCATCTTTTTCAGTGAAATAGAAGAATCTTTTTCACCTCCATTTTGCTCTCTGTTTTCTTCTTGTTCAACTGCAAGTTTCTATTATCTTTACATGGTATCTAGGAGCCACTGAGAGCACAGTTTTAATGGCCGAAGCTAGTCCCAATTCTTCTGAAACCCATTCAAACATTAATTCTAACACCTTATCTCCCTACCTGAACCTTAATGATCCAGCCAATCCATTTTGTCTAGACCACGGCGACAGTCCTACTATTACCCTTGTTGCCGATCTTCTCACCACCGACAATTATCCCACTTGGTCCCATGCCATGCACCGTGCGCTTCGAGCAAAAAACAAGCCCGGCTTCTTTACAGGTTCTCTCACCCAACCCACTAACCCCAATTACCCTTTGCTTGAACCCTGGGAGCGATGCAACGACATGGTCGTCTCCTGGCTTCAAAATTCCATCAGCCCCTCTCTTCAATCCAGTGTTCTCTTTGTTGATAATGCCCGAGACATATGGCTGGATCTTCAAGAACGCTTCTCTCAACAAAACAGTCCCCGCATTTATCAACTCAAGAAGGCATTGGCTGCTCTTCTTCAAGAGCATGACTCGGTAAGCATCTATTATGGCAAATTAAAAGCTCTCTGGGATGAATTCTCTATATATGATCCTATACTTGTTTGCAATTGTGGCACAATGAAAACATTACTTGACCGATACCAAAGAGACTGTGTCCTTCAATTTTTAATGGATCTCCATGAATCTTACCAATCCGAGACCAAATCATGTTAATGGACCCCATTTCCCCCGTTTCAAAGGTTTTCCCATGTACAACAGCAGGAAGGACATCATCGACTGACTTCAAATGGTCCTTCCTCTAAAACCATGGCTATGGCAGTTAAGAAACTTTACACTCCTTCCAAATTTTCTCCCAAATCCACCACTTCCTCCAAGAAAGATTGCCCCTATTGCAGCCATTGCAAACTTTCAGGCCATTCTTTGGAGACTTGTTTTAAACTAGGCAATGCCGAGCCTCCCCTTTGCTCACATTGTCATGTAACTAGACAAACAGTAGAGAAGTGCTATAAACTGCATGGCTAACCCCTGGCCACGAGTTTCACACCAAGCAGCAGCAGCCCCCTGGTTTTCTTGCCAACCAGACTACTTTTTCTCCTGCTACCGACTCTAAAGATGTTGGTGATGACAAAGTTGGTTTGACCAAGCTCCAATATCAGCAGCTCCTTGCTTTGCTCCAACCTCAGGATTCTCCACTTGCTGCTTCTGCTATTCACTCGAGCACTCCACCTAAATCCTCCCCTCACACAGCCTCTTGTTCCAAGATGTTTGGTATATTTAATTGTTTGTCTACACACACACAGCACTTACAAAATAATTCTTCTCCAAGCTGGATAATAGATACGGGTGCTACAAACCATATGGTAGCACCACATTTTTTACCTCGATAACTTCCATTGTTTCATACTCTGTCAAACTTCCAAATGGAAGTTCAGTACCTGTTACACATGTTGGAACAATTCAATTAACCAGTTCTATCATCTTAACAGATGTCCTATGTGTTCCATCATTTTCTTTCAATTTAATTTCAGCAAACAAATTAACATCCTCTCTCAATTGTTGTTTGCTTTTCTTTTCCACTTACTGTTTTATCGATTGGGAAGGGTAAGCTCAGGCATGGCTTGTACCATTTTACTTGCAAAGAAGTCCATCCTTCAGCTCTAGCCGATTCATTCCCAGCATACTCACACAAACACTTTACTTGTTTTACTTCAGTTACAAACCTTGTTTCCAATTCTGACCTATGGCATTATCGGCTTGGCCACTTATCCTTTCCTAGATTACAATTGATTTCTGATCCCATTGTACAGAAACACAGTTCTTCTGTTAATGAAAAATATTGTAGCATGTCCTTTAGCAAAGTTTCATCATTTGCCTTTTCCTGATAGTTCTCATTCTTCTTCAAGAATATTTGAGCTCATTGACTGGGATCTGTGGGGTCCTTGCTCTACAATTGCACATGATGGTTCAAAGTATTTTTTGACCATTGTCGATGATTTCTCTAGAACAACATGGTTTTACTTGCACACAAAACAGAAACCAGAAAATGCATTGAGGTTTTTTATAACCTTGTTGAAACCCAATTTGGAGTGAAAATTAAAATCTTAAGAAGTGATAATGGTGCTGAATTTAACATGAAAGATTTTTTTAATCGAAAAGGAATCATTCACCATAAAAGTTGTGTGGCAACCCCTCAACAAAATGGCATTGTTGAGAGGAAACATCAACATTTATTAAATGTTGCTCGTGCACTACTCTTCCAGGCTGGTTTACCTTTAACCTATTGGAATGAATCTGTTTTGACAGCCACATACATCATCAATAGACTTCCCACACCCATTTTGAACAATCAGACCCCTTATGAGCCTCTATTTAAACAAAAACCTGCATATGCTCATATGAGGATGTTTGGTTCTCTATGTTTTGCAGCCACACTTCTCAATGGTAGAAAGAAATTTGACCCTCGAGGTCGTGCATGTGTCTTCCTTGGTTATCCTTTTGGAACCAAGGGATATAAACTTTTGGATCTTAAGGGTAGCACCATTTTCATTTCAAGAGATGTTATTTTTCATGAACTTATTTTTCCCTTTCAAACATCAACTTGTCCCTTCCAAAGGTTCATCATTACCCATTTTTTCTACCCCTTCCATTCCTCTATCTGTTTCTCACTCAACTCCCACTCCTCCTCCCATTTCTTTATCCCCTCCCAATCCTGCCAACTCTGCTTCTTCTACTGACAGCCCTTCACCATCTTCTTTTTTAACTCCAAATACTCCTTCTTCTGAGACAGAAAAGCCCATTATTTCTCTGCCACCAGAACCTCCACTTCGAAGGTCTACTAGAGTTAGAACTGCCCCACAATATCTCAAGGACTTTCATTGCACATAAGCCTTGCTTGCACCTCCTGAACAATTGGGTTCTACAGCAGATCCTCTATCACATGGTAAATCCTTTTCACTTTCTGGTTATCTATCTTATCATCATTTTAATCCTTCTTTTCAAGCTCTCTCTTCTTCCATTTCCCTTCAAACTGAACCAACCTCCTATAAGCAAGCAATTAAGGTCCAGGATGGTGCAGAGCTATGGAGGCTGAGCTTGAAGCTTTGGAAAACAACCACACTTGGATCATCACTGACTAACCTGAAGGGAAGGAAGCAATTGATTGTAAGTATGTCTATCGAATTAAATTCAAGTCTGATGGTACAGTGGAAAGACTTAAAGCTAGACTTGTAGCTAAAGGCTACACACAACAAAAAGGTATAGAATATACCGAAACTTTTTCACCAGTTGCAAAACTTACAACTGTAAGATGTCTGCTCAGTGTTGCTGCAGTCAAAGTATGGTATTTACATTGATGTAAATACTGCATTCCTTAATGGTGATTTACATGAAGAGATTTACATGAAGAAACCACCAGGGTATACAAAGGGTCAGCCCAATCAAGTTTGTAAGTTGCTTAAGAGCCTTTATGGCCTTAAGTAAGCATCAAGATAGTGGAATTCAAAAATGACTTCATCCCTTCTTGCTTTCGGATTCCTTCAATCCAAGGCTGATTATAGTCTATTTACAAAATAAGAAGGGGACACCTACACTGCCTTACTAGTTTATGTTGATGATTTTTTGGTTGCTAGCAATTCTAATGAGTCCATTGCTTCTCTAAGAACTTTTCTCAATAACAAGTTCAAGATAAAAGACCTTGGCTGTCTACGTTATTTTTTGGACTTAGAAATTGCTAGATCTTCCAAAGGTATTCATATTTGTCAAAGGAAGTATGCCTCAGACATTTTAGCTGATTCGGGTGTGCTTGGCTGCAAACCACTCAAACTTCCCATGGATCAACACTTAAAAATCAGCAAAGCTGAACCTTTACTTGATCCCAGCATTTTTATAAGGCCGATTGGTAGGTTATTGTATCTCAAAATAACTTGACCAGACATTTGCTTTGCTGTTTAGTTGTTAAGTCAGTTTATGAACCAACCTACTTCATCACATCTGGCAGCAGCATATAGAATCTTGAGATACATCAAAGCAGCCCCTGCTCAAGGCCTTCTACTTTCTTCTTCTTCTCGGTTTCAACTTAGAGCATTCTGTGACTCAGATTGAGCCTCTTGCCCGGACTCTCGTCGATCCACTACAGGTTATTGTGTCTTTTTGGGCCACTCTCTCATTTCTTGGAAATCCAAGAAACAAACTGTCGTCTCACGCTCATCAGCAGAAGCTGAATATAGATCCATGGCTGCCACTTGCTCAGAAATCACTTGGCTTCAATATCTACTCATAGACCTTGGCATATCTCATCCACAAACTGCTCTCCTCTTCTGTGACAATCAGACAGCTCTCCATATTGCTGCAAATCCAGTGTTTCATGAGAGAACGAAACAAATCGAACTTGATTGTCACTTGATCTGAGACAAAATTCAAGAAGGAAGTACTACAACATCTCATGTCTCCTCTCAAACACAGTCGGCCGATACATTTACTAAAGCTCTACCAGCTCATCTCCTGCAGTCACACTTGTCTAAGATGGGAATAGTCAATTTCTTTTCTCCATCTTGCGAGGGGGTATTACAAGATACAGGCCAAAACGACTAGTCGTTTTGTTATTACAGCTCATTGTACATAAGGGTCGTAGTCCATTCTTTATTCTTTGTTTTTATTCTTTCTATATTATATTAGCTGGCACAAGGCCATAGGTGTAGTTAGTTATTCAGTTAGCATCTTTTCTGTATATATGATCTGCTTTGGCACATTATGCTGGTATCATCTTTTTCACCTCCATGTTGCTCTATGTTGTCTTCTTGCTCGACTGCAAGTTTCTATTATCTTACAAGTTCTGCCGAAAAATCTCATGTAGGCATTGGTGATAAGATTGAATAGAGCACTCCTTTGTACGTTTATAAATAAAAATACCGCATCTCACTGTACGATTTGTTAATATGGACATCCGAATTGCGGTACGGCAATGCTGACGGGATTTTGGTACCGTCCCCAAATTTACATTGACTTGATTGGTAAATATAATGATACAAAAAAGAATTTAAAAGTAAAAGAAACAGAAACTGCGACGGTGGCATTACCATTTCTAGTGATCAATAACTGCTTTTCGGGTGGCAAGTATGGCTTCCTCTTGCTTGGTTCACCTGATTCCCTGCTCGAAACAGTTCTCCCATTAAATTTCAGTTTTTGAGGAATTAAAAATCCATATTTTCATCCATCATAACTCATTATAATGTCATTTATGAATTATTCCATACTTTTTTGTTTAAAAATCCAGGTTATCGAATCAAAAGCATTTACTTGTCTACAACATAAAATTTTGAAGAGAAATTTACAAGGAAACAGACAATTGGAGGGAGAAAGAGGTAAAATTGAACAAAATAATTAAAAATACCAAGACCATGTGGGACATTTGGAAACGAGATTATCGCCAGCGACGATGAATTCGGTGACGCTGAGAACACCTTTCTCCTTAAACGCAGAGACAGTGCGAGGACCAGTGATTCTCTCTATGGTGCCTTTGAAGGCTTCGTGAAGCTTCTGCGACAGCACCATCTGTGTCCTTCTCAGAATTTCAGGAAAGCAAAAGAGGAGAGATTCGCTGGTTTTCCTCTCTCCTCTTCTCCCATTTTTTAAATCTTTTTTTAAGCAGCTTTTCTATTCTTTTAATAGCATTCTTATTGGTTTAACAAAATTCATCTTTCAATTTAATTAATATCAATACTTCTTTATATTTATCTATTTCATCTAAATTCAATTTTCACATTAAATTAACCATTTATTTTTTATATAATAATAAAATATTATTAAATTATTAATTTTTTATTTAATTTATTTTATCACATTTTGTAATTCTACTAATTAAATGTTAATAATAATTATATTTTAATTAAATTAATATTAAAAAAATATTATTAAATGTTAATAATAATAATTATTATACTATATTAAATTAATATTATTATAATATAATTAAATTAATATTAAAAAAGTATTATTTAATGTTAATAATAATTATATTCTAATTAAATTAATTTTAAAAAATGTATTATTAAATGTTAATAATAATTATATTCTATTAAATTAATATTACAAAAAAGTATTATTAAATGTTAATAGTAATTATATTTTAATTAAATTAATATTAAAAAAGTATTATTAAATGTCAATAATAATTATATTCTAATTAAATTAATATTAAAAAAAGTATTGTTAAATGTTAATAATAATTCTATTATATTCAATTAATATTAAAAAATATTATTAAATGTTAATAATAATTATATTCTAAATGTTAAATTAATTTAATTTATTTGTTTGTAATGAGAAATTAATATTTTAATGTTTGATGAATGAATAGTAATTTTTAATCTTTAGCCAACCACTATAACAAAAATCTAAATTATTTTAAATTTGTTCAATCTAATGTGAAGGATTTTTGAGCTAAATTATGTAAAATTTGACCAAACATCTCATTTGTATAAGCCAATGAGGATGCTCTAAACGCAACTCATTTGTCAATGAGGAAAAATAGTGTTACATATTTGATATTTTATTAATAAATGTTACTTTATTGTCCTTACACTACATATCAATATATATTTATCATTTTTATTTTTCTATTTAAACATATATATTTACATATCAATATATGTGTGTTAAAATAAAATAACAAAAATAATAAATCACATGTTAGCGTGTGATGTAGATGATGATAAGCAAAATTTTTCATAACATAAATAAGATTATTTGAAAATTAAGATTTAGCTAAAATGAGAAACTCAGATTTTAAAAACATCTTTATTTTTTTTATTAAATAAATATTTTTTTTATCACTTATAGTAATTTTTAGCACTCTTGGATTAATCTCTATTACTTTTAGAAAAATTCTACTTATCATTTCCTACAACATATACTAATATATAATTTATCATTTTTATCTTTCTATTTAAATACACATTTATACA
This sequence comes from Carya cathayensis, assembly GCA_011037825.1. Taxonomy (NCBI): domain Eukaryota; kingdom Viridiplantae; phylum Streptophyta; class Magnoliopsida; order Fagales; family Juglandaceae; genus Carya; species Carya cathayensis. The sequence goes on from QGSO01000375.1 coordinate 267,440, forward strand.
TCAATATCCATCTCATTATCATCGATTATAATCTATTTCAATTTATCACTTTGAAAGTAAGAAGTTGGGTCTAGTGAAATCACATCTTCCTCTTTCAACTTACAAATTTCTAAAAAAAAAAAAAAAAAAAAAAAAAATTAAAAATCAACATTATATTTCATAACTTTATATTTTCTTGTGAATAATTTTATTTTTTAAAAATTTTTACACTGCACACTCTCTACGTGGCATAATTTGATTAGTATGGTTCAATTTTTAAAATGTATGCCATGTGTAGCTTTATCATTTTTGCCTTAATTTGCAAAGATCTAGTTTCAAATTTGAGCCTAAAATCAATCCGAAATTTTTTTTTTTAAATAGATATATTTTGTCATGAGTTTTATAAAAACTATATAGTGAAAATGATTTAATATGAAGTTTTGAAGGAAAAGAAGCTAGTTATGTATATATATATATATATATATTTTTTTTTTTTCTTGATTTTGCTAATAGATTACGAATTATAACTATCTACACTCTAAAGTAGATTCCACCCAAAGAATCGCAGTCATGAACATATATCAGTTACGCAGGAACACATGAAGGAGTACTCTTACTTAAAAAAAAAAAGCCTTGGGTTCTTTATGCGATACATGCATGAGATCGCCACAGCCTCGATACACGAAGGTCGTAACATGCACAGCTGACTCTCAGTTACGCAATCGGGTTACTCATAGTTGTATCCTCCATCGTAAAAACCAAGCCCTATATAATAGAGTCAGATAACCAAGTACTACATTTGTTGCGGTTCATACCATTATCATTCTCGATCCATATGTTACACTCTACTGGTCTTTCTATGTCCAACTTTTTAAGAGACGACAAATCTAATGCTTTCACGTGCAAGATAAAATCATCACTTCTCCAAATTACTCTTCTCCGGAGGACATTCACATTCTTTCCACACACCACACGAACTACAAGGCATTTCAAAATGATATACCACTAAGAAATTTGGAAGTAAGGACTTACTGCAGGATGCCTTATGGGATAAGCACAACAGATCCAGATGTCTTCCTGCTTTCAAGGTCTACATGTGCCTGTACTGCCTGAGATAAAGGGTAAGTATGATTTACTCGAACCCGCAGGACTCCTGATGCAACATTAGCAAATACCTCCCCAGCAGTTTCCAGTAACTCATCCCTAGTAGTAGTGTATTGCATGAGGGAAGGCCTTGTCAAGAAGAGGGATTTTACAGCAAGAGCTGACAATGGAACTGGATCTGGCGTACCCGATGACTGCCCAAAACTAACCATGTACCCACGAGTCTTTAAGCATGCCAATGATCCCTGAATATGTTAAATTCCAGTGAGAAATATACGGGTTTGGCAGGTCTGGCCTAGAATTGAGAAATGTAAGGGCTATATAGGAGAGAGCTGATTGTAAACAGTTTGATGTGTTGAGGTGATCCTCGAATTAATACTCCAAACCCTACATATATATATATATATATATTGATAAGTAATATTAAATTTTATTGATATAAAGAAAGGCGTAGTACACTGGATGTATACATATATATTTTTATCAGTCTAATAAAATCTTTGAAGGCTCAGGGTAAAGATTGAAGTTAAAGTGAGTTGAACAATAAAAACAACTTTGCATCCTAGTCTACTACAATGATATCACATGAGGAGCTACGAGAATCCGATATAGATATATCTCAAACAGATCATTTGATGCCCCCTACGTAGAAGGTGAAGCTATAACCGTTTAACAGAATTACTACAGAAATTTGGAGGGCGGGGGGAATCAGGAAGAGAGCAGCCGGTACCTGAAATGTATCTTTTCCTACGGAATCATAGACAACATCAACCCCATTGCCACATGTTATCTCGTTGACACGAGAAACAAAATCCTCTTCCTTGTAGATTATAACATGGTGGCATCCATCGTCTTTGGCTTGAGATGCCTTCTCTTTGGTTGAGACAGCTCCAATGACAGTGGCACCTAGGGCATTAGCCCACTGGCTTAATATAGATCCAACTCCACCAGCTGCTGCATGAACAAGGATTGTGTGTCTAGGTTCAACCTGTATACAACACAATTATTTCATATCAAGGAGCATGTGCAATTAAGACTTTTTTTTTATAATTAATAAGAGTTTTATTACTATAAATAGGCATAACCCAAGTATACAGGAAGTATACAAGAAGAAATACCTACATACAGTAACTAAAAAGATAGAAAAAAACTAGAAAAACTCCGACACATCATCAACATTCATTACATTAGCCTTAGCCCAAAGACATAGAGTTTTACAGAAAAATTCCCTAATTTCATCCATCAATCGTTCTTTGTCTTCAAAACATCTCCCATTCCTTTCTAGCCATAGACACCACATCAAGCATGAAGGAATCATTTTCCAAATGGCTGCAAAAGGTAGACTCTGCCCAGCAAACCTCCAACAAGCTAGTAAATTCACCGCATGCTTTGGCATCACCCAGGAAATACCCATCCTTCCAAAAATGGCATTCCACAAACTTTTAGCCACCTCACAATGGAGAAACAAGTCATTAACTGATTCGCCATCTTTCTTGCACATAGAACACCAATCAACAATACAAAAACCAAACTTTCTTAGATTTTCAGTTGTCAGAATTTTATCATGAGAAACCAGCCAACAGAAAAAAGCTACCTTATTCGGCACTTTAACTTTCCAAATACTTTTCCAGGGGTAATCACATACACCTTGGCAGGTTAAAGCATTATAAAAGGAGTGAACTGAGAAGCTGAAATTTCTTTCATGAATCCACAACAATCTGTCTCAACTTCCTTGGACAATTTTCAACTCATATAATCTGCCGAAAAGATCTGAAATTACATTAACTTCCCAATCATTTACATTTCTCACAAAGTCAACAGTCCATTGAATGCTATTATTCAAAAAAGAGAATGAACCAGCCACAGTTGCATTTTGCTGCCTTGCAAACTGAAAAAGTGAAGGAAATTCATCCTTGAGAGTTAACTCTCCACACCAATTATCATGCCAAAAGTGAATTCTTGATCCATCCCCCACCTTAAATTCGACATGTTTAACAAACTCCCCCCAATCCATTCGAATTGACTTCCTTAATCCCGTCCCATATGCTCCTTTTACTTCATTTGAACACCAACAACCCCACATACCCCCATATTTAACATCTATCACATTTTTCCATAATGCATTTCTTTCTAAATGATATCTCCATAACCATTTCCCACAAAGAGCTTTATTAAAAAGCCTCAAGTTATGCACACCCAAGCCACCATTTGAAATCGGTTGACATACCTTATCCCAACTCATCAAATGAAATTTATTTTCCTCCCTTTTACCTCCCCACAAGAAATTCCTATAGATCTTTTCAATTTTCATAGAAACCCCAACTAGTAGAGGGAAGAGAGAAAGGAAATATGTTGGAAGATTGGACAGCGTACTCTTGATTAAAGTGATTCTATCCCCTTTAGACAAATATAATTTTTCCAGCTGGCTAACCTCCACTCAATCTTCTCAATCACTCCTTCCCAAATTGAAACAAATTTATGCGAGGCACCCAAGGGAAGGCCAAGATACGTCATAGGCAGCGATGATATTTTACACCCCAAAATATTAGCCAAATCTGAAATATTTGACACTGAGCCCACCGGAACTATCTCAGACTTGGTTAAGTTAATTCTCAATCCTGACACAACTTCAAAAAATAGCAAAAGGGCTCTTAAGTATCGAAGTTGTTCTCGATTGGCTTCACTGAAAATTAATGCGTCATCGGCGAAAAGTAGATGAGAAACAATCACACTACTCCGAGAATCACAGCCCACTTCAGAACCCGACAAAAAACTACCTTCCACCACCGCTTCAATCATTCTACTCAATGCATCCATGACAAGAATAAAGAGGAAAGGAGATTCCGGATCTCCTTGTCTCAAACCACGGGAACTATTGAAGAAACCAACTGGGTTACCATTCACCAGAATGGAGAATCTTGGCATAGAAATACAATGCTTAATCCACGTACACCACCTCTCACCAAAACCATATTGACCAAGCAAATACAAAAGAAACTCCCAGCAAGATGGTTATGAGTGTTTTACAAATGCAAACATGAAGAAAGGGGAGCGGGTATATACATACCAATACTTGCAAAGATCATTTTGTTTCAAACACTTAAAAGGAGGAAACATGTACCACCAAGGGTGGTGAATCAGTGGTTCTTGGGTTACTCCCCAGTGGTTTGGCATGTACTAGGTCCTAGGTTCGAATCCGAATGTAGATTCACCTAATTCGCTGCCTGAGGATCCATTGAATTCCCTAGTGGGACTGAGCCCCTCCTATCCGGTTCTCAACAGGTAGGATGCTACTATGGTCACCCGGGTAGGAAAGCCACATCTGGTTGCCCCCTCCAACCCTTTTTACTTTCAAAATAATAATAAAAAAAAGGAGAAAACATGTTGGACTATGGAATGCAGTGGCCAAATAAAAAAAGAGGCAGTTACATATTAGCTGGAACACTATTTGTTAAATTATCATAAGCTATCTAATACATATAATACCAGTACATGCTTACATTGGATCAATTCCATTTCATCTGATACATATGGAAAATATGTTTTCCTTGTATCAATTTCTAGATTTATATAAGCTCTTCTAGTGTTTATACCCTCTAATGGTTTGGACCTTTTTTCTTAACCTTGTTTCCCAGAAATTGAATAGGAACGTCAACCCACTTAATATCCATACCAAAGATGCCATGGGGGTCAAGTAAGGGTTTCATTCCAGTACGGACATATAGAGTTGTACCAGGTTAATGAAAGCTAAAAGAATTTAAGATAAAGTTTTAGAAAATAATTGTTTTTGAGAGAGGAAGAGAGATAACCAAACATCAATTTTTTTTCTTCCATCCGGTCATAGAACCAACTCACACACATAACTGAATAGAAGATACATTTTTTAGTGGCTTATCAAAATAAGGTCAACACTGCAACTTGGTTTGGCCAAACGCTATGATCATGCTTTTTGTAATTATCATAAATGCAGGTCAAGGATAAGCTGGTGATGATGATCCATCTTTTAAATAATGCAGGTCAAGCATATCAGTATATACATGCATTCACAGACTATGTTTGTATAGATGTATGGGATACACAATACATTATTGATGAGACATAAATATAACTTACCATAAGATGACATAATTGGTATCTCACCTATATCAAGTTTAATTTTCCAACATATTTTCACATGCTATGCCTTGTTACTTGTTTCAATAAAATTTTATTTGCTTAAAAAAAGCATATTTTCACATGCTAAAAATGTAATATTGCTTACAAATTTCCGAGGTGTATATGCAGCTGGATCAGTATACAGCCTACCTTAAAGCAACGGCGGAGTAGATATTGAGCCGTCATACCCTTAAGAATTATAGATGCTGCAATGACAGGATCAATAGAGGAAGGAACAGGCACAACCTTGTTTGCAGGAAGGATTTGCTCTTCAGTGTATGAGCCCATTGGATTACCAGCATAAGCTACAAGGTCTCCAACTTGCCTGCCAGTCAGTCCAGGGCCCACAGCTGTCACCACCCCAGCAGCCTCCATACCTGCACTACCCAATCACATAAAACATTGGTCCCACCTTACACCCTAACCTCAAACATAGACGGGGGGCATGCAGGCGGATGCCCAAACGCAGCTGGGCGTCAGGGAATGGGGCCCGGGCTGGGCCCATGCCCGCCCGGGGTTTACCCCATCCGCCGGACCCAATTATAAATTTTTTTAAAAAAATTAATAAAACGATGTCGTTTTATCTTCTTTTTTTTTATAAATAAAACGACAACGTTTTGGGGAGAACTCTCCAAAATGACGTCATTTTGCATTAGGTTTTGCTTAAACACCCCCTCCCCCCCCTCCCCAAAAAAAACTTTCCTCTCTTAGTCTCTTCTCCTCTGTTTCATCATCTCTTGGTTGCCGTCCATCACTCTCTCTCCCTCTCCCCCTCTCGTCGTCGCCCCCAAAATCCCAGCCCCAGGTATCTCTCTCTCTCTCCCTCTCTACCTGAGTTTGGTTTTGGATTTTGGATTTTTCGGTTACTTTTGGGAGGCGAGGGGTTTTGGGCAGGGTGGATGGCGGTGGGAGCCAATCCGGACAGGGGAGCACCCATGTTTCGAAGACCATATATGTAATGTAGCTTTAAAGAAAGTTATGTGTGAATGATGTCTTATTGAAGCAAGTTAATTTCATCACAATAAAAGAATCCTTTGTTAGTGCTAAAGTTTTTGTGATCTTGATATCCCTTAGTATACAACTTCCTGACAAGCTAAAGGGCGTCATGATCATGTAGGGAATGTCAACAACCCTTAACTTACGTAGCAAGGAGTTTTAATGGGAATGAAAGGGTCACACTTCGGTTTCTGATGATTACCATCTTTGGAAAACTTTCTATGACTCTATTATCAGTAGCATTTGACAACTGCATACACTCTGCTGGAGCGGTATATTTACAACTAAGTATTATATAATTGCTGAAAGAAAAAAAACAGTATCTTGGTCATAACCCAAGTCCCTTTTGGAAAGTCTTACAATTACCAATCATATATATGTAATTCACAAGTGATAATCAACCTTGCTTGAAATAAAAGACTGTGTTCTACAGCGGAAACACAAGTGAAAGAAACCAAACCAGGAGTGAAGGGCAAATCAGGGGCCTTATAAACTCCTTTCCGGAAATAGACATCGATGAAATTAAGCCCAATGGCCTTGTTTTTCACTCGAATCTCCCCCTCCTTCGGCTCACCTATTTCCACGTCCTCCCACTTGAGAACCTGTGTATCAGAACCAAAACAGATACATCAAAAAATATAGTACTAAAACAGCTACTTATAAATCTGTACAAAACCGAAAAGCAAGAACCCAAAAACGATGCGGGCTTCAATGTATTTTGGGTGAAAAGAAGCCTGACCTCGGGACCACCGTGTTCATGAACCCTAATGGCTTTGACCATTTTGGATGGTGGTGTGGATGCCGATGCTGCCTTCGTTGAAAGTGCTCTCACAGTCACTATTGGGATTCTTCTTCCCGAACGTGCAGATGGAATTGGGTAATTGCAAGTTTGTGAAATGAGGTCTGGATTTGGATGGGATTTATAGGAGTGTGGAAATGGGATTACCTGGCGCTGCTGAAATCTTACCCTTGTTAATAATCCCATAGGCTTTAACTTTTCTATCTAGTTTAGTTTACGGCGTATCTGTCTGGGCGGGGATGCTATAAGGTTGGGCCATTTGTCCACAAACCATTCGAGCTCCACTTTCTATTCATAAAAGAGGCCGTGCACCCGACCTGGATTCACTTTTCAACACGACCCGACCCGTTTCATTGACTTTTGATTTTCAAAAATTTTCACCCGTTTTCCAAACTTATCGATTGACTCGGATAATTAACCGATACCCGTACGCATTAGTATTGAGCTACTAATCGGAAAAGCTCGACTCCAATCACTAGGGCATGACGACTTGGTTGATCTTCCGAGGTGGGTCTAGTTTATTGTTACAGAGGAATGGACAGCTAAGGTCTTTGACGTCGATCGAGTTGATGAGGTTTCAAAATATCGAAGGAGAAATTGTGTAGATGTTGCAGATTGCCATGGTCGGTGTGGCAAAGGTGCCTGACTTGCGTTCCAGCATGGAAGAAGTTGCGATCTAGCATGCTTATAAGCTCGGAATTCAAGTCCATGTTCGCTTTCTTGATACGGTTGTTTTCATCGACCAAAGTACCGAAATCAGACGATGTTGAAGTTGACAACGATCTTTGATTTTCATCAAACTGATGATCTTGGGTTGCTGCGAATGATCGGTTGGGTGCTGTCAGTATTGCTGCTTGTTGCTTGTTGGCCATGCTTTTCTTTGACGGATTTCACATGAGCATGCAACTCTCTCACCGATTCACCTTTGCGGAACACGTGGTCGCAAACTTGCAAAACTTCCACCGGTTGGTCACAATTTTGCAGAAGAGATCTTCTAAGGAGCAGCCACTGTAGCAATACACACACTACGTGGCTGCCCTCTTTTTGTTTTCCTACTTCCAAATTACAATTTGAAATTTTGAACACAGAGAACCCATTTCTGAACCCATCCTGCTCTCGTGTCCCCCTCCCTCCCTCTTGTCGCCCAGCACCCTCGAGCGTCGCTGTCCCTGTCATCGCCCAGCACAGGCGACTCGTCGGCCTGCCTCTGCCCATCGCCACCCATCCTGTTTTCCCCATAGATCATTTCGAACTAGAGGAAGGAGTTCACGGGAACCACTCTTCACCCAGCACCCGCGTCGCCCTCCCTCCACCAGCGCCACCACTCGCACCCTCGACTCATCGCCTGCCTCTCTCCATCACCACCCATTCTGTTAAGGAGGTAGTTGGAGGAATTGAGGATACCTTATTTGTGGCGAACCTTTGTTGTGCCGTGAGTTGTTGTGGGTCGGGGTAGTAGAGGAGAGAGAGAGAGAGAGAGAGAGAGAGAGAACGAAGCGAAGCTGCTAAGTCGCACGTTCGCTCCCGCTGCTGACTGTTATCCTCGACGCCTTTTGCTCTCGGTGAATCCAAGCAAAGCCAAGCATGGCAAGGGAAATAGACAATTTCAAGTTCGAGCACAGGCATGGGAAGGATCGGGTGAGGGTGGGTAGGGTTTGGAGAGACAAAGACGGCCGCTATTTCTTCCTGGAGTGGAACGTCAACATCAGCCTCCTCTTTGATTGCCTCCCTGCCTATTTACTAGACGACAACTCCGACATCGTTGCCACTGACACCATGAAGAACACCTTAACTTTTTTTTTTCTTCTTCTATCACTTTCTTACGCATTGGATTTTTTACTACCAGGTTATGTGTGGTGGTCTAGAGAACTGAGGAGAAGGAAGAGAAAATAGGAATTTTAATTTTATTTTGTCTTTCTTGTTCTACTTGTTATCTAAAAAGAAAGTTTGAAAATCATATTTCCTCAAATATGTGAAGATATTATATTTAGTTTCTATTCACTTTGTGCTAACATGACGTTCGTTTCTTCCTGAAATAAAAAAAAGGTCTTTGATGTTCTAGCCCTGTTTGATCACGGAGAAACTGGGTGAAGTAGTTGTGCTAGGCTCAGTTCACTGAATATGTTCCTTTTTTCTTTTTCTGGTGAGAAATGATTATAATCTAGTAATTTTGATCTTAAATTTGGTGGCTTTTTAGCACCTCTAGGGGCTGGTACGCTCACTTTAGATTACTTGCTAATGAGTGTGTGAACTATGAAGTAATGTGATGTTAAAGCTGTCGAAGCCCAAAATCAAAACACCTCACACAAATGAACTTAGTACTCTGCATAAAATCTGGTTAGAAGTGCCGTCGCTATTTAATAAACCTATTTAATCTCTTCAAATCCTATGTATGGGGCTACCTTTGTATTTGAAGGATGGAAGAACAGTCAGGTAATGGTAATTGATACACATACTTGATGGTATAGACTATGAAGCAGCCCAAACACTAATAATTAATTCAGGTCCATCAATCAATGTGGTTCTTAAATATAAAGTGGTACTCAGAGGTAGGTATTAAAGTTTGGAGCACAAGATATGCACCCTTGAAAATGGAAAAATGGTAAAAGTGATTTGAAGTGAAATCTATTTAGCTTGATGATTTATCATTCTCATCACATATTTTGTATGAGTAATATTGTCATTAGCTAGTTAGATGGTAAGGAAAGAAAAATGTATTTTCATTAGCTATCACATTATGCTCTGTGTTATAATTTTTGGAAATTTTACTGCTATGCATTCATGTTAAAATTTAGCTTAGTTGCAATACAGGTATATGTGAAAGCAAAGGAATGCTCAGAACAAATTTCAATGGAGGACTTTGCAATTCTACTTGCTAAGCACTTTACATCATTTTACTACCAGGTAAATACTATGTAGATTTAGTTGTGTACTTTAAATTCATAATATGGATGAGATTTGATCATATTTCTATTTTTGGTTCCTTTAACTTTGTATGAAGGAAATAAAACCGATTACATCTATCAAAAAATCTTTGTATGAAGGAAAAAGTAGAAGGCAAAGGCGGTTGCTTTTGGCATATACCAGCAGTCTGTCTATATAGATAGTAAGCAAGTTTAGTCTTTCCTTAAGGGGTGCAGTTGTGAGTCACCCTTATTGCATGGTTATGAATGGTTATGCGTGTATTGCATGAATGGTGGGAAAATGTTTTAGGAAATATAGTTCACTGTTACCAAAACAATGTGAAACAGAGTTCATACCTATACTTTTTCCTTTATTATAAGGATTCTAATGAAAGTGATTTCGTTGGTTGTGAATCTAGTGTCAACCTACTCATTCTTTATTTTTCAAGCAACCTTTTCTTGCTCATTAGGAATCTATTGCTATATTCTCCTTATTTGCTACTTTTTCCAATGACATGCTTTATTACAATTTACTTTAAGCAAATACTTTTTTCCAATGACTGGTACTTTCATTGGCATTCTCAATTCTAGTGTGATAGGGAAAGAGGAAGATGGAATGCCACCCATGCCTTTGACGTCGAACTTCACAGTTGTTTTCTTTCAGATTCTACAAAACTCGGGAGGAGAAGTATCTGCTTGATCTCCAAAGGATCTTTGTGCTGCTTTCCTAGCACAGTTCCAAGTCCTTTAAAGCAAGAAGCCTAGGCTCACAAGAAGACATTTGTCGTGAATCTCTTCTGATGCTTGTGAATAAGAAGTCAATTATACAATATATACAAGCTCAATTTGGTAGCTTTTTTCCCAGACTTTTTTTCGAGTATTGTTTAGTTTGAGCCAATATTCAACGTTGGAATTGGTGGCTTATAATCTGGGTTTTGGTGCAGTCTGCCCTGCCCTTGGATGTAATTTTTCTTGTACATGTTTTGGATTACTTCTACAGATTTGATGAATGTAATTTTTCTTGTAATGTATTTGCTTATGCTAGGTGCTGAAAGTGATTGAATACATGTTGACCTTTGAGACTATATTATATCCTACAAATTACATGAATTTAATTTTCTTTTCATGAGCAATAATCGTAGGTGCTAAAATCCAGTGCTTAAAACCACAAGTGCCTTGTGATTTTCATTGGTTCAGTGGAGTTACTAATTCATCTCTGTCTTGGCCAATTTTGAATAAAAGCTTAGTATAAAAATTTAGAAAAAAAAACTCAGGATAAGTTCTACTTTTGGTCAAATGACATTTATTGGTTCACATGAGCTACTTGACCTGTCACCAGCTACACATGGTAACCATTATAACAAGTACTCCTAGTTCCTAATTTTGAATCAAATACACATGGTAAGCATTACAACAAGTACCTAAAATTCCTGATTTTGAATCAAAATCTGTACATGATCTCCAATGTTTTTTGTCTCCACAACCCAAAATACACAAAATTCATACACAACTGGACACAAAACCATCCACACACATACATCTAGACACAATCCACAACATTTATATACATGGATGATATACACAATTGGTCACAAATAGCATATACACAATCTAGCCATGTTTAACCACACAAGCTGCCAATATTTATGTCCACAAAACAATTTGCACAACATTTTTGGAAAGCAGAATGTACAGAAGCTCCCAAAAAATAATTCTCAAGTCCAGAAACAAATCTCTTTGTATCAGGAGATGTTGTTGCTCTGAACTAAGAAAGGTTCCTCTCGCGCATGTAAGATTCTATCTCTTCAACATCTTTAGGAGTGTCAACGCCAAGAGCTTCATGGTCTACTTTTATCACTTGAAAAAACAATGAGGTTTTTTAGATAACCATATATTTGTAAGAAAATAGCATAAATCTCAGTGTTCACCCTCTTGTTATGCAATAATTGAAAAGACTCTTCTCCCAAGGCAGATAATTTAGAAAATGAAAAATCTGGCCATATAGAATAGCTAGTGCATTTTATTAAAGGAAAGCTAGTTCATCATTGGCTGTTTGGAGTGTTCCATTAAAATTAAAATTTGTTCATTGTAATATAGATACTGAACTAAATCTAGCCTAATTGTTGTTATCACAGATACAACATTAGTGTAATGGTTGATAGATACTGAACTAAATCTAGCGTAATTAATTCAGTTAAATCTTTAGTGTAATGGTTTTTTTGTGATGGAATCAGTTTACCATTTCCTACAATTTCGTATAATAAATGAATGATAGATAGCTGCTCCGTTAGTGGCCTTTTTCTAACCAAGGGCAATTCACCATGCGCTTACCATTTTGATGGATACAAATCAAAACCGAACATATTCATCTATTAGGAAAGATAAAAGCCACTTTGCAAAACTGACTCATGAAGATAAAATGAAAAACTGAAACTGATCATTCATTTTCAAGTACAGAATAAATTTATTTGAAACCATAGTTCCTGTAAATCTACATAATGCAGTATATCTCAAACCATCATCAAGAATTTTAGAGAGAAAGAGGGATAATCATTTAATCAAACGGTGTGAGCAATTGTATTATTCCTTTAATTGTATTATTCTTTGTGTAGATCCAGTGCATTGAAGGAATAAATGGTGGTACAAACCCTAGATTTTGAGATCGACTACAACATTGAATCTAGAGATCAACTACCTTCAATAAATTAGGGGCAAAATTACAAATTTATATATATCAACAATAGATCTCATCATGAAGAAGATTATTCATGAAAATATATGAAAATACATTACCCCTCCCGCAGATCTCTGGACTTCGGTATGGTTTGGAGCACCACCGTCACGGGACTGGAACAACAAGTTGCGAGACTGAAGTGCTTGCCAGTTAAGAGGATGAAAGGAGGGGGGAGATGGATTTATTTGGGAGAAATCACAATAAGGGCGAATGAAGGGAGGGGGAAATCACAGAGAAATGAATGAAGAAGAAGAAGGCAAAATCATGAAAGAAGAAGAAGAAGAAGAAGATCGTAGATGATTCAGCTGAAATAGAAGTCGAAATCTTGCTTGCGTCAAGGGGAAAGGATGGGCGACACGGGGGTAGAAGGAGAGGATGGTGAATTTCAAATGAATGAAACTGGAGAGAGGCAACGTGTAGCTGTGCAGGGAGAAAAATGAAAATTTATTTAAGCCACGTCATGTGTGCATTGGACGTAGCCAAATAGCGGCTTCTGCATAGATTTTTTCTTTGCAGAAAACCTATGCATGCATATGAGAAAATATATTGGTATATTTTAATATTAAATTTTAAAATCATTTTTATTCCTTTTTGTTTTTTTTTTAGTGCTATGTTTGTTGCAAGCGCATCTCATGATGTGAAAACTCATGCAAACTCACTACACTTATTTTATCATGACAAAAATGACCCATGTTAGAGTCTCTACATCAACCCAAAATGATAAAGATATATTGATTTAGTACATTGACAAATAACAATATGTGGGCATTCCTTGAAAATATATATATATAATCAGGTTATCGGTTAATTTTTGAAAAAAATCAGATTTGGTTAATCTGTTAACTTGGTCGGTTCGGAAATCATTGTTTTGGAAGCCCGTGTTTTCGGCCAATTCTTAGACAAAAATGCTAGCTGCTAGTGGGCTTTATGATACATATTGAATATCCACATCCATCAATTTAAATTCAGATTGAGACTAGACAAAAATGCTAGCTACTAGTTGTGTTTTATGATAGATATGTAAGAATTTCTATTTAAACTCTATGTCACACACACCTATCTTAATAAAGTTTGAAATAGCTCAAACTTATCAGATAAAAGATGAGTGATAAGAGGATAAGAAAACTCTTAAGAGATAAGATTAAAACTCTATATCTCTAATTATAGTCAGATACAAACTTTGAGATTTCTTGATGGTCAGAAATCTATAAATAGCACTGAGGGGTTAAAGAGTTCTCACCTACAACATTAGAGTGCCTTTTGCTATCGTGAGACATTTGTGGGGCAAAGTTGCTAGGGTGATCCTTCCCTAATAGTCAGATCTATTTCTTTATCGAACTGATGGAGAAAGGTACGTATTTATTCGTCACTGTTTATTATTATAGATCATATAAAATCGAAGATCTGTTTATTAATGTTCATGTTAAACTATCTAACATGTGGTATCAGAACTTTAGGTTATAGATTTTTATGATCTTAATAAAATATTCAGTGAATATTTGCTTTCTTGTATGTGATTTTATCCTATCGGAAAAGTTTAAAAATATTGTATTTACTTACTATTTGAGAAAGAACATACACTGACATTTCATTAAAGCAATTCGGTTTGCAGTTTATATATTTCTTCCGCACTGTACATATCCTTATTTGGATTTTATTTTCACTTTCCTCATGTATTGTTTAACGTATTACATGTTTTGGTTTTCATGAACTGTACTTGTTGTTTATCTGAGATGAGAGGAGAAAGGGGTTGAGGAAAGGCCACCGTGTAGGTCGGCAGTGTACGGCGTAAGGGGCTGTGACGCCCTGAATGGTTGCTGCCGTTAGTGGTTTTATAAATAAATAAATATAAAAAAAAGGGAGTTTGGTGCGGCGAGGAGGCTGAGAAACTCCTCGCCGGAGTTCCTGTAACGGTGACAGAGGGCTCAAAAGCCCACTGCCGCAGAGGTTCCGTGGATTATATATATATATATATATATATATATAAAGGAGGAACGGGACCTGGGGAACGGCGGCAGAAGGTGGACGAAGACCCTTGTGGTCTTCTCCTCGCCGGCAACATCCATCATTGTGGCCGAACCGTTGGCACCATGTAATGTAATGGTGTCTGGTGTGGCGCTATATAATCTGAGGAAGAAGGAGTAAATTGCTTAGGGTTCTTTTAAGTGTAGAAAGGGTTTGGGCTTGGGCCATGGGCTTTGGCCCAATCCAACCCATTTTGCTTTATAAATAAAACCCTCTAAAAGTTATTATGTGGGCCAACTGGGCTTTGGCCAGTCCAAAACAAAAGAAAGCAAACGGGCCTATGGGCCACATCAGTGGCCCAGCCCAATGAAAGAACAAAAAAAAAAAAAGGGAAACCAGGTCTGTATGGTACATCCGGCCCAAGTCAACACATCCAGTTGACTTGGGTCTCGGTCCGGTTTGTTGAACCGGTCTGGGTCTGACCCGGACCGAACCGGACCGGTTAGATTAAAATATTATTTTATTATTTTAATATAATTTATTTAAAAAATCCGTTTATTTATTTATTAATTTTATATACATGTTATTATTGTTATTTACATGTATAAAAATTTTATTAATGCTAAATTTATACGCATGTTATTATTGTTAAATACATGTATTAAATTTTATTAAATGTTACATGCATGTTATTATTGTTAAATACATGCATTAAATTTCATTAAATCTTATGTACATGTTATTATTATTAAATACATGTATGAATTGTTTATTTTGGTTCTTATTATCATACTATATATAATTGTTTATCCAATATGGACAAATGATTAACATCAAAAATTAAAGAAAAACTTGGTTGCCCAAAAGTACAAGATTTTCTTAAATTTTGTTGAATAATCATTAAAATCCATAGTAAGGTGGATATGATAGAGTGGACAATTATGTGTATCAAAATCTACTCCCAAAAGAGGGTTTTTGTGACACTACTAGTTCATCCATCAAAGAAAAGTTGGAGGGAACAATTTGTATGTCAAAATTTACTCCCAAAGGAGAATTCTGATGATACACTTAGTTCATCTACATAATCTAATATTGGTGAAAACATTTTGTGTATTAAGATCTACTTCCAAATGAAGATCTTGATGACACTATTAGTTCATCCATAATTATTTAAATTCTGATTATTGTTTATAAGTATCTAACTCAAAGCATTATGTGACAAATATTTCCTTGCAGTAAACGTACAGACATCATTACATTCACAAACTTCATCAGTTCCTGTTTTGAATGGCTCTAATTTTTCTGAGTGGGTTGAGCGAGTCAGATTCACCTTAGGAGTCCTAGACCTGGACTCATCCCTTACAAGTCCAAAACCTCCACCCCTCACTGAAAAGAGTAACAAGGATGAGAAAGAGTCATTTAAACAATGGGAGAGATCAAACAGGCTGAGTCTAATGTTCATGAAAATGACCATTTATGAAAATATTAAAAATTCACTCCCTAGTGTTGAGGATGCCCAAATTTTTTTTGAAAAATGCTGAGGAGAGATTTAAATCTACAGATAAGTCTTTAGCAGGAACACTGATAGCTAGACTTACCACCATGAAATATGATGGAGCCAAAGGAATGCAAGAGCATATCCTTGAAATGACAAATATTGCCGCCAGATTACAAACCCTGGGAATGAAAGTAGAGGAGTCTTTTATTGTTCAGTTTATCCTGAACTCATTGCCACCTCAGTATGGTCCATTTCAGATGCATTATAATTCTATTAAGGATAAATGGAATGTGAATGGGCTGGCAAGTATGGTAGTTCAGGAGGAAGTAAGACTGAAACAACAAGGGCATTACTCTGCTAATTTTGTGACCAAAGAAGCTGGAAAGAAAAAGCACCATTATAGTAAAAAGAAACGAATTGGACCACAAAGAGGAAAGGAGCCTGGAAAAGTTAATCAGGTTTTCAACATAGTAGTACCAAATGCTACTGGTGTGGGAAAAATGGACACATGAAATCTGAGAGTCAGAAACGTAAGGCTTGGTTTGAAAAGAAGGGTAAGTCTTTTGCCCTTGTATGTTTTGAATCAAACCTTATAAATGTTCCTACTAATTCTTGGTGGTTAGATTCAGGTGCTAATGTTCATGTTTCTATAACCATGCAGGGATACCTTACAAGCCAAACACCAAGCCCTAGTGAGCAATTCATTTTTATGGGAAATGAGAATAAGGCTGAAGTTTTGGCCATAGGGACTTTTCGTTTAGTTTTGAGTACTGGTCATTGTTTAGACCTTCATAACAAAGTTTTTGTGCCTTCTGTGAGGCGTAATTTAATTTCATTTTCTAAACTGGACACTGATGGTTATTCATTTTCATTTCATAATGGTAGTTTCAATTTGTTCATAAACTCTTTATCTATTGGTTCTGGGTTTCTTTCCGATGGTTTTTATCGACTTTGTCTCGATAATACATTTGTTCATAATACCTATACCCATAACCATGAAATATTTATTGGAATTAAAAGAAACATGATGAATGAACATTCTTATGACTTGCGGCATAAAAGATTGGGGCACATCTCCAAAGAAAGGTTAGAGAGATTAGTAAAATAAGGGATACTTCCGCATTTAGATTTTACTAATCTTAAAGTATGTGTGGATTGCATTAAAGGAAAGCAAACCAAACATACTAAGAAAGGTGCCATAAGAAGTAAAGAACTTCTTGAAATAATTCACACAGATATATGTGGACCATTCTCCACTGAATTTTTTTGTGAAGAAAAATATTTTATCACCTTTATAGATGATTTTTCACAATTTGGATATATCTATCTGTTACATGAGAAATCTCAAGTTGTTTCAATACTTGAGGTATTTCTCATGGAGATGGAAAGGCAGTTAGATAGAAATGTGAAAATCATCAGGTCGAATAGAGGTGAAGAATACTATGGAAAGTATGACGAATCGGGTCGTAACCCTGGCCCATTCACCAAACTTCTTGAACAGCGTGACATTGTTGCACAGTACACGATGCCAGGGATGCCACAGCAGAACGGTGTTGTTGAAAGGCGTAATCGGACCTTATTGGATATGGTCAGAAGTATGATAAGTAATTCTACCTTACCCAAGTCATTGTGGGGTGAAGCTATTAAAACGACAACTTATATCTTAAACCGGGTTCCTAGTAAGTCAGTTCCAAAAACTCCTTTCGAATTATGGACTGGTAGGACACCAAGTTTAAGACACATGCATGTTTGGGGTTGCCCAGCAGAAGCAAGACTTTACAACCCACATGAAAAGAAATTGGATCCTAGAATAGTAAGTGTGTACTTTATTGGGTACCCAGAGAGATCCAAAGGGTATATATTTTACTGTCCTAATCATAGTCCGAGAATAGTAGAAACAAGGAATGCCAAATTCATTGAACTTGGCGAAATCAATGGGAAAACAGAACCTAGAGATGTGATCATTGAAGAAGTACGAGTAGATGTCCCTATACCTACATCCTCAAAAAAGATAATGGTTCTTCTAATTGATTATCACAATGATACATTGGAACAAGAAAATGATCACCCATCTCAGAATGATAATACCACTGATGAATCAAGTTCAGAGTCACCAGAACAGATAGTCTTACGTAGATCTCAGAGAGATCAGAGACCTGCTATTTTAGCTGATTATGTGGTATATCTCCAGGAATCTGAATTTGACATTGGGACAAGTGAAGATCCACTAACGTTTTCACAAGTCATAGAGAGATGTGATTCTAGTAAATGGATCGATGCCATGAAAGAAGAGTTGCAATACATGGATCAAAATCAAGTTTGGGATCTCGTTGAGTTGCCTGAAGGGTGTAAAAGAGTCGGGTGTAAATGGGTCTTTAAGACCAAATGCGACTCTAAAGGCAACGTCGAACGATATAAGGCCAGACTTGTTGCTAAGGGTTTCACCCAGAAAGAAGGCATTGATTACAAAGAGACATTTTCTCCAGTATCTAAAAAGGACTCTTTCAGAATCATTATGGCATTGGTGGCTCATTTTGATTTAGAGTTACACTAAATGGATGTGAAAACAGCTTTTCTAAATGGAAGTTTGGATGAAGTGGTCTACATGAAGCAGCTAGAGGGCTACTCAGACAAAGGCAAAGATCACCTAGTATGTAGGCTTAAGAAATCAATATACGGGCTTAAACAAGCTTCCCGACAATGGTACTTAAAGTTCAATGATATCATTACTGCCTTTGGATTTAAAGAGAACATCGTTGATCGATGTATATACCTAAAGGTCAGTGGGAGTAAGTTTATATTTTTGATCATGTATGTTGATGATATCTTTTTGGCTAGTAGTGATCTTGACTTACTTTATGAAACTAGGGATTTTCTATCTAAGAACTTTGAAATGAAAGATATGGGTGAGACGTCCCTTGTAATCGGAATTGAAATCCTCCAGGATCGAAAACAAAGATTGTTGGGATTGTCTCAGAAAAGTAACATAGAAAGAGTTCTTGAGAGATTTGGCATGAAAAGTTGCTCATCACTTGATACTCCGATATCAAAAAGAGATAAGTTTAGCCTATAACAATGTCCTAAAACTAAGTGGGAGCGTAAAGAGATAGAAAAAATCCCCTATGCTTCGGTTGTGAGGAGCTTGATATATGCACAGATTTGCACGAAACCAGACATTAGTTTTGCAGTTGGCATGCTTGGGCGTTACCAGAGTAACCCAGGGATGTCTCATTGGAAAGCAGCAAAGAGGGTATTGCGATATCTACAAAGAACTAAGGATTACCAGCTTACCTTTAGGAGAACTGACAACTTAGAGGTAACTGGATACTCAGACTCTGATTTTGCCAATTGTTCTGATAGTAGGAAATATGCTTCTGGATATGTTTTCCTACTAGCCGGTGGAGCGATCTCATGGAAAAGTATGAAGCAAACTATCACTGGTTGAGTTTGTGGCGTGCTTTGAGGCCACAGTGCATGGTTTATGGCTGAGGAACTTTATCTCAGGGCTTGGAGTTGTTGACTCTATAGACAGGCCACTGAGAATTTATTGTGATAATTCCTCTGTAGTATTTTTCTCAAAAAATGATAGGTATTCTAAAGGTGCTAAACACATGGAGCTTAAATACCTAAGTGTCAAGGAGGAAGTACAGAAACAAACAGTGTCCGTAGAACATATTAGTGATACGCTTATGATAGCACACCCATTAACGAAGGGTCTAGTAGTGAAGCAGTTTAAAGAGCATGTTGACAAAATGGGTCTTATGATATAAACATGTTATTGAGCTCGTAGATGTTTTATTTTATTTTGGACACTTAATGATAACTATTATGGTTGTTTTGTTTTTGTTTTCTTGTTTTTCCATTTCTTTGTACATTGAATAGTTTGGAAGAATGATGACAAGATAATGTCTGCAACAGACATGAATTGGAACCCAAGGCATCACGGTATTAGCCTTAATTATCCCAATTAAAGATCATGTTAAATTGGTTGCTGGTGTTGTGGTACATGGAAGGGAATTTGTTGATTATATAACAGAGGACCGCCATGACTCGCATCAGTAGTTGATTTGACATTGATATTACAGAACTCATGTAATGTACTTTGAGCTATGAAAGTTTCAGGAAATGAATTTGCGCAATATGGTTAATTTCCTATAATAAACCCATGAACGGAAAATATTATTTTATGGGCATATGGGCCAAGTGGGAGAATGTAAGAGTTTTTATTTAAACTATATGTCCCACACACCCATTTTAATAAAGTTTGAAATAGCTCAAACTTATCAGATAAAAGATGAATGATAACGGGATAAGAAAACTCCTAAGAAATAAGATTAAAACTCTATATTTCTAATTATAGTCAGATACAAACTCTATAAATAGTACTGAGGGGTTAAAGGGTTCTCACCTATAACATTAGAGTGCCTTTTGCCATCATGAGACACTTGTGAGGCAAAGTTACTAGGGTGATCCTTCCCTCATAGTCAGATCTATTTCTTCATCGAACTGATGGAGAAATGTACGTATTTATTCGTCACTGTTTATTATTATAGATCATATAAAATCGAAGATTTATTTATTAATGTTCATGTTAAAATATCTAACAAGATATTGAATATCCACATCCATCAATTCATAGACAAAAATGCTAGCTGCTTGTGGTTAAGAGATTTTTCTTCTTCTTTTTCAACATAATTTTAGATTGAGACTAGACACTTTAATTGCAAAACATTACTCAAATTAGGAATTGATACATAAGTTTTTAAAAATTTACAATTAAGATTGAACATTTGATTTTTTTTCTTCTACTGTTAGTTCTTTTAGAATTTCTTATTCTACTAATAATTTTAATTTTCATTGAAGTTTTATAGAAAACATCTTGATTTTGCAGTTACAAACTGGATATGGTGTCATGTGAAGTGCATTCAATACCTGCCATATACATACACAAGTATAGACACGCATGTGCATGCAAATGTACATTTGTATTTACATTCATGAAAATAAATTTACATTATTCTAGCTTTTATGCAACTGTTCTTATGGGGGTTCATATTAGAATGTTGTCATCATCATCTTCATCAATATATTCTGATTCTCCATCCAAACATACTTTGGGTCAACCATTGTGCTTTTGCGAGCTCAAAACCACACTGAAATGGTCAACTACTGCAAAAAATCCAAGATGACCCTTCTTAGAGTGTTCAAAGTACAACACCCAGATAACTACATTATTTGTTGCCTAAAACATTTTTTTATATGTAATGATTAATATGATGTATAGTTAATACATTTCTAATATATGCATAAATGTACAGGGATTATCATACTGAAATTTTTTCAAGTGTGTGGATAGTAATGAAGTAACTGAACTACAACGTTTTTAAAAAATGAATGAACTGTTAAAGAAAGAGAAACAAGTCGAGAAGATACTCGAGAGAATCGAAAAGAGCCAAATTGAGCTACGTAAGATAATGGATCAGATCAAGAGGGAACAGATGATGCTATCCAATAAAAGCGATAAGGTTATGCAAAAGGAGTTGGTGCTTAACGCACAAGAAGCTAAAATAAGGCGTTTAGGCACGCTACTTCAAATTTATTGTTGTTTTGCATTTGTACATGCGTTTTACCTAGTGTTATATAAGTAATTTGAGATTGTTGTTAGTAGTTCTGTGTTTAAGTGTTGGACTTGTACATTTGCATTAGCCATAGAGTAGTTTGGAGTTATTATGTAGTTATGCAAAGTTATTTTGTGGAATATGGCAGTTTGGAGTTATTCACTTGGGCTGAATACAAAAATACAAAAAGTCTACAATTAAACTTCTGAAAAGAAGCCAACTTATTTTTTTTTACAGGTGCAAAGAAGCCAACTTATTAATAATAAATCCCGATCAGTTATCACCATATGTATATTGATTGGATATTGTAGAAAAGTCGGTGACCACGTAAGCACTGGTCTAAAGTAACCAGGCATATAATTTGGGATGTTTGGATTAGTTGATGGTATGCCCTAACATATTATTAAATAAATTTATTGATGTATTTTGAAAATAAATATCGACTCAACAATACCAATGTTATTGATATATTAAATCATATAACATACATACCTTGGATGGGGGATTTGAGCTAGATAATGTCTGCGTAGTTGGCTGTTCTTTCCTGTTTCCCATGCTGAGAAGGAGACAAATATGCACTGTCAATAAATCTCTTAAATATATCCACTAAAGAATCATTATGATTCTCCTTCATTTTTATCTAATGTTTTCCCTCTAAGAAGTTGAGCACTTGAAAAAATATTTTGAAGTGGGGAGCAGCAAGTACTAGATTGGACTCGGGTCCATAAATGCTTTCCCTTTTGGTTTTAGTTTACTTGGGAAAGAAAAAGCGAGGCTGTGCATGTCTACTACACATTTTTACTTTTGAAGACCTAAGCTTGAATTTGATGTTAGCCAAAAGAAATCATAATAAGAGTGGTGCTAAAACCATAATAAGAGGTACAAATCATATCAAACAAAGCAGTATGCCAAATTGGTAAGTGAAGGACTAAACAATCAATCCATCAGGGAGTTATGCCTTGTCCATCTTCAACAGACTATAAAAATATTTTTCATGTCAAAACCATGGAAACGTTTATAAGCAGTTGGGGACCTAGTTATTCATATGGAGCCACATAATTTCAAGAGTAGACCAACCAAATTCTTAAAAAGGGAGCTCTTGTAAATTCTTAAAAAAATGGAAAAAAGAATAAAAAATATAAAATGATTGCAATGAACATGTTGTTCATATAAATTTGTCTTCTTGACCTTGCCAAAAAAGATTAAAAAACTTTAGCTAGATATATTAACTTACCAACAATAAAAAATAAAAAGAAAAACTTTTTATAAACATAAAACAATGTTCTGAAAGAAATAGGTCTCACATTTGTTTTAAACAGACTGGTTCTATAGAAAGAAATAGATCTCACATAAGGCGTACATTTATCACCATGGCAGACATGTTAACCAAGCATAAATTCAAAAGTCTAACAAGAAAGACATAAATAGCAAAGCTCCATTATTTTGGTGCATGTCATTCAGGAGCAAAGCATGAAGCGAACTTGATACTTTCAGTTCAATAGTCTATGAAAGCAATAGTTAACGTAAGTCAAAAATCAATTAAAAGGAAAAGAAGAAACTATTCAAGTCTATAAATGTGAATAAAAATGACAAAATTTAGAATAAAGAACAATATTTTCTTGTGTATTAACCACTGGAGTATGTTCTTTTTATTCTTCTGGATCAAAATGTTGTTGGAGTTTGGGATTGAAAAGCCTCAATCCTCTTTCTGCATTTATGTTTATAAACATAATTTATAATACCATATACTACCAAATTCCCTAAAGTTAGGTACTAAAAGACCTCTTGTTTATTTTTCCACTTTACTTGGCCATGCCCTAAATTTATAGTAGCAAATGAACAAATAGATGGGATCCACTTTCTTTTTCGTTTTATGTTTCCTCCATCAACGGATTGGTAAAAATCTTACGAAGCCGAACCCTAGACTCTAGATTCATGAAGGATTCTTCTATTTTGTCGCTCAGCAGGTTAATACATTGGATAGAGAAGAGCAACAACCCAGAGGTTTCTTCATTCTAATGCAAAATCAATCGAAAATAATAACAACAAATAACAACCAAAAAGTGACGTTTCATTACCTAGAAATGCCTATGAAAGAACTTAGCTAAAACCCAGAAGAAATGTCGGCGACAATGACGGAAGAAGACAGTGACCACTGGGTTTCTTCGTCTTCGGTGGTTCTACTAGCTCAATTTCTTCAAAATGAATGAATTGCCTCCCTCCTGCATTTTGTTTCAGGTTTTTCTTTTAAAAAAAAAAAAGAATATTATCAGCTGACGTGGCAACTACCATGAGGCCGCAGCAGGGTTATAGGACGGTTGTCCCTATCACTATTGATATAAAAATAACAATTCCTCTTTGGAACGAAAATTCCTAAGTTGTGGGTTTAATGGCCACCAATAATATTTTGACACATCAAACTCCCTTACAGTAAACTCCTGCACTGCATAACAACATATCAAAAGCAAAACTCCCTCCTCCCTCGTGTATGTGTTTTGCACCTGTGAATTACAAAACTCCTCCAAAATTTCTAATACCCGTTCTGGGAAGCTAAGGATGCAATCAGAAAATCTTCGTGCGCAGTCAGTTCCAAACTTCTCGAATTTTAGGAAAAAAAATACAAAGCCTTCTCCTGGAGTACCAATGAAGATGTACCAAATGCCTAGGAAGAGAAGCCACGTTAGTCCCAGACCTTGAGAAAAGGCTTTGGTAATCCAATAGAGTTTAAGGATTTGTCCCCCCTGAACTTTGACAACTCTATTTTGGCTCCACTAAAATTTGATAGAGAGCAAATTGATCATAGCTTGTATAAGAAATCTCCAACGAATGCTGATTCAAAGCCTTTTCTCAGGAAGGTTAATGGCATAGGTCCTGGTGTTGGAGCTAGTTTTGCCAAGTTGAAGGCTTCAATGCCATCTGAAAGTTTGGAAAATGATGAAGAGTTGAGGAATCAGTCTTTGAGGCAAAGATTCAGTGGGTTTCGGTCGACGATGGCCCTTGCTCCTCGAAGGTTTTCTTCAGAGAGAGAGAGAAGGGGGGGGGGGAGGAGGCCAAAGTAACCACCGAATATTTTTTTCTTCCTTTGCAATGCGGTACATTGTTGTAAGGATATGGGGTCTATGTGGCAGGCCACTATTGGATGCCGTTGTTTAGAGTAAATCAGATGTACCTATAGGAAGATAAACTATAAAAATAAACCTACAAACTAACTTTGTTTAATGTAATCTATTATATCTATTTTACAATAAAAGTAACTTTATAATCTGACATACCGTATCAAACTACGTTAATTTGTGGATTTATTTTTATGTAATCATAGCTAAAGTATTTCTCTTGAAATTATTAGACCACATATTCTATCATGGCTTGTTCTCCCTCTCTTTTCTTTTTATAAGCTGTCCAAAACTTTTTTTCATTTTCTCTGGAGCTCTTTCTCTCAACTACCTTTAGTATCCTTACCTTGTCTCCGCCCAAAGGGGAGTTGGAGACTTGGCTCCTCTCTCCCTCCTCCTGTCCGGCCAACGTCGGAGTTGTTTATAGTTTTTTTTTCTCGTTTATTTCGGTGTTTTCCGTCCATAACACCAAGAAGTGCCAATCTACTACCTACCGGACTTCTACGATCACCATGCATCACGCCAGCAGACTCTCCAGCCACCGATCTGTTGTACAATTGAAGAAAACTGTCCAAAAGAACGGGGCGTGAGCTTTATGTGCCGTTGCGTTAGTGAGCGTTTGCCGACGTCATGCGCGGCACCATTGGGATCAATGGCCTTGAATCTCTCAGGTCTGACCACCAGTTTTTTCCTAGAGTAGCGTGTGATCTACACGCGCCACCACAAACAGTGATGGTATTTTTCGGGTGTATCAACGCGTCTTTCGGTTGCTACGTTCCTATGTTTCTGCTGTTCCTAACCGATGATCAAGATAAAATGGGCGTGGAAGACCCCCACAGCCAGTCATACAAACTAGCTGCAGCATACACCATAAAAGTCGCAGTTTAATAGTCTATTTTTCAAACCATGTAAAAATCGCCTCAAGTGGCTTCCCTTTAGTGGGAAATGGGTGGGAGCCAATTTTCAGCTCCAGATCTCTCTTTTTATTTTCACTTGGTGTTGCATTTTGTTTACTTTGGGAGGATTGTCGGGGACTCCCACCCCATTGAAACTTATATCATATAACCTTTAGTTTTATCTATGAAACTACTTACTTAGAAGAAAAGGAAAAAAAAATGTATACAAATCTCCAACAAAAAGTTTTCATTTTTTAATATACTAATCTCAAGAAAAAATTGACTCTTACTTTTATTTCATACGGCTAAATCAACTATGAATGATTTTGTTTGTTTTATCTAAACAATTTATTTTTCGATAAGCAATTTAGCAAGGATAAAAATAAGTTGAAGAAAGACATGAGACAAATAAAGTAGCCTGGTTCTTTAATACTTAATAATGTTCGAAAAATCGATCAAGACAACATGATAATTAACACTTAAATCATGTGTTAATCTCTCTAGCCTAAAATAAAAGCTTTGAGTGGATGATTGCTATTTAGATCCAAGTCGCTATCCAAGAACTGTGATATTTTGTTTTGACTTCCTAGCACTGATAACATGAGTCAAGCAAGGCTGCTCTCTTTATATGATCTCAGCCTACAACTTTGATCACTCCCACTATCGTATGTCTGTATGCACAGTGAACGAGCTATGGAAGAAGATATGGCAGTTGGGTCAGACATAACAAGCGAAGGCGGGCAATATAATGGCAAGATGACCCCCTTTGTCGTCCTTTCTTGCATGATCGCTGCCATGGGGGGCCTTATCTTTGGCTACGATATTGGAGTTTCAGGTACCATCTTACTAAATTTCTCACTTAAATATCCATGCTATTATTCTCCTATTTATCAGGGTAAGATTTTAAAAACTAAGCTGTGTATATCTTCTAGTGAACTATATATTGGTATCTGTCCAAGTTTTGGCTAGGTTTATCCAGACGGATATATGTCTGCTTTCCAAAATTCGGATACGGATCTGGGTAATATTGGGTACCTGGATCTGTATCCAGGTCTACAGCCCTATTACGAGTATCTTCTAGTGATGATCTCAACTTAAAATATGCCCGCACTAATTATTAATTGCTTTCGAGCACCATCAAACTTTTGCCAAATAAACCACGCACCTATGAAGGTGGAGTGACATCTATGGAGCCTTTTCTCGAGAAGTTCTTCAGAGAGGTGTACGCTAAGATGAGAGAAGACACCAGAATTAGCAACTACTGCAAATTTGATAGTCAGCTGCTGACCTCCTTCACATCCTCACTTTATATCGCTGGTCTCGTTGCTTCCTTGTTTGCCTCATCAGTCACAAGAACATATGGGCGCAAGCCATCGATTCTGTTAGGAGGCGCTGCATTCCTTGCTGGTTCAGCCCTTGGTGGTGCAGCTTTTAATGTTTATATGCTTATTTTCGGTCGCATATTGCTTGGAATCGGGGTTGGTTTTGCCAACCAGGTAAAAGTAATTACTTGTCTTTTCGTTTGTGTAACTTCTTGAGTACTTCATCTGTATGAAAAAAAAAAAAAAAAACTTTATTTGGATTGTAGTCGAAATAATCTTCCAGAAAATATCTGTAATTATATTTTAATTTCTGCAGTCAGTCCCTCTGTATCTCTCAGAAATGGCACTGCCAAAGTGCAGAGGAGCAATGAACATTGGTTTCCAACTCTGCATTGGCATAGGTGTCCTATCTTCCAACCTCATCAACTTTGGCACTCAGAAGATTAAAGGCGGTTGGGGTTGGCGAATCTCTCTAGCCATGGCCGCAGTCCCAGCCTCAATCCTCACATTAGGTGCACTATTTCTTCCCGAGACACCCAACAGCCTAATCCAGAACAGCAACAACCACGAAAAGGCCAAGCTAATGCTGCAACGTGTCAGAGGCACCAATGATGTCGATGCAGAACTCGACGACCTCATGAGAGCAAGTGCCATATCAAAGTCCATTAACCACCCATTCAAGAAAATCATACAGAGAAAGTATAGGCCCCAACTTGTGATGGCAATTGCGATTCCATTTTTCCAAATAGTAACCGGCATAAACGTTATCTCCTTCTATGCTCCCGTACTATTTCGAACAATTGGACTAGGAGAAAGTGCGTCACTTCTGTCCTCGGTTATGATTACTGGGGTTGTGGGCACTGCCTCAACTTTCATATCTATGGTCATAGTGGACAAAATTGGCCGAAGAGCTTTGTTCATGATTGGGGGTGTTCAGATGTTCCTCTCACAAATCATGGTTGGTGGCCTCATTGCAGCTCAGCTAGGAGATTATGGAGGGATGAGCAAAGGGTATGCAAGTTTGGTTATAGTTTTCGTATGTATTTATGTGGCCGGGTTTGCTTGGTCTTGGGGGCCGCTAGGATGGTTGGTTCCAAGCGAGATTTTCCCCTTGGAGATTCGGTCTGTCGGGCAAAGTATTACAGTGGCAGTCAATTTTCTCTTCACTTTTATGGTTGCTCAAGCTTTTCTTACTATGCTTTGCCATTTCAAATCTGGCGTTTTTTTCTTCTTTGGGGGATGGGTGGTAGTGATGTCAGTATTTGTGTACTTGTTGTTGCCGGAGACTAAGAATATGCCCATTGAGCATATGGATAGAGTGTGGAGGGAGCATTGGTTTTGGAAGAGAATTGTTGGGGAAGGGAATGAAGATGGAAAGAGGGAGATCATACAGTGACGTGTTTGCTTTTCTTCTACAAAATAAACGATTAGGATTATTATGTTCTCAGACCACAAATAACTTTCCTGATGAAATATTGAATGATGTTTATTGCAAGTGCAAAGAGGCTTTGCGTTCTATTCACAAGTTTTACTACAGTTTAATGCTAATTTGACTAATTATTTGTAAAATCAGTATTGGATGAGTATCACACATCTCTTGAGAATTTGACAGTAAAATGCAATTAAGCCCAAGTCGGACTTTTATGTCTGCGTTTTAAACAATTCCTACCTCCAAATGTATTGGGTAGCCCATCGAACTCTGGGTACGTACTCATGGTTGAAAGGAAATGCTAGCATCCACGATGGGTCGAAAACATAGGCCTATTGCGGATCCAATACTAGAATAACGACTGAACTTGTGTTTTGTGGGCATGAAAGTTGTAACGTCCGAGGCGTAAACCACGAATATAAAGCTGGAGGCTCCATTTTTTTTTTTTTTTCAATCTATTTTTCCAACCAAAACGAGATAAACATTGGCATTTTAACACCCATCCCGGAGGTCTACGGAGATAGCTCATGATATCTAAAATCATCTCCTAACAATACAATATATATTTCAAATTCTCTATAAATCATAAAAATTATTATTTCGATTAATAACCTTAACATAATTACTCTAAGACACCATAAAGTCTCAAAATAACCATCAACCTTCAGAATTTTCATCAACATAACTAAATAAAATTACTACATAAAACTCTATCAAAATCAAGGTACAAAGTACTCTATTTGTATTTAATCCACTATGTTGGCACAACCTAATCCATATTTCATATTTTTTATTCTCCCTTGTAACCCATGTACATACCATTATTGTGGAGGATGAATATTGTTTTAAAAAAAAACGACATTGTAACACATCTTGAAGCAAACTTTTTTTTCTTACTATTTTATTGTTTTGCAACCCCTTTGCACTAACACACTTCAATTTCAAATTTTTAACTTCTTTATATAATCATTATCTGTGGGTATTTTTTAAATAAATAGATTTTGTTATAACGTTTTTTGTCATTACGGTGGCAATGTTTTTTGTGTTATGGTGGCATTTGAAAATTGAGAATGGTCATTAAAATGTGTTTGATTATTGTGGAGTTGATCCTTTTTTTTCATTAATTTATCATTCATTGGGCTTATGTTTTAGTTGCTAAATAATCTTTTAAATGGCTAAACCATTGCCTCTTTATTGCCCATTTTTAAACCAAGCAGTTTGATTTCTTTCTCTTCAACATTGTCACTTTATTGCTTACCGGCTAATGTATTAATCCCGGAAGCCGTTTTCTTTTCTATATTAATTTGATGCTTATTATTTGGATTACCGAGTTTTCATATCTGGATGTGTATAACGTCTACGACTCTACCTTCTTTTTATATTTAAAAAATAGAGGTTGGCGTCCAGTGAGAGTGATTATTGGAGAGTAATATTCTAGAGTATATATGAAAGTACGTAGTAGTTTTTACTTTTGAGAAAAAGAGAGAGGAAAATTGTGTGTAAATTTTTTAGAGACTTTTTAGACAATAGAGATGTGTTCTTTGAGTGGAGTTTTGGACTCAATCACTTGTACAGAGTTGGTTCGGACTATACGACGATCAATTAGGCTGTTGTATCCTAGAGGAGTCAAGTTAAGAAGAGTTCTACTGCACTGGTTGATCTGAGACTTTGTACACCACAGAGGGTTTGAATCTCCTTAAAAAAAGTGAGATTTTCATGCCTCAGTCCAAACTGGCTTTATTTTAATTTTAACTTTATTGTAACTTTTATTACATTATTGTTAATTTTACTAACAATTTTAAGGAGATTTAACATAGAGCCCACAATTGAAAAATCCACGGAAAGCATTGGAGATCTTAACAAGCCTTTCCGTTTCAAAGGAACCCATTTCAAGATATGGAAGTGCAGGGTGCTCTTCTATCTAAGCCTTCTCAATGTCCCATATGTTCTCACTGTAAAGAATCCTAGCGAGATCACTACCGAGAACATGACTGAAACACAACTGAAAGCTTACGAAGAAAAGATTGAAAAATATACCAAAGATGAGTATAACTGTCAATACTATCTTTTAAATTGTCTTGCTGATCAATTTTATGATTACTACAATACTACTTACACTTCTACAAAGAAAATTTGGAAAGCTCTACAGAGTAAATATGATACGGAAGAAGCCGGAGTAAAGAAATATGTTGCAAGTCGTTTCTTTCGATATTAAATGATTGATGGAAAGTCCGTCGCGGAGCAAACCCAAGATTTTCAAATGGTTGTAGCAGAAGTTAGATCCAACGGCATCAAGATTGGAGAGAATTTAATTGTTTGTGGCATAATCGACAAGCAACCAACTTCATGGAGAGAGTTTCAAAAGTCGATGCGCCATAAACAAAATGAGACTTCTTCGGAGACCTTAATCATGCTTATTTACGTAGAAGAGGAAGCTAGAAGCCAAGATGCTTTGGTGTTTTAAAATGTTAATGAGGATTCTATGACAAAGGTAAATTTAATTTCTGAAAATGATAGCTTGCCCAAAAGTCAAAATACAATAAATAGTTATTTGAAGCCGCACAGAAAAGATTTCAAAAAATTAGGTAGACCTCACAAAAAGGGCTTTCAAAGCCAAAATGATAAGAACCAATGACCATCTTCACAAAATCAAGCTAGTTTTATATGTGGCAAAAGTGGGCACTTTGCTCGAATTTGTAAGTTTTGGAAGCGAGAAAATAATCATCAAGTTAACGTAATTGAGGAATCTTTTGTAGCTATGATTACAGACATTAACATGGTTGAATTTGTTGGATGGTGGTGGGCAAATTCTAGTGCCAATAGGCATGTCTGCTATGATAAAAATTGATTCAAAAATTTTACTCCATTTGAAGAAGAGAAGACTATCATACTTGGTGATTCAAGTAAAACCAAGGTCATTGGGAGTTGTGAGGTTGAGCCGAAATTCACCTTGGGACGTATATTGATGCTTAAAGATGTACTCTATATACCGTCCATGAGGAAGAACTTGATGTCGAGTTTTTTACTCAACAAAACGGGCTTCAAACAGATTATGGAATCTGATCAATATGTAATTACAAAAAATAGAGTTTTTGTGAGCAAATGCTATGCTTGTGATGGAATGTTTAAATTGAATAGTGAGAATAAAGCATAGAATGTTTCTCTTTATATAAATTATTTTTAAATTTTTTTTGAGCTGCAAGCTTATGTCATATCAATAATAGATATGTTGCAATCACTAGTTTATGATTAATTCTCAAAGCTGACAAAGGTTATTTGGATAATATTAAAGAATGCGATCGTGATTGTGGAGATTTGACAAAGGTTATTCGATTCTCGCATTTCACTCTTCAATTTTCAATGGAACAACCTTGTCTTCTTTACATATGGAATAAAGAAATTTCCATATGAAAAAAAAAATG
Source organism: Carya cathayensis (assembly GCA_011037825.1). Lineage (NCBI taxonomy): Eukaryota > Viridiplantae > Streptophyta > Magnoliopsida > Fagales > Juglandaceae > Carya > Carya cathayensis. Next base: position 299,373 of record QGSO01000375.1, read on the forward strand.
ATTTTTTTAGTGAGATGTTTTTTTATGAAAAAGAAAATTTACTTTTAAATCTAAAATCTAGTGGGGGTCAAGTTTTTAGAAAATAATATTTTTTTTTAAAGATGTTGGCTCCAACGTTTTTTTTTAAGTTTTTTTTTCTTTGAACTTTTGGGATTAAAGCCACAAATGGTAACTTTTTGGTAACTGATGTACGTTTACGGAAGAACTTTTCAAAGCGGCAAAAAGTTTTGTATTAACATCGTATGCTTTTATATTTGTTGCCGTTTGATTTGTTTAAAATGTACGTTGTATTAATTTTTGGACTGTTTTGGCTGTATTGTTTTTGCTTAATCCGTTTAAGAATTCAAGTGCTTTATTGCATGTTTAGGCTGCCGTATTTTTCCTAAGTCAACTATGAAGTTGAATTGTTTTGGCTTCAATGAAGAAGAAAATTTGTTGAGAGATTTATTCCTTCATGGGAAAATCAGTTTCATTCATATTAATTTGTTGTAATAGTGTTGAGTACTGTGGAGTCTGGTCCACATCGCTCGAGCGGAGTCAGGCAGAGTCAAATGCTCGAAGACAGCTCGACAGTGAACTCGAGCGGTTGCGGAAGGAAGTTCGCTCGACACACCGCTCGAGCGAATATTGTATTTTACATGGATCTAGGGCTTTTTCCGCCGTTTGAGTATATATATGTGATTTACATCATATGACCGTACTGTAGAACACTGTTGAAGAACAGTAATTCGCCCCACCATTGTATTGTGATTCCTCAAGTAATAAAAATCCTCTGTAGCTCCCGTGGACGTAGGCAATTTGCTGAACCACGTAAATCTGTATGTTGTATGTGATTGATTTCTCTTTCATATTTTATTTTCACTTTATTGTTATCGTTTTCACAACAATTGGTATCAAGAGCCAAGGTTCGGGTCTAAAGGAAAACGATAGCTGGAGATGAAGTGAAGGTATCGGGGATCGAGAAGTTTGATGGCACGAATTTTGGTTACTGGAGGATGCAAATAGAGGACTACCTCTATGGGAAGAAACTTCATCTTCCATTATTGGGAAAGCGACCGGAAAATATGGATGAGGTTGATTGGAAACTATTGGATCGACAGGTTTTGGGGGTTATTCGATTAACCCTGTCGAGATATGTTGCACACAACGTCATCAAGGAGAAGACGACTGCAGATCTCATGGCGGCTTTGTCAGGTATGTATGAAAAGCCATCAGCGAATAACAAGGTACATTTGATGAAAAAGTTATTCAATTTGAAGATGGCAGATGGTATGTCTGTTGCACAACATCTGAATGATTTTAATACTATCACAAATCAATTGTCGTATGTTGAAATTGAATTTGATGATGAGATACGTGCATTGATATTATTGGCTTCATTGCCAAATAGCTGGGAAGCCATGAGAATGACTGTCAGTAATTTTGCCGGTAAATCTAAGTTGAAATATGATGATATTCGTGATTTGATTTTGGCTGAGGAGGTGCACAGGAAAGATTCAGGTGAGACCTCGGGTTCGAGTTCAGCACTGAATGTTGATTCTTAAGAGAGATCACAAGACAGGAACTCAAACAGAGGAAGATCAAAATCAAAGCACAGGAGCAAGAGCAAGTCGGGGCCTGGTCAGCAGGCAACTTGTTGGAATTGTGGCAAAGCTGGCCACATAAAGAAGAACTGCAAAAATCCTAAGAAAACCGAGAATGATAATGCTAATATGGTAACTGAAGAAGTACATGATGCACTATTGCTTGCAGTTCATAGTCCAGTAGAAGATTGGATACTGGATTCAGGGGTTTCCTTCTATACATCTTCCCACCGGGAGCTAATGCAGAATTATGTTACAGGTGATTTTGGGAATGTGTATCTGGCTGATGAAGAGGCTTTGAAGGTAGTGGGGATGAGAGACATTGACATTGTACTCCCTAACAAGAACAAATGGACCGTGCAAAAGGTCAGACACATTCCTGAGTTGAAGAAGAACCTCATTTCTGTTGGGCGAGTGTGGTCATTCAGTAGTGTTCTCAAATAGCACCTGGAAGGTCACAAAAGGGGCATTGGTATTAGCTCGGGGTAAAAAAACTAGTACACTATATATAACTACCGATTTGATTAACACTATTGCTACTACCGTTGCAAAGAGCACAGCAGATTTGTGGCATTGTAGGCTTGGCCATATGAGTCAGAAGGGTATGAAAGAACTTATGTCCAGAGGCAAGTTACTAAAACTGAAGTCAGTTGATCTCAGTATGTGTGAGAGTCACATTATGGGGAAACAAAAGAAGGTCAGCTTCTTGAAAAGTGGCAGAACGCCTAAGACAGGAAAACTGGATCTAGTGCACACAGATGTGTGGGGACCTTCCCCAGTGGCATCTCTTGAAAGTTCTCGTTACTATATCACGTTCATTGATGACCATAGTAGGAAGGTATGAGTTTATTTTTTGAAGCATAAATCTGATGTATTTAATATGTTCAAAACTTGGAAGGCCACGGTTGAGACAGAGACAAGCTTGAAACTGAAATGTTTGAGGTCTGACAATGGTGGTGAATACATTGATGGTGGGTTCAAGGAGTATTGTGCAGCTCTGAGTATCAGAATGGAGAAGACCATTCCCGGGACACCACATTAAAATGGAGTTGCCGAGCGTATGAATAGAACCATAAATGAGCGTGCTAGAAGCATGAGGTTGCACGCCGGACTACCACCTACTTTCTGGGCAGATGCAGTCAACACTGTCGTTTACATAAACAGAGGACCATCAGTTCCATTAAATTGTGAATTGCCTGAGGAGGTTTGGAGCGGGAAAGAGTTCAAATTTTCTCACCTTAAAACCTTTGGTTGTCTTTCTTATGTTCTTATTGATTCTGATGCTCGTAGTAAACTTGAGGCTAAGTCAAAGAAATGTTATTTTATTGGCTATGGAAATGAGGCATTTGACTATCGTTTCTAGGATGATCAGGGTCAGAAGATCATAAGAAGCAGGAATGTGATTTTCAACGAGAAGATTGTGTACAAGGACAAGTCTAGTATAGCTTCTGAAACAGTTCCTCAGGAGTCCGAGTTCGTAAGATTGGATGACCTACCAGAGGTCACAGTGCAGTGTAGAGATGTGAGTGACGGGGAGAGTGGGTCCAGTTCACCCATTCCTATTATTTCGCAGTCAATTTCAGAGCGATCCACTCCAACAGCTGCAGTTCACAGGTCAGTTAGGACTATACGTCCTCCACAACACTTCTCACTAACTTTGAATTATAGTCTGTTGACAGATAGTGGAGAACTGTAAAGTTATGAAGAAACCTTGCAAGATGAAAATTTTAGCAAGTGGGAGCTGGCCATGAAAGATGAGATGGATTCCCTGCTAGGGAATCAGACATGGGAGTTGACAGAACTTCCATCAGGGAAGAAGGCGTTACACAACAAGTAGGTGTACCGGGTGAAAACTGAGCATGATGGTAGTAAGAGGTACAAAGCCAGACTTGTTGTAAAAGGCTTTAAGCAGAAGTAGGGTATTGATTACTCTGAGATCTTTTCTCCTGTGGTGAAGATCACCACCATCAGAATGGTGCTGTCTATAGTTGCTACTGAAGATTTATTTCTTGAGCAGTTAGATGTGAAGACAACCTTTCTTCATGGAGACCTTAAAAAAGACATCTACATGCACCAGCCTGAGGGGTTTGTAGTATAGGGAAATGAAGGTTTAATTTGCAAATTGAAGAAGAGCTTGTATGGCCTAAAGCAAGCTCCTAGACAGTGATACAAGAAATTTGATTACTTCATGCGCAGTGCAGGGTACATCAGATGTCAGGCAGATCACTGTTGCTATGTCAGGCACTTTGACAATTCTTACATTATTCTGTTGTTGTATGTGGATGACATGCTTTTTGCAGGGGCTAGTATTGATGAGATCAATAATTTGAAGAAGCAGATGTCAGAGCACTTTGCAATGAAGGATTTGGGAGCTATAAAGCAAATCCTTGGCATGAGAATTGTCAAAGATAGAGCTAGAGGTACGTTGAGGCTCTCACAGGTTGAGTATGTGAAAAAGGTACTCAGCAGCTTCAATATGGACAAGGCCAAACCAGTTGGCACACTCTTGGGCAGTCACTTCAGTCTCAGCAAAAATCAGTCACCCGAGTAAGAGGAAAAACAAGACTACATGAGTAAGGTTCCTTATGCCTCAGCTATTGGTTCACTTGTGTATGTTATGGTTTACACAAGATTGGATATTGCCCATGCAGTAGGAGTTATGAGTAGATACATAAGTAACCCAGGAAAAAAACATTGGGAAGCAGTGAAGTGGATTTTGAGGTACCTAAAAGGCTCCTCAGAAACGTGCTTGTGTTTCTCAGGAGAGAGCTTAGAGGTGCAGGGCTATGTTGATGCTGATTTAGCTGGAGATATTGATAGCAGAAAGAGTACAACGGGCTTTGTTTATACTCTTGGTGATACTGCAGTGTCATGGGGTTTTAATTTACAGAAAATAGTTTCTTTGTCTACTACAGAAGCTAAGTATATTGCAGTGTCAGAGGCTACAAAGGAGATGATATGGCTACAGAGCTTCTTGGAGGAATTGGGTAAAAAGAATCAGAAAGGCACTCTCTACAGTGACAGTCAAAGTGTCATATTCCTTGCCAAGAATCCAACATTTCATTCCAAAACCAAGCACATTCAGATCACGTATCACTTCATACGATCATTGTTAGATAACGGACAGTTGTTACTTGAGAAGATTTGTGGAAGCAAGAACCCTGCTGATATGTTGACAAAAGGTGTTACACTTGAGAAACTGAAGTTGTGCGCAACTTCAATTGGTCTTCTAGCATGAAGATAGGGGCAGTGAGTTGTAGAGATGGAGGATATCATGTTTGAGGAAGAGGACGATACAGCGAGTGTACTAGTCTCCAAGTGGAAGAATTGTTGAGTACTGTGGAGTCTGGTCCACATCGCTCGAGCGGAGGCATTGGCCGCTTGAGCGAAATCAGGCAGATTTGAACGCTCGAAAACAGCTCGAGCAGTTGCGGAAGGAAGTTCGCTCGTCGCGCGCTCGACACGCTGCTCGAGCGAATATTGTATTTTACATGGATCTAGGGTTTTTTCCGCCGTTTGAGTATATATATGTGATTTACATCATATGGCCGTACTGTAGAACATTGTTAAAGAACAGTAATTCGCTCCACTATTGTATTGTGATTTCTCAAGAAATAAAAATCCTTTGCAACTTCTGTGGACGTAGGCAATTTGTCGAACCACGTAAATCTGTGTGTTGTGTGTGATTGATTTCTCTTTCATATTTTATTTTCACTTTATTATCATTGTTTCCACAACAAATAGTACTACTACAATTGGTAGAGTACAAAACCATTGTTGTAACAATAAATCTAGATCTTTAGAGGAAAAACACAATACTTTGATAATTTTTTTTTTACTAATGGTGTTATTAACATTGTATCAAGTCTTGTGACTTGCAAATCCACTAACTAAGGCCTTGACTAGAGAAATGATCAGGAATATATCAAGGGGAATGGGATTAAAACCCATAAATTCTTGAGTAATGTATGAGGATACCCAACCTAGGAACCAGAGTTCCTGATAACTGGGTTCAATGGGAAAAACAAATTATATGATGGTCGTAAGAAATACACTATTTATTTTATTTCTCATTCCTATGATATGAGTGTATTTATCCTGTAATGTTGTAGAGGATGAGTTTTTTTTTTTAGAAATTCTTAATGAAATTCTATAGGTCTTATGAGTAGGGTGTAAGAATTACAAGAGTACCCTTGACAGATTTCACCTATGTGAGTGGGGGAGTAGAGCCGCTCTCTATGAAAATCGGGTTTATTCTCAAATACTCAGGAAACTAGGATTAGCACAAGGTTGTAAATGGCTGAACCGTTGCCTCTTTATTGTCTGTTTTTAAACCAAACATTTTGATTTCTTTCTCTTCAACATTGTCATTTTGTTGCTTATCGGCTAATGTATTAATCCCGAAAGCCGTTTTTTTTTCTATATTAATTTGGTGTCTATTCTTTTGATTGCTGAGTTTTCATATCTGTAAGTGTATAACGTCTACTACTCTACCTTCTTTTTATATTTAAAAAATGGAGGTTGGCGTCCAGTGAGTGTGATTATTGGAGAGTAATATTCTAGAGTATGAAAGTACGTAGTTTTTTTTTTCTTTTGAGAAAAAGAGAAAGGAAAATTGTGTGTATATTTTTAGAGATTTTTCAGACAATAGAAATATGTTCTTTGAGTGAAGCTTTGGACTTAGCCACTTGTGCAGAGTTGATTCGGGCTATACGACGATTAGTTTGGCTGTTGTATCCTATAGTAGTTAAGTCAAAAAGAATTTTGCTGCACTGGTTAATTTGAGACATTTTTTTTTTAATTTAAAGAGCCGAAAGTCACATGTCTATTAGTGACCCCGTCCCGATTTTATTAGTAAACCCTCACTTGTGGCGAATGAAAATCGTGGTTACAACTGGAGGCCTGGGGATACAAATATAAAATAAGACCAAAACTAGACCTCAAAAAAACAAAAGAAACTCTACAACAAGACCAAACCAAAAGAAAAACAAGACCTAAACACAAAAAAGCAACCTGCAAGAAAATAAACCTGCACGAACATAAAGTCAAAAAAAACTTAAACCAAGGCAAGAAAAACATACCTAGAGAGAATACCCCTCGCAACATCAACGAACTTTTCGAATATAGGGAAGACCCCCTCTGTAAAGCCTAATGTTACCTCTAATGGAAGCGGGCAACTCGGATAACGAATTCCAGGAACCAGTTATACCTTTAGCACCCATTTTAGCAAAGCCATAAGCAACCGAATTACTTTCTCTATAGCAGTGAGCAAAAGAAACATGCCGATTAGCTAACCGACTTTGTATTTCTTCCCAATAATCCTCCATATACCACAAGCCACATCTCTGAGTTCTCAGCTAGTTAAGCACTAACTTGGAATCCAATTCAATCTCCACAAAAAGAAGCCCCAACTAATCAATGTGCCGAAGCCCATGAAGTAAACCCATCACCTCAGCAAAGTTGTTAGAATTATGACCAGTTGCAGCAGCAAACCCGCGAATCAGGTCCCCTTTATAATCCCTAATAATACCACCTGCACCCGACGGACTGGGATTACCAAGAGAACATCCATCCACATTCAGCTTAACCCAACCTGGATTAGGGCGCTTCCACGACACTGGAATGACAATCTCCTTCCTCGGGGAATTTAAAGGCAAGGTGAAACAATTTAAAATAGCTTCATCACGACTAGTGAGCCCATTTACATCCTTAAGTTTTAAAGCTATCCAAGACACCCAATATTTGATAGAACACCAAACCTGATGAACCGATTCCTTCAAGTCTTCCATCCTAGCCTTGCATCGACGCCCCCATAGCCGCCAAGTAATAACAGCCGAGAGAAGACCAAATAATTGACCAGGACGATTTGAATTACTCGCTCGCCTATGCCAGCAATCCAACCTCTGTCTCCAAGAGCTGCTTTCCATCAAAGGAACTCCAAGAACAACTGAGCAAATTCTCCAAATTTTTTCCGCAAAATCCCCTTTCGCTAGAACATGATTAAGGTCCTCATCACCATAATTCAAGCAACAATCACAACTGGAAACTATAGGAATATCAATATCACAGATGCGGGCATTCATCGAAAGATATCCATGAATGGCTTTTCACATTGTAATAGAAATATTTTTAGGAAGAGCAGGATTTCATACCCATTTTGCCCAAGGAAATTCTGAACCCCTCATACGAATGCAGTTCCACGCGCTTTTAATAGAGAATTTACCATCAGCATTCGGGAGCCAAATCAGCACATCTTACCCATCTTTAATTCTACCCAACTGCAAAATAATATGCTCAGCTTTTTTGTGACCGACCAGATGAGTAAATAACTCCATATTCCAACCCAACTCAGTTTTACAATCTTCCAGTTTAAGATTCGGCATATTAGAAATCTAAGTACTCTCACATAAAGGAGCAGGATCATGCCAATTATCACGCCAAAAATAAAGGTTTCTCTCCCGCACTTTCCATTTAGAATGAGTTTGCACGAGAGTAATACTCTGCAAAATCGTCTTCCAAAACAAGGACCCTTTCTTTGGGTCCACCATAGAAATGTGCCGATTACCAACATATTTAGCATGTAAAAAATTGGACCAAAAAGAATTACCTTTCAAGAGATTCCAGGCTAACTTCATATGAAGAGAAGACTACACTTCTCTTAGGTTACGGATACTGATACCACATTCTGATATCGGCTTACAAATATCATCCCAAGAACGGCATTTTTTCTTAGCTTTGCCATCTTTAACACCCCAGAAAAAGGTACTTATGATACTTTGAAGTTTCTCAAGAACGGCTTTAGGTGTCCTTAAGATGGAAAGACTATGAATAGGAATACTTTGGAGCACATGTTTGATGAGAAGCAGCCGCGCCCCATTGGATAACAATCTAGCTTGCCAACCCTCCAACTTAGCTTGGACTTTAGCAATCAAATCATCAAAATGAGCAATCTTTTGTCTACCTAAGATAATAGGAACACCCAAATATTTGAAAGGAAAACTTCCTTCCATAAAATTAGTGAGACAAATGAGAGCCTGACGCCTAGACAGAGAAATCTATGAAGAAAAAAAAATATTGGATTTCTTTTGATTAACTACTTGCCCTGACCATCGTTCATAAGTTTTCAACAGCTCAATAGTAGCTCTTAAAGAAGCTTTTCCCCCATTGCAAAAAAGCACCATATCATCAGCGTAAAGCAGGTGAGAAATAATAGGGGATCCCCTCGAATGATGAAATGGAATGATCTTGACCAAATGAACCTGCTTTTTTATCATTCTCGAAAAAATTTCCTCAACTAAAATAAATAAATAAGGAGAAATAGGAACACATTGCCATAACCCTCGACCACCTTTAAAGAAACCTTTGGGGACTCCATTCATAATCACAGAAAACCACGGATTAGAAATACAATGTCTGATCAACATACAAAAAAATTCTGAGAACTCGAAGGCTTTGAGAACATGCACCAGAAAGGACCAATCCACACTATCATATGCCTTCGCCATATCTATCTTCAAAGCCACATTACCAGCATGCAATGGTTTATTGATTGAGTGAATCATCTCTTGAGTCATACTTATGTTTTCAAAAATACTGCAACTCGGAAGAAAGGCTCCAAGGAGATATAATTTTAGCAAGCAAAGGGGAAAGACGGTTAATTTGAGACTTTTACACCACAAATGGCTTGAATCTCTTTAAAAAAAGTGAGATTTTCGTGCCTCAGTCCAAACTAGCTTCATTTTAATTTTAACTTTATTGTAATTTTTATTACATTATTGTTAATTTCACTAACATTATCTAATTATTACAAAATTTTCAAACTCCAAACAAAATACAAAAAATAATTCAACATTTTCAAATATTAAAATAAAAATAATATTAAAAAATTAAATTTTAACAATATTTTAATTTTATAATATTTTAACAAAAATGGTGAAAACGATGAGGAGGAGAATGAGGAGGAACATTACGAGTAGGTAGAACCAGAGGAGCCAGGAAACCTGGCAACAGGCGCCAATGAGACCGGCGAGGGAGGCAAGCATGAGGAAGACACCAAGAACGATGACAGGCTTCTCAAGCCGGTGCTCGCATTCAGAGTCGACCTGGTGGCTGAGCCATATACTGGCGACGAGGATATACCGGCGACGAGGATGGGAATGGAGAGCAGGAAGGTTACGAGGTTGAGGATCCCCACCAGGTTGTTGCTGATGCGGAACATGGTAGGGTGGCTTTGGCTAGTGCTAGAGAGTAGGAACCCGATGGAATTCTGGGTTGGACTGGAGCGTGCAGCCCAGAAATTGAAGCCAAACGAACGAGAATAGCCTGCAAATTCAGGACTGGCGAAGTAATGCGTGTATCGGTGTATCAGTCTACCTAGCAGGGCTGTGCAAACTTCCGACTACTCCGACTCCGTCCGAACTCTGCTCAGATTCGAGTCAGAATATTTAGAAATTAGAATCGGAATCAAAGTAGTTCCGAGAATATGTTTAGAGTTCAGAGTCGAAAACGGAGTCAGACTCCGAACTCCAACTTTTTTTAAATAAAAAACAGATGCAAAATGACTTTGTTTTGAATCTATGTTTTATTTTTTACTCCTAACTTAAACAACACCGTTCCATTTAAATAGGAACAGCATCATTTCCCTTTGGCCCGTTGCGTGTTACCCCTTTCCCATTCTCTTTGGCTTTGGCATTTGTTGTTTCTTCTTCAGTTTTTCATTTCCCAGTGACCAGTCTCCCTCCCCCTTGCCTCTCGGTCTCAGTTTCCCCCGTTTGGAACCCAAACCCACCCAACTCATTTTATCTCATTATTATACCTTTTTCAAATCTCCATATACTTTTTCAAATTTCTATATAAAATATAATAAAAAATTTTACTTTTTCAAATTCCAACAAACTCATAATATTTAAAATTAATATTTTAATAATATTTTATTTAACTCAACTCAACCCAACATCCAAACTCAACAGTCTCTCTCACCTCAGCACTTCTTCATTTCTTCTTCTCTCAAAGTCAGTCTTAGCTCTTCATGCTGCCGCAGTGCCGCTCTGTCTTGCCAAATTGTCGTCGTCTTGCCGAGTGCCGTCTTCCCAATTGGTAATTTTAGAGTTTTGCTTTTGTTCAAATAATGTAATGTAATGGTCCGTTTTTCTTCAATCTAAGAGATGGTATATAAATACAATTCACTGTATGTAATTAGGTTGGAAATGCAGTAATGTAATGAATGTTGCAGGAATGTAAATGGAGTTGCATGCAAACTGTTTGAGAAAATGCCTCAAGGGCCATACATGAGAAAAATATGTATGATCAGGTTCATGATCAGATCAAGTTCACTTTATTTTTTCTAAGAATGGATGACTACATATAGTTTACTTTATTTACACATGTCATACACTAATTACAACTAAAAGCTTGAACCCGAGACCATGTATATCATGTGTTCATCATTATTGCTCTAACCTCATCTATGAAATCATACTTCCAACTATTTAAACATCATATGAATATAAACCTGAACTAAAAGAGAGAGTTATACTAATTACTTCTATGTATAGAGCTTTTGGTGTAGAGGGATTCTTTTGGATTAACTATGAACTAATCCACTTGGGTAGGTTAATAATATATGAGGATTTGTGAAGAACTTGTGAGTCTATGACAGAAGCTTGAATAAACACCTAGCTAGGTGAGAGTAAGAGGTTGGCATGTGTAATAGTTGGAAGTATTAAAAGTACCTTTATAGCTATCTTAGGCATGTGTAAAAAGATATATTTCCTTGGAGTATGTCGGCATAATTTCCTATAACGGTTGCTTACACTGATATGGAAAAGAAAGAAGAAAATTTGAACGTGGCTATATTACATCATTTAATTTGGCCCTTCATTCATCTTTTTCTTTATTTTGTGGTAACTGAGGTACCATGGTTGATGGTCTTGCAGTTGCTGGTTTGCAATGGTTTGGGTAATTTTTTGTAGGCTTGAGGATTTAGTGCATTGTGGGTTAGCCAGAGGATATGGCATACATACATACATATATATATTATATATATATGCAATTAATTAATTATGTCCCACCTAAATTAAACTCGTGTACTCATGTACTCAACTACATGGTGTCATTTCATTTTTGGGAATTATTCTAGCATTACTGTCTCTTAGGACCCATTGTTTTTATAGCCCAAAATATTATAGGTTTGTGGTTTGGATCCATTTTCGAGGAACAATGTAGGCCCCATTGTGTTTATAGCCCAAATCTATATAGGTTTGCGGTTTTGAACTTTTGATCTCTTTGGTCTTGAAGACCCATCATCATTAGGTATGGTGCGCTAATTATTAAACTGGCTGGGTTTCACTATTTTTTATTTTTTTTTCACATGTGCAATAAAAGAACAAGCGGTACGCATAAATTACATAATACATATATTGAAGCCTACCTTCATTTTTAACAAATTATTCAATATATTCGAAGAGAGTGATTGTGAACTTAATTAATTCATGAGAATATCCTTCATTAGGCTACCATATTTGTTTGGCATATATTGTGAATTAATATATATATATATATATATATATATATATATATATATATATATATATTCATTAATTAATTGTATTTTAACACTGATGCTATAGATATTGATGCTACTTATACAAGTATCTAATATTGCTACTTGTCATGGTACTTTGTAGCATTCTACCAATATAAGTATCTAATGCTACTTGTCAAATTTTAGATGGTTTTGCTCTAATTTTATTTTATTTACAATATTTACATTTTATTATTCAACTAACTTCTTGCTTTTAATTTATTTTTTCAGCTTCTTTGATTGTGATAATAATATAGATGGTAGACCTAATGGAAGTAGAGTTTATAGAGACGATACCAATGCTCCTACACTAGTGGGTACTTCCACCCCTAGAGTCCCATCTAGGACAGCATCTAGAGTAGTTATTTCCTGTACAAGTAGTTGACTCCTAGTAGATATAGAAGGAGAAGATGAAGATATGTTCAATGAAGAGGAGGATATGACAGAGATGTCCATTGAGCATGGTCAACCACCACGGGCATCTAAAAAACGGTCGTGGACGTGGGAACATTTTACTAAAATTCCTGATGATCGTGCAAACTCGCAAACAATATGCTACTATTGTGGGCAACTTTGTGGGTGCCATTTGAAGTAATGTAAGCCACCAATGTATTAATAGCACATCTTAATAGTTACCAGCGCTATAAGATCACGAAGGGATTGGTGGCCACTGATTAGACCAAATTTAGTTACGAAACTCAAATGGCAACTGATGGTACCGATACAACTGTTAAGAAGCTTACAATCCCTCAATACAACGAGAAGATGTTACAGAAAATACTTGTAGAGATGATCATTACTGATGAAATGCCTTTGACCACAGTTGACAAAAAATGCTTCAACAAATTTGTGCGCACTCTTGGGCCACGTTTTCCCATACCTTCACGATATATGGTTATGCGAGATTGTTTGAAGCGACATATGAAGGAGATTTTAAGTCGAACTAGCCAGAGAGTATCATTTACCACTAATACATGGACGCCCATACAGAATGTGGGCTACATGTGTATCACAGCCCACTTTATAGACATTGAGTGGACGCTGTATAAGCAAATAATTAGATTTAAAGAGATTGTTGATCACAATAGTGCATTCATTGATACAATGCTGGATGATTGTATTCAGGAATGGGGAATTAAAAAAATCCTTTGTATCATAGTTGACAATGTCAGTGCCAATAACACTGCAATTGAGTGGTTCAAGGGGAATACGATGCTAAAAGATGATATCATTCGTGGAAAACGAGTTTATACATTTTCGATATTGTGCTCATATCATCAATCTCATAGTTTCTAAGGAATTGAAGGAGGTTGATAATTCCATTACCAAAGTCCACAACATTGTGAGATATGTGAGAGTTTCTCCCCAAAGGCTTGGCAAGTTTAAAGCGATAGCCGAACAGCTTCAGATTCCATGTTCTGCCATGTTGTGCCTAGATGTTCCCACTCAATAGAACTCGACATATATAATGTTGGAAGTGGCATAGAAGTACAAAAGAGCATTCTTGCGGATGGAGCTCGAGAATGGGGGTCTAAGGTATGCTTTGATGGAGTCTACTAGGGGACAAAAGGGGACTCGATGCGCCGAATGCAGTTGATTGGGCAAATGTGAAGTGTTTTGTTGATTTTTTGAAGTCATTTTATGATAAAACTATGCGGATATTTGGATCCAAATATTGTACTGCGAACTTGTACTTCGACGAGCTTTCAAGGCTTCATGACCACTTGCAACAAAGTTATGCTAACACTAAGGGATTGTTATTTGCTACGGTTATGAGGATGAAATCTAAATATGATAAATATTGGGGAATATTGTGAAGATAAATAGATTATTACTTGTAGTTGCAATCCTTGATCCCCAATATAAGTTGAAAATTATAGAATTTTGGATTATTGATGTCCTTGGGGAAGAGAAGGCTAAAGAGTTTATTAGAGAGTTGAGAAATGATATTGATGACTTATATAGTCGCTACAACAATAGTGCTCAACCTACTCCGGCAAGTGGTAACCATAGCTCCTCACACCCAACCAACTTGACTTCTTTCTTAGATGACAGAGGTGCAGATCTTTTATCACCATTGATGCAGCGATATCATCAAAAGCTTGCATCGAGGAATATTATGCAGTGTAGGTCTGAGGTTAGGTATGAGGTTGAGCATTATATGATGGAAGATGTCGAGACACCTAGTGATGCATTTTAGTTATTAATTTGGTTGAAAGTTAATTCCACCAAGTATCCTATTCTTTCCCGAATAGCCCGAGATCTGCTAGCTATTCCTATCACTACGGTTGCCTCTAAGTCAACGTTTAGCACTGGAGGTCGTGTATTGAATGCTTATCAGAGTTCATTGTCACTGAAAATTGTGGAGGCCCTCATTTGCATATAGAACTAGCTATGTGAAATGCCCATTGGAGTAGATATCATTGATCCCGAGAGCTATAAATTTGAATCATATAACTTTATAGTTTATATGCTTTTAATTGATAATTTAAATATTTGTAATGCTTTAATTATTTAACTTCTAATTTTTATGATTTTGTAAACCTACTTGTGGACCCTAGCATGATTGCGGATGAGTGATGATTGAGAGTTTTACAAGTTACATGGATGAAGAGTTCTGTTTATGTGTTGTAGTGATACTATTTAGGTATTATATTAGTATATTTAAATCATTTAAAATATTGTTGATCATTTCATAATTCATACTATATTTTTTTAAAGTATTTTCAGTCCTTCGGATGCATTATTTTGCAGATAAAAGCTGATGAGGACGGCTGGTAGTGGCTTTAACTTCAAGAATCAAGACTTTATTCATTTCTCGACTTTAATTTATGTTGTCATATGACATATTATATTATTGTGTTCTTCAATCTTCAATTACTACTCTTTGATTTTGTAATGTATGTAATTTAATCATTTTCATTTGTATTTAAGTTTTTATTATTTTTTTACAACATTTTTTTGAAATTGGAAGTCAATTAGGTTGTTGGCTCTTGGATTAGGCATGGGCCTTTGGAGGTGAGCCTTAGCCCAATCCTACTCCAATCAGAGTTCTCAACTTCAATCAGATTCGAACTCCGACTTCGAGTCGAAGTATCCGTCAAAGTCGGAGCACAGCCCTAACCTAACATTTCCAATTTGGAAAATGTAACCGTGTGTTATAATAATTTTAAAAATCATGTGTGATGTATAAATAATGAGAAAAATTTTTCATATATCATACATGCAAAAAAAAGTTTACACTTATACACACTACTTTCATTTAAAAAAAAAAACAGAATATAAAAAAAAGGTTGAGTAGAAGTTATAATATAGTCGTGTCTATACTATTTTTTTAATAAATAAATACTTATAAAAAACTATTTTTGCAATAAAGCTTAGGCTTTATATTTTAGATTATTAAAATTATGCTTTTAAACTAATAAAAACAAAATTTTATACTTATTTTAACTATCATAATTGAGTTAAGATAAAATTTAATAATTTTAATAAATAATTCAATTGCATGTAGGTTATAATCTCGAAAATTTTATAAAATCTGTTGTGATTTCAAGATGTAATATATAAATATATATATATATATATATATATATATATATATATATATATATATATATTGTGTGTCTGTATAAATAACATAGACATAACTATTTTATAATTTTTACAGAAGTTCTCAATAAATATTATTATTTTTTTGAATTTATCTGAAACTTGTTTGAACTTAATGTGTTTGAATTTAAAAATAGCAATATTTTATTTAAATTTTGGAAATTATAAAATAATTAAAAGTATTCGTAATAATTAACTTTTTATGAGCGAAAGTTTTGCCTGCTGGAAAGAAGGTAAAAAGGAAAAAGGAGTGAAATTTGGTGTATGGTAGAGACGATAGTAGACTCGCAAGAATTATCATGTACATAATAGTGACTTTTGGTGAAAAACGTCTCTACTTCGGGATTAAATTCATAGCTAATTCGGTTGCTTGCTTTTGGCTGTGTATAATGTTCAACTGTATTAGTAATTGGTGGTAAGTAGTTGCTGCCATATCCATGCATTCGTACTTGAGTAATAATGTCTATATAACACACTTCACAATACATTTTACAACACATATATTAAAATGAAGGTATTTTTATAAAGTGATATTAATTTTATAAAATATTTTACAAAAATACACTTCATTTTAAAATATAGTTGTGTAATGTGTTGTAAAAAGTATTGTATTTATCATTTTTCTTTGGACATATGTATACTGAAGAGACAGAGAGATTGAGTTTGTTTGGAGTATTACAGTAGTTGTATTTTTGTTTTGGCTTGGACATAACATTATAATACATTTTGGGATGAACAAAAAAAGCAACATGACCGAAGTTTTTTATCCGACCCGAAAACCCTAACAAATTATATGTAAAAAAGGGAACTAGAATTACCTGTACATGTTATGCTTTTCATCGGATAATACCCGATACCCTTTTATTAACCAAAAGTGAGATAAGAATGTCCGAACGAGGAGAACAAAAATAAACACAAGCTCTGGATGCAGGCAATACAATTTCTACCTCCCTAGGAACCCCAACGACAAGTTCCGACCACAAGGGTAGCAATAATATGAGCAACATCACCACCAACAACAACAACTTGAAGGTGAGGGTGGGGAGCATGAATAAATGGGCCCAGGCAACAACGGAAGAAGTCGGTCGCATTAACACCGTCAATAGCCACAATCTCCCAATCCTTCGATTTCTCCATCTCAATATCGAGGGAGGAGCTCTTTAAAGGGTAATTGAGAAATGAACTCTACTACTGTTAGTATTGCATGTACATCCGAGGCAAGATGCACAAGAAGGTGTGGATCGCCGCCAGGGTCATCATCCTCGAAACCTCATGGGACTCATGGACTATTAGGACAAATGCACGTGCGAGATGCAAAGGGTGTTAAATCCACCCTAAGTGTGAACCCTCACACATGCACCGAATCCTCACACATGCACCGTTTTGAAATTTGTTGTATTAGGCACCGTTTGGTAAGTTAGGTGCAAAATTTCTGCAGCAAATTGCTGCACCGAATTGTGGACAGTGAGGTTCCCTCTCCTATAAAAGGAGAGCTTCAGCTCATGTAATTGCAGGGGGCAACAAGAGAGAAGCCAAGAGGGAAAGAAAAATAGAGAGAAAGAGAGGGTACGTGAGAGAGTTGAGAGTTTTGTAAAATTTTTACAAACTCAGTAAAAGAGGCTCCAGTGGACGTAGGCAATTTGCTGAACCACTTAAATATTGTTTTGTGTGATTTTCGGGCAGGTTTGGAGGTCCAACAATTGGTATCAGAGCCCTGGTTCGAAGCTGTCTGAAAATTCAAGTTGTTCAAAATCAATTTTTGACAACTGCAGGGTGTTCCTTGCGTCGAGACGAATTCGTTGCCGCAAACGGAATCGAAAACGGAGGTCGGAAGAGCCTACACGCGCCCCTAGAAGCTCAGCGCGTGCATCTGCTGCAACTCACGCTCCCCCACGCGCATCGGAGGTTGAAGACGACTGCAACACATGCGCCCACGCGCCCTCACGCGCTCCAGAGGAAGAAGACGCGTGAAGGACACGCGCCCACGCGCCCCCACGCGCCCTCCAGAGGTTCAGCGCGTGTTACACACGCGCCTCACGCGCCCCCAGTCGCCCCAGCAGCCTGTAGCGCGTGTATCCCACGCGCCCACGCGCCCCACTTGCACTGTAGCCCGCGCGTGTAACTCACGCGCCAGACGATCAGAGCCGTCCGATTTCGAGATCCATTTCGGCTTGATCTAGGCCATTTGGAGTCCAATTTCAACAATCAAATAGTGCTTTCCTACTATTTGGATCGTTCCGGACTCATCCGTACGGTTAGAATTTTGAAATTTTGATTCTAAATTTTTTAAATTCAAATGGAAGGATCTGGAAGAGATAGGGACACTGGAAATGCCAGTAGCTCTGGACGTAGGTCCACAGTTTCAAATGCCAAGTTTGAAGTAGAGAAATTCGATGGAACAACCAATTTCGGCATGTGGCAGTGTGAGGTTATGGATGTGTTGATCCAACAAGAGTTGGATATTGCTTTGGAGGAGAAGCCAGATGAGATGACTGAGAAGGATTGGAGGAAGCTTAATACCCAAGCTTGCAGTACAATCCGGTTATGCCTTACCAAAGAGCAGAAGTATTTTGTCATGAGAGAGACAAATGCTAGGGAACTTTGGAAGAAATTGGAGGACAAGTTCATGAAGAAGAGCATTGAGAGCCGTCTGCACTTGAAGAAAAAGCTCTTCAGATTCCAATTTCGTGAAGGTATTTCCATGTCTGAGCATCTAAATAGTTACAACCAAATTCTTGCTGATTTGTTAAACTTGGATGTTGAAATCCAAGACGAAGATAAGGCTTTACTGCTGTTAAATTCCTTGCCTGATACATATGATCATTTAGTTACTACTCTATTGTATGGGAAGGAAAAGATCAGTTTTAATGATGTATCCAGCTCTTTGATTAGCAATGAGTACCGCAAAAAGGATAAGCAGGTACATCAAGATACATCAAGTGAAGCGCTAACAGCAAGGGGGAGACCACAGTCAAGGAATCCCGGAAGGAGGAAAGGTTTTCACTCGAAAACCCGGGCCACATCACGTGGTCCATCAGTCGGCAGAAAACTCGCCAAAGATGAGTGTTCCTTTTGTCACAACAAAGGACACTGGAAGAAGGATTGTCCCAAGCTGAAGGGACAACAGCAGAATCAACCCACCACAGCCAATGTCGTGGACAGAGATGACGAGTCAGATTTTGCCTTGGCAAGTTCATCATCCATTTGTCATTCCGATGAATGGATTATGGATTCCGGATGTACCTATCATATGTGTCCCAATCGGGACTGGTTTACTGACTTCACAAAAATTGATGGTGGAGCGGTACTTATGGGCAATGATAGTGCCTGTAAGACTCAGGGAATAGGTAGCATTCGGTTAAAGCTGCACGATGGCAGCGTCAAGACTCTGACAGAAGTTCGGTATGTTCCGGACTTGCGGAAGAATCTCATCTCACTGGGATCTCTGGATTCAAAGGGATTCAGGATCACCATTGAAGACGGAACTCTCAAAGTACTAATGGGAGTTCAGGTGGCAATGAAGGGTTTGAGGCGAGGAAACCTGTACTTCTTGCAAGGAAGTACTGCTGATGGAAGAGCTTCCACATGCTGTGAGAAGCTAGATCAGACTGATGCTGACACCACCAGTCTTTGGCATATGCGGATGGGACACGCCGGAGAAAAAGCTTTGCAAACACTGGTGAAGCAAGGCTTACTCAAAGGTGCCAAGACTGGAAAACTGTCCTTCTGTGAGCACTGTGTATTAGGGAAGCAGAAGCGGATCAAGTTCGGAACCGCTGTACACAATACACAGGGAATTCTTGACTATGTACACTCCGACGTTTGGGGACCTACCCAAAATGCATCTTTGGGAGGTAAGCATTGGTTTGTAACATTTGTAGATGATTATTCTCGTCGTGTATGGGTATATACGATGAAGAGTAAAGATGAAGTGCTGAAAATCTTCCTTGATTGGAAGAAAATGGTTGAAACTCAGACCGGCAGAAAGATCAAGCGGCTCAGATCTGATAATGGAGGTGAGTACACTTCAGATCCCTTCATGGAAGTATGCCGGAGAGAGGGTATTATCAGACACTTCACGGTTCGAGGTACACCGCAGCAGAACGGTGTGGCAGAACGAATGAATCGTACTTTACTAGAGAAAGTGCGATGTATGTTGCTGGATGCTGGATTCAGTAAACAATTTTGGGCGGAAGCTGTGACCTATGCCTGCCACCTCATCAACCGACTACCCGCAGCTGCCAATGATGGGAAGACGCCCATTGAAATGTGGAGAGGTAAACATGCTACTGATTATGATTTTTTACACGTTTTCGGATGTCCTGCTTACTATCATGCTAAAGAAAGTAAGCTTGATCCTAGAGCTAAGAAAGCAAAATTCTTAGGCTTCAGTACTGGTGTAAAAGGATATAGACTCTGGTGCATAGAGTCTAAAAAGGTAATAATCAGTAGAGATGTTACTTTCAACGAATCTGAAATGCTTAAGTCACATAAGCATAAAGATTCCAAAGATGGCAGCAATGATGGCGAAATATCAGATGATTTGCAGACTGTGAAGTTTATTACTTCAATGAATTCGGGAAAGCATGGACAAGATGAAGTTGATAGTCCAGTCACAGTACCTCCAAGTCAACCCGAATCAATAGCAACCAACAGACCGAGACGAGAGAAACGTGTTCCGACACGTTTAGCAGACTATGTGACATATGCATTACCAGCTGAAGGGGGTGAGATCCCAACCACTTACAAAGAAGCCATACAGTCCAGTGAACAAGTGGAATGGACAAAGGCTATGAATGAAGAGATGCAGTCTCTTCACCAGAATCAGACTTGGGAGCTTGTGCCGCTTCCCAAAGGAAAGAAGACGATTGGCTGTAAGTGGATCTTCAATCAGAAAGATGATCAAGGTGCTAAAAATGGAGTGCGATACAAAGCAAGGTTGGTAGCCAAGGGCTACGCTCAGACAGAGGGAATTGACTACAGTGAAGTATTCTCTCCTGTTGTGAAGCATTCATCCATTCGGATATTGCTAGCTTTGGTTGCACAATATGACCTTGAGTTAGCACAACTTGATGTGAAAACAGCTTTCTTACATGGTGATCTGGAAGAGGAGATTTATCTGTCTCAACCAGAAGGATTCAAAGAAGCTGGCAAAGAAAATTGGGTATGCAGTCTGAAGAAATCTCTCTATGGCTTGAAGCAGTCACCTCGGCAATGGTATAAACGGTTTGACCGTTTTATGATGGATCTGAAATACACTCGTTGCCAATACGATCATTGTGTATATTTCAGAAAACTTGCAAATGGATCTTTCATTTATTTGCTTTTATATGTAGATGATATGTTAATAGCATGTAAAAGCAAGGGGGAGATAGATCGTTTAAAAACTCAGTTAAGTCATGAGTTTGAAATGAAAGATCTAGGAGAAGCACGGAAAATATTGGGGATGGAGATCAACAGAGATAGGGTGAAAGGCACAGTTCACCTTACTCAGAAGCAGTATCTGAAGAAAGTACTGAAACGCTTCAACATCGACTCGAAGACGAAGCCGGTAAGTACTCCTATGGCCCCATATTTCAAGCTCAGTGCATTGCAGTCTCCTAAAACTGATGAAGATCGGGACTACATGAGGAATGTCCCATATGCAAGTGTTGTTGGAAGCTTAATGTATGCCATGGTGTGTACACGACCTGATATCTCCCAGGCCGTCAGCTTAGTTAGTCGCTATATGCATAATCCTGGAAAGGTTCATTGGCATGCGGCTAAGTGGATTCTACGGTATATTTCAGGAACCGTAGATGTTGGTTTAAAGTTCGAGAAGAGTGAAGATAGTCTGGTTACTGGATATGTTGACTCAGACTATGCAGGTGATCTTGACAAACGACGATCAACAACTGGATATGTGTTCACTATGGGTGGAGGACCAGTTAGTTGGCGTTCAACTTTGCAGTCAACAATTGCACTATCATCAACTGAGGCTGAATACATGGCTGTAACAGAAGCCATGAAAGAAGCTATCTGGTTACAAGGATTGGTAACAGATTTGGGTTTTAAGCAGCAACAGGTTACCGTTCACTGTGATAGTCAAAGTGCAATTCACTTGGCAAAGAATCAAGTATATCATTCTCGAACAAAACATATAGATGTCCGATTTCACTTTGTACGTGAAATATTAGAAGAAGAGGACATCAGACTTCAGAAGATTGGCACTGAAGATAATCCAGCAGATATGTTGACGAAAGTCGTCACAGGGACCAAGTTCCAACATTGTTTGGACTTGATCAATATCATACACTGCTGAGCACCCTCGGGTGCATTGGAGCGCATTCGACAGCTGAAGTCTCTCATGTCAAAGAATGAGGTGCATTCATTTGAAGAATGAATCAGTTTGTAAGCAGCCTCATATGGCACACTTGGGTGGAGGGGGTGATTGTTAAATCCACCCTAAGTGTGAACCCTCACACATGCACCGAATCCTCACACATGCACCGTTTTGAAATTTGTTGTATTAGGCACCGTTTGGTGAGTTAGGTGCAAAATTTCTGCAGCAAATTGTTGCACCGAATTGTGGACAGTGAGGTTCCCTCTCCTATAAAAGGAGAGCTTCAGCTCATGTAATTGCAGGGGGCAACAAGAGAGAAGCCAAGAGGGAAAGAAAAATAGAGAGAAAGAGAGGGTACGTGAGAGAGTTGAGAGTTTTGTAAAATTTTTACAAACTCAGTAAAAGAGGCTCCAGTGGACGTAGGCAATTTGCTGAACCACTTAAATATTGTTTTGTGTGATTTTCGGGCAGGTTTGGAGGTCCAACAAAGGGTGTGCCATGGAAGGACTTGTGGTATAAGAAAGATGGTTTTGGGTTTGAAGTGAGGGTGGTGGCCTTTTCTTTTTGTCAGAAGAAAAATCTACTAGCTAGGTACAGTCTGTTCAATGTATACATTATAAGAAAATTCTTCTTATCAACCTCACACTTCACACACTACATTTATTTTAATTTTTTTTTCATTTTTTCTATAATAAATATGTAGTGTGTAAATGATAAATAGAATAATTAAATTAGTTTAACAATAATAAAATAAAATAAAAAATAATACAAATAAAAAATAATATTTTAATATATAAAGTGTGTGATATAGAATGATGTGTAGCATTCCTCCACATTATATTTATATCTCTTCAACAACTCATTATATTTATATTTATATTTATATCTCATTTAGTTTTAAAATCTCATATGTAACGTACAGATTCGGCAGAGCCATGGGCCAAGCCACCTGCCCAACTTCGCTGCCTCACTATCCACGAAATAGGGGCAGTATTTGTCCTCTAAGAGAAGCACTTCCTAGGCCCATTTAGTTTTAAAGCCTCATATGTAACGTTTCTACTTTCTGATACTACTACGAACAATATGAAAGTGTTCTGTCCTAGTATTTGTCCTAGTCTTGTTCAATAATACTATAGGGGTTCGCAATGTTCTGTCCTAGTATTTAAATAATTTTTCTTTTTTTTTTTGAAAAAAGGTCGGATTGGAATATCCAATTCTTCCGAAAGTATTTTTGGATCAGGTAATCAATTAAAAGGGTAATCGGCTAAACGGAATGATCCTTATTCCAAGTTGAGTGAACAATCTTAAATACATTTAAAATGTTTATATAAAGCAATGAATTGAATCTAGAACTTAAATTAAAAGAAAGATAGATACGTGAATTGAATCTTGTCTGAAAGCATTCAGCACACCGTCTGTTTATAAATGGTAACTTTCCATACCTGAGATGGGGAGCATAGCATTCATCATCTCAGATAGTCTCTAAATACAAGGGGAACCCCTAGTGTATTACATCCTACAACTCCCATTTATGGCGCATTCCGACTGCGAGGACCTTCCAGCCCTTCAACGTTTTGTTCTTCTTCTTTTTTTAACTGTTTTTGCACCTTTGACTATCGTACTCAGCCCTAGGGGCCGTACTCAATTTGTACCTTTTTATTCCACTGGAATTAGATGAAAGACATTATCTCCAGCTTAAAGAAGATGAACAGAGCAATCTAAGTTGCAGAAGGACCATCTAAAGAGGGCCTAGAAAAGACCCGTTCTCACTCTGCTCATTCCACCTGTCAACCTGCATTACTTTAAGATAAAAGCAAAAATAGTAAGATAAAATGGCAGAACTTGTTCAATTATCTGTTATGTATTGGCTACAAATTCAAGCACTAGGGGAAATATATAGGGTAAGAACCGTGAAGTGAGAAGACGGCACATGCGTAATATATAGCGAGGACCCAACCAAATGGCACGATAATTCTATTGTAATAGACAGCTTTTGTCCAAGCTGCTGAATTCGTAAATATAAAAAGCTTTCAATGGTAATGTTGGTGAACACAGTGCTGAGGAATCCAATCTAGGGAATAAAGGGAGTAGATGAATGAATACGAAAATAATTATAATAGAAAAAGAGTACCTCCATTCCTAATATCCTATATGTCTCCATATTAAAAAAGTTAAAATCATTGAATCCAGGGACTTGGGAAGTGCCTTGCACCCCCCACCACCTCTTGCACAATATCTTTAGACAACCACCAAACTTATAACACCAACTAATAACTGAACAAACTGGTGCTTAATTAACCAGCAAAGCTAATAAACTAGACCAAAAAAATTTAAAAGGGTGTGACTATGCTTTATGACACGCGTAATGAATTCAAAAGCCTAATGTCTTTATTAATCATTTGATAAATTGCATTATCAGATAAGTGGACAAATAATTATATGTTCAGTCAATTATGGCAATACAATAAGCTAGAAGTACTCACCCATTCACCAGGGCAGATGGAACGATAATACTTGGCAAACTTCTCACATTTACCAGACTCCTCAGCTTTTGCTGCCAAGCACCTGCAATTGATGTTCGCTTTTAAAAAAGAAGGGGAAAAAAAGAACTCAGCTAATAAGTTTCCTGTTAAAATCAATTGCAAGTAAGTAAAATGTGCCTGTGAAACTCAACGTAGCGTGTGAAACAGTGTCTGGTTTGATTTGTCGTAGGGAATAGAAAATCAGCAGGGGCTGCTTTCAGCTCAATCTGGGAGTTAAATTAGTTAATGTCAGAAACATAGAATAAGCATAGAATTTAACAAGTAACAACCATAATTAACGTGTCTCAAGCTTAATCATTGTAGTGGAAAAATAAAAAAATAAAAACACACTACAACATTTTGTGGCTTTTGCCACGAGTTCTTTTTCTATGGCTACCTATTGTGGAAAAAAGTGACATTTTGCCACCAAAATATTTGGAGAGAATAAACATAGGCTTTTTTCCATGAAATTGTCCTGGTCAATAATGTTTGATAGCAAAAGATTTTTCTCTAACATGTCTGTAGTTTTTGTCATCAACTTGTTTTCCGGATAATAAATATGGGCAACATATGGGCCTTTAGTAGAAAAATAATTATTGTGACGAGTTAAATTGACTTTTTACCACGTATTAAAGTTGCCGCAAAAAACTATTTAACTTGTACCATCATCATCGTGGCTTATTGTTTTTGCCTGCTATTAAATAAGTAATTCCCACAAATATTATTAGCCACAAAAATCTCTACATATTTTTAAATAAAGGAATACTATACATCAGCCTACTGTATACCCCACACCTGACGTCGATTATCTTTCTTTTATTTTTTTTTAGAGATTTATTTTAAATATTTAAAAGATTAATTCTTTTGTTTAAAATTTATCGGATTTCTCACTAGATTTATTTTATGATTTTTTTTAGTTGTGAAAATTATTTTGATGTGCTTTCTTGTTATTAATTTTTATTTTGTAGTTAATAGATTTTATTATTTTATTTTATTAGATCACTGCATTTAAATTATATTATTTAAATTTACCATTATGAAATCTTTTTCGTTAGGTCTATTTTGAGACTCAGATTAAAAAAACTGCACCTTATTTATTTCCCTTTATTTTTTTCTTTCCCTCATTTTCTTTTTCCTTTTTTCTTTTTTCTTTTTCTTTTTTTCTTTCTTCTTTCTTCTTTCTTTTTTCTTCTTTCTTTTTCTTTTTCTCCTACTTATTTCTCCCCCAGCCCGTGCGCGACCCAACCTTCCGTTTCGCCATCCTCCACCTAGCCACGCCGTGCGCTGCCTTCCAGCGACACCGCTCAGCCCACCAGCTCCGTCACACTCCGATGACCTTCCCCACTCCAACCTCTCTTCCCCACGCTCTCTCTCTCCTTCTCGTTGGCCATGCGAAACCCATTCGGATTGTGGGTTGTTGCGCCGCCATGCGCCACCCATTTCTTTCGCCGTTACTCTCATTCTCTTCCCCATCAACTGGCGACCTCACCCCTCTATTTTTAGCCCCTCTCGCACCGCCAAACTCCACCATGTATGGCTGCAAGCCGCGGCCCAAAGTCCTCCCCGCGCCACCATCGCACCACCATTGGCCACCATCTTCTCACCATTTCATTACCGGTCCTCTAGCAACCCAAACCACCCTTTCCCAGCCCCGATCCGCCACCTTTACAGCCCCACCCTTCACCTCCTGTAAGTCCTCCTCTACGTTATTTTGGTTTTTCTTTGTAATATAATTGTTGGTTCTAAGTGCTTGGTTTTTCTCAAGTAGGTAGAACTTAAAGTGGGTTGGTGATAATTAATCCTTATATTTCATTCGTTTTGCATTTGAAATGAGAATGATTCACTTGGTATAAATTGAATTGATTCTGTATATGTGGAGGCCAATAACTTGTAGTTTATACCAGTTAAACCCTTTCAAGTGTGATATTAGCTAACTTGGGATATTTGATTGTTTTCAGAAACTGTAATGGTAAAGATATGTCCAACTTCTTTAATAACAATTGTACTACTAATGTTCAGCAGGTTAGTTCAATGCAAGGCTACAAGTTTTGTTTGAATATGATCTAATAACAAACATGTCTTTTACTAGGATATTCACATGAAATGGTAGTGGAGTTGGAAGGAATTGGTGGTGGTGGAAAGATGCAGCTAGAGGCTTGTTCCTTAACTATAGTTACTATAAGTTGTTCCTTTATGCTTTTGAAATCAATTTCTTATTGAGTGATTGTTGTCTTAGGAATCAGATAATGGCAAGAACTTGGTTTGTGTGGACATTCTGTTGCTTTTTGTACATTTTTTATAGAATACTTGTAGTTGTAACTTGTTTCTTTGACTACAGTTATTTTCTTGCGCTAAGACACACAATAGAGGAAGTGATTGCTGCATGCATAGTGTTTAACAAAACATGGTTGGTTTACAGAATTTGGGCCTCATGATATTTGTTAAATTCAAAAGCCAAAATTAGAGAGTATATATGTCTAGCATCAGTGGCTAGGAAACTTAGTGTTTTGCATAATTTCAACCTTATATTGTTCTAAGTTAAGAGAAAGGGCACTTGAAAATTACTAGATATGTCAATAAAATAATCGATATGTTAATAAAGTCCAATCCAATGAAATAATATATATATCAATAACATTAGTCCTAAGTTTTCTTACCTGCACAACCAGACATATTCTTACTCCCCAAGTTCATGCACAAGTTATGGTTGTTTTAGAGACCATACATGAAATTGGAAGGCGGACATTCATGATTAAACTATGAGTGTTTACAACTCAACATAGATGGATATTTTGTCCGAAAAAATGAAATTATTTTTTACATTTTACTGTTTGGATTTCTGAACATGCTTAGCTAACTGTTATTTTTATCACATTCCAGGAAGCTTAGTAGTAAGGATGCTTAGCTACTATTTTTTCTTGTTAGATTTCCTTTCTCTGAATTTTGCACTTTTAATAGTCATGAGCTATTTATATTTTGTCATGTTTATATGTTGACAGGAAAATATCAAGATAGAAGCAAGAAATTGAAAAATGGCCTCTCAGACGCCCTGAAGTTAGTACCCCTTTTTTTGCTTTTGCCACTAGCTATAGGTCAATCACTTTCTGTCTCCATATTGGTTTTAATTTATATGTTTTTATTTTATCCTAACATTCAGGGTTGTATCACTGGAATATAATGCTTTATTTATTTTGCTTATGTGGGCTATGGAGTTTTGAATTGATTTAGATCTCCTCTTCCTTTCATGTAGATTCTGCACTGTCACCTACCTCCAACAAACTTGGTGGCTTGAAAACATATGTTCTGTTTTGATTGTATGTCAGCCTTATGTTTTGGCTTGAGTTCAAGTGGACTATGGATTTAGTAATAGCATGTTCATGGGTTTCGAGAGTAATTTCAAATTGTAGTGGACAGATTTAATATTTACTCATTAATTACACTAGTATTTGTCCAATGAGCGTAGAAATAGTGGGTAAATTATTATTGCTCATGAATTATATGCCACGAGCCTCTCACCAGGAAATTTGGTGGAAAAATATTTGTTCTCACATACTCCCTACTTTTTTCGACTAATTATTCTCACGGAAATGAGTTCTTTCGACAAATATAGAGGTGACTAAAACATATTTATCACCAGACAGTGTCAATAAAATATGCATAATAGTCATGATTTAGGGAGTGGCCAAAAACTTTATACCACTAAATGTGTGACAAAATTATACATGATTAATACACTTTTTCGGACTGCGGTTTTGGTGACAATTGATGTTACTGTCACCACAAAGGGCTAGGTTTCTGTCTCCATTTGCCACAGATGAAAATAGGTTTTGCTACAACTTCTAATCGTGACAAAAGGTAGTTTTTTCCCATGAATTAACTTTTTCATGGGAAAAGTTTATTGCTCATGAATTATATGCCACCAACGTCTCACGAACAAAATTAGTGACAAAAGATTTTTTCTCACATAGTCCCCACTTATTTCGACCAAATTCTCTTGTGAGAAAAACCAATATTAGTTGTAGTGACATTCAAATCAGATTTAAAACCCATACATGAGCATGGCATACAATATATGAACTCTAGCACCTTTGACCCATATGGCATTGTAACAACCCGATCTAATGTTATTTGAGACTGGATAAAGATAATTTTATTTGACCAGAATTATGTTTTAATGGACCGTATTGAATAAGCCCATGAGCTATTATTTATTGAAATTGACTAGGAATTGTAGTTAGGCCCATAGGCTCAAAAGTTCATTTTAAAGCCGTTAAAGTTTACTAAATTATTTTGGATGGCATTAACTGGCCAATATTTTTGAAAAGCCAATTGAAATTTATTGGATAATTTTGAATAGAGCACGGTCTCAAATTTTATTATAGTGGATTAATGGCTTTTATTGGACCCAATAATTGGATTCAAACCCATAAAATGGACCTAACCCATGAGACCCAAGACCTAACCCGCATATATATAACCCGTTAGTCCCATGCAGTAGTCTTCTTCCTCACAAAACTAGGGTTGTCACACCATAGCCTCAGTCCATGACACGTAGCACAGACCCCTTAGCCTCCATTGCACCATCACGTAGCACGTATCCCATGCTAGCCGCCTTCCAAATCGCATGTCCTCTCCTCCACGCTGCAACTTCACGGCTTTCTCTTCTAAGCCGCTCGTCCAACCGCCAGTGAAAAACAGGCCCCTTCCCGTCATCAACCACCACTATCCACCATCCTCACAGCAAGCCTCCACTGTACCTGCACCACGCAAGCCGCAACACTCCACTAGGTTGCAACCGTACAAAACAGCCACTCCCAACGTGTTTCGGCCAACCACTGCACGCCTTTTGCACCAACCACCATACACCACCACCACACAGCAACACCTCCCTCCCACCCAGACCACCACGAGCCACCCACTGCCAGAAGCAACCACCCAGCACCGCAAATCGAGAGCAATGGAAGCCACCATGGAGGAGCCCCGTTGTTTCACGACCAAAAGAAGCCCGCGTCCCAGCGTGATTAATCGCTGCACCACCCTCGGTCCTCCATTGCTGCACCTCCTCCTCGGCCTCGGACCAGCCCACGTTGCTCAGCAAGAGATCCAAGCCAATGCCACCGTAAGCAACCAACAGAAATGCCCCTGCTTTATAATTCCGAAACAAATCACCTCCAAGCCATGTGAATCTGCACCGAACAACACCATGTCAAGCATCTACCACCTACTTGAGCACCCCTTGAACCACCGTGCACTGCCCATCGATCGCGCCACCCATGTTCCACTATGAACACTGCACTAGTTAGTAAGCCTCGACCACGCACCATTCAAAAGTGAAGCCCACCTGCACCTTCGGCTCAACCCCCTTGGACCACCAGCCATTGCTCCACGCCAAAAAACAACCACCCTCTACCACCACACCACTGCTCGGTGTAAGAGAAAATAGCCCTGTCCAATTAGTGTTGAACGTATGGTTTATTATTTATGATGAGTTACTACAATAAAATTAAGGGAAACATGGGTTATTTAATGTATTTAGGGTTTTATGAAGATAGGATGGACCATTGCGACAGTGAAATTATGAGGATTTTAGGTTTTAAAAAAATATAGGTTATTTTAAGTGTTTCAAGTTTTAATTACAAAGTACGTATTTAATTAGAAATTGACATAAATTGCATGCTTATTTTATAGGTAATCGACTTCGCCCCAAAAATACTGAATTAACAGTACTACGAGGTAAATAGCGTGATCTTATCTTTACATGCACGTACAGTAAAAGACATGTCTTTTATAAAAGTATTACACATGTATTCCCTTTATTGGAAACCCCTTTTTTAGCATCTATGATGAAAGTGATTTTTTAATGTCATGTTAATATGTGTGACATGCACCATGATATGTTTTCATTTATGATTACGATAAGCTATGTCATGATGTATCTGTTCTAGATGCATCATGGTAAGAAAGATAAAAGATAAGTTATGAAAGAAGCTTTAAGAATGGATATAGATGCATGGTACCAATGCAATTATTGGTGAATGTGTAAGCCACGGACCTAAACGTGATCTACCATAGTATATTAGGACTACTTACAAATAAAAAAAATATTATGATAAGTTAAGACGATTCCCTTGTGGCCACAAGCAATGGGACCGATGCACAACCCTGCACATGGGGGTTAAGGTGTGTTGGCCATTTAAGAAAAAAAAAATACAAGTTTAATGAGTTATAAATGGTACATGTTACATGTTTATGTTAGTATAAGTGTAAGTATTAAGTATGCACGTCTTTCAATAAAACCTTATGTTTATTTTATGATATACTATTTATTGAATATTCGACTCACTTTTTTATATTTTTTCATGTTTTAACCACCCCAGGTGATCATCTTTATGAGGATATAGCTGCAGAACATAACTTGACTCAGAACGACGAAACAGAAGCCTAGGTCATGTAAAGAGGTTTTACGTTATGATTTTTATAGTACAAAATTTTGAGAAATTTTAATAAGTTCTTCCGCATATGCTCTTTTATATTTTCAGTATTTTAATCGAGAATGACTCTATGTATTATATGGAATCTTTTATACCTAGTGCTTCATTTAAAAGAAAAGTACTAACCCTTAGGAGTTGGCTTAAGTAGTCAAAGGCCTTGGTCTTTGTGGTATGCTCCCTCTAGATCTAAGATTCAAATTTTCTTAAGTGCAAATAATTTATAGGGGTCATCAGATTAGAGGTACTTCCCCTTGAATTAATCAAGGTGTACTTGCAAAAAATTCTTTGTCGAGGGCCTGTTCACCCCTGAGATTAGTCGGGACTAAGTTCTTGGACACACAATGTCAATAAATAAAAAATAAAAAACTAAAGACAATGTTAGTAGCACTCTGGTTCCCTTAGATTTCTAAAAATGATGTTATTCTTAACTATAGGGGGACGGGATGTTACAGGCATTCTAATACAACCACCATGGCCAAGCCCTCCCTTTTCTTTGATGCAATTCATTAACAATTTCAGATCGAACATTTTAAGAAAACCGGTTGAATCCTAGAGTCTATGAAAATAAAGAATGCCGAAAACATGTTATATTCGTCAATATCTTCTTCTTCTTCTCTTTTAAATGCAAGTTGCATTTTACATTACTCTTATGGGCGGGGGCCATTGTTTGTAACAGGCTAAATGTCCATGATTTTCTACTTTTTGTTGTAAACGCTAGTTAGGTACTTCTCATGTATATTCCATGTGTATTTG
Organism: Carya cathayensis; assembly: GCA_011037825.1. NCBI lineage: Eukaryota > Viridiplantae > Streptophyta > Magnoliopsida > Fagales > Juglandaceae > Carya > Carya cathayensis. Next base: position 331,235 of record QGSO01000375.1, read on the forward strand.
GACTTTGCCTACTTTTTTTTAATTGGCATTGAGTGTCCAAGAATAGCGTTCCAACTAATCCCATGGGTGCACAAGCATTGCCTACTTTTATGAATAAAACTTCTTGATTACCTATATAAAAAAAAATGTAAGTTGCATAGTGTGCATTAATCTTTAGTTCTATTGTACAGAGTCTATGTCTATAAACAACCACTAATATTCCCCGGAAACCAAGCTGCAATATCAATATCAAACTCACAAGAACAAAAACTTCCACCAAATCAGTCTAATCTCAGAATTTTTTACTGGGTGACATCAGAAACGATTTAATCTTTGACAAAAAAGAAAAAGCACATTGTACCCAGTGATTAATATTGAACATGAACATTAATAATTAGATCTTCAATTTTCTATAATCCACAATAATAAAACAATAATAAATAAATATGTAGCTTTATTTATCTGTTTGATAGAGAATCTGACCTGGTTATGAGAGAAGGATCACCCTAACAACTTTACCTCCAAGTGTCTCCCAATGGCTAGAAGCACAATAATATTGTAAGTGAGAACCCTTTAACCCCTCAGTGCTATTTATAGATTTCCGGCCATCATGAAATCTAGAGACTTTGTGTCCCACTATAACTCAATAAATTAAGTGATAAGATTGAGTTAATTTAAACCCATTAGATATGGGTGTGTGGGACAAAGAGTTTAAATAAAACTCTTACATTCTCTCACTTGGCCCATACTCCCATAAAAGAATATTTTCCGTTCATGAGTTTATTATAGGAAATTAATCATATTGCGCAAATTCATTTCCAAAAAACTTTCTTAGCTCAAAATACATTACATGAGTTCCATAATATCAATGTTAAATCAATTACCAATGCGAGTCATGGCGGCCCTCTGTTATATGACGAACAAATTCCCTTCCATGTACCACAATACCAATAACTAATTTAACATGATCTTTAATTGAGACGATTAAGGCAAATACCTTGATGCCTTGGGTTCCAGTTCATGTCTATTGTAGACATTATCTTGTCTTCATTCATCAACATCATTTAATGTACATATAAAGTGGAAAGACAAAAAAAAAAAAAAAAAAAACAGAAACAACCATAATAGATATATTTCAATGCCTAGTAACAAAATACTCAGCATATTAATGATCTATATAACATGTTCACATTATGGGTATAAGCATTTGAACCCATCTTTTCAACATGTTTTTTGAATTATAATCATTAACACACTATTGATATAGACATATTTGTTTCTGTTCTTTCTCCTTAACACTTGAGTATTTAAAATTTTATTAAATACTCATCATTCGGAAAAAAATACTCTGAGAAATTTTTGTCAAACATTCTTAGCGGCTTGGCTATAAGTCGACAATTCCAAGTCCTAAGATAAATTTCCTCAGTCAAATATTATAAAATGTGATCTCAAAACATACCACAAACTCAGTCCCTATTACACATGAAGCAGTAAAAGTTTTGCCTTATACTTTTCCATAAATAACTCTACTAGATAGTAAAATACATAACCATAACTGTATTTTTCATCATTAGAGTAATCCCATAAAATAGAGTCTGAATATCCAGTTACCTTAAGAATATCAGTTCTTCTTAAGACAATAATATAATCTTTAATTTCTTGCAAATAACGTACATTGTACTCTTTCACAACTTTTGGGTCAAGTATCATTGGGTTACTTTAGCAACAACCAAGGATGTTAACGATAAACCGATATTCAACTGTATACAAATTTGTGAAACCATCAAGTTCTTTATAACCATCTTATACAAATTTCTTTAACGACCTAATCAATTCGAGAATACTGTAAATACTGAGCATGCCACATTTATTTTTAAAATATCCATTTACCAGTAATTTTTCATGTAAAATTTTTTCAAACTTTATGCAACTATACTGAGATAATCCTAACAATCATTGTCTTGGTATTAAATTCAATCTCAATTACGAATGATATCTCCTTCATAAATTTCATTTAGAGACGTAACTTTAATGTTATACTACTAACGATGACTCATACTTGCCAAAAAGTCATATACATGCATGACCATAAATACAAATATACTCTCACTGACCTACGGATATATATATTAACAATAAATATTTTTCTTAAACCAAAACAGTATTGGTATTATCAAATTTCATATACCAATTTTAGCAACAACCAAGGATGTTAACCATAGACCGATGTCTAACTGTATACAAATTTGTACAACCACCAAGTTCTTTATAACCATCTTATACAAATTTCTTTAAAAACCTAATCAATTCGAAAATACTGTAAATATTGAGCATGTCGCATTAATTGTTAAAGTATCCATTTACCAGTAATTTTTTATGCAAAATCTTTCCAAACTTTATGCAACTATACTGAGACAATCCTAACAGTTATTGTCTTGGTATTAAATTCAATCTCAATTACGAATGATGTCTCATTCATAAATTTCATTTAGAGACGTAACTTTAATGTCATACTACTAACGATGACTCATACTTGCCAAAAAGTCATATACATACTTGACCATAAATACAAATAAACTCTCACTGACCTACAGGTATATATATTAACAATAAATATTTTTCTTAAACCAAAACAGTATTGGTATTATCAAATTTCATATACCAATTTTAGCAACAATCAAGGATGTTAACGATAAACCGATATTCAGCTGTATACAAATTGTGCAACCACCAAGTTCCTTATAACCATCTTATACAAATTTCTTTAACGGCCTAATTAATTCGAGAATACTGTAAATATTGAGCATGTCACATTTATTTTTAAAGTATCTATTTACCAGTAATTTTTCATGCAAAATCTTTCCAAACTTTATGCAACTATACTAAGACAATCCTAACAGTCATTGTCTTAGTATTAAATTCAATTCCAATTATAAATAATGTCTCATTCATAAATTTCATTTAGAGATGTAACTTTAATGTCATACTACTAACGATGACTCATACTTGCCAAAAAGTTATATACATGCATGACCATAAATACAAATATACTCCCACTGATCTACGGGTATATATATTAACAATAAATATTTTTCTTAAACCAAAACAGTATTGGTATTATCAAATTTCATATATCAATTTTCAAAATCTGTTATCTCTCTTAGGTAATCCTTTTATTCGTTTCTTGTAAATTTCAGACTTTTACTCCATAATTGTTTTTCACATTCATTTGATATAACTCTAAACTATAATAAGTTACTAATGTCATGTGATCCTCAATGAGTTCTTTTAGATTTAATAAAAAAAAATTCTCTAACCAATACTCATTTATGAGTGAAATCCTTAATTACAAGTCTAATTTTATATCGTTCAACATTGCCCTTGAAGTCAAGATTTTGTCTCCAAAACCCATTTTCATTCGACTTTTCATACATTTCAGGTAATTTAAACGAAATTGCAGACTTTACATTTATTCATGGATTTCAATCACTCTTTTATGCATCACTCTTTTATAGAATCACTTATTTCTATAATTTTTGAAAACATATGTAAAATTTTATTTATTTCTATATCACATTCAAATTTTGAAAATACATCACATAACTTAACCAAATAACAAATCAAGAAGATTGCATGAGGTTATCTGTTCTGATGTCTCTATGGCCAATTCTTTAGTAGTGTTTCTCTGATGAGGTAAATGATCATTTGCTTGTTGTTCCATATTATCATTAAGATAATTATAAAAGGAAACTATAAAAATTTTCAAAAGTACGAGAATGCACTTCATACTAATCATATTTCTAGTTTTCATACTCCCACTGAATTTGCCAACCATAAGAAATTTGATATTTCAATTTTCTCAAAATTCAAACCATAAGTAGAAACAATACAGTCTAGATTATTTGAATCTCCTTAAGTAATCAATAATAATAATGTACCCAATACCCATTATAAGATTCAACAATCTTTCATTTGGGTTATAAATTAGTACTTTAATTTGACTACTCATACATAAATAAGCCTTAAAACAATTCGTAACTAAAATAAATAAATCATTAAGGCTAAAAACACAATATAAGTTCTAAACCATTATAGTCCAACTTTTAATATTTTTCATGACACTATTTCAATCCAATTCAATGATTTTTACATTTCTATCTAACTGCAATTTCTCCTAATAGGAAGTACTACAAGAATTACTAATGGCTTGAGACTTCTCATGTAGCAGATAGATACATTCATATCATAGAAATCATTTATAAAAGTAATGAAATACTTATATCAAATACTATAGAGAAAAGGATTTACATGTGTCTATATGCATTATCTCAATAAACTCTCTTTCCTTGTACCATCTTTTTTTAATATGTTTGATTTGAATTCTTTTTATATAATTCAACATACATCCATAGATTAGAAAATCTAAATGCGGAAAATATTTATTTACATTACTCTATAACTTTTCTTGAAGATATTCTCCAAACTTTTATGCTACAAATTATGTTTCAAATTCTATACCATAAATTGTAAAAGATTTTCATAAATCATTTTTCTTTTGGTTCCGTACATACCTCATGAGTGAGAAAAAGAAAACGAAAACATTATTATGAAAGCATGACAAATACAACTTTATTGAAAAGAAAAATGGAACCAACATAAGTGACATATTGAAACAAATTGAAATTCAAACATTTGTACTTGAGTTTAATCTAAAAGGAATGCATAAACATGTATAAGGTCTGATTCAAAACTTTATTTGGTTTACCTTTCGCTTCGAATCATGTCTTATGCTTAGAGTACTTAAAACTTCATGTGTCACTATTTCTTTCAAACTTCAATTAACACAATTCTTATATTTTCATCACAATCATTTCGTCCCTTTCCCAAAAGATTCAAATGAATTTTCGTACAAATTAGCAAAATAAATTTGTATTTAGCTAACAATCATGCTACTAACTTGTTCATATCTTATTATTTGAATGAAATAATAATGCTTTTAAAGTAAACCATTACGTACAAAAAAATCATACAGTTTAATATGTAAGTAGTTAAACATTGTACTTTTTTGACGTTTATCACTATTCTCAATGATAATTGATGTTAAACTTAAAAACTCTTAATGTAAATTTGATATGCTCATGTTTCTCTATATTAGAGTCCATTCTATACATGAAACTTGTAATGATATTCATATACTTACTGCAAGAAAAGCATTTTGATCACTTTAATGCTTTGAGTTCGACACTCATAAACAATAATAGAATTTAAATCATTATGGATGAACTAATAGTGCCATCGAGATCCTCCCCTCCTTTGGAAGTGAATCCCAATGCACGTAATATTCCCTCCAGTTTTAATTTCAGAATTTAAACCATGCATTATCAAGAATTTAAACTATTATGAATGAACTAATAGTGTTATTGAGGTCCTTCCTTTGGGAATGAGCCCCAACACACAAAGCGTTCACTCCAATTTTAAATTCTGTGTATGAACTAACTGTATCATCAAAATTCTCTTTTGGGAGTAAATTCTAACACACAAAGTGTTCCCTCAAACTTTTCTTTAATAGATAAACTAGTAGTATCATTAAAACCCTACTTTGGGAATAGATCTTAATACACAAAATTGTTCGCTCTAACCTTAATTTGATGGATGAACTAGTAGTGTCATCAAGACCCTCCTTTGGGAGTATATCTTGACACACAAAATTGTTCATTCCATCATATCCACCTTACTATGGAATTTAATAATTTTTCACCAAAATTTAAGAAAGTCTTGTACTTTTGGGCAACCAATCTTTTCTTTATTTTAATGTGAATCATTTGCTCCATATTGGATAATATATATATATATAGTATGATAATAAGAACCAAAATAAACAATTCATACATGTATTTAATAATAATAACATATACATAAGATTTAATGCATGTAAATAATAGCATGCATATGACATTTAATACATGTATTTAACAATAATAACATACATATAAATTTAATAATTTCCATACATGTAGATAACAATAATAACATGTATATAGGATTTAATAAAATTTGCATACATGCACATAATAACGTGTATTTATGATTTAATAAAATTTTAATACATCTACATAATAACATGTATTTAATGAAATTTTCATACATGTAGATGACAATAATAAAATGTATATAAGAATAATTTAAATAAGAACCATAAAATTAAACAATTCGTACATGTATTTAACAGTGAGGACATGCACATAAAAGAAAAAAAAAATTCAGATTTTTTTTAAATAAATAAATAAAATACAAATATTTTAATCTGACCAGTCCGGGTCTGAACCGGACCGGTTCAGCAAATCGGTCTGGGACCCGGTTTATGGTCAGCTAAATGGGTTGACCTGGGTCGGGCCTACTGTTCAGGCCCGATCCCATTCTCCCTTTTTTTTCGTTCTTTTATTGGGCTTGGCCACATCAGTGGCCCATTGGCCCTTTCCCTTATTTTTTTTTTTTGGTTTTTTTTAAAAATATTTTTATTGGGCTTGGCACTTTGGTTTTCTTTTCAATCCTTACTGGGCTAGAGCCCACGGCCCGGTCCACGACCCTTATGGTAGGAAGACAAAAGAAAATCCTAATCTTCATCTTCCATCTTCAGTAGCTGCTGCCCCTTCTTGTAAAACCTTGATCTACCGCAACCTTTCAGATGCAGCTGCGAGTGTCGCAGGAGAGGAGGGGACAGCAAGGTGTCTCCGTCCTTCTTCCTCCGACGACCATCAGGTCATCTTCCTGTCCCCTTTTCTTTTCTTTTTTTGTTCTATCTTAGGGAACTGCCGCGGCAGTGGGCTTTAGAGCCCTCTGCCGCTGTTACAGCAACGCCGGGAGGAGGTTCTCAGCCTCCTTGCCACACTAAGTTCCCTTCAACTGCTGGGAGCTTGAACAGGTAGGGGTGGCACCCATTCGGGACTTCTCAGACCCATTGTGCCGCCCGACTACCTCGTTTACACCACCAAGTTTGGAGCCACCGGCCACCACACGTGGTGCTCTGCCTCACACCCAGCAGCTGCCCTACAACTCACTGTTACAAGGCTCTTTTCTCCAACACAAAACCTCTAAACTTCCATACAACACAGCCTCGGCAACTCATGGTTTCTCAATTCACAATAATATTAAACAAAACAAAAGAAAGTAAAATAAAACCCAATCAAGGAGTTGGAATCGCGAACAATTATGAGAATTTTTCTCTCTCCAGCACAAACACAACACGGCAAAAGAAGAAGTCAGAACACCGAAATGCATGTGCGTATTTTCATTGTTTGGGTGTTTCACATAATAGATGTAAAAGGAAAATACCATCGTAAAAATTTCTCTCTCGTATTGTAAAACCAATATTTTCAGTCTTTCACAACATAATAAAATTACAATATATGAAAGCACATATTTAGTGTATATTTTATCGAGATCATAAAAAATCTACAACCTAAAACTCTGATACCGCATGTTAAATATTTTAACATGAACATTAATAATTGGATCTTCGATTTTCTATGATCCACAATAATAAAACAATAATAAATAAATATGTATATTTCTCTATCTGTTTGATAGAGAATCTGACCTGGCTATGAAAGAAGGATCACCCTAGCAACTTTACCTCCAAGTGTCTCCCAATGGCTAGAGGCACAATAATATTGTAGGTGAGAACCCTTTAACCTTTCAGTGCTATTTATAGATTTCCGGCCATTATGAAATCTAGAGACTTTGTGTCCCACTATAACTCAATAAATTAAGTTATAAGATTGAGCTAATTTAAACCCATTAGATATGGGTGTGTGGGACAAAGAGTTTAAATAAAACTCTTACAATTACCTCCACCATGAGTTGTCCGATCAGAAAGAGCGAGAGAGCGAGAACTGATGCTGGGTTTTGGTCCATTAGAAATAAGAGAAATGATATTTGTAGTTGTGATTATGCAAGCGTTGCGCAGTCTCTTTGAAAAAAATATGAAAAAAACTAACTTTTTTAATCGTGAACCTTACTCTTTTTCAAAGCGATTACGCGGCGTTTGCACACTCTACGACTGTATGTAACATTACTTTATAAATAAAAGGATTGAGCTCGGCATTTCTCTCCTATTCGTCCGGTCACCAATGATAATGTACCACGTAGCACACAAGCCGACCGATGGCGTTAATGTATAAAAAATACGTAAAAATAATTATATGTAACAAAATTCTTTATAATAAAAATATATATACACACATTTTGTAAAAGATGGTGATCACATATAGTCTAATAAAAAGTCATGTAAAATAGCAAGCGGGTACATATAAGCAAAGGAATACAGTGCATAGGGTTGCAAATAAACAATGAGAAATAATATTTGCAGTCGTAGTTGTGCAAGTATCGCGCAGTCTCTTTGAAAAAAATGAATTAATATGGGATCCACATGAAAAAAAACTAACTTTTCTAAGCGTTGACCACACTTTTTTTCAAAACGATTGCGCGGCGTTTACACACTCCACGACTTTATATAGCATACTTATAAACAATAATATTCGACAACCACTCAAGATCCACTCGGTGTCGAGGTGGCTTGATTTCGTTTATCAAATAATACAGTTCGAATTATCTAGTATAAGCTTGTACAAACCCAAATAATTTAGTATCTAACAATTTTTAGAGTATTATCTCTATATTTATAATGAGAATATTTATGACATTTAAATAGATTAGAGAAAACTATATTCCTACTACTAAATATGCTATTGAATCATTATAAAGTGTATATAAATTGTATAAAATAAATAAATAAAGTGTATATAAATTTTATAAAAATATTAATAAAAGTTAAAAATTTTATTTATTAAAATTTGTAGATAAAATTATAAAATAAAATATAAATAATTTATTTTATTTAAACGAAGCAATTTAGAAGCTCGATGCTCGATGAAGGATTTTGCCCAATGGAAAATGCTACGCTCACCGCTGAGTTTTACCGCTGCCTCATCCCGCTTGATGTGGCATGGCCCCGTGGCATCAATTTAAAATATTAAAAAAAATTGAATCGGTCCGCTTACTTTCTTTATGTCCTTCTCTCCCAAATTACAAACCCTTAGAACTCCACTTCATAGCATTTTTCGTGCCCTGTTCTTGCCTTCCTTGAATCATTCATCCCAACTCCACATCGTAGAAGGCTTCTCGTCATTCTCTCTTCCGCATCATCTCCTCCACCTCGCCGGCAACACTGTCTCGACGGATGAACATTTGGTCACAACGCAGAGCCTCAGGTGAGGATTAACGTACAGACCACAACCCAGATTTTTTTACTCTGGATGCTTTTGGTAAAGTTAACTATTTTTATTTAGTCCCTCTTGTAAACAATAAAACAATTTTCTGTCTTTCCATTTTGCTTCTCTCTCGATTTTGCTTTGTTTTTATCTAAAATCTCAGAAGTGTTGCTCATTGGTTGAGGTCAAGGAATGCCGTGTAAAAATAAAAACAAACAAACAAAGGAGAATAACTAAACTGAAAAGATGTTTCAAACCGACCGATTTCATCAAAACCTTATTCGATTTGAGGGAAAAATATAGAAATGTACCTCTCGTATTGGAGGTCGGATGGAGGAGAGCCGGAAATGGATCTTTTCTGCCATGCGGACTGGATACCGGTGGAGGTCTGGCGGAGGAGCCGGAAGAAATGAAGGCAGGCTTAATGGGGGTTGGGGATTTTCAACTTCTGAAGAGGACATGAACGGGGGCTTGAACGGGAGTCGTGTTTTGCTCTTTTGTTTTTTTTCTAAAATTAAAAAACACATGGCATGCCACGTGGTATAACACGTCAAGCGGGAAAAGAAAGTGGTAGAACTCAACGGTAACTGTAGCATTACCCTTTGCCCAATTTGCGTCAGAGCTACTCTTTTCTACCCCTGACTACAGAGAGAAAAAAGAGATGATGCGCCAGCCAGTCCTTACCCGGAACGTGTCCGTCGTCCACCACAGTCCACCGCATATGTACAACTGGCTAGACCTTCGAGAGACAAAACGATCACTTCAGAAAACAAATACAAACTAATAAAAATCCTTAAATTTAAAATTAAAAACATAATCATAGTTGTAACAATCAATAATGTCACGACGATTACGCAAAGCATTTGGGCAGTTAAAAAACCCATTAAATGTTTTGCTACCATGTATGCTCTCAGTAGTAAATTCAAATTAAGTGTTTTTTTTTCTCAACATTAGTTTATGAAAAATAAAACTTTATACACTAAATTATTATTTTATTTTTATCTTATTATATAAATGTAATACATTTATCACTAATAGATATTTTTTATTGGATAATTCTTTATCATCTAATTATGATACATCATAATTAGATAAAAGTAAAATGAAAGTATACGATATAATTACTCTTATAAAAAAAGTCATTATTATAATTTGGTTTATAGTGCGGGTTAATGACTCCACAAACCAATATTAGGCTAATTGGATTAAATTTTGTAAGGAGGGTGTTTATTTAACTAAATATGACCATTAAAAAAACTATGAAAATGTAACCGTTAATGAGATAAAAGCTTACAAAAGTAGATTAAACGAAACAAAAAAGTTTGATATAAAAAAAAAATGAAGAATCGTTGGTGTTGGGCTGAAGAGAGAGCTTGATAGAGAGAGGGAGCTTAAGGAGAGAGACAACTTGAGAGCACACGAGAGTTTCAGATTCGATCAATCTGTGGTTTGATTTTTGCTCTTGGATTTTTGGATTGCACAATTTTATATATATATATGTAATGACCTGTTAATGAATCAATGTAACTCAGTTGAAACTTATTGTGGTTTCTGGTTGCAATTCTACAAGCAATACTTTGCTAATTGATTATGGTTTGAATATTTTTCATAGTTTTTCTGCTAACAAGAAGTATCAAAACATATTCTATCAAAATGTTTCACATCTTATTGTAGGGGCGTTGGAGAGAGAAAGAAATGGAGAAGGGGAGAGGAAATGGCTTATGGGAAGAGGAAATTGGTGCTGGGTAAAGGGAGAAAGGGAGAGGAAATGCCTACTGGAGAGATGAAATGGCTGGGGGAGGAGAAAAGAGAGGTATTGCACGAGGGAGGGGAGAGAAATGAGTTTATGTTATCATGCATGCGGGTGTGAAATGAAGTTTTCTATTCCTCTGGTAGCACTTCATTGACGGGTGTAAATATTGAGAAGGCACCTGTCCGACCTTGAGTTTTTTTCTAATTTAAATTGACTGATTCATATGACTAGCTTTTTTTTTTTTTATTCCCTTCCCATGACTAGTTGAGATAGAAACTCTTTGATGGAACTATAGAGGGGTTATTAAAATATCCAAAATTTATAAAGGAAGAAAAGATGACAAATGTGTTTTGCTTGCTTGTAAACTTGAGATGTCAATTCATCACTTATTGACACATTGTAAGATTAATTATAATTATAAGAAAATTAAAATACCAATATTTTTTAATTGCGAAACTGTGCTGATGCGTTAAAATATAAATTTGTAATAAAACTTTTATTTATATATATTCGAGGAAAAAAAAAAAGAAAAAGAGCCCAGGAGTTAGAAGGAAGGAAGGAAGAGCATCGCCCAGGTTGGATTCCCCCAAAATTGATATTGCCCAAAGGACCTATGACCGATTCCATCGAATAGGCAGGCTATCCCGGTATTTTCCCATATTTAGCCTGTGTGGTCAACTTGTCCAACTTCTCACCAGTCACGACCGGTTCTTCCGGTGGGAAGTAATACCTACTCAATCCTTTCTTGCCCAAACAACCAATGGCGCCCAATGTTCTTGTCAGTAACATATATCCGCGCAAACGCTATTGCACCACCTTCTCGATTAAACCAAAACAAATACTCGCTCGAAATCCACATACTTTTTATATTATTTTTATTAGATCATTAGCATAATTAATTATTTTAAAAATTTTATACTAAATTATTAATGTGATATAATTTAATTTCTAAAATATAATTTTAAAAATTTAGTTTTAAATTAAATTATAACAATGTGATGTGAAGATTAAACATTCCTCAAGCCCGAACAAAAAAACAAAACAGGAGTTTACCGACCGGATGGAAGCGCGTACATTTCCCGGTCAATTTCTAAGTTAATATATCATATTTTTTTCCTATATAATAACTTATTTGTTCAATAGTCATTTAATTTATTTATACAATCAAAAAATTTAGAAAAAATAAAATATCCTCCAAGGCTCTACATACATATATTCATACAGTGTTTGCTGTCTCGTCCTAGAAGTCCAGAAGGACCATAACACCCCTGAACTTCCCTCGGGCCTCCTCTCTCTCTCTCTCTCTTTCCAGTTCCAATCTATCTGGCCGTCCTTTAACGCGTTCACTCACGCGTATACTTTGTCGTTTCTCTGCAGGGGTTCCCATATATATAAACACCTCTCTCCTCCCCTCAAATGGCAGATGCAGGAAAGTCTCAGCAAATTCTCACTCATTCCCTCCCATTCTTCTTTCTCTGCATCTATACCTTCCTTACTCTCCAATCCGAATCTTTTTTCTTTTTCTTTTAAAATAAAACAACTTCTACTATTCTTTTAGTAGAAAATATATAATACTTCCTTCATAGGTTCAAAATGCGTTCCTTGGAGGACGAACTGTTCCCCTCAACGCCGGGAAAGTTCAAGATCGAGCGCGCCCACACCATGAACCGTCAGTTCCACCGGTGTTTCGCCTCCACCAGCACTATGTTCTTGTGGGCCCTCTTCTTGATTGCCCTCACCGCCTCCTATTTGAGTTTCCAGAGTTTCGTCGATTCTGGTAGTCGATACTTGTCCGCCTCCTGGGGCGGTATCCAGTGGGAGAAGCAGGTCCGTAATTCCGCCCAGATCCACCGATCTGGCGGCATGTCCGTCCTCGTTACCGGCGCCGCCGGTTTCGTCGGTTCCCACGTCTCCCTCGCCTTAAAGAGACGCGGAGACGGCGTCGTTGGACTCGATAACTTCAACAACTACTACGACCCCTCGTTAAAGAAGGCCCGCAAGTCCCTCCTCAACACCCACGGTATCTTCGTAGTCGACGGTGACGTGAACGACGCCAGACTCCTGGACAAGCTCTTGGATGTGGTGGCTTTCACGCACGTGATGCATTTAGCGGCTCAGGCCGGTGTAAGGTACGCCATGGAGAACCCTCAATCCTACGTCCATAGCAACATCGCGGGGCTCGTTACACTTCTCGAGACGTGCAAGTCCGCGAATCCCCAGCCAGCGATCGTCTGGGCCTCCTCGAGTTCCGTGTACGGACTCAACGAGAAGGTGCCGTTCTCGGAGTCGGATCGGACAGACCAACCAGCGAGTCTCTACGCTGCCACGAAGAAAGCGGGCGAGGAAATCACCCATACTTACAACCACATTTACGGCCTCTCCATCACCGGATTGAGGTTTTTCACGGTGTACGGACCATGGGGGAGACCCGATATGGCTTACTTCTCGTTTACGCGGAATATTCTTCAGGGAAAACCGATAACTATATACCGTGGCAAGAACAGGGTGGACTTGGCCCGAGACTTCACTTACATTGACGATATCGTAAAGGGTTGCTTGGGATCGTTGGACACGGCCGGGAAGAGCACCGGGTCGGGCGGGAAGAAGAGGGGGGCTGCTCATTACCGGATTTACAATCTGGGGAACACATCGCCGGTGACTGTGCCGACACTGGTGAGCATCCTGGAGAGGCATTTGAAGAGGAAGGCGAAGAGGAACGTAGTGGACATGCCCGGTAACGGAGACGTACCGTACACGCACGCGAACATAAGCTCGGCTCGAAGTGAGATCGGGTACAAGCCCACAACCGATTTGCAAACGGGGTTGAAGAAGTTCGTTAGGTGGTACCTTTCGTATTACGGGTACAATCACGGAAAACCTGTAAATTGAAATTTTGTTTTCTTTTATTTTTTGTGTTGTTTTCGGTTTATAGAATCTTCCTTTCCTTGACAGAGAAAAAGAAAAAGAGAAAAAAAAAAGGAAAATAGAAGAGCATATCCGGTAAAGGGCATAAAAAAAAAAAAGAAAGACAGACGAAGAAAATACATAATTTACTTTTCTTTTTTAACTATGTGGTTGGGGTCTGGCCAGGAAAAGGACTTCCTCTCGTCTTTCCCGCCCTAGTCTCACTGTTTCAGTAGGAGTTGTATTTTTTCTTTAAAAGAAAGTTTGTATAAAGAAATTATTTATTGCTTCTCTTTTTTGGTTATTTCTATGTTTATAATATATGAAATAAATAAATAGCTCCTACGGGATACGACGACGGTGATAATAGGACAGGTTTAAGGGAATAGGGTAGCTCTACAGTTTGAATTCTGTTCTCGCTGACGTATTTTAAATGTTTTTTATATTTTTTTATATGTATATTTTTAATTTTTTTTAAAATAAAAAATTAATAATATTATAAAAAAATATTTTTTTAATCAAAAAAAAAAATATCTCAACGGAGTCGGGAGACCTTCCCGAAGCATTTTGGGGAGGGGACGGATCCAATGCATGTAGTTACGGCAGGCATTGAATCCGGCTAAATCTTGGGGTCAGAGTCCCATCAGATCCTCTATAGATCCAGCTGTAAAAGTCACTGTAACACGAGCTGTTTTTATAAGTTGCTGGCCGACAATGAATTGAGATTTTTCACTTAAAAAAAATAATACGATAAATCTATTGACGATGCTTTAAGCCGCAGCTGTCTTTTATTTGCTTAGTTTCAGCTAAAAACAATTATTAAATTTGGCAGCTCTCCAATTGCAGCAAGAAAATTAGTAAAGTGGGACAAGAATCCAATGAATTATAACGCATATTGTTCTACCGACATAATCTGGGGTGAATTTGTCTCCTTTTGCTTAAATAAATATATCATCAGTACGGCTCCACCCCCATGAGACGGTTGCTGTGGTCGTGGTGAAGAAGTTTTTGATACTAAAGTTAGTATTTGTCTTAACGAGAAGTTTTTGATACTAAAATTGGTGTTGTCTTATGTGAGTAGAAAGAGTTTGGAGAGATCCTCATGTTGATATCTGGGGGTTGTTTTATACTTAATTTTGAGATCAGACGTTCATACTTTGCAGCAGGGAGGTATTCATCTTGTAGTTCTTTATGTCATATTTATTTAATGCGATATGACTTTTTATCTTATTTTATCAGGAGATGCACGCTGTCTGGTTCTTCCTTCTTCTCTTGCTAGAAAATAGAAGATTGCTTGTCATTTGCACTCTCTTATCCACTCAAGACTATCTAAGATTCAATTTCTTGAATTGACTTATTCCATCCTTTTTTAAACAAGGGTGGTCTTTCCACGCTTTCAGATAATAATAGTTTTTGTTAGGGACAATGAACCCTTTAACTAGGTTGATAGATCGCCCGATTGGCTTGGGCCTTTCACAATATTGGGCTTAAGCTTGGGCTGGGACAAATTTCCTAATAATATTATTTATCTTTATATATTAAATTATATATTTAGATACATAAAATGGTATAAGTATAAAAGTTCATTTTTGATACCCTTTTAACTGGACTAATAGATCCTCGATTGGCTTGGGCCTCTCACAATATTGAGCTTAGGCTTGGGCTGAAAAAAGTTTCCTAACAATATTATTTATCTTTATATATTAAATTATATATTTAGATACATAAAATGGTATGAGTATAAAAGTTCATTTTTGATATATATATATATATATAAAGGATAAATATATTTTTATAAGGATATTTTTACAAATTTTGATATAATTTGTTCGTTTGATTTGGGTTAGAAAAATAAACTACCCAAACGGAAAAGCTCAAAAAAAAAGGAACCGTCGTAGCGTCACCCCTAATTACTTTACATTTAAATTTAAACTTTTTTTATATAGCTAGAGCCTAGGTATACCGAATCGGACCTTTGACTTCAACGGCCCAACACAATTTTTTTTTAAAAAAAAAAAAGAGAGAGAAAAGAAAAGAGACCAAAAAAAAGAAAGCAGAATGTTAGTGGAGAGAGGGGGTCATCGCTTCTCTTCCTGATGCCGCCTTCCTGTCTCTCTTTGCTAGTTAGATTCAAGTCCCTCACACATCACTACTCTCCCTCACCTTCTACCTCTTTTACGCTTTATCGCATGGCCGCTACCAGGGCTTCCTTCTCCTCCCCTTCCTCATCTTCTTCATCTTGTTCCGTCCCCGCCGGTGATGGTGTCAACCCTCCCTCGACTGGCGTTACAGCTCCTTCCTCTGCCATCGATTTTCTCTCTCTCTGCCACTGCCTCAAGGTAAATCCTGCGATTGTAAAAATTAGCATTTTTTCTTTTCTGTTTAGTTATTCCTCTATTTTTTAATCGGACTGTTTGGTAGCGCTGAGAACATGTTGGAGAAAGCGATCCAAACAAAGTTACGCTCTGTTTGGGCCCCGAAAAACACCTAACCAAAGGACAGAAGGGAATATTAACTTTGAATCTCGTCTCCGAGAAACTCACCTTACTAAGAGATTCGTATATTTTCTTGCATTTTACTGGCAGCGAAACAGCGGATAGCTGTCACGGGTTTACTTCCTTCCACTAGATTGAAACAAGAAAATGCAAGAAAGAAACTTCAAGAAAGAGAAACCAAGAACGTAATTGTCATTTATCGGAAAAGATTTTTGAGTAATCTCCAAACTCTATTTAGTTCATCATCCACCAGAATGAATCTCATTTACATGGATTTTGAGCTTTATACACATCAGAGACTACTATCAGAAAAATGCAATGTTTTATAAGGATGAAAAAAAAAACAGAGAACGGGTAAACCAGACTGGTTTTGATTCGGTTTGATATCGGTTTCATTTTTCTCAAAAGTCGTCAAAATTAGTCCGATTCTGATTTTTTATTTTCTAATATCGGATTAGACCGGTTTATATATATTTTAATTTTTTATAATGAATGAAATATTTTTTATATGATTTTTATAATTATATATAATTTTTATGTATAACATATATAAAATAATTTTGTATTATATGATAAATTACTAATTAATATAATATTAAATTTTAAAATCTTATATCACTATAGTCTATTGTATTAATAGTTATACTAATACCATATCATTATATATTATATATTATAATATATAATTATAATATATCACTATAGTCTATAATACAATTATAATATATATTATAATATATTACAATATCACTATATTATTATATATTATAATATACTATATACTATATTATATAATATACCAGTACAGCTGGAATCTTGAGGGGTAGCTCAATTGGTCATGCCTTGAATTTGCTCCTCAATGATCACTAGTTCGAGTACCCTTAGAGCCACTGAAGGTTTTCTTGACCGTTAACTTCAGGATCCTGTGGGCTTAGTCATAGTGCGCGCAAGCTGGATCAGACACTCACGGATATTTAAAAAAAAAAAAATACCAGTACAACCAGAAGTACCGGTTTAGGGGTGTAACATGTGCTACTTATATGTAAAAAAAAAAAGATGTAACCGGTGTGGTATCGGTTTTTCAAATTTCAAAATCAGTATATATCGGTTGGGTTCTAAAACATGTTTAAAACCAGATCGAACCGGACCGGTTACACCCCCTAACGTTTTATTACAACTAATCCAAACTACTGCTTCTCAACCTTATCAAAATGCGCCACTTCACTAAAGTCGCAACACGCCATTTTATTTCCCCACAAAATGCACCGCTTCATTAAAGACGTAACACATGGTTTTTCCCTTATCCTCAATCTTCCCTCTTTCATAACATCAACCTAGACCTCTCCCTTCTCATAATACCCTTTACATAAAGTCGCAACACGCCATTTTATTTCCCTGCAAAATGCACCGCTTCATTAAAGACGTAACACACGGTTTTTCCTTTATCCTCAATCTTCCCTCTTTCATAACATCAACATAGACCTCTCCCTTCTCATAATACCCTTTACATTCCCTTCCCCGTTAAGGCCCTTGATCTCAAGGTCCTTACAATTCCCTCCCTTTAAAGGATCTTGCCCATAAAGTGTAGGTAAAGATTCCTCAGCTTCCACAAAGACTCCCTAGACCTATCCTCTACTGGTGCCCCCACCTATTTGATCAACACCTCACTAGATGCATGATCCCCAACCTTTCTCATCTTTCTTTCGAAAATTGATTATGGCTTAGGTTGAATTTGTCTTTGTTCATCAAGTGGAGGTAACGTTGGTAATGGAGTAATGTTCTGTCCTAATTTCTTCTTCAAACAAGACACATGAAAAACTGGGTGTATTTTGGAGTTGGTTGATAAATTCAGTTTATAGATCACTAACCCTATTCTTGCCACTACTTGGAAGGGACTAGAGAATCTTGGGGCTATCTTCATGTTATGGCGCATGGAAACTGTTTTATGCCTATAAGGTTGAAGCCTAAAAAAGACCCACTCTCCCACCTTAAAACTTCGTTCTATTATCTCTCTCAGCAAACATTTTCATTCTCTGTTGGGCCTTATGCAAATTCTCTTTTAATAGTGACAGAACCTGCTCCCTCGACCTCAGCTGGCAACATTATCAGTGTCCCTTGGGATGTAAGTTAGCAGCTTGGGTGGAGGGTGTACCCATAAAGTGCCTCAAAAGGAGGGAGAGTCCTATGTCACTATGGAAATGTGACATGTGGTGTTATAATACCATTTTGCCATAGGAATCTACATACTCCACTCATTTGGTTTATGACTATTGTAGCACCTCAAATAGCCCTCAAGATTAGGCATGCATAGCGACCTGCCCAAACCAGATTTGGGGCTCGACCCGCAGGGAAGGCAACACCAACTCGACCTGGCCCGACCCGTAAATTTTGGATCAGGTCGAGCCTGCTATTCTTACCCTGCTTTCGATCTTTCACCTTCATTTGCAGACCCAAGCCATTCCAAATGCCTTCATATCTTACAACCTCAAATGCAGGATGTAATCTGTAGTTTGAAGAAAATGTCAATCCGGCTTCAAACGTTGCCCTCCCAGAATCAGCCTTTGCAACTTCTTCATCTTCATTTCCACCGCCCAACGTCGAGTACCATCCCGCCTCTACCTCGAAGATCTCCTACATTTCATCTTGGAAATTAATGCTTTAGAACCCATTGCCTTAATTTACAAGTACGTATTGGCAAAGAAACAAGAAGCGGAAGAAACTAAAATATTGGCCCCAAAACTTCTTTCTTTTCCAGAGATGATCAGAAATGCGTTCGAAGTTGGGGACAAGAAGCAAGAAATGATAGAGCTATAAGAGTGTGCAGATATGGACGATGAAGAATTTTTGAAGAATTTCACTACTCGCAACACAGATGGAGAAGTACTAGTGAGAGCGTGCAGATCTAGATGCAAGGTGGAGCAGCAACGGAAGGTCGACAAAGAACGACAACAGCTAATGGAGATGAGGAATGGAGTGGGTGCAAATTTAACTCAATGCTTTCGGTGATCGGTTTCGACCAATAATAGGGTGTTTAAACTCGGTATTAGAGTTAGATCCGATGAACCCCGACTTTATTCGGATGGGCCATGTCGTATATTACGGACGAATCGGGCCCAAGGCCTTTCATGCGCATGCCTACTCAAGATACTTGTTCAATGCTTCAGTTTGGCCATCAGATTGAGGGCAATATGCTGAACTGAAATCCAATGGGAACCTTGTAAGCGAACCCGCAACATCTTGATACCACAAACTATGGGCCCAAACCTCACATGCAAGGCCTTTTCCATCAAAGTGGGGAAATTCAAGCCTAACTACCCTTGGCAAAAATCCCCTCTCCTCGTTATTTATTACTCTAGGCCTATTAGAGACCCCTCCTCAGAAGGAGAAATTTGCTGACTTTCAACTAATGTTCTAATCATATCAGTGAGTTGATCTAACATGTTGGTAATTCCATGAATTCCATGATGATGCCTATCCAATTGCTTTTGAACTCCTTCTTGCTGCCTTTGTCATCCTTCTTGGTGTAGCTTCAAAGCTGCTGCACGCGTGCCTTGCCTTCTGCCATGAGAGAATCGGCCTCTCTGATACCGTCTTGTGTTTACTTCCTTCCACTTGATTGAACAAGATTGAAACAAGAAAATGCAAGAAATAAAACTTTTTTTTATTATTTTTAAAATAATGCAAGAAAGAAAACTTAAGAAAGAGAAACCAAAAATGTATTTTTCATTTCTTGGAAGAGATTTTCGAGTAATCTCCAAACTCCATTTAGTTCATCATCCACTAGAATGAATCTCATTTACATGGATTTCAAGCTTTATACACATTGCAGACTACCATCGGTAAAATGTAACGTTTTATTACAACTAATCAATACGCAACATTTCATTACCAAACCATTGCTTCTTAGCCTTATGAAAATGCACCACTTCACTAAAGCCGCAACGTACCATTTTATCCTGCTGTTACTATCCTCCATTCCTCTGCAAAACGCACCACTTCATTAAAGGCATAAAACACCATTTCACCTTCTTCTGTTAATGCCGTTATTCTTCTCTTTTTCATAACATCAACCTAGACCCCTCTCTTCTTAGAATATCCCTTACAATAGAGATCATAGATCTCTCATATTTCACATCTGTCCAAAATTTATTCTTCTTTTCTCATATTACCAGTGACGAAACCGATGGTTGATTTTGTTTTTTGTTTTTTGTTTTCCCCTGGAATTGTTTGCTATATGACGTCTTTAAAATCTGAATTAGACGACTAAAAGAACTGGATGGGTACGGAGGGAAATTAAGGATCCAGAGTCCATAGCTGATCACATGTATCGAATGGGATTGATGGCTCTCATTGCCTCAGATATTCCTGGTGTTGATCGCGACAAGTTACGCTCTCTCCTACTTTAACCTGTTGAGCTTTTCATGTATATGTCGTTCATTTTTGTCATTGTAATGTGGTGACCACCTTTTATTTGATTTTTTTCCCTTTTTCTGAGAGTGCTTCAATCTTAATTTCCAGGTGTATAAAAATGGCAATTGTTCATGATATTGCAGAAGGTTAGCTATTTCTCTTAATCAATTTCATGTTCTATCGTACGTATATTGTCACAGAAAAGTTATAGTTTCTCTTCAATAGAAATATATATTCACATGTGGCAATGCAATTGATTGAATGGAAATTGGCGATGATTTTAAAAGGGAATGTGTTACAAATAAGGGTTAATTGCAATATCATAACCTGTGTTTTCATGTTTTTGCAATTTGAGGCCTTGGTTTTCAACTTTCGCAAAATTGATACCCGAACTTTAAGAAACTCGCAATTAGATACCTCTGTCAATTTGTCGCTTAGAAATAAAAGTGATGAAAAACCAAAAAAAAAAAAGGATCAGAAAGTGGATGATTTCGAAGTGTTATAAATATTCTTCTTTAGCTGCTTGGAACACAGACCCAACTCTTGGAGAAATAATGTAAACTAGAAATATTTTAGTGGAAGATGCAGTTTAGGTAGCTTACAAATTTCAGACTCCTGGTAGAGTTGAGTATTGAATGATCTTTGCTTGAGCTTGAGTTAAGCTCACCATGTATGTTTCAAACTCCGAGCTTGTTCAAAATTCAATTAGCTTGAATGCAAAGTGAATTTTAAGGCTTTGTAGCTCACAATATAGACTTTGTGCTGTTCTTTAATACATTATCTCAGTTAATAGCTACCGGTTGTTTTTACCTTATATTTCTAAAAACAAAAGTTGTTTCGGCCTTGTACAAATTGTGTGAATAGCCATTGTTGGGGACATTACCCCTTCAGATGGGATTTCGAAGGCAGAGAAGAGTCGACTAGAACGGGAAGCATTAGACCACATGTGCAAATTACTTGGTGGAGGATCAAGAGGTACTTAGCTTTACACAGTAATTTACTGTGTGTTTCTGTTGGTTTGACTGTGTTGTTGTAAATGCTCCAAAATCGAATTTGGTATTCCTCCACATCAAACGGTTAAAGGTTTGACAAATCTTGCTTGCTTAATATATTCTATAAACTGCAGCCCAGGAAATAGGTGAGTTGTGGTCGGAATATGAGGAGAATTCTTCACCAGAAGCTAAAGTTGTTAAGGACCTTGACAAGGTATATGTGTATTTTATCTAATAGTTTATCTTCGGAACTACTTTTGATTTGACTTTTAGTTCTAATACCCTTTTTCTTTAAGATATACAGTTTCAGTTTGTTTTGTTTTCTATTAAACTGGTTTGTGGAATTGGGAAATCCTGTGCTCCACTATGAGAAGTTGCTTCCATAATATAGTAGTCAGACCATTTTTTTTCCTGTACTTCATTCTAGGTTTCAGTTGAAGCCCATTATAAATGCAATTAATGATATTTCGTTTTGGAATAGTGGTACTATAGTCAGATATAAACTAAATGGAGATGTATTCTTGGACTTGCCAAAAATAGACGAGAGAGAGAAAAAAGCAGCCAATAAGTCCATATGGCAATGACAGCACACTTTTAAGGGTAGCTTTGAAATTGGTGTTGATTGAAGTATGCACTGACAAATGATGAATCATATTTTTACTTGAAAATGTGTTTCGTTCTGATTGGTTAATCCATACACCAGATAAACTGATTATGTAAATTCATTGTTCTATCCAGGTGGAGATGATACTTCAAGCCTTAGAATATGAAAATGGTAGGAATTTCTCACGTTTATGTTCTCTTTACAAATTTTTACAATTGCATGCTTGCGGTATTATTAATTTTCTTGTTTAGTTAAAGCATCTTAAGTATGGAAAATTACTATTTTAAATGATGTTTAGGGAGTTGGCCTGAAAAATAGGCTGCTGGCCGCTTCCTCTTAAGGAGGGTACATTTAGGAAATTTAAGAGTAGTCATCCTATGTGGATGATGATCAAATTAAATGTGCTTTTATTCTTTGATCCTATGAAAGAATTTTATGTCCTGCACATTAGTAATACTACCATCCATTTTGGGCCTATTTTTCAGCTAATGCCTATCTTTGAAAAATATTAGTTATCATGCCAGTCTCTTCAAGTGCTCCTTTGAAAATACAGAGTGTTGGGTGTTTTTCTTTCTAACTTAGCAGACAATATTTTAAACGTATAACAGTTTGAAACTTAACATGGCAACTGAAACTTTTTGGGCTTTATGCAGAGCAAGGGAAGGATTTGGAGGAGTTTTTCCAGTCTACCTCTGGTACAAATCTCTATTACATAATTTCCTTTTCTCTGTTCCTAACTGGAGCAAAAAATATCTAGAATTGCATAGAATTGGTTAATTGTTACTCGAAACCAGCTTTCCGGCTGTCTTTTAAATTTTATTGCACTCATTTTCTTTCTTCGCTAAATGAAACAATATGCCAGGCACACGTGATTACTCTGTAAAAAGTGAGGCCCCTGTGTAGAAAGAGAGAGAGGATAGCTAATGCACCCTTGATTGAAGAATGTGTGATTTTTATATTTTTCACTTGTGTGTATATATTTTCTTATGCTTTCTAGGCAGTGGAAGCTAAATTTCAAAACGTTCTTCTATATTGCTCTAATACCAAGCATAACGGTTGCTGGTTAACCTATCCGTAGGAAAGTTTCAGACTGAAATGGGCAAAGCCTGGGCGTTGGAAATTACATCGAGAAGGATTAAACAAGGTTGATTTCAATCTGAAGTCTTGAATATGATTTTGTAACTTGTCATGTCCAAGCTTTACCAGACTTCACAGGGTTAGTTCTGAAATCTCATGACTCTATTATCCTGATTTCTGACTACTTTCAATAAAACCTTCGAACTCAATTACAGATTTTGTATTTTGTATTTTCAATATCATCTGTTATCTGCTTAGAGAGAGAGAGAGAGAGAGAGAGAGAGAACAGTTCAAATGATAAATGAAAAGGCAACAAAAGAGAAGAAAGAAAAATAATGAACCCAGCAAGGGTGTATGAATAAGATATTTGGATTAATTCAATTGTTCAAAACGGTAGGACCAAAATGGTGTATAGCTCCGCGTTTGATAAACATTGTCATCGGGAAATAATGTGCTCATGCCATTCACAAATTTTGAACAAATTAATTTCCACTAAACTCGTAAACCTGATAAAACTTAATTCAAATCCAATTCCCAATGGAATCACAATAATTATGTACAATCCACTGATGACAAGAAAAAGAAATGGAAAAAATAATGCATTTTTGTTAGAAATCAAATTCAAATTGTATTGTATGACCACCTTTAGCTAGCCGTCAAAAGCATAGTGCTAGTCGTCAAATGCATAGTTATAGAATACTCTAGAATGTTATAGAAACTTCTTTGTACTCCTATATATATCGCTATAACCTTTAATGAAATTCATAAGTTTCATAACACGTTATCAGCACGAATCGCTTTCTTTCTCTTCTCTATCTTATACTCTCTTTCCTATCTCTTAGATGGCCGAACCTTTCGTTCTTAGATCTGAGTTTCGTTCATGATTGGAATTCTAATATTAGATCTGAGTTTGAAAGGTCCTACCGAGAGTTGAACCCAGGTCGTTGGATTCAAAGTCCAGGTAGCCATCAATATGCTGCTCGGCATCTCGAGCTGTAGATCTATTGGGTGGTTTAACCTCAGCTGATTTTTTTTTGGGTCCAAAGATCTTTGAATCTGCCATAATAAAGACCGGCAGAACTGGAGGAAGACAGGACCAGCGCCAACATCATGACCATCTTAATGAAATCAATGAGAACTGGGTCCTTAGACCCCCTGTTGATCAGGAACACAAACTTATTCAGACCGATCTGTCACCACCGTCCTTCCTTTCATCTTCTTTCGTAACAGAAAGCAGAATCGAACCGTTCGGGGCTCATGTAGGTGCAGGTACAGACGTATGAGTTGCACGCGTCCAGCGTCCGGCACATGATCTTCCTGCGACGCAGCCCTTGCACAAGGAGACCGTGCAAGAGACATACAAACTGCATCTTTCTCGTGTCTTGAAGCATAAAACAGAAATTTTTTTTCACTGGCACAGCATTTTATTGATTATTTGGTGGTGTTGTATTATGTTGAGGTTCCCAAAATCAAGAAAACTTACGTACGTCCCAATAGAACAGATCCAGGCAAGGCCACGTTCAGGTTGAGGTTCAGGAACATCTCTCCCAAAATGAAGAACCCGATGACCGTTGTCTGTATTACTGACATACTAACAAGTTACATAATTCCCGAAATACCCTCTTAGACCCACTTTCCTTCTTTATTTATCAACTTGTTATTAATGGGCCCAAGGGAGGTGAGATGTTTGTTTTTTTGCAGAAAGGAGAATGGATGAAGGGGACAAGTGGGAACCACGAGAGTGGCAAGTTGGTGTTCCAGATATATTTGTACTGACCTTCGTTTGCATTTATCCTCATGAAGAAATTCTTGCTTGGCCATATTCCATGATCATACACGAGGTGCATGCATGCAAATTGGCGATCGCGATTGGCAGTATCTGGTGGACCCTCTTCTATTATAAGTGGTCTTTTAATTCAACTTGGTGAATATATGAAAATTCACATGGGCGGCACCTATAAAGATACGTGAAGTATTTGTCAATTTTGTCAATTACGGCACGACACGGCAAAGGTAATAAAATCACCCTTTAATTTATATAAAATTATTTTTATATGAGATTATAAAATAGTACGAGAAAGGAACGGTGAAAGACAATGCGAACAAAGTACGAGGTTCTTTGATTGAGAAGTTAGTGACTTTCTACATCAAGTAAGTTTTTCAATATATTATTTACAATCTCTAAAGTGAGTATTAAAATTATATTCATTATTATTACTTGATTAAATTCTATGTTTATTCACATAGTTTTCATACAAGTTTTATTTATTTTTATATACTTGTTATGAATTATTGATGATAAGATTTATCTCGGAATAGAAATTGAGCATCCCTGAAGGATTAAGGCTCTAAACCGATGATAAGATCTATCTTGGAATAGAAATTGAGCATCCCTGAAGGATCGCTTTAAATCAATAATTTTATTGAGTATCTCATAATAAAGGATCTATTTATTCTTTGAGATAATTTAAATGAGCAATATGTGTACCAAAAGGCTCATTATGATTTATGCACCTGAAGTTGCATAATTGAAAGTGTGTTGAGAAAAACCACTAAAGAATATATGTTTAAAATGAACGCATCGAATATGCTCCTGAAGTAGCAATATCGAGTGCAAAAGTTCATAATATAAATTTATATTTGGTTTTTTAGTGGTTAAGCAAAATAATGAGATTTTGCTAAGAAATCATGAGCCACATCCTACTAGTTCCACATCATTCCCTGAAGTGAATGAAATTGAATTTATATCATTCCTAGAAGAGAATGACGAATTGTTTTCAAAGAAATCAAGAGATTGGACGTGGTGATGAATATCTTTATAGTACTTCAATGATTTCGAGCCAGAAGCTCGTATTGAAAATATTATCAGTTTTCTCTTTGAGATAATATTATACAACTATTGAATCAAATATGTTGATGAATCAAAAGTGATATGATTCAGAATATTTGTATCTTTTCATGATTATCTTGATCATCCAAAATCAATTACGATAAGTCGAATGATTTTCATATGGACGTCCATAAAAGAACCAGAAGATTCTTTTACTATAAAGTTTTACCACCAGAAGTGGAAAGAAAGTTTTACCACCAGAAGTGGAAAGAAAGTTTTATCACCAGAAGTGGAAAGAAAAATTTGCTAGAAGCAAATAAGATGAAATAATTCGACGTTATCATGATTATCATAGGTGAACTGGAAGTTCATATGATAATTAATTTATGGATGCAATAAGATAAAAAGTCTCATATTCTAGCTGCTAAAATCCCAGTGAGGATTGAAGTCCCTGCAGGGCAATTAAGAAAGTTAGCAGTCTAATGAACATAAGACATGTCTGAAAGCATGTGAGACCTATTTATACAAATGATAAAGCATCTCGGAAAGAGAAAAACATAAAGAAAAGAAATTGGTGCTCCTGAAGAGGCCATACCCACAAAACAAGCAATAAAGTCCATCTAAAATTCTCTCATAATGAAAACTCCTGAAGAGTATAATACTCCTGAAGAGTACCTCCTGAAGAGGTTTTCATGAAATGTCTTCCCTTGAAGAGGGACAGGTACCTGAAAATAACGAGATCTCGATATTACATTTCATGAGTAAATGAGAAATTATGGAGAGAAATAAAACCGTTGTCGACAACGTATTTTCATATAAGATGGCATTTGATATTACTAGAAGTAATAAAGAAAGTGAGCTCAGAACCGTCGAAGAATACCGACGTAAAATATTGGCCAAAATAGAAATAAACAATTCCTGCAGAATTGTTATCATGTGATGCATATGGACTTGAAGTCCAAACACCTATGAGGTGATGCTTGTTGAATATCAGTGGGTATTTGTATAAAGGAAATGAAAATGTGATATATAAATCACGAATATATTTCCTGCAGAAATAATATTGATATGTTTCTGAAGTTAAAGAGATCATATTGAGATTTGTATTAACTTGATAGTTACCAAGAATTTGGGTATGCAAGAAGCATATAGTCCTGAAGTACATATTCTATCAAGTCTTAAAATCCTTATATGATCTAATGCAAGCTAAACGTATGTGGAACATACTATTTTCATATATTTTCAGTATTTATATTATATTTTATTGCAGTTTATATAGATAATTTAAATGTCATTGAGGCTCCAGAAGAGCTCATGAAAACTGCAGAAAGCAGGAATTGATTATGAGGCTCCAGAAGAGCTCATAAAAACTATAGAAATCAGGGATTGATTATGAGGCTCCAGAAGAGCTCATGAAAACTGCAGAAATCAGGGATTGATTATGAGGAAAAATAATCTCCTGTTATGGATGCAATCACATTCAGATTTTTGACTAATTTGGTAGTTACAAAAATATTGGATATGCAGTTAATGGATGTGGTCACTGCATATTGATATGGGTCATTAGACCAATGCATATATATGAAAATCCCTGAAGGATATAGAATGCCTGAAGCTTCTAATCTGAATACATCCAGAAATATATATGAAAATCCCTGAAGGATATAAAAATGCTTTAAGCTTGTTATCTGGTTACATCCAGAAAACAATCCGGATACATGTGGTATAAATGCATTAGTGAATATTTATTGAAAGAAAGATTTGAAAGTAATCCAATATACCCATGTGTTTTTATTAAGAGATTCCGGATTTGTTATTATTGCGGTTGATGATTTAAATCTTCTTGAAACTCCTGAAGAGTTCAGAAGAACTGCACATATTTGAAATATAAAACCCTTTCGGTTTCAAGGGGGAGATAAATGTGCATGAGAAATAAAATAAAGCATCCAGAATATCTACCAGAAGATAGATACACAAATATGAATATTTGTGAAATTTTATTATCTTGAAGCAAAAATTACAGAAATTTGAGACATTTCGCCTCATTCTTTAAACGCTCTTGTTCTTCAAGAATCTGCATGGCATCTCTGTCTAAAGGAGTAGGCAATCTAAAAGAAGATTTAAGCAGAGATTTTAATTTCCTATTCTCTTGCTTTATTGATTCTATCTTCACGTTAGACTCCTGAAGAAGTCGCTGAAGGATAAAAATTTTCTCATGGAGTTTGTCCAAATCATAAGGTTTGGATTGTAGTCGCTGAGAAAATGCATAAATAGTTGAAGAGTAATGGGCACCGAGATTTACAAGCTCATAGATAGCTTCAACATCTGACTTATTAGTCAGATTAGCACCTGTGGTAGAAGCAGGAACAGCTGATGAGCTAGGTGCATAATACCTTATATATTGGCCATGAGAAGATTGCTGAGCCATTGCAGAAAAAGAATGCAGAAAGAGATTGCAGAATAAAAATGCAGAAAGAAATTGCAGAGTAAGAATGCAGTATGATTACAGAAAAGTGAAGAAGATGAGATGCGAATGAAGATGATCTGAACATCTCTTTTATAGAGAAAAACTAAGCACCTCTATTGATTCACGGCATCCCTCGTGAAGCATCTCTCTACAAGAGACGAGGCGTAGCATCATAGCCCTGCGGCGCCTGATAGCAGATGTAGCATTATAGCCTTTCGGCGCCTGACAGGTACATAAGAACTGTAAAATCCCGCGATGCTTGTCTGGCCTAAAAAGATGGCCACCGTTTTTGAATATAGAGGTTTGCGGCTTAATTTTGATAACTCCTCTAGTAATTATGTTATTTACAAGAACTCCAGAAGAGTAGTGAATTCAATGATCTCGGATCAATATGGTGAATTTCACTATAAAGTCCTGATTACTCCAATGGTTGCTCGATAATTTGATGAGCAGAAAAATCCATTTCGTCCTGAAGACGATGGAGAAATTTTTGGTCCTGAAGTACCTTATCTCCAGTTCAATTGAAGCCCTGAATATGTAATTATTTGGATCAAGTCCACAATTAGATGGATATACAGATGCGAGTTATCTATCAGATCCACACAAGAAGATCATTGCAATTCATGAGAAGAAAGTTGAAATTGATGTCAAGAAGATACGGTCAAGAAATAATCTGGTAGATTTATTCACTAAAGCATTACCAACTGCAACATTGGAATGCGGAGAATTGAAGACATATTATCATGTACTTTTCAGGGGAGTAAAGTCTTAAAAACTTGTGCTGATTGTACTCTTTTTCCTTCGCTAAGGTTTTATCCCACTGGGTTTTCCTTTGCAAGGTTTTAATGAGGCAATCTTAAAGCACTTGGCGATATACAGAATATTGTACTCTTTTTCCTTTGTCATTGATTTTTTCCCACTGGGTTTTTCCATGACAAGGTTTTAACGAGGCATATTCTTTATATGTGGTCATCCAAAGGGGAAGTGTTAGAAACCAAATTCAAATTGTATTGTATGACCACCTTTAGCTAGCCGTCAAAGGCATAGTACTAACCGTCAGATGCATAGTGCTAGCCGTCAAACGCATAGTGCTAGTCGTCAAACGCATAATCTCTTCTGTACTCCTATATATATCGCTGTATCCATTAATGAAATTCATAAGTTTTGCATTGAAGAAAAACTATTTCTCTTGCAATATTCTCTCTCTTTTGCTCTCTATTTTCATTAGTTTCATAACAACGACAACATAAAACACCTATATAATGATTTTTTTTTTTTTCGGTGCGACCACAGTTTCGACGTTCAACAGATTCTTGTAACCCAGCTGTCTTTCAGAGTCTTTTACCGAAAGAAAAACAAAGGAAACCTGCGTACGTCGGTATCCGAGGCAGTGAGCAAAAGACTACTAAAACCATGAAGACAATAGAAAGAAGACAATAACAGTGCTCTGTATTTCAGCTTTCCCACGCCAGAGAAGAAACGTGCTTAATTTCCTAGACTGGTCACCACCGATCGATCGTTGATAGTTACAGACACTGTAACCCCAAATTAACCCTCCTGTTTTCTTTTTTCTTTTTCTTTCTAAACATGAGGATTTTCCCTTTTGTTCTTACAAGCAATTATTGGCACCCAAAAAACAGATGCCAACCAAAATTTGCTTAGCAGAAGTCACCGCAATGTCTTATAACATCTTTTTACATTATTAAAGAGTCCAACAAAAGGAAACAACTTGGACCATAGGAAATGATGGTAACAGAGGATTAACACTTACAATAACAAAAGGAGAGTAGTTTTAGCAACCAAGAGAGGGCAGATGAGTAGATAAAATTAAGGAAGATAACTAAAATATAAATACAAACAAAAAGCAAAAGAAATACAGGAGATGTCCCATAAGCCCCGACTAATCCAATGACCCACACAAGATAAAAAATTGCTGGCATTGGATGACACAACAGCTACCGATTTATATATTTGGGGAGAGAGAAAGGAACAAAAAAAAAAGGGGAGAAAATAGAAACTGAGACAGTGAGGAGGAGGAACCCAGGATTTACATGTAAGACTACCTAAATAATAATGATCTATTAGATGATGCCAGTATCTGCTTTAAAAACTGAAATGATATTGAAAAGTAGAAGCAGCTCGGGCAACAATCGTAGCAAACAGAACCTATAGGCAATGAGCTGACTTGAGGCAGCTGATGGTTTGGAGGGAGCTCTTCCAGCAACAGCAGGAGCAACTGCATGTCCACCAGGGCTGCTCTGTTGCTCATTGGTTGGCAATGGATTCAATGGCGTGCCACTTGGAGAAGCAAGGGGCATTCTTTTACCATCACTGAGATCTTGACCTACACATGCAATTTGATTAGTTCACATCAACAGAGACAAAGCAAAACAGCAGAGTCGCAGCTTCATTTCCTACTAGAATTGCAATTCAGTTTCTTAAATCAACTTAAACCATCTCCAAAATATATAAAAGAGAAGTTTAACATCAAGGAAAACAAGTAGTTGTTGGCATCTTAATTCCATGTGAAATGACTGGTTTCAACACATTGGACAAGGGCATCCACTCACAAGCGACATTCAACTTGGGAAAGATGGAACACTCATAAAATATATCGAAAGACGAGAGAACTCACAATTTGAGCGTGACCAGGCTAACTTCAAACTTTCCCGATTAAATACCATCCGGTATCCCGTCATGAAGTTCTCTGCATTAGAAAGATTTTCTTCTTACATGAAGACAAAACGAGGAAAATTTTTGTGTTGGGGATGTTGCATACTTCCTTTTCTTTTTTTTTATAAGTCATATAATGTTGAATACTTACGTCCAATTGTTCCAATGTCTCCATCTGCTGGCTGTATGGCTAAACAAAAACCAAGAACTCCCTGAACAAAAAGTCACAATTTTAGATCCTTTACTATTAATCCCCGTTCATATAATGACCACATTTTAAGCATCACATAAAGATATAATTGATTAAACTTCTTTGCTAGTCCGCTATGCTCTTTCAAAGTCACCGAGTACAAAGATCATAACCTCCTATAAAGACAACATCAAAGAATGGTTACATTGCAAGTGTTTCGTAAAGTACTAGCCAATTTCATATTCCTGCATGATAACAGGTAATTGTTTTGACTGACAGATAGTATTACCACACCACTTTTGATAACATGACTGTGGTCTATTTCCCTATGGCTAAAATTATTTTCTTCCACATAAGACTAATAGGGTTCTGCGATTTGACTTTGAGTTGAGGATGTAGCCCTCAATGCAGGTGTTTAGTCCAGCTTAGCATGAAATATCTTCTGATGGTTATAACTAGTAAAGTGTGTAATTGTCAATATCTGCCCTGAGATTTGTAAATTGTTCACGTACTCACCTGATCGCCATAGATAATGAAAACGGGGTTATGGACCACAAAGCTGTTGTTTAATGGGAAAACCAGTGTCAGAGAGGGAACCTCACGCGACTCTTGTGAACTGTTTCACATAAAAAACTGCCTGATCATCAGCATGACACAGACATGCATTGTATATACAAAACATACTCACAGTGGGAGGAGGGGGGGGAAGAGAGAGAGAGAGAGAGGATGGTTGTTTCATTACTCTCTAAAAAAATCACCTGGACTCGTAGCAATACCTCCAAGGAGATCCTTCATAGCTAGACCTTGTAGCATTTACGTGTCTGTCAAACTATACGTGAAAGTCACATTAGACCTTGGTAATGAGAATACATTACATTGTTTAGAATAAAAATAACTACCTCCTTTGTTATTTTTTCATAGACTTCATCTGGAAGAAATGTAAATGACGTTCCACTATCAATCAGTGCCCTGAAGTTTGTCTGCTTAAGGCAAGAATTTCCAATGCAACAAGCCTCCACCCCAACAATGTAGGTTTTACTGAATGAAAACATTGAGTTAATCATGATTATCACAATATCGATGAGTCAGAATATGAGTACACAGATTCAATAATATATATATATATATTAATTGGCATTGTACAAAACATGAAAATACTAAAAAAACAGATAGATGGTCCCTACTATATTCCATCTAAAGGTAAGAATGAAGTAGACTGTTGTCTGGCTGGTCCCAGGTCCCCAAAAAAAATCCTCCCAGAATCGTCCTCATTGAAACACATTGAGAAAGAGTTCCGGACCAATCCTGCTTTAGCAAGAATACTAGGAACAGCTAGCTCTCCAAGTCCCAGACCCATGAGACCATCAGGAGCCACACCATCCAAGTAACCACCACTTTGATTCATACCACACCTGTTTTCAGAAAATAGATGATGGGAATTAATCACATACTCAGGAAATCACCACAAGGTCAAGCTAAGGAACGCAGAGATATAAAATTAGACTGTAAGGGTAATAAAGCACACCCTATGATGACTGGAGCATGTACAAGATTTTTTGATGCATTTTCACCGCCTGATGCAAGATGCAACACATCCTCAACTAGCAATCCAGAACTCGATGTGTTTTCTGAGAGGTAATTTATAGTGTAAGAACATGACTGCTTGGGACCTTTGCAGTTTGGACCTGATTCACATAACTGATGGCTGCAAGATAGATGCTTGCTGGTGCTTGAACCAGATGGATTGTACTCATTCAGATCTCTATCCTGCATAATAGATGCCCCGTATACGAGGGAGCACCTGCGAATCAATTATTGGAAATAAGTGCTAAACCTGTTATCAAGTTTCAAAAGGGACTGCACCACTCGGCTGAAACATATACACCCAGAGCTTTTGGATGGGCACTCGCCCGCCCACCCCCTCCCCCAACGCACCCCTAATGACCACCAATCATGAGGCCATCTTCACCTGTACAAGCATCTGCTTTGGGTCTGTACTTGTCCTATTTATCCATTAACCAACCACCTATTAAGGAGGTGATCTTTTGGGAAAAAAAACAGCAGATTACATCCCTTTAATGATGCAGACGTTCACTGCACAAACATTGGGAATTGATTTAGGCTTATTCATGAACTGATGACTCACAACGGACAAATTCGCCTCAATTGGGTCTTCAGATGGATAACAATAGCGCCCAGTAAAGCGTAGTATACAGCTTTTTAGGCAGCTCAGTATGAGTTGTACTAACATTTGACGGTTAAAATATAATTCCCTTTCCTATGAATCCTTAATGTACAGCATCGATATAAGTTTCTTTCATACATATTTTGTAGCACATAAAGATGATGTATCACGAAAAGGTCTGTAAATTGCCCCAAGTAGGAAAGGAGCCAGGGCGTAGAAATTAAGCAGGGAGATCCTAAGCTAGTATGGTCTACTATACCAGAAGTATAACAAAATACTCACAAAAATAAGCAATAATAAGTGGAGCAAAGTTGCCATACCAAACTACTATAGTAACCGGCAGATAGGGGAGCACATTGTACGCAATCGCATGGAACCCAAAGTAGATCACTCCCAGCATCCAATGCAACAAGAAACGAAACGTTCGGTGTGCCAATATCAATCCACGTGTAATGTAACCTAAAAATACAAAATAAGAAAGAAAAAAGAAACACATTAAGATGTTTGGCTAATAGCAAAGCACAATTCAACGTATAGAGTCAAACAAGAAATTTGAAAAAGGCAAAACTAAAATCTTAAATTTAAAAAAGCGAACCATCCGAAGTCATTTCCGAACGACATCGTTTTGCTCCCCTGGGATGGAAACAGAAGCTGGTACTGAGCTCCGAGCTTCATGTTCTGCCTCCGGAAGTCACTGCTCAGTAGCATCTGATAGTACTCAATGCTCCTCTTCCGGCCCGGCCACGACGACCCATTCGCACTACCGTTTCCAGAAAACCTAAGCTCCTTTACTTCGTCGGAGAACCGGTGGACCAGCCTCGAAGACAAAGAGGACGTGGCCGTAGTCACCGCATCAGCATTCCGAACCATCAGCCACGCCGTCAACAGAAACATCGAACACCGAACCGCCGTAGCCATGGCCACTCGAACTCGGAGCATGAGCATCATAGAACAAAAGGAACTTGAGATGGAGATCTAGACTCTAGAGCTCCTCGGAACAAAAGATTCGGAAGGAGGAGGAGGAGGTGCGCAGTGCGCACCAGGTGTCTGTGACGTGAGTGGAAAGAAAGAGAGTGGGTAAAGTAAGTGAATAGAAAAAAAGGTGGGGTTAAAGTAGAAAGAAAGGGAAGTGGAGAGAGAGAGAGAGAGAGACAGAGAGAGGTTTTTAAAATGATTGAAGCGGAGAAAACAGAAAGATGGTGTATGTGTGATCCGTATGATTATGCTGCGAAGACGCGCCACGTAAATGGTCCCCCGCGGTCTTTACGTGTCCGTCAGTCCGTAGACTAAAATCTAACAAAATATTCTACCATAATAACGTTTTTATATTTTTTATTATTATTTTACTATTATTTTCTTTCTTTTATTCTTTAAATCTGTACTGAAAATATGAAGTTTGAAATGACGTTTTTGTATAGTCTAAAAAAAAAATTCAATCAATCAATATAATTATTTAATTTAATTAAAAATGAATTCAGTTCTATAAAAAAAAATTGACATTCTTTATTTTTTGAGTCAAATTTTAAAAATAATTAAATAATAAAGCAATAAGAAAGAAAATGTAAGAGCATCATTACCACTCACCCTATGCAAAGACTGTAGAAACGGTTGTCCTTTGTCCGTGAAAGTTTATATATTGATCTATCAAATTGTAAGTTTTTTCTTTATTACAAAATAGATATAACATTTTATATAAATCTATGTTAGGGTAATTTTTTTGAATAATTTGGATAAGATTTGTGTATAAATGCAGAACTTAATCTTTTTAAAAAGAACTTTAGTTGTAATTTGTATTAAATTTTGTGAAAGTGAATAAAAAATTAAAAAAATGTTTAAATCAAACAATTCTGTTTTTTCTAAAATGATATAAGTATCTACAATATAAATAAAAGGAAAAATTAGATTTATAAGTCAATATGAATGACATACCCTCCACACTAAAAAATATCTAATTAGACATCTATTTATATAATAGTGTGAGTGATACAAAATTGATTATATACGACTAAGTACCGTCGATTAACCAAATATATAGCATGTAGGGGTGCAAGTGCGATGGTAGGGATGCGGGGGTGCCCACATCTTGCACCCCACCCTGCATGTGCGAGGAGAGGTGTTTGTCCCCTCAAAATTCGGCCCTACTCCCCGAGGGCGGGGTGCCTAGTCCGCGTGTCGAGGGGCAGATTGGCCTCTGGTTTGTCCATTCCCCGTTGTCCACCACCCACCCACGGTAGAAAACAACTGAAAAGATCTAAGAAAATCCAAAACAATCAAAAAACAACATCAAAATTACATATCCATCTCTAAAATCCACAAATGAATCCAACAAATTACAAAGTATATATAGTGACACACAGCGAAAAAAATAATAATAAAAAAAATCACCGCCACGCTTCAAGATGTAAAGAAGAAAAGTCAAAAACTGAAAATGGGAGGAAGAGAAAAAAATGAGGGGGAGAGAGAGAAGAAATCTTGGAGGTAGAGAAATTGAGAAGGAAGAGAGGAGAGGAGAGGAGAAACGGCAAAGGGAGGAAGAGAGAGAAGAAATTGAGCATGATTTTAGGGTTAGACTCAAGGGCAATTTTAGTCTTTTAATAAAATGACGTTGTTTTAAGATATCTTTAAAGCTGTGTTGTTTTACTATAAGTTTTTTATTAATATATATATTTATATATATATATCCCAAGCTCTCCAACCCACTCAAGCAGGCCCTGATGACCTCTCCTAATAGCTTGATATGCCCCTAATGTGTTGCTTGTGTCAGTAATAGAGTGAGGCTGAGATTGAGCGATATGATTGAGGTATTTGCAAGGAATAGTTGACTTTCTTTTCATGCTTCAAGCAGTTGTATCTTGGTCCTTAACATCCCCTTGCAAGCTTATGGGTGAAGGATAGCAGCTTGGACCAAAGGAGAAGGAATCTAGCAGAGGTGAGCCCTTTCGTATAGATATCAACAATTTGCTCAAGTGTGGGAGTGTACTTAATTGTGACATCTTTGTGAATGACTTTTCTCCCGAATGAAGTGATAGTCCACTCTATATGCTTGGTGCAAGCATGGAACAACAGATTGGAAGCTAAGGAAAGTGCATCGAGGTTGTCGCACCATATAATAGGAGTTGTGGGAAGTGAGATTTGTAGTTCTTGAAACAACAAGAGAAGCCAAAACAAGTCAACAATGACAAAAGCCAAGGCTTTGTATTCACCCTCAATGTTGAATTTGCGACTGACTGTTTCTTTACACTCCAATTGATAGGGGTGTAACTGGTATGGTCGATCCAGGTTTGGACGTATTTTAGAATCGAACCGGTATACACCGGTTTTGAGAATTGAAGAATTGATATCGGATTGAGTCATCCTCAAAACTGGTACTTCCAGTTTTATAAGTTCTGGTCTGATCGGATTCGATTTTATCTATTTTCCCGATGTACTCGCAAGGTCTAGTACTTAGGAAGTTAACTTAGAATAACAAACTGATAAAATTAAAAAAATTGTCTATATATAAAAATGATATGCAACTAAAAAAAAATTGTAGTAAAACTATTATAGTATACGTACATTATTTATAAGAATCATATTATTATATATATATTAGTGATAATATGATGGTTACATATATTAAAAATATTAATATGTTGATATTGTAGTATGCGTACATTATTTTACAATAATGATATTAATTAACACATACAAGTGTACAATTGAATTTAAGTATGAGGCGTGCTACATACAAGCAACATGGCACACTAACTGTGCATAAATATGACATGACATGACATGACGTTAACGTCTGATTTTAAGAAAAACATATTGAAAATCAACGAAGAATAAGAATGAATACTTTGTTGGCCTCTATTTCTCAAATTCAATCCTTCACAGCACTGCATTCTACATATTCATTCAGAAAACGATGGCACTACAACTCCCTTACATAAATTCATGGTCTCTCTTCTAGACTTACCTCGATTCTCGAACTCAAAGCAACTGAAAAACAATTTTTGAAGCTTTTAAGCAAAGACCAACCGATTTTGTTACTGTGAGATTTCGGAGTTTTTAACATGGCGGCCAATCCTGGAAAAGGTATAGGCATTCACCAGGGCACCACATACTACTCAAACCAACTTAAAAAATATCTATTACATGCACTTCTAAATAAGTCAAAGAAATGCAGAGTACCTCTATTCATACATGCAGACACATTCGAACTCACATAACAGTTAGACACTAACATGTGGCACAGTTGGAGACAGAGTTTCTTCAATGGGTACCAATGGAAAATCTAAAACTTTTTGTTACATACAATATAGAAAGTGGACACACTGAATCTCTATAATTAGAGAGAGAGAGAGAGAGTGTGTGTGTGTGTGTGTGTGTGTGTGTGTGTATCGTTCCAACCTTTTCTACCAGGGGATATGTGGTCTTGTTATTGCTAAGATGTATCAAGGTGGTGGTGGTGGTGGTGAAGATATGCCACCTGGCGGCGGCATGCCTAATGGTGGTTATGGTGGCAGTGACTCAACTGGTTTAGGTTCAGGACCAGGACCGAAGATTGAAGAGGTTGATTGAGGTTAAAAGCTAAGGTTGATTGAGGTTAAAGGCTAAGGTTTATTTACATAACTCCTCTCTTCACTCTAAACAAACCGTTTCTTTTTTTCTCATATGGATTCGTGCACAAAGAGAGTCCCCCAAATCGACTACATTTAGCTTTTTTCTTTAACTATACTACTATACTCCATATAAGTTATACTACACTTTTTATATGAGTATATATGATCAAATATGTAAAAATGTATTTATCAAAAAGAATATACATTACAATTTATTATGCCAAAAAATGTATTTATCCTTGATATAATATATATATATATATATCAAAAGTAGGTTTATATTAATAACTTCATATTAATGTTAATGTTTAAGATCATGATTTTATGTTATATTATTTTTATGTTATAAAATTGAAATTTAAATGTTATATCAAATCTTATATTAATTTTATATTATTAGATTATTATACATGAATAATAAGATTTTAAATTTTCATGTTATATTAATTAGCAATTTAGTATATAATATATATAATATAATATAAA
This sequence comes from Carya cathayensis, assembly GCA_011037825.1. Lineage (NCBI taxonomy): Eukaryota > Viridiplantae > Streptophyta > Magnoliopsida > Fagales > Juglandaceae > Carya > Carya cathayensis. The sequence goes on from QGSO01000375.1 coordinate 370,153, forward strand.
AATCATATAAAAAATATTTTATATATAATATAAAAACTAAAATATATATGTGAACGGGTCCAGTCCAATCTGATGTTAATAAAAACAAAATCAGAATCGGTATAGAACTGAACCAATTTTACACCGAACCAAACACACCGATCCAATCCGATTTGGTCCGATTTACCCGTGTTTTTTTCTTTTAGTCATACTAGTTGCTAAGGGAAGAGCCAAGGTAGACAGCAAACCCAATAACAAAGCGACGATCATCCAAATTCTCTGCTCAATCAGAGTCAATATAAGCATTTAGATGAACATGACCTTTGCCAAAGAAAAGACCATGGTGGGTTGAGCCTTTAAGATATTGAAGCACTCGCCTAGCGACTATCCATTAGACTGTAGTTGGGTTGTGCATGAATTAGCATGTCTAGTTAATGGAAAAGGCGATGTGGGGTCGAGTTAGAGTGTAATATTGAAGAGTTCCCACAAGAGAGCGATACTTGGATGGATTGGGGAGTGGATCCCCATCATATTGAGATAACTTGGAGCCAACTGGGAGAGGAGTTTTAGCAAGTTTGGCACCTAACATTTTAGTGTTATCCAACATTTCAGATATGTATTTGGACCAAAAGAGATGGAGACCTATACTTGTTCGAGTAGCATTAATACGCAAGAAGAAATTGAAGAAACCAAGATCTTTGAGTATAAAGTGTTGTTGTAAGCAATTAACAAGAGCTATAATAGTAGACATCTGATTTCCTATAACTAAAATGTCATCAACATAGATTAGGAGGAAGAGTTTAGTCCCTGACTTATTGGATATAAAGAGAGAATAAACCACTTGGGATTCAAGGAACCCAAGACCAAGTTGGGTGCTAGTAAGCTAGTTAAACCAAGTTCGTGGGGCTAATTTAAGCCCATAGATGATCTTGCTTAGTTTACCAACATAATCTGGGATGTGTTGGTCATGGAAGCCAATGGGTTGCTCCATGGAAACTTCTTCTTCAAGGTGGCCATTAAGAAAGGCATTGGAGACATCCAATCACCTTATGGCCAGTCAAATTGGGTAGCAATTGCAAGAATTGTGCAAATGGTGGAGAATTTGACTATATGGCTAAATGTATTTGTGTAGTCGACTCTTCCCTGTTGTTCAAAACCTTTGGCTATCAATCTAAACTTAAACCTATCGAGAGAACCATCAACATTTTGCTTTAATCGAAAACCCCATTTATTGTTGATAATATTCTTATGAGGGGGTCGGGGAAAAAGTGTCTAGGTTTGGTTATTTTGAAGAGCATTGATTTCTTCTTGCATGGCTCATTACCAATGGAGAGACTTGACTACTTGAGAATATGCCCAAGGTGTGGGAGGTAAAAGGGTGAAGTGAAAGGCAAGTAGAGGATGCTTGTTGCATTAGTATACTTCGTACTCAAAGAAGGTTTTGGGACAACGAGAACCATCTTGAGAGTGAGTGATCATGAAATGGGATGATTGAGGAAAATGATCAGTTTGAGATGAGGAGGTTAAGGGTAGTTCAGGGGGAAGGGAGGGAGATGTTGATTGAGAGGTGTAAGGTGACTAAGAGGTGTTAGGTTGAGGATAATTGGTGTCAAGATTGGCGTCTAAGGAGTTAAGGAGAGAAGCTAATGGAGAGGAATCAAGAAGAGGAGTAGTATTTGTGAAGGTTTCAAGTGACTAAGAGGTGTTAGAAACTGGAGAGAAAGAAGGAATGGGCAGAGACAGAGAGCTAGTAGGCATTACCTAAGAAGAACTCGGTGTTGTCGTGGCTAAGGATTGCAAAGGACAGGGAAGAGGATTGCACCCAATCACAAGCTAGAAATGATGTTTCATCAAAGATGACATGGCGGCTAATGAGAGTCTTGCAAGTTGCTAGATCATAGTATCAGTAACCTTTGTTGTTAGTGCAGTAGCTTAAGAAGGCATGCCTTTTGGATCGGCGCATTAGTTTAAAGATGTTTTATGGTCAAAAAAGGGGATAACAAGCACAACCAAAGACTCTAAGCATAGAATAATCTGGTGACTTGTTGAGCAACTTTCCATAAGATGTCTTATGGTTGAGAAAGGTAAACTGCAATATTGAAAGCATCTACCCAATGTGTGAGAGGCAAATATGATTGAGCAAGTAAAGCTAGACCAGTTTACACTTGTCTTTGTTTACGCTCAAAACTCATTTTGTTGGGCAGTGTATGGACAAGAAATCCTATGGAAAATGCCATAAGTTTTAAGGAACTTTTTGAATTGGAGAGATGTAAACTAACCACCTCCATCAGATTGAAAAGATTTTATTTTCTTTGAAGGGAGGCTTTCAACCACACATTTAAACTTGACAAAGCATTCAAGTTTTTCAGCTTTAAAGTGTGCACGAGATAGATCCAAGTGAAACAAAAAAAATTATCAATGAAAATAACATATTATTTGCAGCCATGAGCATAAATAGGAGAACTCCAAAAATCTAAGTGAATTATTTCTAAAGGTTTAAATGTTACATGAGTAGAATCAAAAAAAGGAAGACATTTGGACTTACCATTTGACAGGACTCACATAGGGACCCAGTAACAACTGATTTAGACACAAGTAAAGAAAATAGGCTTTTTAAGTTTATTGAACACAAAGATTGCAAGATGCCAAGTCTTATATGCCAACTAGTCATATCAGTGACGAAGTGATGGTGCCAATAAAAGCAATAGGTGGCTGGACTTTATTCATGGATTGGGAGAGATAAATCGGATACAATCCATCTCCACTTTGCCCTTGCAAAAGAATCTATCCCATGTATTTATCCTTCACAAAGTAATGAGAGTCCGTGAGGATGCTTGACGGTTGGTTCGCGATGAAGAGGAGGGCAAAAACAAGTGTATGTTGTTCACAATGAAGAGGTGGAGAAAAATGAGTTCGGCCTGGTTGGTTTTGCGACGGAGAGGAGAAAAACGAGTCCATGATGTTTGCTTTTAATTTCAAAATGAAAACGAAAGTTCAAACACCGAGGGAGAGGAACTTACAGCAAATCACATCACCTGACAGAAGCTTCATACGACAGAAAGTAGAGAAAGGAGTTCAGCATTTGCAGGAAAAAAACTAGAAGAAAAAAATCGATGGTAGTAAACCCGTAGTCTTCGATGGTAAGAGTATTATTACCCTTGTTTTTATATCTAAGCGTGTATGGCGACAAATCATGTTTATAACACGAGTAGTTATATAAGAAAACAGCAAATGTAAGCGGCACGCAGTCGGCTGACGTGGCCGTTATTAAAAAAAAAAAAACCGAATGAAAAAGCAGAAGAAATGATATTGAAACCATTTCGTTCCTGCTTCTGATGTGCGAGTGCAAGCAGAGGAACCATTAAGATCGAGCGGGCTTCTAGGGTTCCCAACAGATCCATGTCGTTCTGCAGTTGTTCCGGAGTCGTTGGGTTGGGCATCCGGTTTGGGTGGGTTGGCCTGGTCTGCACTGTGTCGGTCATCCCGAGCGTCGTTTGGGTCAGCCGTTTGGGTCAGCTCCGTGGGCTTCTTGGGTCAGCCGTTTGGGTCAGCTCCGTGGGCTTCTTGGGTCAGCTTCGTGGGTCATAACCTCGGGTCAACTAGGTGGGCCAGCAATTCGGGTCAGCGACGTGGGTGAGTGTCGTGGGTCGGTTTTGGTTTCGTGGGTCATCTTCTGACTTTACCCCGTCGGCACCACCACGGGCAGGTTCTGGTTCTGTTGGTTACTTGTGTTTTTCTGCTTTAATAAACATGAGTCTTGAACTGGATTATATGAAATGGTATATGAAAAACTATGATTTGGCTCTGTTTCGTGGGATTTGCATAAACCGGGCTGCAGTGGATTGGTGTAAACTATGGTTTTCACATGAGGATCAATATCTGTTGGTTGTTTACAGTTCTAGCTTGGTTTCGTGTAGCATTAGCATGAATTTGGCATATTTTGCATTTGATTGGATGAAATACCCGTGTAGCATTAGCATGAATTTCGTGTAGCTTGGTTTTGCCATGCATGTTGATAGAATATAATATGACAGTTTACATAATTTACATTGATTATGGAAGGGAGGAATTGTAATAATTTACATAAGCTCACTAGGTTGGAAAATCTTAAATGAAAAAGAAGCTTATTACTCTCTTAATTACATACATAATTTTGTTTATGTAATTTTACAAGCATCCGATAATATTGGTTTGATCAATTTTTTTTTTACGTTGCTTGATGAGTACAAATATAATTATGTGATTGATAAGCTCGCAAATACAAATGCAAGTTCATCTAGATATATGCTGCCTACAAACAGGTTGTTGGTTAATGAATTTTTTATTTTTCAATTTATTACTAAATCATTTGGATATTTTTAATTAGATACTGTTTTGTATTTTATTATTTGGTTTAATGAAGTTGTTATGCAACTCTTTGGTTAAAGAACATTATGTTACTTGTTGTAAACCAAATTAGAAGAAACAGTTGTAGCTGCATTGTATAATGTGAAAATCTGAAAATTTTGGTTGGAAAGAAATGTGAAATATCAAGTAATGTGGATTTTGTATGGAAAACATCCGCTTGAGTATCGAGTATGCGATTGAGAAAAAAAATGTGAGAAAGCAACTATTTCAACAAAAAAAACAGGATGGAGATGCATACGTCCTTTATAATTTAAAGGGGCTTCAATTCTTTTAAAATTGATTAGCTTCAAATATAAAATTGATAAAATATAAATTATATAATAAAATGTATATATTGAGATGTTAGAAGAATGTAGAATGATTCATGATAAGCTCTTTAGATGGTAATTTCACAAAATATCAAAGCAAATGCAAGTATATGAAATTATTGAGAGAAGTTTCACGTGCTTTCACAGTCTTTAAAAATCAAACTATCATTTAACAATATAGAGAATTATTTCTATCGTGCTACTGTGCGAGTTGCACGTATCTAACTCAAAAAATAAATATTTAATGGTTGAGCCAAAAAGTGTAGGTAGCTAGAAAAGAGAAATTTTGTAATAGTTTCAAAATTTAAACTATTATTACTCAATAGTTAGATTATAAAGATGCAATTACCTCCAAAAGAATTCATCAATTTATTTAATGTGTTTTTTAATGGGACCCAAGCAGGTTATTTTGAAACTATTTATCATGCCATTCCTATAAACTCTTTTAATTTTTTTCATTTTTAATTTCTTATGCGATCAACTTGTACAGGCCATGGGAAATGAACCTGAACACGCATCTTTCTTAACGGATTGTTTAGACACTGAAGAGCAATGCACTTCCGCAAGAGTTGATGGTGAAGATCTGTTGGATAGACTAGATGAACTGGAAACTGACGATGGCACTCCATCTACACCACATGTGTTGCCATCTTCGGATTGTAATGACATCATTGAGGAGCCAAAGTCGGGGATGGAGTTCAATTCGTTTGAAGATTTGATGGTCTATTATAAGCAGTATGCTAAAAATTGCGGGTTTGGGGTGATGACACAAAGGAGTGAGAGGTCAGAGGATCAAAGTGTCAGATATGTCACCCTCGGTTGTGCACGGGGAGGGAAGGCTCGGATTAAGAGTTCCAATATCGCCAACCCACGTCCGACGGGAAAGACGGACTGTAAGGCAAGGATTAATGCCTTAAAAGTCGAGGGAAAGATGCGGTTGACAACAGTGAATAACTCACATAATCATGTAATTAGCCCTCGGAAATCCCGCTTCTTTCGATGTAACAGAGAAGTGAATGAGACTGTTAAAAGAGTCCTTAACACAAACGACTTAGCTGGTATTCGGCTGAACAAGAGTTACGGATCTCTTGTAGTTGGAGCAGGTGGCTTCAACAACCTGCCATTTTTGGAAAAGGATTGTCGCAATTACATCGACAAAGCACGTCATCTACGACTTGGTGCAGGTGGTGCTGGAGCACTTCGTGATTATTTTATGAGGATGCAGTACAAGAATAACGGTTTTTTTGCTTTGATGGATTTAGACGATGATGGGAGGTTAAAAATGTTTTTTGGGCAGATCCACGTAGTCGGGCTGCGTATAAGTATTTTGGTGATGTCGTCACATTCGACACCATGTACCTTACTAATAGGTATGGGATGCCGTTTGCACCATTTGTTGGTGTAAATCACCACGGGCAGTCGATTCTTTTGGGAGCGGGGTTGATTTCCAGTGAGGACACAGAGACTTTTACATGGCTGTTCCAAACTTGGTTGCAATGTATGGACGGAATAGCTCCAAGGGCTATTATTACTGATCAGGACAGAGCAATGAAAAATGCAATTGCGATCGTATTTCCAGAAACTCGACATCGATTTTGCTTATGGCATATACTCAAGAAAGTTCCCGAGAAGTTTGGTTCATATGCTGCGTACAAAAGTGGCCTGAAAACTGAGCTGATGAAATGTGTGTACGACACACAAACTATTGCCGAGTTTGAAAAAAGTTGGTCCCAGTTTATTAACACATACCACTTAGATGAGAATGCTTGGTTGAAAAGTATATACTCCGAGCGCGAGCATTGGGTACCAGTTTTCCTGAAAGAGCACTTTTGGGCTGGAATGAGTACTACCCAGCGGTGCGAGAGTATGAATGCCATTTTTGATGGTTATGTCCATTCAAAGACAAATTTGAAGGAGTTTGTTGATCAATTTGACAATGCGTTGAAGAAGAAAATTGAAAATGAATGTCAGGCAGAATTCCAGTCATTTAGCGGCACCATTCCCTGCGTATCTAGATCCCCAATTGAAAAGAAGTTTCAAGAGCTATACACCAATGCCAAATTTAAAGAAGTTCAACAGCAAGTAATTGGTGTGCTTGATTTGGATCCAGCTCTACAGACATCGGATGGGGTATGAGATCTTATTTGGTAGAAGATGAAGTTTGTATTCAGGAGTTCACAAAACTGGTTACATATTCAGTGGATTTTACTGTCGATAATGGAAATGCAAAGTGTTCATGTGGGTTATTTTAGATGAGAGGGATATTATGTAGGCATATTTTGGCTGTATTCAAATTAAACGGTATAAAATCTTTGCCAGAAGGTTACATTTTAGAGCGATGGAGAAAGGACATCAAGAGAAGATACACATTAATTCGAAGTAGCTACGATGCAGGGGATGAGAGGGCAAATGGTAATAGACATTCAATTCTATTGAATATGTGTTATGAGATGATCGACTATGTGGTAGAATCTAACGAACAATTTGAAGATGCACGGAAGAGGATACATGAGATGACTGGATTATATCGTCAGAACCGTAACCCGTTATCTATGAACTCTGAAAAAGGTTAACCTACTTAAATCCCTCTATTATTTTTTTATGTATAATAATATCAATGGAATATTAATAAATACTTCTAACCTTATCTTTGCAAGAAACAGAATTAGAACTTGCTACGACACTAGATACAGCTGCTGCAGTTGGAAATTCACAAGGAGTAAAGAGTCCACTTGTTGTCAGAGGGAAAGGGAGACCCCCATCTCTTAGAAGAGCATCTAAGATGGAGACAGATATGCGGAAGGTTAAAGCCAAACAGAAAAAAGTAAAAGCGGGAGGAAAGCGCAAACAGGTGGATGTTTTAACCATTTTGTTGTTCATGTGTCTCACTTATTTCTAGTGAGTATTTAAACCTTACTTTATTGCTAGCGAGATGAAGGAGATACAGCTCCCATGAGCACGTGCAGGAATTTATTTGGGGCATCAGAAGTAGATAGTACCAACTGTGGAGAAGGGCAGGTATCAGAAAGAGCCCTTTGTATGAATTTAATTTAATGGTTGGTCAATATTAAAATTGTAAAAAAATTATTGTTTTTCTATTAACAGGTTATGGACAGCATTAGCGCCACGCAGTATCATCCCATGTTTGGTACTCAAGAAAGTGTAAGATTTCTAAACTTTTTTACATTTCAGATAGTCATCTTCACATTAGGCTAATGGTTGGATATTAATCAACTCAGATATATTTTGATTGGATGTTGCGGAGCGAGAGCACACTGGGTGGAGATGGAGCACAAGCATGCCAATACCATTTTGCAAATGGTTGAGAAATCGAGCGTTTTTTTAGTTACAATGAAGAATTTTAGGAATGCTAAACTATTGGTTGCATCTTATGGCAAAATATTAGTGTCAGTTTTTTGATTTACCATGTGGATAGGAAAAGGTTATTTTTTGATTGGTGTAATTATACCATGTGGATAGGAAAAGGTTATTTTTTTGTAATACCATTCGACATGGGTTGTTTATTGATGGAAATTTGATGTAATTATGTATGTGGATAGAAGGAGGAGGCTATTGGGTTTACATAATTTATTGAAATTATCTAAATATTTATGGTAATATTTATATGGGAGGTGGAAATTATACCATTTTGTAGGTGGTGCAGGTGTTTTTTTTTTGGAAAGTTGGTCAAAGGATATTTAGTCCTGACCCAACATTCAATTCAACGTAAATTTGTTTTGGAGAAAATTGGGTACACATCAAACAGATCCTGATGTCAATTGGGTACCACTTAGTAGCTGCACTTCGGCTTTTTACACTTTTTTTGGAAAAGAAATTGTTTATACAAAGCAGATTAACGGTTTGTAAGAAAGGAAAATTGCAAATAACAGATGCAGTACGTTTGAAATTGGGTACATAAATTTCTGCAACAGCACAGCACCAAAATTTCTAATCAAAACAGACTGACAGCAGAAATTATAATACATCAAAATTATATCGAGAAAAGGCTAAAAACCTCCAATATTCATAGTGAATACAACATTCAACACATTTACACCATTCAACACATTTACACCATTCAACTGAACCATGATTTTGCAAAAAACAGATGCAGTACAGCAGAAATTGGGTACCAAAATTACTGCAACAGCACCAAAATTTCTAGTCAAAACAGACTCAAAACAGCAGAAATTATAATACATCAAAATTATATCGATAAAAGGCTAGAAACCTCCAATATTCATAGTGAATACAACATTCAACAGATTTACACCATTCAACACATTTACTACATTCAACTGAACCATGATTTTGCAAAAAACCACAGCGTCTTACATGAGTTGTAGACATGGCTGAGATACATTATTATTGGGTCGAGACATCAAAAGTATACCACAAACTATTACTAAAAAAAACCATGTCATTTTTAATACTTTGAAGACTCGGTTATACTTCTTCTCCAATGCTTTTAATTTCGATTCTTCGATGAGAAGCCGCTCATGAAGTAACCTCTCGTGCCTCCGTTCAGCTAACTCCAACGTCAGCTTACAGCAACTGTTTTGCTCACTTTGAAGATCAATCCACTCAAAAAAGCCACATTGTTTATTCATCTTATAGTTTGGACAATTGAAAAACCTTCTGCCAAAAGTATTTGCTTTTTCAGAAATCCGAAGCTTCGCTTGGGAGCCACAATAGCACAGTGGTCTCTCCAAACTTGACTCGGAATGAGAAGCAGAATTCATTTGCTATCATGATATAATCAGTAAACAGAGCCCCCACATCAGTATATATCAGACAGTATATATATGCTTGAATTACAAAATATTTTGTAAGAAAATACATGTAAAAAAAATACACAACAAATACTACACTGCTAACAGTAAAGGCTAGTGGGAGTTGGGAGCGGTGACCGTAACAGCTTCCATATATATATATATATTTAGAGAGAGAGAGAGAGAGAGAGAGAGAGAGAGAGAGAGAGGACCCTCCTTAGAAAAATAATTAGAGGAAAAAACCCCACATGCATGAGCTATATATTAATTTAAGCATATATGCCACCACATGATGAATGATGTGTAGGTCCTATTATGTGCCAATTTGATTGAACTGATGATGTGAAGCACATGAGTGTCTATTAATGGCATTCCTGTACTAACTTTTTATCATCATGTTTGAACTTTTTCTAATTGAATTGCTAATATTATAACCCTTATTGATCATCTATTGATCATCAATATCATATATTAATGGTCCATCGGCTTTGCTTCATATATAAATCATACTCATGCATACCACAACAAAATTGACTATTGATGATCAGAATAGATTCATTTTAGTATAAATGAACATTTTTATTTGCAAATAACTGATCAAATATAAGCATTTTTCTTATAGTAATAGTAAAATTTAACTAAAATTAGACTAATAGATTGTATTATGAATCTGGTAGCTAGCTTACACCATGTACACCAAACTTGGATGGACGTCTCAAAGATACATATATTGGAACAAATTAACAGCTAGCTAGCTTTAAGTCAAGCTTGCTGTCTAAGAGAAGTCGGGTCCAAGGTTTCATTATTATGTTAATTTTCAGAGATCATAAAAATCTTCCTCAAGATACATAACATAGGACACAAGTTTCATATACAAGTCTTATCTAATTACTTTAATAATTATTTATTATTAGCTATAAGTGAGGATCATAACTAGCCATGACCTACTAGTTATATGGAAGGAATTATGGTTATAATACGTACATTCTTCACCTTTACATGGAACTTATAATACTGATAATAAGTCCAACTTCCAAATATTCATTACAATAAGATAATATGAAATGTTAATCTCACAAATACACAAAATAATGAAATACAAAAACTCGCAACTATACAACAAATACAAAAATTACAAAAATGCAAAAACACAAAAATATAACAATACCATAATGCAAAAATAAAATAATAATGTAAATGAAAAACCTGGAGAGGTGCGACTGATTACCAGTTTCGGGGGAGAGGGTTAGGGTTAGGGTTAGGGTTTCGGTATGGGATGAAGGGTTAGGGTTAGGGTTAGGGTTAAGGTTAGGGTTCGGGTTAGATCTAGGGGGTTAGGGTTTCGGAATGGATTTCGAAGGGAATGGATTTCGAAGGGATTTCGAAGGGAAGGGATTTCAAAGTATAGGGATTTCGAAGGGAAGGGATTTCGCAGGGATTTCGAAGGGTTGGTTGCAGCTAATGGACAAGGGGATTTCGAGTTTCTAGCGAGGGAGACAGATTTTGCAGCAAAGCAACGATACCAAGATAGAACCAGAGAGAAAGGGGGGAAATTTCTGAGAAATTGCAGCAGAGCAGAGACGGAGGAGGGGGAGAACCAGAGAGGAAGGGGGAAAATGTCGAAATGAGCAGAGGGGTTCGGATGAAGGTTTCGAGGGAGCGTGGGAAGAAATGAAATGTGAATGTAAGTGAAACGGTGCGTTTTGCATTTTACATAAAATAATCCACGTCGGCAAGCCGTTTGCAAGCCGTTTACATCCCACGACTGAACTTAGACTTTTCCTTATAACACATCACTGATGCGCCATTGGTGGGGGCCATTTTGATGATGGTGGGCCACTCTTCTGGGGCATTCCAAACTAAACAGTATTTCTATTATTACTTTCAAGTTTGATTCATGACAAGCTTAACGGCATCCGGCTGGTCATTCCCATGCATATATGAAGAGAGAGAGAGAGAGAGAGAGTTAGAAATTAAGATTAGCTTGAATGGAAGCTGACAAAGTTGGAGAGGACATAGGCATTGGCATGATACAAGTTTTGAAATGTCAGGGTAGTATTCTTTATTTTTATTTTTATTTTTATTTTAGAGGAAAGAACCATTTCATTAATAAAATGAAAGAGTCACGTAGAGTTCTTATTAAGCCATATAGCTTGTGACACTGACATTGGTACATTTGCCTCCCACAACTCTATATCCTCCACATTCCAAGAATAACGGCAAGACTATAAGCTGCCTCGTTACATAGTAATATTCTTAATTTTGACTTAACAAATGAGACAGAATGATGGGGGATCAGGAGGTACCTGTCTATTAAGGCAAGAAGAGAAGGGGAAAGGGGGAGACCGAAAGTTGGAACTCGATCTCTAATTGTACAATAAACACATCATGTGAGGAATCCGACTCTTACCCAAACGAGGAAATAGAGTTACATAAAGTCCTCAGGTAAGGATAATATGCACAAGTCTCATCTTCTTTTAACAGTGCACCAGATCTCATTGAAATAAGCTTTTTTTTCTTTTTCTTTTTTTAATCACCGTGGAAATAAGCTTAATCACTGAGCCAACCTTTTTTTGGTGATAGAAAAAATAAAAACAAAAACTTGCTTGAATACTCACAATTAACGTTATAAACTTAATTTTGTATTCATCCTGTGTCTGGCCACAGGTTTTCCTTGAAACTGGACAGCCAGGAGGAAAAAAGGGTCTAGACTCTACATGCAACATTATACAGCATGATCGGGTTTAGAGTGTTGCATGTTAGTGCCTTTTCCATGGAAGAAACCCATCCACGCTTCAAGATGCATATTAGTGCCTTTTCCATGGAAGAAACTTCCTCCATCAGCCTGCGCACTGGCCCAAAGAACACAATCAAAACACCAATTCATCAAACTCGACTGTGAGATTATCTTCAGTCTCGATTCTGCCAGTGGATAATTGATTTCTTCTACTATGTAAATATATACAGAAATAGCACTGATTCAAAAGAATTGAATTTGAAGATTTGCTACTTCTTTCCCACAAATACAATCCTATCCTCTTTGTAATTCCATAGGCAAAGCCAAAATGTATTTTATACATTTGACGTGGTATGACAATGAATGTTGGTGACCCTGCTATTTATTTTACAAATAAAATTATGAAATCAACACATGAAACCAGAACCAACCGCAAATTCTGTCTGAAAATTGACAAGCGCACAACTTAATATAGAAAGTATAAGTACAAGAAAAGCTTAATCCTTCTGCCCAAAACCTCCATCTCAGAAAAGGTAAGATCAGGATTGAAAAATAATGCATTGAAAAATCACTACACTTCATACTATTGTCGAAAAATCAAAATCTCAAGAAACCTATATACACGGACATGATAAATAAAACAAAATGAGGGAGAAAAATAAATCTCTTTTAACACATTTTCCCTGTAATTCAATTTTGCAGCTGATCACTAATTTCTTCACAAATGGGTCTTACTTATTAGACCACTGGAACTCTATTTCTAAATTCCGTGTGGGCCCACTTTTGCTTTGTGGCAACAGAGTGTACTCGCCAGCAACTGCTCCCAACATTACAACCCTGTCGATCTGGATTGTTACTTTTCCAAATGAGCTCTGCCATTGGATGAAAAGAGAACTAATCGTTAAGATGCAATTTAATGGAAAATCAAGAGTAATATGAGAAAACACTGTCTTCATATGTATTCTGGTGTTAGCTTCTCATCTTATTTACCTTCCCCATTTTGCTCTTGTTCTTGCAAGAAATATGAAGCTTCTGGCCCTTTGGCGGACTCTCAAAGGACCATGAAAAGCTCTCATCCCACTCTGGATTTGGACCAGTTGCAACCACCTGACAAATTAACATTTATGAAAAGTGATATTGGCAATAATCTGATAAGAGCAGCCAAATACACCACAAGGATGAGATGAAAAAGAAAAAGCTGAGTAACCAGTGGCATAACTTATAAATGACGTAATGATTAAAAGGCATCTCATGAAATACAGCTTTGTTCAGTGCAATGTTGTGAGCAATGCCACAAATCTTTTCATCACAACCAAATATTTTCATTGCAAAGTAGAATCAAGAACAATCACAACAACAGGCTAAAGGAAATGCAAAGTAAATACGTTTGGCCTATGGCCTATGTCCATTTAAAGATGAAAAGAACATGTATGAAGATGAAAAAAAGCAGCACTTAAACAGAGGCTCCCTCAACCTCAATGACAATAAGAAGCTTTATGCATATGTTACATGAGCAGGTCTAGAAAAGCCAATGACAATTATTAGCCTTCCTTTGAGGCAACAGGACTAAATATGCAATTTCAGAAATTTTTGTGAATTATTTGGCCAAAAAATAAAATAATTTAGCTCTTGGTTTGGGGATTATCTTCATTTGTACTCTATAAAGAGTGAAGTATTCAAGGCAAGATTGTTCCCAAAAAACATATGTTAGATCGGAAGAACACAGTACGTAAGTAAATAAAAGCATTTTACCTGGGTTTGCCTTGGTGGAGTGTTGCCAAGCGTAAGCTTACAATAAACACTAGGGTTTCCCACTGACTGCTTCATATTGTTACCGCGCTTGATTATCACTACCAATGTACCAGGCAAACACTGCAAGAGAAATTCTGCCTTCTCCTGAAACCGAGGAGGGCCAGACTGGATTAGGTATTGCAGCAAGGGGATTGCATCCGCAGCGGCTATTGACTGGGCTCTAGAAACTTCCGCTGGACATGCCGACCAAGCTTGTCGGAGAAGAAAAAGCGCATCCAAGGAAGCTTCTTGAGTTGCCTCTGAACCAGTTTTGAGGGATGTAACCAGATGGGGAATGCTAAGAGTTGCAGGCTCAGTGGCTCTCAAACGTGGGAAGTTACTGAAGAGAGCATTTAGAGCTTTCAAATACTCCTCATTCACAGTTCCAGTGGCCCACAAATCTTTTTCAATAGCAGCTGCAAGATGCAAGACCATAATCATATCAGCCAACGGGGAAGAAGGAAAGAAACTGCTTGCATGACATAGGCATAATCCACCCAAGCAATAACAGGTACAAACATAGACCATATCATAGAAAGAAATGGCACATTGGAAGATTATAGAAGAATCAATAGTCACCATATTGCGCAGATTGGTAAAAGAGAATCACTTATCTTTTTTTTAATGAAAAAGTATATTAATTTTTTAATGAGCATAAAGGCACAACCCAGGTATTTAAGGGAGTACACATAAGACACACCTAGATAAAAAGAGTATAAAGATCAAGAAAATCCTGAAAACTAAGCTGTAAAAACATAAATTTGCAGCCATACTGTGATAAAGGTATATAAAGAAGAATTCCATTAGCTCCTCCCCAATCTTCTCACATTCCTTGAAACTTTGTATTTCTCTCCCTCTAATTACACTACATTAGGCAATCGAGTCATTTTCCATAAGGTTTCACTATGTTTTTGCTGCCAAATCGACAGGTCCAACATATAATACCCACACCGATGAACCCAATACAATCCGAGAAGGCTGGAAATATCTTGCCATAAAGCACTGGCTACTTCACTATGTAGTAGCAATAGGCCCACTGATTCCAATCTCTCTCGCATATACAGGATCATTCATCACTATAAGCAATGTAAGGATTTTCCTTATTAGCTAGCTCTCAAGAAAAGAACGTTGCTCATAAGAGAGCCTGACTTGGCCAAATATACTTCCATGGGATATAGCACATGTAAAACATTTGGTTTCAAATGCTCCTCTCTTGCATAGGGCCCAACACATGCTGTCTTCTCTCCCGTCTAAATGAAAATAAAATACAACCAAACATAGAATGAGGTAAAGGGGTCCACCTCCCAATCATGTGCCGTGATAAATTCTAATTCTCATTGAGAGCCATTTAAAAGTTGCAAATCATCAGCCATCAAAGCATCCTTAACCCGCACAAACCAAACAAAACCAGAAAAGGCCCCTTAAAAGTTTTATCTCTGCATTATCATGTCATAACTTTATCTTGGAATCGTGTACCACCTTATATCTGGTGTATCCAGAAAACTCCCCTGAAGCCCGATGGATATTTTTCTATGAGCTATTGTTTACATGTTCTTATTCAAGTGCTAGTCAGCCTGAAAGCTGACTATTAGACAAGTAACTAAAATCTTCTTTGATTACTACCACAAAATAAAAAAATAAAAAAATAAAAAATAAAAAACTGTAAGCAATGCTCATGTACAAGTATTGGTCAGCTTGAAAGTTAAACTTTATACAAGTAACTAAAATTTTCTTGCATGTTCTACCACAACAAAGACAAAATCTAAGCACTTCTCTTCTTCAAATGCTGCTCAGCTTGATCACAACCATTAAAAAGTATCTTAATTTTGTTTTGCATATTCCACAATAACACAATAAAATACTAAATATAATTTTTTAAAATTGCTCACCAGCTTTACCCGTGAGTACAAAGCTCCTCAATTGGATTAGTACTCAATTTCATACTAAAGGTGCATCTAAAAATGACTAAAATACAACTAGGCAAGTGTTCCTTGCATGCACCTTTCCTTTCAGTGCCTTCCTAAAATATCATTCAATTATAAAAGAAAGGGGAGTAAATTTCAATTAAATTTCTTAGGAAATTTTATGCAAAACTTGTGACAATTTCTAGGTTAAAGTGGAAACATACTTCATGAAATATGATTTATTATAAAATAGCCTCAAACATTCCCAACTGAACTATGTTCTTGGCAAAAGGAAGTAAGTTATAATAGAAAATCCAGTACAAAATATTAAAATTGAAATTGTGAATCGATGAAGTAAAAAGATTTGCACTGCAAACTACACTGGTAAGACTCAAGAAAATCGCAAAAATTAAGAGGACCAGTATAAGCTGAATCTCATGTTGCAGATAAGACTATTAAATATATTATCTGAAACGAGAATCAAGAGAACTCACCAGTTATAGCTCTGACTGTTTCACTAGAAGCATATTCTTGAATAGTATGATTAGAGAAGAGAAGTTTGACAAACATTGCTGCCTGTATGGATGTATCTGGATCACTCGAACCAATAAGATCCAATACAACCTGTACGCCACCAGCCTCAGCAACTGCTCTTTTATTTGAACGACTGTACATCACAAGGTTTTGCAGTGCACATATAGCTACCACTTTCATTTCTTCTGTAGGTTGTTCTTCAAGCACATTTACAAGAGCACGGCAAGCAGAAACAGCATCAGTGCTTCGAGCAAGGCCCTCATTCTGGAATAGATCACCAAGGGCCAAAGTGGCCAGTAACCTTGCTTGTTGAGCTTGGGTTTGTGGGTCCAAGAGGTACTGGGACAATGGTAAAATGGCAGATTTAGTAGCTTTTGTTTCTCTGATCTTCACATTGTTCAACAGTACTTCCAGCAGCCTTGCAGCAGTTTCCTCGCACTGATGACTCCTCAGAAGTTCCAAAAGAGCCTCTATGGCACCACTTTCAGCCATTGCTTCAGCACTGGTTGCATCATCACTTTCCAACACCAGAAGAGCATTCAATGCACCAACTACTGAGCTCTCTGAGCCAGAACGAAGCAACCTCACCAGCACAGCGACAGGCACTTCCAAATAAAAGTCGGAACTAAATTGCAGAATGCTTGCCAAAACAGAAGCAGCAGATTCCCACAAAGCATGAGGAAGTGAAGGATCGGCTAGCAATATGACTTTGGAAAGTTCATTGACACCACCCTCTTTTGCAATCTCATTTGGCCATGTTAGTGCCAGGCTTACAAGAGCCTTCACAGCTCTCTGCTGCAGTATGTGTATACCAGAACCAAGAACTCGTATAAGAGGACCAATCACTTGCTGTGTCACTGAATCCTTCTGAAGTCGTTCCTCCAAGAGTAGATGGGATAGAAGCTCAGCTGCCAACTGTTGTACTGCTGAAGCTGGAGAATCAAGTAAAGGTATAAGTGGCTCTATAGCTTGGTGAGAGGTCAGTGTATACTCATCACGACACTGTGGATGCTCTAAGATATTGACAAGAACTTGTAATGCACTGTGCTGCCCATCAGGCCCAAATTCCGGCCTTGTCAGCAACAGAAAAAGGGGCTCAACAACTTTTGCAGCAGATGGTCCTTTGGCAATGCTAGCATTATTGGTCAATATTCGCAGCAGTTCAGCAAAGGCAGCACAAAGAAAATCTGGTGCTTCATGGAGGATGCTGAGTATGCTTTCAATTATTCCAGCTTTCACCATTTCCATCTTACAAGCAGGCCTGTCTTTTCCTAACTTCACAAGAGCTCTAGAAATAGCCTCGTGAAGCATGTAATTCCTACCATATAGGAGGCCAACAAGAGGAATAACCGCACCATGTGCAGCAACTAGTTCTGCCAGTTGCTCATCATCAACAAGTTTATCCAACGCACAGACAATTGACTGCTGAGCAGGACTGAACTCAGTTACAAGAAGAGAAACCAGAGGCTCAACACAGCGTGCTGCAGCCATTGTGGACCTGATCCGTGTATTTCCGAAAAGGACACCACACAATTCAGCAGCATCCCCTTTCAGCTCCATCGAACAATTTGTTGAAAGGATCCTGCAAAGTACATCCACTGCATTCATTTCAACATCTGCAACGGCAAGGGCTCTCGACGGGTTTTCACTTAGTAGCCTAACCAATGCAGCTATAGCAGCATGCTGCTCCCTCTCTGAACCGGTATTAAGAATCTCCACCAAGGGTTGAACAGCTTGTCGGGAAGTTTCAGCATTCCTAATATGATCAGCAGAAAACAGGCTTTCCAATGCTTTGGCAGCACTATATCTTGCACCCCGTCCACCTAAACGTAAAACTGCTACCAGTTGACTGACAGAGCCAAATGCAGACTCATGTCTCCGAATTTCAGCACTGCTGAATAGGATACCTAATAGATCAGTCGCAGCCTCCTCAGTTGCATCTTGTGGCCCAAGTGAAAGATATTTGGTCAGTGCTTCCAAAGCTCCTGATTCTACCATTACAATCTTATTTGGCGGACAGTCTTTTGCCAGCTGAGTCAGAAGTCCAAGTGCTAGAAATGGTGCTCCAGGACGATCAGGAATTGGTTTAAGCAGATCAACAAGGGCAGGTATTGCTTTTCTGGAAGTAGCACCGACCCTTATGTCGTCAACTCTGAACAACCTCTCAAGAGACACTTGCTCCGGATATCGCACCAAAGCAAATTCCTCTGACAGCTCCAGAAGATCATATATGTCAACATCAGCACAGCCAAGTAGGGAAATAAGCCCACCTGCGGCCCCAGAATTTGCAACAGATAGAAGAGTCCCTCTGCTACCATTACACACCAAACTGGTGATTGCTTGAGCAGCAAAATATCTGTTTGCTGACTCCTCTGACTTCAAGAAATTTGCAAGTACTGGTATACATTTCATGGTTGCATGTGCTCGTATGATATCTCTATCTTGAAATAAAATTGCTAAAAGTAGAGCACAAACCCAGGTGCTGCTATCTTCCTTAAAATCAATCTGCATGGATTACCATGGAGCAGCTACCATTAAATGAGGAAAAAACTCAGTATAACCACACTACTAGATCCCACCATTGCATGCATGACTAAACAGATGGACAGAAAATAACGTTCTAAAGGAACAATGCCTTATGCAATTCTCAAAATTCATCATTTGGATGCACGATTTTCCAGTTATGGTGGAGTAAGAAAGCCAATTACCTGAGTGTACTGAGAAAAGCAGTCTGATATTCTATCAGTGAGGACTTCAATTGCTCCAGCCTCCATAATAACAGTTTTACTCTTTTCATCATGACAGGCAAGAACAGAAAGTAGCCATATTGCTAAGTTCACACCAGATATGACCAATGTTCCTCTATTGGATTTGCTATTCCCAGCTTCTTCTTTAGCATGCCTGTAAATGCTAATGGATTCCTTCTCATCATCACCCTGATTTCCCGAAGAAGGCTGTCCAGAATGAAGCATTGTAACAAGAGACTGAATAAGAGAGATACACAAATGTGATTGATTAAGATCTTCCACTACTCTTTGGTGATTAACTGTCGCAGCACAAATGAGCGCTGCAGCTCCCCCAATTTTGACCTTTGGGTTTGTGGAACTGATCACCCTTCGAGAAATTGAGGATATACATCCAGAGGCACAGGCAACTGTATCTCCTAAAACAGTAAGCTGATCCCGGCAAAGCCGTGACAATATCTCAATAGCTTTATCCTGCAACAATGGTGCTGCATCAACAATAGATGAAACTATTGGGGCAATACTTTTTGGGAATTCAGCTAAAACTGCCCATGCAGGTTTTATTTGCCCACTAGCACCCTCTGATCTGGACAGAATCGCAAGTGCATCTAGTGCCTCCGATGTGTCAACAGATCCACCAATAATAGATTCTAGAAAAGAAACCAATGCAAGAACTGTTCCAGCACGATTCACACAGTCAGTTAAGGCAAAATCAATTCGGCGAGAATGGAGCAGACGAGCAATTGCTGCTGCCGCATGTGTCTTTCCAGAGACTGTTCCTTCACCCAGAACCCTAGTAGCAGGCAAAATAATTTCTTCAGGCACAGCTTTCTCTGATATTTCACAATCTAAAATAAGATTTGCCAGAGCACATGTTGCCAGCTCAGCAACTTCCAGAACTGAAGAGTTAGCAAGCACAACCAAGGGAGACAATGTGTCTCTAGCAACAGCTGCAACATCCCGGTTCTCTTTGATTGAAAGAAATATTGCAGCAAGACAACGTGATGACTCTACCAGTATGCTTTCAGATTCAACATTAAGCAGCTTCATGGCTGACCAAAGAGTTTTAACAGCCATGTTACTCTCACGCAGGTCCTTCCTAGTTTCAAAAATTCCAGCTAGAGCTGATGCAGACTTAGCCTGAGTCTCTTCCTTAGTTGAGCTCAAGATTTTTATCATTGTCTCCATTGCATCATTGGCAGCAATTCCTTCACGTAAGATATCATTGAGGGGAACCACAGAGAGCATGCTTTTCAAGGCATCCAAAACATAAACTTTAGATTCAGGTAGATCACTGGTCAATAATGCAGTAAGCTGACTGATGGTTGCAGTATCAGATTTGTGGATTAAATGATTCAAAGTCTTTGCAGCAATTTCCTTCCCATTGGGACTTCCATTTTTCAGTAGCCATAATAATGCAGGAACAGCATCAGCACTTTCAACACATGCACGAATATCTTCACTGTGATTGCATAGGTTCCTAAGGATTGATGCTGAATCTTCCTTGGCTTTTGCAGACCCTGACTCGAGTATTTGCACAAGTGGAGGTATGCCACCAGCAGCAGTGATAGCCCATTTGCTTTCATCATTTTCATTAGATAGAAGGCATAGTAATGCAACTGCACATTCTTGCTGTTGTTCTGATGAAAGCCCCAGAAGAGAAATCAATAGCTGGACTCCTTCACGGCCTTGCAGGGCACGCCACAGACTACCTTCATTGTTACAAAGTGTGAGAAGAGCTTTTATAAGCTCATCCTGCACTTCATTGGTGGCCATTGTTATCAAACCAACAAGCAAATGCTTTGCATCAGAGTTTGCAAGTTTTATTGACAGTACAGAATTCCCATACAAACTGGCCAGGGCTTCTATTGTACGCTCCTGCACGAGAAAAGGTAAGTGGGGTTTGAACTGCTTAAGCAAAGTCTGCTCAATAACCAGAGGATCCGATGCCCTAGTAGATTCTGCTGTACTATCATATATCATCAAAGCGGAAGCTAATGCTCCTAATGTGTCGGCAACTTGGGCAGGTGAAGTGCATGATTCAAGGCTTTGACCAAGGCTTGAGATGACGTATGACAAACCACCAGAAATGTTTGCTAAAGCACACATAGCATTCTCCTGCAATGCTTGGGCATATTCCCCCTGCATGAACTCTTTGGAAGGAGCTATGGTAGCATTTATCAAAGCAGGAATACCATTGAAATTAGCAATCTCCCGCCTCGCTTCTTTGCATTGGGCTGAAAGAGATTTAAGAGCACCGGCAGCTTCTGCTCGGACAGGAGCTTCATTTCCAGGTCCTAATAGCTTTAGGAGTTGTTTTGTAGCTTCTGCAGACAACACTTTAGAACAAACCAATGCATCCTCCATCATCATACATGCAAGAAGAAAGGACACATTTGCTTGAGTGCTCGACTGTCCTGTTGTCAGCAACTTCACAAGGACATCCACACCTCCAGCTTGAATTGTTGCAGTCCAGAATCCCTCAGTGCTGCTGGAAAGGTTCTTTAATGCTCCAGTCAATAAGCTATCAACTATATCCCCAGTCTTGATTCCTTTTGCTAGTTGCTCCCAGAGTGCAGGAACAACCCCTTCAGTTGAAAAAATTTTTGATCCAACATGATCCTTCGCACCACCTTGTGAAACAGCATAAATAGTCTTTGCAGCTGCAACTTGGCCTTCTGCTGAGCTGGACTTGAGTAGACCAAGCAATGGTGGAATGCATCCACCAAGCAAGACTTTTACTCGTAGCTCATTCTCCTTGCAAAGAGAACCTAAAACAGTTGCAGCCTGTATCTTCACTCCAAGTGAACCCGACCGGAGTAGAGAAACAAGAACTGGAACTGCCTGAGAGTGAGATCCAACGGCACTGAAAGCATTTTCACGTGTGTCAATAAGATCCAGCAATTGTCTCAATGAATACTCTTTCTCTTGTACAGAGGAGGAACTCTGACGCAGGTGCTCAATGCATTGAGCAACACTTGCTAATGTCCCATCTGGATCCTCCATGCTATTACGCTCTCTGCAAGAAATTAAGAAAATGAAAATTCAGCTAGAATCATCATTCTATAGATTATAGCAAATTAACACTCTTCACTGACCTAATTATATGGCAATTTAATAAAGTTTATATCTATCTTGTCATATAAAAAAGCTCAATAATCTGTAGCAACTAATACTACTGTCATTATAATTCCCCAGAGGAAGAGTTTTTGGGGGGAGAGGGGAGAAAAACTAAGGTATAGGACTCTCGAATTAAGGAATGTAATATGTCAAGTTCTCGGAACAATAAAGTGTCTCCTAGTCCGGAATCATATTGCCAAATCGTGCTAGAATCCTTCCAAATGTTTTTATGATAGTTTGGTCCTTCGAAGTGAATCAATGTTTTGATCTCCAACACTATTAAGTTGATAAGGTTGAATCCAGAAATTACCAGCTGGATGGTTTACAATAATAAAAGCTGATCAGATTGTCATAAAGAGAGCATCTTTGTAAATGAAAAATAAGCCACATGGCAGCAGTCTCAGCAGATCTGCAGCTCCTATTGCATGAGAAAACTTTGGGAAGCGCTTCACCTTGTTCTAGATATTTTTATTCCTTTCTGCCATTTTCTTAATTTACTAAACAGTAAAAATTATTCTTCTACGACTTATCACTGTTAGCCAATTTAGGGCTGAGCTGCTATACTTTAGCAAAAAAGCTTGTCAGTAGAGCAGGACTGAACTGACCTTGATCTTATAACCGAATGTGGAGTAGGAGGTTCTGAATCTTGAGCTTTGGCATCGCCATTTCTTTCCTGCAATCATAAGATGAAAGCGAAAAACAATAAGCATGACATATCTTGTAGCATTCAATTGACACTAATGGCAGAAAAGCATTGAATATTAATGAAAATGAAACAAAAGTTTCAAGCTAATAGTGTCAGACTTAGAAACAATAAATAGGGCAGGTATAATCATGCCCGTCCAAGGGTCCAATGAATATAATAATCCATTTTTATAAGTATGAAAATGATAGTCCATTGGAAAATAAAAAGTTAAGTTTATAGAATAAAATGGAAAAAAAATGCAGGTTTAATCATCCATTATCTATAAGTAAAAAAATTATGTTAACAGTAGGAAATTGAGAAAAATAATAAAAGAAAAAAAAAATCCCGCATTCTAAAAACATTTGCCAATTTTGTTTCCAAACTTTTAAATTTTTATTTTTTATAACATACTTAAATTCAGCAAGGGGCGCAACCAAATACATTGGAAGCACACTAGAGGGTCTACTATTGGCCCAGCTCAAATCACAGGCTAAAGGGCCACAACGACCCAATACTCTTGAATAACAGATATCGGAATAAACCAATTGGCCCTCCTGGTTAGTAGGGTCGATAAGCCATGATATGGAGATCAGATCATTCCAATTATCTAGGGATAAACCTCACGGCTATATACCATGTGAAGGTAATCTAATCACAGTCTTAATCCAGTGAACCTCTACGCCTATATATATAGGTAACAGGTAACTCCAAAATCACTTCAGATCATATACTTGAGCCATTATACTTTACATTTTACTGACTTAGACATTGGAGTGGCCACAAGCATCCAGTGTCATTCACCTTTGACTTACAGATTGATGATATAGGAATGAAGAAAAAGAACATAATACGATAAAATCTATAAAACTAGAGGAAAGGAACTTCAAGCAAAACCATTATAGACAGGACATATTGGTCAGAATTTCAAAATTCAAAAAAGAAAATGAAAAGGGAGATTGGGCGGCCAATCAGATCTCACACATTCAATCCACACGTATCCCCCATTCAATTGACGTCATAGGGTTCATAGCATGCAAATGAAGTATCAAGCATGCAAGAAATGGAAATATATTAATTGAATTTCTTTTTTTTTTGTTTAAATACAGATTACCAGATCATTAGAGGGAAGGCTGCCGCCATTGCTGGCGGCAAACCTCCAAGCTAGTGTGGCCGCCAGTTTCGGTTCGCGCCAAGATTCCAAAGTAAATCAATCCAGAGCCCTCCCTTTCTCCAGATCTACCCCCGAGATCCAGTCAGAACATCAAAGAGCTTCCTGCCCACCCAACCATACAACACCGTAAATCCGAGAATCCCAATTCTAATTGAACAAAAAATCACTTCAGAATGTTTTGTAAGCCAAAGCATCTATAGCTTTGCTAGCTCACAAAATATAGAGACAGTAACAATAACTAAATGAACGAAGCTCAATCATGCTAGGCTAACAACAATAGAGATCAATTACTCCGCCTCAGTTCCATTTTCTTTTATGCTCTGTTCGGTTGTGCAATTAATAAGGCAGGGCTACAAACCGAAAGAAGACGGCAAAGAACCTGAATTTAGTTTTATCTCGGTTTCCTCGGCAGCCAAACAGAGAATAAGAGAAATGGAATGTAGGTAAGTTACAAGTCTTGAACAGATTTCAGTGAATTCGAAGAAGGAAGCAGTAGATCGAGTAGTAGAGAATAGAAGACAGAGACTCTCGTGTCGCAGTCAATGAAGAATCAAAAATGGGAGAAAATGCATGAATCCGGTACCGGACTTTCGCAGGATGCAACAGAATGGCATCGGATTTCGAGAAATTTACAATCTTGACCAATGCATTAGCTAAACATGGAATAGAGCCAGATAGCGAGAGAGACGCAGACCTTCAGAGAGTAGTGGAAGCTCTTTTGACGCATCTGCGGGTCTCGTAGACGGAGCGAGAGAGAGAGAGAGAGAGTAGCTTTTTTTTTTTTTGATAGGAGAGAGAGAGTAGCTGATTAGCCTGATTTCACAGCCTCAACGTCAAGAGGGCCACCGACAAAGTTGTAGTAGCGCAGAGCTTGACGGCTTGCTTGGCTTCGCTTGGCTCCCATTCGGCCAAGCGCCGAATAAGGGTAAGTTTTTTTTTTTTTTTTTTTTTTTAAATCTCTTCCAAGAAAGAGTTTAACGTTACGAGTCGTAACGTCGTAAAGCTGTCATTTATTGGATGCCCATCTCGACCGTGGTGATCACATGACCACCTAATATTAACATATTTATTAAAATATATATATTTAAATAATAAATATAAAAAATTTTAAACTTCAATCTCATTCTATTATTTTTGTGTTTATAATTTTAATTTTATTAATAAATTACTTGATATTACGTAGTAATGCCACATCAAAATAATTATATTAATAATAA
This sequence comes from Carya cathayensis, assembly GCA_011037825.1. NCBI lineage: Eukaryota > Viridiplantae > Streptophyta > Magnoliopsida > Fagales > Juglandaceae > Carya > Carya cathayensis. The sequence goes on from QGSO01000375.1 coordinate 395,522, forward strand.
ATTTTAGATTATTAAATAGCATTATTTTAACGTTAACAATCGAAAATAGGTAACAATCTCCCTCTAGAGAATTAATAAGAAATAGTTTTTTTTGTTAAATGTTTTTTCTATCAATATTGATAGAAAATAGGTGACAGTATCTAAACTTGTAATGTAAGAGTTTTTATTTTGAAAAATTAATAATTAAAGTTTTATAATAAATCCTTTTCTTTAGTTTTTTAAAATTCATTAATTGTCATTATTATATATTTAAAACAAAATAAAAAAAATTATCCTCGACCACCACACAGAGACCAGTGTGATCAGAAATCGCCCCCAACTAGTGGCCACTTCTTTTATTTCAAAAGACTCATATCTTATTGACTTGTAATACATGAAGTTGTTTATTAACCCTAAGTTCCGTTTAAATATTGAGATGAGTTAAATTAAATTATAAATAATAATATTTTATAAATTTTATCAATATGTGTTTAATTTTTTTAAGTTGAGATGAATTTATTTTTTGAATTAAAATGTACGAAATGGGTGAAATGCATTTAACTTTTTTATAAGAAGTTAAAAAAGTAGTGAGTTCCATTAATAATTAGTTTGAGATGAGTTGAGTTTAGTTTAACAATTAAACATAACCTAATTCTACTACTTCTCATGATTTTTAGGGACAGAGAGGTTATATTCACTAATGAGTGGCTCTACAACCACACATGGGGGATCCTAACTGGGATCCTAACAATACAAAATATATATATTTTTTCATGTATTATTTTAATGCCGTTAAATGTTTTTTTAAAAAAATTTATAATATTATTAAAAAAAATACTTTCTTAATCACTAAGTAAAAAATAAAGAAAATAAAAATAAAAAACCACAATGGTTATCATTTCTGTTCACTAATCTATCATATTCATAAATTCAACAAATTTCATCTTCAACTTTAAAACTTGCCAGCAGCATTTTTTTTTAAATAATAACAACTAAGATAATATATATATATTTAACAAGGTATAATATTGATATTTTTTTTTTTTAAAATAGACTTAATTCATTCACTGAAACCGAAGTTACATCTGTGACTAATTAATACAGGAAAATCCTGATTATCAGCCAGACTACTCGTCTGTTAGGGGCTCCCCCGCCAACAAATTTCTTTGTGACGGACATTGTCTAAATTTCTATACCTTCTCTATTGACAACAATTATAACAGCCCGCTAAAATTTAGTCTTATCTCCTCACCCTTCTCTTTTCTTTTCACGCATAGTAGACGGTAAGGCAATCCGTTTTGGATTCTTTCCCGACAGCAATCACATCTCTCTCGTCTTTACCCTCATCTGGAATCACGCGTATAGATTATCTTTTCCGTAAATCACGTAATTTGTTCTTCACCGACAGCTGTAAAATCATGAACAGTTTTATCCTAAGCGTTGTACCTCGATGGCGTTTTCCCGGATCTTATCCATCGAATTTCAAAGTATTAGATAAGCTTGTTTTTAAAGTAGCACAATTATAATAATTTAATGAGCTCTGAAAATATTATAATTGTGGATAATTACTTAGATTAAATATTTTAGTTGTTTTAAGATATTAAGATGTTTAATTTTACGTTGAAAACTCTTATTTAAATTAATTGGTTTTATCATCTTCGATTAATTAACGGTACTTTATCATTTTATATAATGATGAGGAAATATTATTTTATAAATTTTAGTTTATAAAATAATATTCTACCTTAATTCATCGTGGTGTTTTATTTAAAGTGTTTTATTTAAAATAAAACATTTACGCGTTTTTAATCAGTGTTTTAATTCACCGTTGAATTATTTGAGGATCCCAAAACGTAGGATTGAAGTTTATTACCTAGGCTCCTACCCTTTTTCCTTCATTTTTCCTTTTTTCTTTTTTTTTCTTCTCTTTCCTCTCCTTCTCTCCATGGTCGACTTACACCCTTCCACCATAGCTGATCGGTTCTAGCTTCCTACCGGCGCCACCTCCGGCCGCCGTGCCTCACCTCCACCTCCGGCATGTCCCTCCCTCACCGGCGAACACATCTGCACCGGAGGTGTGCAACGCCGGCCACCAATTCTCTCTCTCTTCCCGTGCTCTTCCTTCTTGTCTCATTACCGTCGCCGCCCCTTTGACCGCCCGTTTCTCCGCCGTCCGGTGGAGGTGTCGTACACCACCCCCGCCATTCTCTTCCCCTTTCACCATAGTTCATACACACCAATTTTCAGAGCCATCGGACCAGCCGTTAGTCGCCGAGAGCCCCCGGAAGTTGCTGCCCCTGCCCTGTTTTCTCCCCTGTTGCCGATTTCTTTCTCCGCCCAGAACCGCCGCTCGCCGGCGGCGTGGACTACACCACCCACCCAGATTTCTTCCCCTCTCACCGGTGAACATCCCCTCCAAGTTTCACCTCCATCCGAGCCACGGTTAGCCGCCACTCTCGCCTCCAAACAAATGGGTTTTTAAGGCTTTTCACCATTTTGGACCACCATACACGGCCAAATCAGCCACCAAGCACCACCATTGGATTCACCACATCAAGGGCTTCCTCCCCATGTCTTTCTTTTTCCCAAACTCTCACTTTTTCTCATATGGGTTTCTCAAAACACCCGTTCGGTTGCACCACCGTGCGCCGCCGTACACGGCCACCCGTGGTGTTTCACCACCACCATCTTGTTCCTCTCATCCTCATGAACCTCTCCAAGAAATTTCATGGCCAACGGAGCTTCGTAGAGCTCACACTCTCCCGCACTCTCCAAGGCCAAAAATGGTTTCAAACGGCCGATCTGCCGCCGTTAGCCACCGTCCGACCACCACCTCGCCACCACAGCTCCACCACATGTTCCTCTACCTTTCCCTAGCTTTCCATGAAGTTCTATGGCTTTTCGCTACCTCGCGTCTCCTCCGCTCACCGTTCGGAGTTACTGTTCACGGCGTGATGCCGCCGTGCTCCGCCACCTTTGACCATCACAAGGCGACCGTGAGTCTTCCAAGACCACGCCTAGCCTTTCTCAAGCCCAAACTACCACTTTATGTGGTGGACAGACACCGTACCGCCACGTATGCTCCTCCGACGCATGTTCGTGACGAGCAGCGAGCGACGCACGGGTTATCCCGTCGATGGTATAACCCTCTATCTTTAGTTATTTATGTTTAACATAGTTGATTTGGTTGGCTGTAGACTGTGTAGTTAGTGTTTGTGGAGTTCGCTGCGTAGTTGTGAAACGAAGTGTGGTTGTGAAGTGTTAGGCTTGATTTTGTAGTTTTGTGGACTGTGCTGTGAAGTATAGGCGTGAGATGGATGCCGTAGATGTGATACGGCGGGTTGTGTGAAGAGAATACGCGTGTAGCGTATTCTGTGTAATGCAGCGACGCGCCGCGCGACGTGCGCTGTAGTGATGTGGGTCGTAGAAGGAAGGGAGTACGCATGTAGTGTACTCCGTGTGGTATGGCGATGCATCGTGTGATGTGCATCGTGTTGATGAGTGTTGTAGCGAAGGAAGTACGCGTAGCGCGTACTCCGTGTCGCGTAGCGATGCACCGTGAGACGTGTATCGCAGTGATGGGTTTTGTAGTGTGAATGGAAGAGAGTTCACGTGAGTGTACTCTGTACTAAGTCGTGATACACCGGATGGCGTGTCACGAAGGGTTGAATGGCGTAGCAGAGAAGTGTGGAGCGTATGGTGTAATGTTGGGAAACTGTATGACAGTGTCCCGAAGCAGTGATGATATGGATTATAGTCCGGGATGACTGGTGTCATCTTGTGGTTGACTATGGCTAAGAGTATATGGATTGAGAAATGAGTTGTTTGTTTGGTTGTTATTGATAATTTTAATGAACTTGTTTTAGTGCAAAGGCTTTCTGAAGTCAATTTATCTCTTCCGAGTATAGTGAAACCTCAAGTTGGCCGTGGTGTTGCAAGTGCTTACAATATGGCAATTGAGTTCAGAAGTGAAAATCTTAAGGACTTGAGTGTTCCTCTTCCAGCTGTTGTGCAGTTCCTCGTGTCTCGCGCTCTATTCTCATAGAACGCGACGATCGAGGTAAGTTAGCCTCTAACTTACTATCAGTTTATTGTGTATGTGTGATGGGTAAGAGAACTACAATTTATGTATGTATGTTATCGTATATGCCATGTCATGCTATGTCATTACATGTTTATCTGTTACGTATGATTTAATCTCTCATGAATAATTATCTGTTAAATAATCTTTTCTGCCATACAATGATGTATGTTATAAGTATGCCATGTTAAGTATGCCATATGATACATGTATGCCATGAAATGTTTATGATTAAATCATATTATGCCATTTACAAGTATACGCCATGTTAGAAAAGTATATGATATTAAATAATATCACATGCATTAAGAAAGATAAGACATGTTATGTTATAATAATGCGTGGGGCCACAACAACTGTGGAGTACGTATTATATTTATGTTATTTATAATGCGTGGGGCCACAACAACTGTGGAGTACGTATTATATTTTATGTTATTTATAATGCGTGGGGCCACAACAACTGTGGAGTACGTATTATATTTTATGTTACTTATAATGCGTGGGGCCACAACAACTGTGGAGTACGTATTATATTTATGTTACTTATAATGCGTGGGGCCACAACAACTGTGGAGTACGTATTATATTTATGTTATGTTACTTATAATGCGTGGGGCCACAACAACTGTGGAGTACGTATTATATTTATGTTATGTTATTTATAATGCGTGGGGCCACAACAACTGTGGAGTACGTATTATATCTTATGTTATGTTACTTATAATGCGTGGGGCCACAACAACTGTGGAGTACGTATTATATTTATGTTACTTATAATGCGTGGGGCCACAACAACTGTGGAGTACGTATTATATTTATGTTATGTTACTTATAATGCGTGGGGCCACAACAACTGTGGAGTACGTATTATATTTATGTTATGTTATTTATAATGCGTGGGGCCACAACAACTGTGGAGTACGTATTATATTTATGTTATGTTACTTATAATGCGTGGGGCCACAACAACTGTGGAGTACGTATTATATTTATGTTACTTATAATGCGTGGGGCCACAACAACTGTGGAGTACGTATTATATTTTATGTTACATGAAGTATGGGGCCACAACAACTGTGGAGCATACACTACATGAGACACAGCAATTGTGACATGTAGAATACGTGGGGCCACAACAACTGTGGAGTACGTATTATATTTTATGTTATGTGAATTCATGGGGCCACAACAACTGTGGAGCATGAAGTATGGGGCCACAACAACTGTGGAGCATACACTACATGAGACACAGCAATTGTGACATGTAGAATACGTGGGGCCACAACAACTGTGGAGTACGTATTATGTTTTATGTTACTTGAATACGTGGGGCCACAACAACTGTGGAGTACGTATTAATGCACGTTATTAATCAAGACAATTAAATAAGATTCCAAGTTTATGTTAAGTCAAGTTTCAGATCAAGTTCATGTTATGTTATGCTCACGTACATGTTATGTTCATGTTCATGTTATGTTCCAAGTTCATGTTCACATCATGTTATGTTCACGTTTATGATACGTTCAAGCTCACGTTCATGTTATGTTATGTTCATGTCCATGTTATGTTTCACGTTCATGTTATGTTGATTGTTCATGTTATGTTTTAAGCTTAAGTTCATGCCATGTTAAGTCAAGTTCAGTTCACGCTTAAGTTCTGGTTAAGTCATGCTATATGTCAAGTTATACTATGTTTATGTATGACTATAATTATGCATTTATGCTTTTACTGCCATGCATGCATTTTTAACCTGTGTATAAGTTTTATGTTAACTTACTGAGATTTGTAATCAAATCTCACTGTGGTAGTCCCAACTACCATTCCCCCCGAATGGTAGATCTTGTTACAGGACCCAAAGGAGAATTGGAATCTGACCAACTGAATACGGTCGACTAGGCCACGGTGCGATGTTGATGATGGTATAGTATTTAACTTAGGTTAATACTTGTACTTTTGGAGTTGTATCTCAAGTATTCTTTTGATCACAACCATTTTAGACTAGTGTGGTGATCACGGCTTTTTAGTATGCCTTTATGTATGAATTATGTTTCAAGTATTTGGGATATATTTAGTTGGTGCATAGTATTGCTAAAGAAAAAGATTATCCGCTGCGAATATTGCATAATGTTAGATGCATGTTAGGAACATTGCATCTTATATGTCATGAACGGGGGCAGGTAACCTTGTGTTGCATGTCTCGACGCTTCAAATGTCCGTTCAATCCCAAGCGGAATTTGGGGGCGTCACAGGTGGTATCAGAGCAATACGTCTCTGGGTTGTAAATCCACATGTCCTTAGGAAATGCACCAAATACTAGGCTTGAGATTTTAGTCTTCATTAGGCTTGAATTTCTTCGAGATCATGTGCAGAAAAGCGATATAGTAATAGAGTTCACAAACACACATGATCAGTTAGCAGATATTTTCGCAAAACCTTTACCAGAAGATAGATTATATATGATTAGAAGAGAAATAGGTATGAAGCATGTTACGAATATCTCTTAAAGGATAAAACCAGAGTTCATAAATATAAAGAGATATTTTTTTTAATAAAATGCTTCTACATAAACTTGAGGTTCTTAGCCTCATGTTGGAGACGCTCACTCTCTTCATACAATATCATATCATCCCTATTCATGGGAGCTGGCAAGCGGAATGAAGAATCCAGTAGAGTTTTCAGCTGTTTATTCTGCTGCCGAAGGATTCCTTCCCTGGTGTGAGACTCTTGAACAATTCGTTGAAGTACAACAATTTGTTCTTTAAGCCTTTCAACCTCTTGGTTTTTGGCTTGTACCCGCTGGGAAAAAGCAATTATAGAAGATGAGTAGCGAGTCCCAAGACTCACCAAGTCGTAGACAGCATCGGAGTCTGACTTATTAGCCATACTAGTATTTTCTTGCTGCAGCATGGCACCTATGGCAGCTGCAGAAAGGACAGGAGGTTGAGGTGCTGAATACCTCATGGATGGATCTAGGGAAATGTTAGAAGATTGAGCCATTGAGAAAAGAACTGAAAACTTAAGGCGAGAATGTTGAAGGAATGCAGAGGAGTTATAGAGATGAGAATAAGTTTTGATGCATATTGGATTGAGTTGAAGACTGACTTTATAGAGATAACATAAAGAAGAAGACAAACTAGTTTCTCTTCAAATCTTATTTAGTCAAAAGAAATACAAGATATGCTGGACACGCTTTGTCAAAAGTTTCTTACTAAGCCAGCTAGATTAACAGTAGTTTGTCCCTATTTCTCTAGAAAACGATGAACCTCTGCTGTTATCTGCCGATGTTGACCCTGTATCTGAATCCTTTCTCGTTCCAGCTCTTCTATTCGTGGTTGCAGATCATGAGCATACCAATCTGCAAATTTCTTCAACTCTTGGTTTTCTTGCTGTAGCCTTTTATTTTCTCTATCCTTATTAGCAAGCTTCTGTTGTAACTCAGATATTTGGATGTTAAGATGATCAATCTCACTTACCCTCGCCAGTAACCTCCGAGACATGATCGTAACAGAGGCAGCATATTGACTACTGAGCTTCCATGATTCTGTAATAATCTCAGAATCAGTCCTACTAGAAGAACAGTTCGCTGCTCCTATCGTAGTATTGACGACCTCAGGAGAGAAGATTGATGGTTGATGCGTCAAGGGTTCCTGATTCAAGTCTGGAACATTAGTGGAAGAGTTTTGCCCAGCCATTATTTTGTTATGGAAAAACAAAACACAGGTCAAGAAGCGATGTTTTTTTTTTCCGATGGATGAAGATGATCCTGTTTCTTTATAGAAACTCAAAGCCTTCAATCACGGTTGTCATCAACATCAGGCGTTTGTTCAAATCACTAGCCGTATTAAATTCATAGAGTAGGCCCCGAGACTTTGCAGCACTTGTCGGGTCACGGACGGTTCTTTTTTTTTTAAACTATCTACAGTGTTTTAAGCGTGTTTTATGTTTGTACTTGCGTCGATTTCGAGGACGAAATCTTTTTTTTAGGAGGGGAGGATGTAACAGCCCGCTAGAAATTCAATGGTGGAATTTCTATAGACATTAGAAATCTCGTGAAAACCCCATAAGTTTTTACGAATCGGCTAATCGCATAAGTTCTAGTATGTCAACATAATTAGTTTTATCACTCACTATGGTGCCAGAAATGTGATTTTATTTGTTTGAGGTAGTTAGAAGTGTCAGATTACGTTATAGTTTACGCCACTAGACTCAGTTGAATATTTAGGATTTTTCAGTACTAAGTTTATTATGCACTTTTTCGGAGTGAATAGTAACCTCGATAAGCGTACTAAGTGCAGTGGTTTCAAAATCACAGTGTGAAATGTCCAAATTAGGTTAGAGAAGTTTTATTTGGACACTTGGCAAGATCTTAACCACACATAATGAATAGTATTAGATACTTGGCACAAAGAGAAACCATTAGATGGATTTGTGAAGGAAATCAATGTGTGAGATCATGCCACCTAAGCAAAACAGTTTTTTTTCATCTGATCAACCAAATTGAGTTAGATGAAGAGGGTTTCAACCCTAGTAAAACCCTAAATGGTTGGAATCCTTTTGAAACCCCAAAAACTTGGTTGAAACCGAAACCCTAAACGGTTTCCCCAAACCCTAAAGTTGGCATTCAAACCCTTTTTGATCCAATTTCTAGTATTGTGTTTAATCACTTGATTAAATCACTTTCACATGCTATTAATTTCTCAAATTCCTATTATGACATCTTTATCCAACATTTTAAACCTTAGAAATTTGATTGGGCCAAGAAAAATTGGATTTGGGCTTGATAGCATCTCAAACCCTAACCAAACCCCCTTTAAACCCCAAATTGAAGCCCACTTGGTTGAGGCCCACTAAGGCCCACTAAAGCCCACGAATTTTGGCCACCTTGGCATAGCTTCTTGGAGAAATTTCCTCCCCCACTTGGCAGACCATTCATTGCATCAAGTTGCACTCATTAATATGGAGGAACCCACCCCATCAAGTCCCATGTCTCATAGCCTTTGTAAGTTGTCTTTTGCCCCCCACTATCCTCTACATTATGTCACATGTCTACACCTCCACTCAATGATCATTAAGGTCCAAATATTCTCCCTACAGAAGTCTTGAGTCGTGCAAGACACACTTACTTCACTTTAATCATTTCTTCACCCCGTTCTTAGAGAGAAACCCAAAAGAGCTCTCTCGGGCAGATTTCTGGGTCTTTTTGCGTGGAGTTTTTCGACCCTTTGTAAGTATTTTCACACGATGACTCCTTCATAAAAGTTGTTCCTCTTTGAGTCTAGTTTCCGTAGATGTATTTTTCGTATCATTCCATGGTCATTTGGTCGGTCAAAAGTATTTTTAACCATGGAAAGGTCATTCTGGGCGTGAATCTGGAGAGTGTGTTATGTTTTGGAGTTTTTGACCAAGCTAATGGATATATCTTGGTCCGAAAATTTTATGGAGTGTTCTTAGAATGTGTTTAAGAGTTTTCATTGAGGTTTTGTTGCATGAATAAAGATTTTGATGATAGATTTTATTAGATCTAGAAACATGAAAACTGGAAGTGACAAAACAGTTTTTATTTGGATAAAGTTTGAATATTTTGAGGTTTGATCTTACTCTAAAGGCTTTGATATTTTTATATGATGATCCTAAGTCTCTTATTTTCATGTTAGGATGTTATTTTGGAGATATTTAGTATTAGTTTCAAAGATATGATTTTTCTATGCAAGAGAATTTCGGTTAGGCCTAAGATTTGATGTTTTTAGGTTAGATCCATGTTTTATTGGGTTTTAGCCATGTGATTTTAATTTTGATGGTTGGATATTCTTTAGGACACGTTTTTAAACCATGTGATACTTTATTTCAAAGATCTCACCTTCTTAAGCCATTGATCAAGAGATTTATCAAAGCTAGTTAAGAAAAAGTTTCTGTTTTTGGACTAAGTGTAAAATCAAAAACTCCAAGTGTTATTTTTGTGATTTTGGTGACTTTAGTTTGATGATTTAAAGCATGGTTTATCTGAGGATGATGTTATGAATATGTTAGAAGTAAGATTAGATTTTTTGGAATTCTTGGAGATGTTTTGATTTAAGGACAAAGCTTGTGATTCAAGTGTTTTGATCTTTTTACAAAAAAGTTTGGTGTTGATTATTAGCTTTTTCTAAATGGATGTTTCAAGTATGGTTTTAAACTTAGGATTGGAAGATGTTTGTTGTAAAATTTTGGTTTAAGCATGAGTTTTGAAGTTGGAAGGAATTGTAACAAAAATCAAGAGAAATGGCCTATGGATGTTTCGGCCATAGTGTGTTTTCCATAGTGTTGTTTTGTTTTAAATTTTTTTCTGAGTTGATATTTGAGTTTAGAACAAAATTTACATGAGGAATGTAAATTTTGGAAATTTTTGGAGTTAGGATATGAAATCCTTAAGTTATGGGTAAAATGGTCGTTTTCCCACATGTAGAGGGTAAAATGATAATTTTACTCTAAGATAACTTGTTTCCATGTTTCTAATTGTTAGTAATTAAATTTCTAACTTTTAGAATGACCTTTTACAGTTTCTCGTATATCGCACTTTATTCTCGTAGAACGTGACAATCGAGGTAAGTTAGCCTCTAACTTACTATCAGTTTATTGTGTATGTGTGATGGGTAAGAGAACTACAATTTATGTATGTATGTTATCGTATATGCCATGTCATGCTATGTCATTACATGTTTATCTGCTACGTATGATTTAATCTCTCATGAATAATTATCTGTTACATAATCTTTTCTATCATACAATGATGTATGTTATAAGTATGCCATGTTAAGTATGCCATGAAATGTTATGATTAAATCATATTGTGTCATTTACAAGTATACGCCATGTTAGAAAAGTATATGATATTAATTAATATCTCATGCATTAAGAAAGATAAGACATGTTATGTTACGTATAATACGTGGGGCCACAACAACTGTGGAGTACGTATTATATTTTATGTTACGTGAATACGTGGGGCCACAACAACTGTGGAGTACGTATTATATTTAATGTTACGTATATACGTGGGGCCACAACAACTGTGGAGTACGTATTATATTTTTATGTTACGTGTATACGTGGGGCCACAACAACTGTGGAGTACGTATTATTTTTTATGTTACGTGTATACGTGGGGCCACAACAACTGTGGAGTACGTATTATATTTTATGTTACGTGTATACGTGGGGCCACAACAACTGTGGAGCATGAAGTATGGGGCCACAACAACTGTGGAGCATACACTACGTGAGACACAGCAATTGTGACACGTAGAATACGTGGGGCCACAACAACTGTGGAGTACGTATTAAGTCAAGTTTCAGATCAAGTGCATGATAAGTCAAGTTTCAGATCAAGTTCATGTTTTGTTATGTACACGTACATGTTATGTTCATGATCAAGTTATGTTCCAAGTTCATGTTCACATCATGTTAAGTTCACGTTTACAGTATGTCTCAAGTTCACGTTTATGTCATGATATGTTCAAGTTTATGTTATTTTCAAGTTCATATTTATGTTATGCATGTTTACGTTCATGCTACATTTCAAGTCCATGTTATGTTTTAAACTCAAGTTCATGTCATGTTAAGTCAAGTTCAGTTCACGCTTAAGTTCTGGTTAAGTCATGCTATATGTCAAGTTATACTATGTTTATGTATGACTATAATTATGCATTTATGCTTTTACTGCCATGCATGCATTTTTAACCTGTGTGTGAGTTTTATGTTAACTTACTGAGATTTGTAATCCGTTAATTAATCAAAGTGCATAAAACACTTAAATTTAAATAAGAATTTTCAACGTAAAATTAAACCTCTTAATATCTTAAAACAATTAAAATATTTAATCTAAATAAAACGGTGCGATGTTGATGATGGTATAGTATTTAACTTAGGTTAATACTTGTACTTTTGGAGTTGTATCTCAAGTATTCTTTTGATCACAACCATTTTGGACTAGTGTGGTGATCACGGCTATTTAGTATGCCTTTATGTATGAAATATGTTTCAAGTATTTGGGATATTTTAGTTTGGTGCATAGTATTGCTAAAGAAAAAAATTATCCGCTGCGAATATTGCATAATGCTAGATGCATGTTAGGAACATTGCATCTTATATGTCATGAACGGGGGCAGGTAACCTTGTGTTGCATGTCTCGACGTTTCAAATGTCCGTTCAATCCCAAGCGGAATTTGGGGGCGTCACAGCTAGCATGCTTCGTTTTGGCTAAGTTGATTTGTTCATGCCACCCTCCTCCTCCGTCCCAAACGTGAAACAACCCTCTGTTTTCTTAGATGAAAACAGAGCTCATGAGCTCATGTCGAAACCCAGCTTCAAAGGCCAACCAAACGCCTACACAAAACCACCACTCTGGAGCAGAGGTAGTTACTAGAACCACTGAGCGAGAGACACACCAAAACTGGCCTAAAGTCACCGTAAAACAGCCATCTCAAGCCTTATTGTTAGTACTTAACAACCTAAAAGAAAACAACGTAAACAGAGGGATGAAAGGAAGGGGGGAGCCTCTTAGGAGGACTATCGAGCTTTCTTCTCTAGGGAGAGGGAGAGAGAGCAGATCGCCTCAAATGGTTTGGTCCTAATCATAATATTGATAATTAAGTAACTAGTTGTGTCTATTATAATACTTTATTATTGAAAAAACATGTTATATATAAAGAAAAATGATATTTAAAATATTAAAATATACAAATCTTGTTCAATTTTTTTAAAAATAAGTGGGGTGTACTATTAAAAAAATCTTTAACATTACTCAAAACTTTCATAATTTAAAATATAGAAGTATTAAAAAAAGATATTTACAGTCATAAAATATATAATTTTTTTAAATAAGTAAATAAAAAATTAATTTTTAAATAATCGATGTCACTATTTTTAAAAAGAGTTTTGCTACGTACAAATAATACTAATTCCTTCATATTCAAAATTTAAATTAAAACTATTTTCAATCAAACATACTTTTTGATCAATCATATCAAATTGGTGCACATGCTAGTGCACAATTATCCTTACAACTAAATTTTTCATTTTAAAAAAAAAAAATCCGTTACTTTATTACGATTTACAAATTTGGAAACCAAAGAAATACCATGTATTTAACATTACTCAAAACTTTCATAATTTAAAATATAAAAGTATTAAAAAAAGATATTTACAGTAATAAAATATATAATTTTTAAAAATAAATAAATAAATATAAAATTTATTAAATGTTATGAAACTAATGAAAAGAGAGAGCGAAAGACAGAGAGAGAGAGAGAGAGAGAGAGAGAGAGAATATTGCAAGAAAAAAAGTTGTTCTTCAATATAAAACTTAATCATATACAAGGGAATGATACCTATATATATAGGAGTACAAAGGAGTAGGTATAGCTTAAGTGTCCATTAATAGCTAAAAATAGGTCTTAATTGATGGCTCAATGGTCTTAATTAGTGGCTAAACATTGGTCTTAATTGATAGTTCAATGGTCTTGTTGAACCCAAGGTTTCAAGTTTCATGTGATTATAAATCTACACATGGATTTTGATGATAACAAATGAATTCAAAGAATAAAGGAGTTTCAATCTCAAGTTGTCCACACAATAAAGTCAAGCACATCAAAGAACCAAGCATGAGCAAGGAGGAAACAAGTTCACATTAAAATCATAGAGTAATATTGTAAATCTCTTAAAATTCGAAATTAGGATTAAAGCTCAAAAATTAATATTTTATCATAAAGCATTAAAATACATTTTCTACATGTGCATGAATATTTTGAAAATTAAATTTGAAAATTTTGAAAGATGATTGATTGTCATCTTTCACATGTGCATGATATGATTAAAGGTTTGAATTTTGAAAATATTAAGATGATTGATTGTCATCTTTCACATGTGCATGTTTTATTTGAATATTTTCAAAAGTGATAGATGCTTTTCTTGACTTATGCAAAAGGAAGATATCTTTGTTTGAAAAATTTGAAAAGTAAAGTGTGCTCCTTTTGTCATATGTAAAAAGTAAAAGATTAGGTTTGATTTTTTTTTAAAAGCAAAGTGTGCTCCTTTTGTCATATGCTAAAAGTAAAAAGATTAAGTTTGAATTTTTGAAAAGTGAATGATGATGTCTTTGACATGTGAATCTTTTTAAATTTGAATATGAAGTCTCTATGCCTATAAATAGATCATTTGAGAGTTTCACATTTACAACACCAAGAGCATACAACATTCATTCAAAACTTTCATTCTCTTTTCTCTAAGCATTGAGCCTTAACCCTTGTTCATTTTGAGAGATATAGTTTGTGCTTGTATTGTTCTTATTTCATTCATTGAGGAGTGTTTTCTGATAACCTACCAATTATCAATTCTTGTATCAGTAAAAGGGTGTGTATAACCCTTGTATGTGTAAAAAGTGTTCTACACAGGGAATAGTTGAATCACCACGTGTAAGGTGATTGCAAGTGTAGAGGGTGTTCTACATGGATCCTTTGTAGCGGTGTTGTTCAAATGTGTAATAGGTTTCTATCTCCACCTGAAGGAGGTTGAATAGTGAATTCGGGGATCCTCAAGGGGTAGCTTGAAGCGAGGACGTAGGCAGTGGGGCCGAACCTCGTTAACATACTGAGTTTGTTTCTCTCTTACCCTTACTCTTTATATTTATTGTTGTTTTATATTTTGTTTATATTTTATATTGTATATTTGATTTATAATTGTTATTAATACAACTCAATTCATCCCCCTCTTGTATTAGTCATCTGGGCAATAATTGGTATCAGAGCTAGTTGACCTGTACTGTTCATACAGGTAGATCACTCATTGGAACTCTCGCTTGTGACTATGTCACCGAAGCAAGACTCTCCGACCATGAGTGACGGTGCACCGGTAGATACGGTGGCCGGCTAGTCTGGTAGATACAATTGTTAGATGACATAGGTGCGGCCTATGTCACCTAACAATTGGTATCAGAGCTAGAGCTCTATTATAAGATTAACTATCTTTTGAGTTAACATCTTATGGCTAACATTGCAGCTTCATTTGATGAAAATCAATCTAGCAGTCGGCCTCCACTCTTTTGTGGAGACAATTACTCATTCTGGAAAGTTAGAATGAGAATATTCCTTCAGGCTCAAGGTCGAGAAATCTGGAAATGCATTGTAAATGGACCTTATATTCCAACAAAAGTGGTTGATGGAGTAAAGGTCAAAAAGGAAGAAGAAGAGTTTGATTGTGAAGACGATAGATTTTATACTTTGAATTTAACTGCTATGAATTTATTATATAATGCTCTCAATGGTAATGAGTTTAATAGAGTAATGACTTGCGCAATGGCAAAGGAAATTTGGAATAACTTAGAAGTTACTTATGAATGAACTTCTTAAGTCAAGGAATCACAAATTTATATTCTTACTCATGAATATGAAATGTTTAAGATGAATGATGATGAATCTATTTCTAGTATGCACACTCGTTTTACTAACATCATAAACAGCTTGACAGTTCTTGGCAAAGTTTATTTCAAAGTGGAGATGGTAAGAAAAATTCTCAACTCTCTACCAAAACGTTGGGAATCAAAAGTGACAGCGATTCTTGAAGCTAGAGACCTCAAGAAGCTCGAAGTGAATGAACTCATCGGGTCACTTATCACCCATGAGTACACATTAAAAAGATGAGAAGAAGAAGGAAAGCCAAAGAAGAGTTTGGCACTTAAAGTTGTTCCTCATGAAAGTGAAAGTGATGAAGATGAGGAAAATGACGACAAAGATGAAGAAGTTGCGATGATAACAAGAAGAATTCAAAGGTTCTTAAAGAAAAATAAAACTCCTCCGAGGAAATCCTTCAAAAAGTTTTCTAAGAAAGACTCAAGTTAAAATGACACTTTAATTTGTTATAAATGCAATAAGCCTGGTCATATCAAGCCAGATTGTCCTCTACTAAAGAAAGATCGAAACAAAGGCAAGAAAGCAATGAAAGTTACATGGGATAATGATTCAACTAGCTCAGATGGTGAAGCAAGTAATGAAGAATCAGCAAATTTTTATCTTATGGCTAAAGATGACATTGAGGTAACAAATCTTAATAATATTGAAAATCCTTCATATGAAAAATTGCAAAATGTTTTAGAAGACGTATATGAGGAATTTGAAAAATTGGGTATCAAGTATACTGCTTTGAAAAAGAAAAATTCTTCTTTAACAAACGAAATTGATATTTTAAGAAAAGAAAGTATTGTTTTGAAAAATGAAAATCTTGAGTTGAAGAAGAAGAAAACTGATTTAGAAAATATTGTTGAAAATTTTAAAAATGGAAAAAGAAATTTTGAAAAACTTCTTAGTAGTCAAAGATGTATTTTTGACAAGGCAGGTTTAGGATATATGTCAAAACAAAAATACAAATCTTATAAAAACTTCTTTGATAATCCTTCTACATCAAAGTTCAATATTCAAAATTCTTTTCATAATAATTTTGTCAAAAAAGGATACTATTATAATCGCTCAAGTTCTTCATATATGCCACATGTTATTTGCAATTTTTGTAATAGAAATTGTCATAATTATCATGCTTGTCCTATTAGAAGAAAGCATACAATGACTATTAGGGCCATATGGGTACCTAAAAATCTTGTTTCTTCTAATACTAATAAATAAAGGACCCAAAGAACTTGGGTACCAAGAAAAATTATTTTAATTGTTTTTATAGGTATTCATGAAGTCCTGCACAAGCAAAAACAAATAGTTTTTAGATAGTGGATGTTCAAGACACATGACGGAAGACAAAACTAAGTTCTTTGATCTTAGATCTAAAGAAGAAGGACACGTGACATTTGGAAACAACTCGAAAGGGAAGATCGTGGGAATAGGTAAAATAGGTAATAAATATTCTCTCATAATTGAAGATGTTTTACTTGTTGAAAGTTTAAAACATAATCTTTTGAGTATAAGTCAATTATATGATAAAGGATTTACAGTTACTTTCAAAATGGATAAGTGCATTATTTTGAATAATCATGATAGTAATATTTGTTTTACTGCTTTTAGAAGCAACAATGTTTATACAATCGATTTTGAAGAAATTACCTCACAAGATGCTATTTGTTTTTCAGTTCAAAATGAAACTAGTTGGCTATGGCATAGAAGACTAGGCCATGCCAACATGGAACTTATTTCTAAACTTTCAAAAAATGATCTTGTAAGAGGTTTACCAAAGGTAAATTTTCTTAAAGACAAAATTTGTGATGCATGCCAATTTGGTAAACAAACAAAAACTTCTTTTAAAACCAAGAAACATATTTCCACTACTAGACCACTGCAACTGATACACATGGATCTTTTTGGACCAAATAGAGTTGCAAGTTTAGGAGGAAAATATTATGCATTTGTTATTATTGATGATTTCTCTAGATATACTTGGGTCATCTTTTTTTCTCATAAAAATGAGGCACATAATGCCTTTACTAAGTTATGCAAGAGAATTCAAAATGAAAAGGGCTATACTATTTCAAGTATCCGAAGTGATAGGGGAAAAGAGTTTGTTAATAAAAATATTGAAACATTTTGTGATGAATATGGTTTTGTGCATAATTTTTCTGCTCCACGAACTCCTCAACAAAATGGGGTAGTAGAGAGGAAAAATATATCTCTTCAAGAGATGGTAAGAACAATGCTTAATGAGAACAACTTGCCTGGTTATTTTTTGGCCGAAGCGGTAAGTACTGCATGTTATGTTATAAATAGAGTTATGCTAAGGTCTAAATTAGATAAAATCCCCTATGAGCTTTGGAATGAGAAAAAGCCCCAACATTGGTTACTTTTATGTATTTGGATGCAAATGTTTTATTTTGAATGACAGGGATAATTTAGGCAAATTTGATGCAAAATCTGATTAAGGTATTTTTCTCGGGTATTCTACTAATAGTAAAGCTTGTAGAGTATTCAATAAAAAGATTTTGACTATACAAGAATCTATGCATGTAGTATTTGATGAATCTAATTCTCTACTCTCTAAGAAATTCATTGATGAAGAAACATGAGGTATAAATAATACAGAAAGTCTCAATTTCAACAAAGAAAACACAATAGAGGAAGTCCAACATGGAGACATCAGGAAAGATCATCAAAATTTAATACAAGATGCAACCAAACAGTGGAAGTTTGTGAAAGATCATCCAGTGGAACAAATTCTGGGAGAACCTTCACAAGGTGTAAGCACTCGATCATCTCTTAGAAATATTTGTAATCATACTGCTTTTCTATCTCAGATTGAACCTAAAAATATTGATGAAGCACTTATTGATGAATCTTGGATTATAGCTATGCAAGAAGATCTTAATCAATTTGAAAGAAATGATGTTTGAACACTTGTTCTTAGACCCAAAAAACATACGATTATTGGAACAAAATAGGTTTTTAGAAACAAGAAAGATGAGTCCGGAGTCATTACTAGAAATAAGGCCCGACTTGTAGCCCAAGGTTTCAATCAAGAAGAAGGAATCGATTATGATGAGACATATGCACCAGTCGCAAGATTAGAAGCTATTAGAATGCTACTTGCATATGCTTGTAATAAAGATTTCAAACTTTTTCAAATGGATGTTAAAAGTGCTTTCTTAAACGGTTTTATAAATGAAGAGGTATATGTTGAGCAACCTCCAGGCTTTGAAAATCATATTTTTCCAAATCATGTTTTCAAACTCACAAAAGCATTATATAGACTCAAACAAGCTCCTAGAGCTTGGTACGAAAGACTCAGTGGTTTCTTGATTAAAAAAAGCTTTTCAAGAGGAAAAATTGATACAACTCTTTTCATTAAATACGAAAATGATAATATTTTTTTTATTCAGATTTATGTTGATGATATAATATTCGGTGCTACTAATGAAAATATGTGTCAAGTTTTTGCTCAGACTATGCAGGAAGAATTTGAAATGAGCATGATGGGAGAGCTTACATTCTTTCTCGGATTGCAAATTAAGCAAGCAAAAAGTGGGACATTCATCAATCAATCAAAATATATTAAAGAATTGCTGAAGAAGTTTGGGATGGAAGGCGCTAAGGAAACTGGAACACCAATGAGCCCATCCACTAAACTTGATAAAGATGAATCCGGTAAGCCAGTTGACTCGAAGGTATATCGAGGTATGATTGGTAGCTTATTATATTTGACAGCCAGTAGACCAGATATTATGTTCAGTGTGTGCTTATGTGCACGCTTTCAATCATCTCCAAAAGAATCTCATTTAATTGCAGTTAAGCGCATTCTTAGATATCTTAGTGGTACAATTAACCTAGGGTTATGGTACCCTAAACACACATCTTTCGATCTAATCAGCTACACAGATGCAGATTATGCTGGTTGTAAAATAGATCGAAAAAGCACTAGTGGAGCATGTCACTTCTTAGGTCATGCATTAGTTTCCTGGTTTAGTAAAAAACAAAATTCTGTTGCACTATCTACTGCTGAGGCAGAATATGTTGCTGCGGGTAGTTGTTGTGCTCAAGTTCTTTACATGAAGCAACAACTTGAAGATTTTAAACTCATGTATAATCACATTCCAATCAAATGTGATAATACAAGTGCTATAAATCTTTCAAAGAACCCAATACAACATTCTAGAACTAAGCATATTGAAATAAGATATCATTTTCTTCGAGATCATGTGCAGAAAGGCGATATAGTACTAGAGTTCACAAACACACACGATCAGTTAGCAGATATATTCACAAAACCTTTACCAGAAGATAGATTATCTATGATTAGAAGAGAAATAGGTATGATGCATATTATGAATATCTTTTAAAAGATAGATTAGAGTTCATAAAAATAGAGAAATATTTTTTTAATACTTTTACATAAACTTGAGGTTCTTAGCCTCATGTTTGAGACGCTCATTCTCTTCATACAATATCATGTCATCCCTATTCATGGGAACTGGTAAGCGAAATGAAAAATCTAATAGAGATTTCAACTGTTTATTCTTCTGCCGAATGATTCCTTCCCTTGTGTGAGACTTTTGAACAATTCGTTGAAATACAACAATTTGTTCTTTAAGCCTTTCAACCGTTTTTGGCTTGTACCCGCTGGGAAAAAGCAACAATAGAGGATGAGTAGCGAGTCCCAAGACTCACTAAGTTGTAGATAGCATCGGAGTCTGACTTATTAGCCAAACTATTATTCTCTTGCTGTAACATGGCACCAATGGTAGCTGCAGAAAGGACAGGAGATTGAGGTGTAGAATACCTCATGGATGGATCTAGAGGAATGTTAGAAGAATGAGCCATTGAGAAAAGAAGTGAAAAACTTAAAGCGTGAATGTTGAATGAATGCAGATGAGTTATAGAGATGAGAATAAGATTTGATACAAATCGGATGAACTTTAAGACTGATTTTATAGAGATAACATAAAGAACAAGACAAACTATTGTCTCTTCAAATCTTATTTAGTCAAAAGAAATACAAGATATGCTGGACACACATTGTCAAAAGTTTTCTTACTAAGCCAGCGAGATTAACAGTAGATTGTCCCTATTTTTCTAGTAAACGATGAACCTCTGCTGTTATCTGCTGATGTTGACTTTGTATCTGAACACTTTCTCGTTCCAGCTCCTCTATTCGTGGTTGCAGACCATGAGCATACCAATCTATAAATTTTTTCAACTCTTTGTTTTCTTGCTTTAGCCTTTTATTCTCTCTATCCTTATTAGCAAGCTTCTGTCGTAACTCAGATATTTGGATGTTAAGATGATCAATCTCATTCACCCTCGCCATTAACCTCCAAGACATGATCGTAACAGAGGCAGCATATTGACTACTGAGCATTCTTGATTCTGCAATAATCTCAGAATCAGCCCTACTAGAAAAACGGTTCTCTGTTCCTATCATGGTATTGACGGCCTCAGGAGAGAAGATTGATGGTTGATGCATCAAGGGTTCCTGATTCAAGTCTGGAACATTAGTGGAAGAGATTTGTTCGGCCATTCTATCGTTATGGAAAAACAGAACTCAGGTCAAGAAGCGATGTATTTTTTTGAGTATCCGATAGATGAAAATGATTTTTTTTATAAAAACTCAGAGCCTTCAATCCCGTTTGTCAACAACATCAGGCGATCGTATAAATTTTCAGCCGCACTAAATTCATAGAGTTAGGCCTCGAGGCTTTGCAGCATTTGTCGAGTCACGGACGGCTCATTTTTCAACTATCTACAGTATCTATTAAACTCATCGTTTTCTTTAGTCCATTTACTTGCTGCCGATCCTTTTTAATGATGCCAAAAGGGGGAGAAGTTTTAGACTAGAACATTAACATTGTTTAATTTGCTAAACTTGTTATATATGCTTGGAATTATATTTATACTTTTGCTTGAAAAACTAACGCATATTCTCAGGATGAGCTTAAGTATTAATACAGGTTTCAAGTTCTATTAAGTATTTGTCATCATCAAAAAGGGGGAGATTGTTGAACCCAATGTTTCAAGTTTCATGTGATTATAAATCTACACATGGATTTTGATGATAACAAATGAATTCAAAGAATAAATGACTTTCAAGCTCAAGTTGTCCACACAATGGAGTCAAGCACATCAAAGAACCAAGCATGAACAAGAAGGAAATAAGTTCACATTAAAATCATAGAGTAATGTTGTAAATCTCTTAAAATTCGAAATTAGGATTAAGGCTCAAAAATTAATATTTTATCATAAAGCATTAAAATACATTTTCCACATGTGCATGAATATTTTGAAAATTAAATTTGAAAATTTTGAAAGATGATTGATTGTCATCTTTTACATGTGCATGACATGATTAAAGGTTTGAACTTTGAAAATATTAAGATGATTGATTGTCATCTTTCACATGTGCATGTTTTATTTGAATATTTTCAAAAGTGATAGATACTTTTCTTGACTTATGCAAAAGGAAGATGTCTTTGTTTGAAAAATTTAAAAAGTAAAGTGTGCTCCTTTTGTCATATGCAAAAAGTAAAAGATTAGGTTTGATTTTTTTAAAAAAAACAAAGTGTGCTCCTTTTGTCATATGCAAAAAGTAAAAAGATTAGGTTTGAATTTTTGAAAAGTGAATGATGATGTATTTGACATGTGAATCTTTTTAAATTTGAATATGAAGTCTCATATGCCTATAAATAGATCATTTGAGAGCTTCACATTTACAACACCAAGAGCATACAACATTCATTCAAAGCTTTCATTCTCTCTTCTCTAAGCATTGAGCCTTAACCCTTGTTCATTTTGAGAGATATAGTTTGTGCTTGTATTGTTCTTATTTCACTCATTAAGAAGTGTTTTCTGATAACCTACCCATTATCAATTCTTGTATCGGTAAAAATGTGTGTATAACCCTTGTGTGTGTAGAAAGTGTTCTACACAGGGAATAGTTGAATCACCACGTGTAAGGTGATTGCAAGTGTAGAGGGTGTTCTACACGGATCCTTTGTAGCGGTGTTGTTCAAAGGTGTAATAGGTTTCTATCTCCACCTGAAGAAGGTTGAATAGTGAATTCGGGGATTCTCAAGGGGTAGCTTGAGGCGAGGACGTAGGCAGTGGGGCCAAACCTCGTTAACATACTGAGTTTGTTTCTCTCTTACCCTTACTCTTTATATTTATTGTTATTTTATATTTTGTTTATATTTTATATTGTATATTTGATTTATAATTGTTATTTTTTTTAATACAACTCAATTCACCCCCCTCTTGTATTAGTCATCTGGGCAACAGTTCTTAATTAGTAGCTATGTATTGTTATACAAATAAGTTTATAACACTCCCGCTTTAGATGACCATACATAAGAATATGCATCGTTAAGATCTTGCCAAGGAAAAATCCAGTAGGCAAAAATCAATGGCGAAAGAAAAGAGTACAACATTCATGTGTACTGCCAAGTGCTTTAAGATTGCCTCATTAAAATCTTGCAAAAGAAAACCCAGTGGGATAAAATCTCAGCGAAGGAAAAAAAGTACAATCAGCACAAGTCTTCAAGACTTTACTCCCCTTGAATCTACCAGATTATCACTTGACCGTATCTGCTTGACATTAATTTCACTTTTCTCTACATGAATTGCAATGATCTCTCTGTGTGGATCTAAAAAATAACCTGCATCTACATATCCAACTAATTGTGGACTTCATCCATGTTGATAAAATAATTCCATATCAATCGTACCTCGGAGGTAACGAATGACATATTTAATACAATTCCAATGTCTTCGAGTTTGTGCAAAACTATATCTTGCAAATAAATTAACTGAAAATGCAATATCAGATCGAGTGCAATTTTCAAGATTCATCAGGGTTTTAATTGCACTGAGATAAGGTACTTCAAGACCAAGAATTTCTTCATCATCTTCACAAGGACAAAATGGGTCTTTCTGCATATCAAATGATCAAACAACCATTCGAGTACTCAGGAGATGAGTTTTGTCCATATAAAAGTTCTTCAAGACTTTATAATGAAATGTCTTTGGTTGATGCGTCTCAATATTGTGTACCAACTCTTTAAATAATGCAGTTGGTAATGTTTTGGTAAACAAATTTACCATATTGATTCAAGAACATTTTAACATTAAATTTACTACTCTTCTGGAGTTCTTGTAAATAACATATTTAGTGGAAAAATCATCAAAATTAAGCCGCCAACCTCCATATTCAACAAAAACGGTGGCTATCTTTTTAGACCAGACAAGCATCGCAGAATTTTACAGCTATTCTGTAGCTGTCAGGTACCGTAGGGTTATGATGCTACATCTCTTGTCTCTTGTAGAGAAATGCTTCACGAGGGACGCTGTGAAGCAATAGAGATGCTTTGTCCTTCCTTTTACTCACCTGAGAATGTTGCTCTTATGATAGGAGTAGAGATTCATTTTTCTGGAAGGAG
The DNA here is from genome assembly GCA_011037825.1 of Carya cathayensis. NCBI lineage: Eukaryota > Viridiplantae > Streptophyta > Magnoliopsida > Fagales > Juglandaceae > Carya > Carya cathayensis. The sequence goes on from QGSO01000375.1 coordinate 419,470, forward strand.
TTATTCTGATATTGTTTCAGAATCAAGATTTCTTAGTGCTCAATAATCTGTCTCTGTTACGACCATATCTCAGAGGTTATTAGTTAAATTGAATGAGGTCAACCAACTCAATAATCAAATATCTTAATTACGTTAGAAGCTCTCTGTGAAGAGTTGTAAGAACAAGAAAGTGAAGGTGGAGAATAAAACGCTAAAACAGAATGTCTGTGATCTTCAGGATCAGCAGCAACGGATATTTAAAGAAATCCAAATACTTAGAGAATAAGGACAAGCTACATTTAATCTCGCCGCAGATATCTGAAAAAGTCAAACTTCTAAAAGAGTAGGGGCAAGCTGCTCTTAATTTCACGGCCTAGTAAATAACTGTAGGATATCTGTATTTAGCGTATCCTCTATTAATATATATAATTTTGTCTTGCTTTCATAATTTTCTCTATAAAAGAAATATTCAGCACATCTTCATTCACATCTCATCTTCTTCACTCTTCTATAATTAGTCTGTATTCTTACTCTGCAATCTCTTTCTACATTCTTACTCTATAATGGCCCAGCAATCTTCTTGTGACCAATATATAAGGTATTTTACACCTCGTTCACCAGTTGTTTCTGCTTCTACCGCTATAATGCAATACAATAATGATCTGACTAATAAGTCAGATGTTGATGCTATCTATGAGCTTGTGAGTCTCGGTACCCGATACTCATCAACCATCGTCGTATTTTTTCAGCGATTACAATCTAAAACTTATGATGTTAACAAACTCAATAAGAAAATTTCTATTCTTCAGCAATTTTTTCTGGAGTCCAACATGAAGATAAGTGAAATAAAGTAAGAAAATAGGAATTTAGAATCCTTACTTAACTCTTCTTTTCGATTGCCTATTTCTTTAAATAGGGATGCCATGCAAATTTTTTAAGAGCAAGATCGTTTAAAAAATGAGGCGAATTTATATAATTTTGTTTCGAAATAATAAAATAATATTTCACAAATATTTATATTGTGTTTCTATCTTCTAGTAGATGTTTTGTGTGCTCCATTTTATTTCTCATTTAATAATGCACATTTGTTACAAAACCGTAATATGAATCTGAAATACTAATTGCATTTAAGAGATGATACTTCAGAACTAATAATTTCATTCATCTCCTCCTCGCAGCTAAAAATGTTTCTGATTTATATTTCAAATATGTGCAATTTTCATGAGCTCTTCTAGTACCTCAATGACATTTAAATCATCTATATAAATTACAATAAAATCTAATCTAGATATTAAAAATATATGGAAAATAGCTTGTTCCACATGTGTTTGGATTGTTTTAGATCATATAAAGATTTTTGAAACTTGATAGAATAAGTACTTCAGGACTATATGCTTCATGCATTTCATATCTAGTGATTCATATAAATATACAGTTAATCATGTATACCAAAACTCTCGGTAACTATCAAGCTAATAAAAACCTCAATATAATTTCATCCACTTCAAAAGCATATCAATATTATTTCTACGATAAACTGACTTGTGATTTATATATCACATTTTCAATTCCTTTATACAAATACCTACTGATATTCAACAAGCATCACCTCTTAGGTGTTTGGACTACAAGTCTATATGTATTACATTTTACTAGTGATATCAATTCTGTAGGAATTGTTTCTTTCTATTTTGGCCAATATTTTTACGTCGATATTCTTCGACGGTTCTTGATTCATATTCTTCATTACTTTTAGTAATATCAAGTGCCATCTTTTCTGAAAACACGTTGTCGAAAACAGTTTTATTTCTATCCAGAATTTCTCCAATACTTATGAAATGTATCGAGATCTCGTTATTTTCAGGTACCTGTCACTCTTCAAGGGAAGACATTTCATGAAAAACCTCTTCAGGAGGTACTCTTTAGGAGAATTATACTTTTCGTAAGTTTTATTATGAGAGAATTTTGTAAGGAAAGTTTGGATGTATCTTATTGCTTGTTTTGTGGGTACGGCCTCTTCAGGAGCACCAATTTCTTTTCTTTGTGTTTTTCTCTTTCGTGATGTTTTATCTTTTGTATCAATAGGTCTCACACGCTTTTAGACATGTCTTATGTTCATTAGACTGCTAAATTTCTTAATTGTCATACGAGAACTTCAATCATCGCTGGGATTTTAGCAACTAGAATATGAGACATTTTTATTTTATTGCATTCATAAATTAATTATCATTTGAGTTTCCAGTTTACCTATGATAATCAAGATAACGTCGAATTATTTCATTTTATTTGCTTCTAGCAAATTTTTCTTTCCACTCATGGTGGGAAGATTTTATAGTAAAAGAATCTTTTGGTTCTTTTATAAACGTCCATATAAAAATTATTCGACTTATCGTAATTTATTTCGGATGATCAAGATAATTATGAAAAAGATACAAATATTTTAAATCATATCATTTTTTATGCATCATAATATTTGATTCAATAGTTGTATAATATCATCTCAAAGAGAAAACTGATAGTTTTTCCAATACGAGCTTCTGGCCCAAAATCATAGAAGTACTATAAAGATATTCATCACCACGTCTAATCTCTTGGTTTTTTTGAAAAAAATGCATCATTATCTTCTGAGAATGATATACATCCAATATCATTCACTTCAGGGAATGATATGGAACTAGTAGGACGTGACTAATGATTTCTTAATAAAATCTCATTATTTTTCTTAGCCATTAGAAGACCAGATATAAATTTAGAATATATTGTGAACTTTTACACTTGATATTGCTACTTCATGAGCACATTCGAAGCGTTCATTTTAAACATATATTCTTTAGTGGCTTTTCTCTACATAATTTCAATATGCAACTTCAGGTATATTAATCATAATGAGGTTTTGGTATATGTATCACTCATTTAAACTATCTCACAGAATCAATAGATCCTTTATTATGAGATATTCAATAAAATTATTGGTTTAGAGCAATCTTTCAGGGATGCTCAATTTCAATCCAAGATGAATCTTATCATCAATAATTCATAACAAGTATAAAAAAAACAAATAGAAATTGTATATAAACTATGTGAATAAACATATAATTTTATCAAATAATAATAAGGAATATAATCTTTAATACTCACCTTGGAGATTGCAAATAATATATTGAAAAACTTACTTGAATGAGAAGACCACTAGCTTCAGAATCAACAAAACCTCTTGTTGAATTAGAAGACCACTAGTTTCAGAATTAACAAAACCTCGTACTGATAACGTGTTATGAAACTAATGAAAAAAGAGAGCGAAAGACAAATAGAGAGAGAGAGAGAGAGTATTACAAGAGAAAGAGTTGTTCTTCAATGCAAAACTTGATCATATACAAAGGAATGATACCTATATATATAGGAGTATAAAGGAGTAGGTATAGCTTAAGTCTCTATTGATGGCTAAAGATAGGTCTTAATTGATGGCTCAATGGTTTTAATTAGTGGCTAAACATTGATCTTAATTGATAATTCAATAGTCTTAATTAATAGTTATATATAATTATATAAATAAGTTTATAACGTTAAAAAGTTAATTTTTAAATAATCGATGTCGTTATTTTTAAAAATGAATCCGTAACTTCATTACATTTACAAATTTGGAACCCAAAGAAATACATGGTAGCTGATTTCTTCTTAGAAACAAAGTCGAGCGAAGCCGAAAGCAAAATTGAGAATATACCCACGTGGATCCTCTCTCCCTCGCTTAGTTGGCTGAGAACACATATATTCTTTTTAAAATTATTATTGACAAAAGACAATCAGTGGTTTAGACAGTGAGATACACCTAATAACGATAAATACATTTTATATTCATTAATCGTTTAATCAGTATTCTCGACGTAATGACGAAACTGCCGTTGTAGGCCGATCAGCTGTTTGAAGACGCTGAGCTTAAGCCGTGACAAAATGGGCATTTGGTTAATATGATAATGAAGATTAGTGTTTGAGAAACTTTATGCAAATCTGAAAATTAATCCAATTTTCTACATGTCTTTGATGTGAGACCTGAGGGGATGATTAAGACAGAATACCAGTTATTAAAATTATGTAAACATGAACATTAGAGTTTCTATTAGTTTAGTTATGTAGGGCCATATTCCTTCAATAAGAAGAAGAAGAAGAAGAAGAAGAAGAAATAATTCGTGGAAGTTGATCTTTCAACCCATATGACTGAGACAGTAAGTTCATACCAAAAATATGATAATTGATAGAGACTGTAATCACATCATTTTTCTTGCATTGTTAGTTAGAGAAGGGCGTGTTACTTCATGTGCAATTTTGCAGCAAAAATAATGGTGGTGGGCACTGAAATGTGCCTCATTCCTACCTTATTTTAATTACAAAAGTTGAGGAGGTGGGAGAAAAATGCGTTGTTGAGTGTTGCGACCATTTTTCAACAATATTGAACGTTCTCAAAACCCAGATGAATGGGTTTGGCAGCTGCTTGGTCCCTATCAATGGGACATATGAAGGACAGTGTTTAGTTTGCTGGATTTTGTTGTCCTTGATAGCTCTGTCAATCCAAACTTCTATGTTAAAGATTTCATATTGGATCCTTTCTCTCTTTTTGGTGGGTAAAATCCCCCTTTTTAAAACTTAGAGGCTTACATGAATAGCTCAATTCCTATCGAATCAGAAGAATATTACAAGCTTTTAGGAGGTTGGGGATAATGCGAATGAGGCCACTTGTCTTTGGCAACATCACAAAATTCTATTCTTTTATACCCAATGCCACCTTTGGTTCTTTCCCGCATTTATGGTACAAAATTGACATACAAAATGAATTTGTTTCTGTTCAGAAAGTTAACATGTCAAATTTATTAGACTCCTTCCATTCGAAATTCCCATTCACTTCTGTCCTCGTTTAATCTCTCGGATTCAACACCGAAACTGTGTGTGTTCATCAGTTCATGTAGGAGTTCGATTGGTTTGCTGGGTTTGGAGTATGTTGTATATAAACCGATTGCTTTTTGCTATTCAATAGTAAAGCTGTGAATAAATTTCTTACGAACGTAATTTCGTGGAAGGCTGAGATAACAGTAGTGTCTCAGCTCTATTCTCTTTGTGAAGACACACACACCCATTATTAACCCAGGCTCGTATCAGGTTGGTACGTTAAAACTTCAAGGAAAGTAACATGTCCCTGTCAAAGCAGCTTGCATCTAGTATTTTATTCAATTCCACCATGTCATCCAATGAACAAAGGGGTATACACGATTCGTTCTTAGGCATTAAAACAAAATTTTATTTAGAGGTGAGGTCGTTGATAATCCGACACCAGGTCACTAGTACATTGCAATTACATACAAAAACCGCCATAAACTTTGGCTGTGCTTAAGCCTCGGAGGAGGAAAGGTTTGTCTTGTTCTGGGTAGTGGTCTGAAAAACCAGACCATTTTGCAAACTCAACTAAAAGATCAAAGAATCAGAAGACGTTCAAAATTCATTTGTTAACTAAGGCTAATGGCGGTAGCAATAGATTGAAGCAGAGTCAGAGCTTGTTCTGTAATAGCCCTGTTCCTCACTTGCCTCACCCAATCACCAACTATTTCTGCAGCTTGGGTGTCTCTAACACCTTCTTCAAGAGCATCTGCTGCTTCGGCAAGTTTTCCTTCTTGCATATAGTTCTCAACTCTATTGATGACAGATTCAATTCCATCACCCGACTGATCAACTTCCTTGACCTAGAAAAGCCATGAGGCAAAGTCAAACGTCTTTCAAATAAGTGAGTTACGTGTATATTTGATGGAGAGTAGGCCTCATATCTGCATACCTTTAACAAGGATGCGACATGTGCCAAAGAATGTGCCAAGATGCCACCACCTCCAGGTGGGATCAGGCTGAAGTGCCGTAGCATCCCTTTCAAGGCATCAAACTGCAGTAAGCTTGAGGTTAGCACGAAATGGTTTCAAACCTTTGGAATCAGTATCAATATAAACTTTTTGGTGATTGCGAATTTGTGAGGACAGAATGAACAGGAGATGTGTCAAGCATCTGTACTTACAAGTCAAAGTGAATCACCAATACCAAAAACTTGAGTTATTCAACTCGATCCATCCCTAACCATTAGTTAGGATACTTGATTTCCCACCATTCACACGTTTGCAAGTTTGCAACAAGATCAATTAAATGATAACTATTTTCAACATTAAACAAGCTGGTCGTCTCATCCTATATTCCTCATGCCATAACTAAATTGTGGAGAGATGTTTAGCTATAAATCTTCAGGAAATTCAGTGACAAAATAGTCATGAGGAAACCTGAGGATATAACAACCAAACAACAGATATCATGAAAAATTATTCGGATTCAGTTCTAATGACTGCAAATTTATTAAAACAGCCTAAAAATTGGCCACTAAAATATTCTATACTAGTTTAAAAATATATATTCTATCACCAGAACAAGAAAGTCCTAATTATCATATAAATAACATTCTTATTTATTACTTCAGACAACAAAAAATTGAAACTTGTCCTGTGATAGTTCATTTAACACCAAGATTTTCAACAAGACAAGTGATGGACCATGCATACAAATGTGCAACTACTTAAAAAAAACCTCAACCAACTATGGCAACCAATCCAGCAACATAATGTGAGAATATGAATGCTCATGCCAAATTTGTCATCAACCAAACTTTGAAAACTTAAGACACACTTGCATGATGCTCACAATCAGGAGAGAGAGAGAGAGAGACAGAGAGAGAGAGAGAGTTCAGTTTGACCAAGTAAAAGATGGTTGGGTGGGAGATAGCATGGTTTTGCAGAGAGCATAGCGTAATTAGTTCTTTTATAAGAGTAATCTAATTAGTTAGCATGGCAAAAAACACTTCATTTAAACAAAAATTAAATAACCACATAACGTAACACTAACAGATGGGACAAAAGCCTCATAGTCATAGATCCTCCAATCAAAGGAAGAAATGAGTATAGAACTTGATAAGGACAGAAACATTACTAATCAGAAAACAGTGCAATCAAAGTCTTTTGTAATCATCTCATTTGACTCCCATCAGAACATTCTGATAAGGACAGAAACTTAAGAAATTTGGCATTAGTTAGTGCTATTGAAGCATAGTCTGGCAAGGTTACAAAAGATAACAATCAACAGCATTAAATAAGTATTTGCGTCTAATAATAGAAGAAACAATATCCACCATGAGTTATGTTACAGTTAGAACATATAAATAACTTGCCTTTTGATTCAATTGCAATGGAGTATCAGCACCATTTTTACGGGTTTCTTCGGGAAGAGAGGATAAGACTAAATCTAAAACGGAGTCTTTATCACTGCTATCAAGATAAGAGCGCAAAGCATCTATTTCTGTCTGAATTGGTAGTCCTTTTGAAAGTGCATCGTCTAGTGCAACTGCTCCCTGCAAGACCAAATACAAATAATAGTTAGGGTCTTAATTTTGCATGCTCCAAAAAAATAATTAACAGCAGAGAGGAAAAAAGATGGAGGAGAAGAGAGAAAACAACAAGATCACCATAAAATTAAAATCGGAAGTTTACCAAAGCAAGCTTGTGGGCAAAGTGACTCTGACGAGCTTCTTCGGATCTTGCATAGAACGCCATGCACAAGGCATTTATCTACAAAAAGTAAAAATTAAATTAACAATGGACCATAGAATTCAGGGAGCAAACGGCTAAAAGCATGCTTAGACATGTAAAAGACAATATACAGATTGATCATGAGAATGATATGTATAACATAAACTAAACCTATTTAAGAAAGGATTGGGTTTAGCCCAGCTATAATATACTCAGTGTCAGCTTCTGTGCTTTAGTTGATTTACCTGCTTCAGTGTCAACCCAATACCCACCTTCATGCATGGTATGGGTCTGTTATAAGTGATATAAACCTGTTAGTTCGTTTCTGTGTCAAAAGAAGTCTATTGAAGTACAGAGACTTCAAATACTACTGTGCCTGTATCATTTTTTTTTTTTTTACAAGTAATAAGATATTATTTTATTTATATAGAAATAGGCATAGCCCAAGTACCCTTTTTTTACAAGTAATAAGATATTTTATTGATATAGAAATAGGCATAGCCCAAGTACACAAGAAGTATACATGTGATTACACCTAGTTAGGAACTAGCAACAGTTACAAGGAAATCATAAAAGTTGAGACCATGAAAGTCTCTAACAACTACCCACATAAATAGTCTTCTAGAAAAAACTCTGAAACTCTTCCAAAGAATGCTCTCGATCCTCAAAATTTCGGTCATTCCTTTCACTCCAAATACACAATAGTAGACAAATGGGAGCCATCTTCCATACAACTCCAATCTATGGTATCCCCGGGATCCCTCTCCAACTAGCTAATAGGTCAACCACCCTCCTCGGCATAACCCATGCTTTTTTTGATACGTTCCTTGGCATAACCCATGCTAATCCCATTTTGCTGAAAAAATAATTCCATTGCAAACTCACAATGTAGAAGTAAATGATCCATTGTTTCGCCGCTATTTCTGCACATACAGCACCAAACCATACAGATAAGCTCACGTTTCCTTAGATTATGAATGGTCAAAATCTTCCCCAAGGATGCAGTCCAAACAAAAAGAACAGCCTTAGGAGGTGCTTTACTCCTCCAAATGCTTTTCCAAGGAAAGGGATTACTAGTTTGAGTAGTGAGAACCTCATTGAAAGAGTCTACAGAAAATTTTCCTTTGCTGGAAGGTGACCAAACCAACTTGTCCGCCCATGTAATAGCTCCAATGGTGTATAACAAGTTGAAGAACTCAACAAGGATACCAACCTCCCTATCCTGTGCCTCCCTAATGAAACTGACATTCCACTGTTGTGCGCCATTAGTGATTTCTCTCAAAGTCTGCCACCAAAGCATCTTGTTCCCATGCAGTTATGAAAATAGAGGGAAAAGCATCCTTAAGAGCCATATCTCCAATCCAGACATCACCAAAAACTGATAATATTACCATCTCCCAAACATAGTCTAGTGTGGCTAGAGAAAGACCTCCAACCTTTCCGGATATACTTCCATGACCCCACTCCATATCCCCCCCTAACTTCATTGGAGCACCAACCCCTCCTTATGCTCCCGTACTTAGTATCAATCACCACCTTCCATAATGTATCATATATCTTATATGTATCCTATATAGATAAGGCGGGATGCTTATTGAATGTGGATGAGTAAATAAGTTTTCCATTTTTGTGGATTCAACAAGATAGGGCACAGATATGGCAAGGATTCAGTATGGATACATTGGGAGCAAAATTTTGAATTTTCTAAAGAAAAGATGGGGACCTAAATGTATATCAAGAATATACATTGTACACCCCCCCTGAGGGGGAAAAACTTCATTACTTGTACATAAAATGGAGATTCAACCATAGAACACATGCTCCGATGTTTTGAAAAGTTGGAAACCTTCTATAAATGCTTAATACAATTTTTAGGGGAGCAAGGATTTTTATAGCATCAATATTAGTTGTATTTTATTTTTTTTATGACAGGGGAACCACCCCACGGTAGAACCCTTAGGACTCACCCATGGAACCTAAACCCTTGTAGAGAATAGCATAGCAACCCATAGCCATAGCCTTCCACTTAAATAGCAGTTTGATCCCAGGGGGAATCGGACCTGTGACATGGGACTTATACACACAAGTTCGCCCTTACCACTTGGGCTACCCATGGGTGGGTATCAATATTAGGCCTCATTTGGTTATGCAAACCATCTCATCTCATCATTATAATTTTCTCAAATTCTCACATAAAATACAATAAACATTTCAACTTTTTCAAATCTCAAAACAAAAATTATATTATAACAATATTTTATTCAATTTTCAACTTTCATCTGATTTTATCTCATCTTATCTCATTTCATCTGTATAACCAAACGAGGCCTTAGTTTTATTATTTATACCTATTTTTATGCCTATGTTTGTTATTCACCTTCTAAACTAAATATGAGCAGATATACAATTATATACCGATTGAACGATGGATCATTGCTGTATCGTGTGCCATATTGTATCATATTATATCCTTGTTACATACCCAATAAAAATGTTTTTTACAACGTTCCATCATAATATATTTTTCTTCGTTTCTTTTAATATAGAAATTCTAGACACTAATTAAAAACTTAAAGACTCAATGAAATGATGGACTTGTACTAGTCAGTGATATCAGATTACAACATCTTATTGAGAACCTAACGTCATTGATCTATGCAGTGTAGTTTTGAGTATTATTTCCTTGTATACACTCCATAGCCAATGATTGTATTTTTAAAACTAGTCTCCTTTACAAGACTTGTCCAAAGACTTCTGAATTTTCATGTGCAATCCTGTTTTAATCCTGTTTTGATAGGTATTAAGAAGTTTTATTCATAATATAATAGGCATGGCCAAGTACATAGGACATATTTATAAGATATACCTAACTAGGATTTACAACCGTTGTTGCATCACTACAAAGCATCATTATATTAGAATTATCCTAAAAAATCTTTATTCTTCTTATCTTTTCCCTAATAATATCCCTAAAATTCATAAATTGCATCAGGGTATAATTCAATCTTCCCTTCTTAAAGAGTTCAAATATGCATTAAAATTGAAAATTTAGTACTATTTCTTAATGGAAATATCTTACATGAAGATTTGCTTCTGCCATTTTCTCAATCTGGGCAGCCTTCTCACTTGCAATTGCTGCGGCCAATTCTGCTTTTGCAAACTCCTGAAGTTTATTTAATTTTAATTCTGCCTCATTTTCCTGCAATTATTAAGGATAAACAAGTTGTATTCACTAATTATCAGATGCTAAAATATCCATTAATATTTTGACGGCATATAAATTTATGAGCACCTTCTGTTCAAGTTCCATCTTGAGTTTCTCTTCCAACTTTTCCTGAAGTGACCTGAGAGCATGAGCTGCTTTTGATTTTTCTCTCTTTAATTCCTGAAAAATGATAAAAGTTTTGAATTTGCAATAGGCAGGAGCTGATTATAGGCATTTGAAAAGCTAGCAAAGCAGTACCAACTAGGTTGTTTTGGGTGTGCAGGGACGAGTTAAAAAATTCCATGTTTTTGAAGTGTATGCTAGAGTTTTTCTTCTTTCTTTCTGTCCACTTTGTCTCATTTTTTATTTTATCCAACAAATGAAGCGACACTGCTTTTCTCCATCTAAATCACATATTCTTTACTTTGCATTATGAAGTACATTATAACAATCCTACATCGTGTGGGGAGGAATGAGAGACTCAAAAGTCTCCCTATAAGTTGGCTACGCGTTCTATGTGTTGGTAAAAAAGTGGAAGCCCTAGAATACATGGATATCAAGAAATGGGTTTATTGCCATATAGCACGGTCAGATTCTTTAATTTTATTTAATCCTCAAGTGCCAAATCGTTCAGAAATTTTCCAGCTATCCTAGCCTTGTTTTGTGAACGTGGCAGGTTTGTAAAGAAATTTCCCAATTTTTCTACATATCCCACTCTGGCCTTCAAGATTGAAACTGGACCTGGAAGGCCCTAGACTTCTAGTAACAGTAGGAAAAACTTCCATTGAGGAGAGCTGTTCCACTGCAATGCTTATAAGCTCTTTCTTGTTCCATTTCAGAAGAGGTAATTCCTTTAATTGCATTAGTGGATTGAATAACCCTTTTTCTAGTCCCAAAAAAGTGCATGTTTTGTTTGCTTCATCACCGTTCCTATTTATATCCCTTCCACTAAGGCCCCTAAAGCTATACAGCAACCACAAGAAGATATTATACTCGAAGAAAACTAGAATAACAAAAGGCTGGAAATCTTTATTACTTTATCCAACATTGCAGCCTCCTCTGCTCGCATGAGTTCCCTAGCTGCTGCATCCTTTAAATTCCTTTCATACTTCTCCTAAAGTGTGCAGAGAGATAAATTAAAACAAAGCTCATTACACCAATCTGGTAAACCATATATGAAATTACAAAACTGTAAATTATGTTTGGTAATCCAGCAATATAGTCCAAACCTTCATCACTCTCTTTTCTTCCGCAAAAACACGAGCATCCAACTCAGCTTGCCTTTCTTCAGCAGCATGAATGGCTTGTAAGAAATCAAGCACCAGCTTTCCATCTTTGGATATGTAAGCATCACTCAACTCCCCAGCCGCACTAATTAGAGCCTATTACCCCAGAGAAGACATTAGTCTTGATATATAGTTCAGCATTCTTTTCAGCGTTAATATAGAAATATGATTGGATAAATAAAAAACAAACATTAATAACAACCTCATTTACTGTATTGCTTTCGATATTTCCCTGACTTTTTAAAGAAGTTGCAGTGCTGTGTTCAGTCTGTTCCCTTAAACTATATGCCTCAAGGAGTGAACCTGATGATTTTAACTCATTACCAGATGCATCCTGCAACAAAGTTCCACAAGAATCAACTTCACATAAACGCAAGTAGACTGATATGTATTTGATAAAACCAGAAGAAAATTAAAAAACGTGAATTTCTAAGTATGCAACATAGGTATAAAAACCACAAGTAGAGAAACACAAAATAAAAAGAAGTCTTGCTAAAAAAACTCGTAAAATTGAGTTCATAATCACACGACATAAATATAAAATAAGAATTACCATCATTGTCCATATTTGATGCTTATGGTACTATTGCCACGTAAGTTTTCACCAAATTGTAAATTGCAGGAATACGAAAACATTTTAGCACCATGTAACTGTTTAAAACCATGTCTTTAGACCCCCAAAAAAACTCCACATGAAGCCTTGCTATGCCTAGGTAACTGAGAGATACACTGATTACTAAAATGTTATAGCAGTAGCATATATAATTTCACAAAGCCTTGATAAGCCTCTCTTTTTTTCATCTATCTTTTCTTTTCCTGACTGGAAGAGGTATAGTTTGTCTCAAAAGACCTGGTAACTACTACAAGGGGGAGAAAAAGGAAAAGAAACAAGTTTCAATGTTCTACAACTGAGTCAAAGTTACAATGATCCACTTCTGACAGTAACCACAATGTTCAGAAAATAATATATGTCTGTATGAAAATCAGCAACGATATTAGCAATTGATGTTGAGATATATGCAGCAGGTTTGAGAACAAACAAAATACCTCTGGTCTATTTTCAGTGCTAAGATGCTCCGGTGGCAAAGTTTTCATATCACTTTCTTCTAAGACTGCACCAACCTGGGTAGCTGCAGGCGCTGTATCAATTCCATCCCGAGTCTTACCAGTATCTTCCTCTGTGCTTTTTATGTCAGGACTCTCTTCAGATGAGATTCCAGAATCTGCACTTTGCTCATTAGACTCCACACTTATTTGAGAGAGTTCCAGCGAGTCTTTCTCTTGGACTGGAATAAGACCTTCAGCAGGTATAATGTTGGATTTATCTTGCATCTGAGACTGGTTTTTCAGATCTTCGACCTTTGGATTGCCATGCTCAGCAGTGGGACTTATCTTGTTAGCCTCTTCACTTTCATGTGAAACTATTTTCTCTCCTGGATGCTGGCTTTTGAGTATATTAGGCTCTTTACTGCCACTAGAAATTAATCTCTCCACTGAATGGTGGATATCCTTTGGATCTCTATTCTCATCATGAACGTTAGCTTCCTTGAATGAAGAATGCTGCTCTTTCCTCAGAAATTGATCTAGATAGCCAGTTTGATAAGCTGCAAAGAATGCAGCACCAATTGCAACACTTCCAACAATCAATTTTGGTAAAAAGCCAGAGTCATGTGGCCTGCCCGCAGAACCAGGTTGCGAGGATGCATTTTGTGGTTGTCTGGTTGAGAATTCCTTTCTTGAAGAATGTGCAGGTATCTGTCACAATTTTATCCCGCAAACAATCACAAAAGATGGCCAGTTTCAGTTGCGACCATTAAGAAAGAGACTTACCAAATCTACATGTAATAAACCTCAATGCATTCACAAAACAAGAATAATAGTAATGGTTTCACCATGACCTTAGCCTAAGACCTCACAACCATAGTTAAAAGATTAGTACCAGTACCAACTGCCCCCTATACGTCGAAGTCAATTCAGCTTGGCAGGTGAGTAATCAAAGTAAAACAAGAAAATAAATCGCGATGAATTTTCAGATAAAATATTGTAACTGAAATTTAAGAAATATTATATACGTCACAAAATATTGTTTTAAGGACTCAAGGAAACCACTAGTCACATATGCACTAACACTCTAAAAGAACGAGTCAAATTTACCATTGAATCTCCTTGGAATCATAATCCAGTTTCAACTAGTGAAAAAACCAACTTGTTACCTTTAGGATCATAACATTCCACCACACTTTTGTATAGAAATCCACTGCAACACACTCTATCAGAAACTAACCTGATGGCTGATGGTAACCCTTTCTCTAGTGGCAGCTCCACTCAGATGGAAACCCTTTCAATGGCTTTTTAATACTATGTCCATGCACAACATGAAGACATTTTACTCTTAACATGTGTGCTCATACTGTAAATAACTAGTCAAAGTTACTATTAAATCTCCTTGAAACCATAAGCCAATTTCAACTAGTGAAAAAACCAACTTGGCACCTTTAGCATCAAAACATTCTATCATACTTATGTATCTAGAATCCACTCAAATGATAATCTGTTCAATGACCTTTTAATCCTACGCTCTTGCAAAAAATAAAGACATTTTAATATAGCATACAGGTCATCCCTACGAAATCGTGACATGGTACTAGCTATGATACCAATTATTAGGGACCCGAGGAAAGCGATAACCACATTACCGATCATAATCCAAAAGAACCATCCATTATTAAAGCTCCTTGAAATCTGAAATCCAGTGTTTAACTAGCAACCTTTTGACAGCCTTAGAATCGTAGCATTTTTTTTTGATAAGTAAACGATAGTATTAATAAGAATAGGCATAGCCCCAGTACACAAGGAGGTATACAAGAGATAACACCTATCTAGTTCACTAAACAGGACAAAAGGAAATCATGTACATTTAGGCCATTGAAATCTATAGCAATAGCCCATTGAAACAAAGTACTGAAAAAAAACAGACGAAGCTCCTCTAAAGTGTGCTCCTTCTCTTCGAAAGTCCTCTCGTTACGCTCTCGCCATAAGCACCACATAATGCAAATAGGGACCAGCTTCCAGATAGCTTTGATTTGTGATGTGCCTCCCGGCATCGCCCAACTCGCCAAAAGCCCCACCACTGAAACCGGCATCACCCAGTTTAGACCTACACGACTGAAAATTTCACACCACAGAAACCTGGCTGTCTCGCAATGTAATAAGAGATGATCTACTGTCTCCCCGGCTTTCTTACACATACAGCACCAATCTGAGATTATGATCCGACGCTTCCTCAAATTATCAGTGGTCAAAATTTTACCCAGGGCTGCTGTCCATATAAAGAACTGTGCTTTAGGAGGCGCCTTGTTCCTCCATAGTCTTCTCCAAGGGAATTGAGAATTCAGTGAAGCTGTAAGGACCTTATAAAAAGAGCGAACTGAAAAAATACCCTTACCCGCTGGGGTCCACCACAAAGTATCAACATTCAGTCTATTTGGTTTCTTGGAATATAGAAGACGAAAAAAGGCCTCGAAATTGTCTATTTCCCAATCTTGAACTGCTCTAGTAAAGGTCACATCCCATTGAACTTGATCTCCTGAGAAGGTCATGAAGTCCACCACCGCTGCTTCTTGGTCGCTCGCCACTCGAAAAACTAAAGGAAAGGCATCCTTTAGTGCCACCTCCCCACACCAGATGTCCTTCCAGAATTTTATACGCGTTCCTTCCCCCACCACCAATCTGGTATGGTTAACAAACGCCCTCCATCCTCGTCTTATGTGCCTCCAGATCCCCACACCGATCGGCCCATTCCCCTCTCTAGTAGACCATCCTCCCCAAGACCGACCATATTTACAATCAACTACTAGTTTCCAAAGAGCTTCCGGTTCCACATTGTATCTCCATAACCATTTTCCCAGGAGTGCTTGATTAAACAATCTCAAGTTCTTTATCCCTAGTCCACCTGAAGGAATTGGTCTACACACCTTGTCCCAACCGACTAGATGAAACTTAAATTCTTCCCCCATCCCACTCCATAGAAAATCTCGGTATATTTTTTCAAGCCGCGCCGCCACACCTGCTGGAATATGAAATAGGGATAAAAAATAAGTAGGTAAGTTAGAGAGAGTGCTTTTGATAAGAGTCACCCTCCCTCCTTTTGACAAATATAATCTTTTCCATCCTGCCAATCTCCGTTCTACCTTCTCAATAACTGTGTCCCAAATCGTTACAGCTCTTGAGGCAGCCTCCAACGGAAGGCCCAAATAAGTCATTGGGAAAGAGGCCACTTTGCACCCAAGTATGTTCGCCAACTGCCAAGTATTATCTACACTACCAACTGGTACTAGTTCTGACTTATCAAAATTCACTCTCAGCCCAGATACTGCCTCAAAACACAGAAGAAGTGCCTTCAGAGTACTAAGTTGGTCCTGCTCTGCCTCACAAAAGATTAAAGTATCATCTGCAAAAAGCAAGTGTGAGATCGAGATTACGCCCCTATTTAAATCTCCCATAGAGAAACCAGCCATAAGACCATTATTAACTAGGGCCATTAACATCCTGCTCAAAGCTTCCATGATGATGACAAAAAGAAGCGGTGACAACGGATCTCCCTGTCTTAGCCCCCGAGAACTATTAAAGAAACCCTCTAGATTACCGTTGATCAGAACTGAAAATTTGACCGTAGAGATACACCATCTGATCCACTTACACCATTTATCTCCAAACCCACATCTCTTCAGTAAATAAAGGAGGAAGTCCCAATTTACATGGTCGTATGCCTTCTCCATGTCTAGCTTGCAAATGATCCCTGCACATCCAGATTTTAATCTACTATCCAGGCATTCATTAGCTATTAAGACAGAATCCAAAATTTGTCGGCCCCTTACAAAAGCATTTTGTGGTTTTGAGATTATCTTATCCAAGGTCGCCCCTAACCTGTTTGCAAGCACCTTTGAGTTGATTTTGTACACCCCATTTATGAGGCTAATGGGCCTAAAGTCTTTCACCTCCGATGCCCCTGTCTTCTTCGGGATTAAGGCAATGAACGTAGCATTCAGACTTTTCTGGAATTTACCTCCCACATATAATTCCTGAAACACATTCATAACGTCCTCTTTCACTACCTCCCAGCAAGTTTGAAAAAATCCTATTGAGAAACCGTCTGGCCCTGGTGCTTTATCTTTTGCCATTCTTCTGATTACTTCCAAAACCTCATTTTCCTCAAAAACTCTTTCCAACCATGACACAGTTTGCGGCTCAAGAGAGTCAAAACTGAGTCCATCCAGATTTGGCCTCCAACGTTCTTTTTCTGTAAAGAGTTGTTCATAGAAATTTACCACATGTTCCCGGATCACTGGAGCTTCCATACATTCACTATCATTAATCTGCAACATCTCGATTGTGTTATTTCTCCTATGGGAGTTGGCCACTCTATGGAAAAATTTTGTGCTTCGATCCCCTTCTTTCAGCCATAAAGCTCTTGACTTCTGACGCCAAGAAATTTCTTCCAAGGAAAGGGCTCTCTCAATCTCTGCGTTCAGCACTACCTTGCGTGAAATTTCCTCTGGAGTAAGAGCTCTATCTTCCATGAGTCTCTCTATACTCTGTAATTCCTCCAGTAGGGTTTTCTTTTGTTCCCCTAAATCTCCAAAGGTTTGAGCATTCCAAAGCTTTAGGTCATTCTTTAAAGCTTTTAATTTACCTGCAAGTATGTGAGAGGGAGTACCGAGAAAATGATATGATGTCCACCAATGCCTTACCTTTTCCACAAAACCTTCACTTTTAAGCCACATATTTTCAAATTTGAAATAACGACGACCACCTTGAATGCCTCCTCCATCTAGTAAAATGGGGAAGTGATCTGAAACCACTCGTGGCAATCTTTTCTGGCAGACCTCTGGAAACTTGCTTTCCCACTCCGGCGAAATAAGGAACCGGTCTAATCGAGACCACGTATGATTGTTAGACCATGTAAATGGACCTCCTGTAAGTGGGAGATCTATCAGATTCAAATCAAAAATACAGTCAGAGAACTCTGTCATAGCTGAGCGAAGACGGTTATCTCCAGATCTTTCACTAGGGAATCTTATGATATTGAAATCATCACCAATGCACCATGGGAGATCCCACCAAGTGTGAAGACCAGCAATTTCATCCCATAAATGTTTTCTGATGTTATCAAAATTTGGACCATAAATACCTGCAAAGGCCCACATAAAATTATCTTCCACCATCTTAAAAGAGCAAGCCACTGTGTAATCCCCTACATACTCCTCCATCTTTTCCATTACTCTTTTATCCCACATCACAAGAATGCCGCTAGAAGCCCCATTTGAGGCCAAATACACCCAATCAACATACGAACAGCTCCAAACACTTCTCACCATTTTTCGGTTTACCATTTTCAATTTTGTTTCTTGAAAACAAACAATGTCCGCCCTCCATTCCCGAAGCAAATTTTTTATGCGCTGGCGCTTATTAATCTCATTTAGCCCACGCACATTCCAAGATATAATTTTAGGCTTCATAAAGAGACAGCAGTGCCCTTCCCTTTAGCTCTATCCCGGCTTGAACTACCTTCATTTAAAGACCAGTTAAGTCTCTTGAGTTCCCTTTGTTTCTTGGATCCCATCTTTTTATCATGTATGTGTCCCGCCTCAATAGCCGTAAGGAGTGCTAAAAAATGTTCCTCATACCCTACACATTTCAATCCCACCACATGTTGAATATCCTTTATTTTATTGAACACCCAAGTTGATGTATCAAACTCACCAGGTAACTCATAATTCAGAGGAAAAGGAGTGCTATCCCCAGCCTCAAATTCCTCATTCAACGGGTTGTAGCCTTCCCATTCAACCATAGAAGTCTTTTCATTTAACTCTTGAGACTCTGGCACCATCGATATGTCAGTATTCTCCCCTACCGTGCTTTGCTGGAGCCCCACGATACTGTCTTCCAACAACTCCAAGTTCTGCTCCACTTCCTCTTCCTCAATTAGATCAAGGTGCTCCACCGTGGCATGTAACTCCAAATTCTGGTCATCTTTGGTTTCCGTTGTTGGAGTCGACCTCGTCTGTGTGCAAAGTTCAGGAAAAAACAACAATACGTGATCTGTTACTGCGCAAGACTCCTCTCGTGAAGGTAAGACTTGTTCCTCCAGCATCACCGGCTTTTTCTGTCCAAACTGCGTCAATTTCACCATCGTCGGAGCAATAGGGTGTATTCCGAGATGTTCGGGATGCTCTCCAGAGTCAACTGGAGTGTTTTCCGACGGTGAAATCGACGTCTGTCCCTTCGCCGGCGACGTCTGGTCCGTCGCAGTCACCGTACGTCCCTTCGTCGGCGCAGGTGGCCGTGGTTCAGCCACATCCGAGACAGGCCGTGGTTCAGAAGGCCTCCACACCTGCTTAACAGGCTTCTGGGCTTCCCTTGGGCTGGGCCCGTTACCCGGGCTGGGCCCTTTACTAGTGGCCCGCCCATCTGAAGCTCCCAAAACCAAGCCTTCTGAAATGGGCTGTTTGCCCTTCAGAGCCTGTAGGGCCCCCACTCCTGCCCAAAGCCCATCGTCTGGGTTTAAAATCGGGTCCCCCACACTTGGCCCGTCCTCAACTATTTGCTTTAACCAGTTTAGTTTAAATTGGAGATCTTCCAACTGAGTCTGCATGTCAGTCATTACCCGAAGGTAAGTTTCCTTCTTTAAGCCAACCATCACCTTTTCACCCCCATCACATCCCTGCAAATCTTCCGAAATAGTTTTCCTTCCCAGACTATCACCTGCACCACTGTCAGCTGGCCAGACATGTTGAAGCGACAGGACCCTACCCTTCTTATATTGCAGCACCTCCTTGTATGACCGTGAAGGCCCCTGTGGTTGCTCCGTTAACATCACTGCCGGCTCGCCCGTGTGAGACTGCCACCTTGTTCCACTCTTTCAGTGTATCCACCATTTTCCTCCAACCCAGACCTTCGAAATCTTCCGGAATGAAAATGCAATTTCTACGTCCACCCCCATAATACTCTACCAACGCCATGAAGACCCCTTGTAGATTTGAGCACCTCTGTGCTATGAAGGCTCTGTCACCCACTCTATGGCCTGCATAGAACTCGTTCTTCCTATCTTTTACACAATCTTCCAGAGCTTTGGTGAACCACCTAGCTGTGGTTAGGTCCAATCTCATCTTCTTCACCAACTTCCACCCTTTTTCCATGATTAGAACCCATCTATCTTCCCTCGACACCACAAAAAGTTTCTGTTCTATCACTAACGACTTTGAAAAACCCATGTTTCTACGTAACTATCTAAACTTGCATGATCAAAGATTCTAACATTGCAAGCCTACAGAAAAAACGATGAAAAAAAACTGGGCAGAAATCGTACGGAGAGAGAACTCTAGAGAGAGAAAGTCATTTATATAATCACATGGCATGGTGAAATAAAATGCCACAACTTTTAATCTACAATATTGCGCAGCTTCGTAGCATATCCTTTGTTCAACAACACTTTTTTTTTTTTTAAGTAAATTGTTCAACAATACATTTCAGTTAAAAAGAATGTATTCTCTACTTATATTGAGACTGAACATTAGAATTTTCACGTGCCTGAATAGTAATCTGCCTCGGGATCCTTCTAAGGGCTCGGAGCGATGAGATTTCCAAAACCGACCTGAAAATCCACGGGACTTGGCATTAGGAACGGCAATTGAACTTAAATTGAGTCACCAAAGGAAATGAACTTAAATTGAGTCACCCAAAGAAATTGACCGTTCTACAATCAAAATGCTAGAAAATAGTGAAAATAGTTCGGGATTTGAGAGTGAGGAAAATAAACCAAATAAACCTTGAGGAGGTAAAGTAATTCACAGAAAATCTATAATCAGAAATAATTAACCGTGAGAATATCTCGCGGATGAAATTATTGAGCTTGTCAGCACGTACCTCCGTAACATGGTATTTGTGTATCTGAGAGAATGAAATGTGAGGGCAATGGAGTGGTGAAGTTGCTCGAGAAAATTACCAACCGAAAGAGCGAGAGGAAGGGTTCAGGAGGTAGTTTAAGATTTCAGAAGGTTCTTGGCATCAAATTGATACGGAGAGAACAATCGCACTGACGCCGGTAGCTGCCGCAGCCAAAGGGCGCTATCGGTGGCGGAGGCAATATTTCTTCGTTACAAACGAAGTGCCTCCGTATTGAGCGGGGTTTTGTAATATGGGCCATTCTTTATTATGGGCTACCACAAATACAGCCCGATTTGCAGGACATGTGACATTTCCTCTCGGTCCATTTTCCTGGGCCCACATTGCATCGTTACCGTCTAAACGGGATTATATAAATTAGATATGAAATAAAATGGGATGTTTTAAATAATAATAAATAAATTATTATTATAATATTAATTTTATATTAAAATTTAAAAAAGTAAAATTATTTATTATATTTTATATAAAAATTTAAAATAATTATTGAGATAAAACGAAATGAATTTTTTAATTTTGCCTAAAGAGGTTTTAAACTTAAAATTGAACAGCCGAGGAGGTTCCAAATCTGCTCACTTGCTCCGCCGAAGCAAACCCAGCAGCTGAGCACACTTCAACATCGTGTCGTTGATTCCAGGTCTTTCTCTCTCCCTCTCTACCCTCTCCATAACGGCACTGCTCACAGCTAGTCTCCCGAAGGTCCCAAAGTCGCTGCTGACAAACACATTTTCAGTAAGGATGGGTGCGCTCCTTTTTGATGATATTTTTAGGGTGGAACGTGTGAATCCAGATGGTAAAAAATTTGATAAAGGTATGGTTATGGAATCTGGGGCGGCTGCTTGTTCACGAGAGCAATCAGCTATTTCTTGGTTATCTTTGTTTCCTGCTTCTGCTGTATGCGATGATTGTAATATCCTTCATCTTTCCGGACGTTGGGAAAAGAAAAGATTGCAATCCCACCATATACCAAGGAAACTAGCATCTTTCTTTTAGTTATCAAGTGGCCTTCTCTCGCTGTGATTTTATCAAATGCCAGTCGGGTTTTTCAGAGTTGGGAGCGTTTTATTCGACTAGTCCATATCGTTTTCTTTAGAAACACGAATTTTTACGCGGGCATGAATAAAAAATGGAATGGCATTTGCCCCAGAAAACGGGGGTGTTAGGTTCCAATCCCATAAGGTGCATGAGTAAAAAATGAAATGTTGTTCATTTCATATGCTGGTTATTCTGGAAGTGTGGATATTATGTATGTTAGATAGGGCTGTCAAACTAAGGTTCACTGAATCTGTACTCTAGTGGAGTTTGCAATTTTCAATTTGCCTTTTGGGATGTGATATATTAGTGGCACGAAAATATGGTTGTATTTGTGGTATGGTTAGTTTTGAAACCCATATGTAACCACCCTCAAAGTTTTTGTACAAGAATCAACATGACATATTTACACGTTACTCTTCATTGCATGCTTTATATGTGGAGCTCTCCCGGATTACTTGATACATGGTTCTGGAGGGCAGAGTTGTATATAGGGTTTACTCCCTAAGGGTTTCGAAGTGCCTTTCCTTGATGAGGTTTCATGCCGATAAATTGTCTTTTTTTTTTTGTTAATTATACTTTTTTTCTACTATTTGTTAAAAAGAACATTGAGTATTCGGTTGGTGTTTTACTTTTTCTGTAGTGACTCGAATTGAAGCACGAAGTGAGAAGTGTGGCATGTTAATGCAACTAGATGTTAATACGGAGATTTATCCTATTGATAAAGAGGAGAAATTCTTGATGGCATTATCTACCACTCTGAGTTTGGAGGTAATCTTATTCTCCTCTTCATTGCACCATTTTGGCAGGCATCATATACTTTTCCTATAAAAAAAGTAGATGATGCCCTTTTCATTGGGCTGCCATTGTGAGAATAGTTTGGACACAAATCATTAGTGTTCACTTTTGTATTTTTCTGCTGAAAATTAAATTGTGCTATTTATGTAACCCTCAATTATTTGGAGTTATTGAGTTTATCATCGGTAAACATAATGATTCAACCTTCGACAAACTTTAGATTGTACGAACTAGGATCTAGATTTAGTGAAGGTTGCTGTAACAGACCCTATAAAGATGAATGACATAAGGTATGATAAATCTTGGCTAAGTAATATATAAGCTTTGAAAATCTTAGTTATTTCCCAAGTGATTGCATGGCGTAATGTTGAGGACGAATTCATTTCGATCTACATTTTTTTTATCATCTTTGCAAATACTTTTTTAGCACATTAAAGTCTGTAGAAACAGTCATTGATCTACGTTTTGGAATCTTTGATCAAGTTGATATGTTTTTACAACACCTTAATCAAAGATAGAAAAATTTTCTCTGTCCTCCAGCCGAAACCAATTCGAAGCAGGCCTGTCATTTGCTAACATGAGGATATATGAGAAAGTAGATTTGCTATAAATTGAGAACTGTATTGCTGTAAGGTATGCAGCCATTCTTTGGAATTTTATGCCAATAAGTTTTATTGGATCTTGAATTGCTGTAATGACCCTTGTAGCCCTAATATTGTGGATATGCTAGGCTTGGCTTTGTTGTGTTAAGGCTTTGACCATTGAAGTCCAATGTACTGTATGTAGTTTTTTTTTTTTTTTAAATAGTCCTGAATTGTTGGAAGAAGCCAACTCAGTTTCTTGAACTTCTTGTTTGTTTCTTTTTTATCGATAAACAAATTTTATTGAGAATAAAATAGACAAAGGCCCAAGTATACAAGACAGAGACTTTTTGTCTTTCTTTAACTCTGCATATGGATGGAAACTTGAAGCAATCGTGAAATAGAAGGGATATATGATGTTAATGGGAAAAATAATCTTGAAATATAAGGAATTGACACTGATGGTAAAATTAGAAGTTTTCAAAGATTTAAACAAAAATTTGGAGCTCAGTCCAAAAGACTTTAAAAGTGAGAAAGGCGGGAACCCCTATTATGAAGGTTCACCAACTGCATGGATGCTCGGTATCAAATTTGGACTTAAAGGAGAGAAGGGAAGCACATATGTACAGTGAGCAATTGGGCATGGCTAACATGGCAGATTCTTTAGAGCTGCGACACAAATAGTGTGTGGGTGTTTTTTTCGTATTTCCTCCTCATCGTTGCTTCTCTTCCTTCAATTTTAGTCCTTGTCGATATGAGAAGCAAGATATTTTTTTTCATGAATCAAAATTTTATTGAGACAACTAACAAGGCAAAGCCAAGTACGTAAGAAGTATACGAAAACTGAATCTATTGCAAGTCAGGAACTAGAAAAAGAAACAAGAAAATCATGGATACTAGTTCCTTTAAATACAATAGCCGAAGCCCACTAAAATAAGGAATTAAAGAAAAAACATCTAAGTTCATCCATCGAGATCCTTATCTTCAAAGCATCAATCATTCCTCGCAACCCAATTACACCACACAAGGCATAAATGGATCATATTCCAAACAGTGGTTATTTGCACATTACCCCTTAAACCTCTCCAGCAAGCAAAAAGGTACACCACCCTCCTAGGCATCACCCAAGAAGCCATACCACAATATGAGAAGTAATATTGTGGCCATTCCTTGATCGACTCTGTGTACTTTCTGTAGGTAAAATCTGAAGATATTCTGGTTTTTGCATGCTTTCTTGACATATGATTAATATTCTATTGCTATTCATCTTTCATATCATTCACTCCCAAATCTTAGATTGCGTTTTTCATGCTTGATTTTTGTTATGAGTGTTGCCATTTGGCATTTTCAGCGATCTTTCTATGATTAAAGGCCCTAGTATTGCCTATCATCTGAATTTTATTTCCTTCCCAGGGTGGGCAACAGTCACTCGCTGACAAGTTTGAATACATCATGCATGGCAGACTATATAAAATTTCAGATGAACCCCAGGCTAAAACTTCAGATGGAGGTTCAGGTCCTGGTGTGAAAGTGTATGTACACGCTTTTTTCAAACACTTTTTTCCTCCATTTTTCAAAGAAAAGAAAGTCTGTTGTTATCTCCTGCAATTGTCCTGGACTGCTCGTGATATGCACTTTCTTTTCATGGGCTCATTAAGAGTGTCAAACTAAATAAATAGTCCAGATCCATGTATTCTTCATGATATAGTTGCAGACAATATTTGTCTCTATGCCATCAAGGGATAGATAATCAATAATCTTGCTGATATAGTTTTTCCTTCGAATAAAAAAAGAAATCTAGTCTAGTAGTCATCTGATTTAGTTGGCCTTGTCTTGGATTTTGTCATTGGTTTCAGGGATATATACGTATCATTTGGTGGGCTTCAGATGATGCTGAAAGGGGAGCCGTCCCATTGTGCTCAGTTTGAGCTTGATCAGAGGCTGTTTCTCCTTATGAGGAAGTTGACTTGAAAAAAAATGAGATCATATACCATGGGAATGCATCTTTTTCTATTGTAAAAGCTTGATTTTTACCTCCAAAGTTCCAGTTAGGCATGTTAACTGGTGCCTATGTCATATACTAGTCAGAACCATATATATGGTGTAATTTTGTTGTACTGCTCTTTTATGTTTCTCTGTTTGTCTGTGACTCTTGTGAGTGTGGGTTACTGAAGTTTTTAGCTTTATAGTATTAAAATATTTTATTTTTGGGTAATTATACTTTGCACACAAATATCACCTATTAGGGTTCATCTATGTACTGATTTGACATACTAATTTTTTATTAGTAACTCTCAAATTCGTTTATATGTGGTCAGCAATTAGTAGATGGTGGTAATTTTTCTTGACATATATCTTGCATCAATAATATGATGATAGATGTATTTATATGTAAGATGATATGGTCCATACAAACTCTCTTCTTCATGGTCATTTGTAATCTCGTCACCGGTGTTTCTGGCCGGGGGTGAGTAACCTCGTGTTTCTCAACGGTCGGGAACTTCTCAGTTTCCTTTTTTTTGTCATCATCGGGAATCTCTTCCCATTTCTGTCTTTTTAGTTTTTAGTTTTAGTCTGTTGAGTTGGTGCAACAATTATGGGGTTGCCCAGAGAGGTACACATAGACCAGAAGGTTTTTACGTTTAAGAAGAAAGATGGATGGTGGTGGAGGATAACAGAAAGCAGCCACCGTATGATGAACTACATCTCTGTGGATCATGAAGCTTTGGGGTGGTTGGGTTATACGGTGAAGAATTGCGTGGCTTCACAGGGATTACCGGAGTTCTTAAGAACATGTAGAAAAGGACAATAGGTGTTAGTAGTGCAGAGGGGTCGTAACCTCAAAGGGAGCTTCTTCTCCATTTCGGTGCTTGGAAATTAGAAGAGCAAATGTCTGTTAATGGTGCCAGAAGGAAGAAAGGGGGAGGGATGGAGAAACTTCAAGGATACTTTGAAGGAACTCACTTCTTCTTCCCCTTTGTCGAATGAGAGAAACAGAGTGGTGTTGGGTGGTGGAGATGGTGGCTCATCCCAGGCTTTCCCTTCACATCCGATGGTTGAAGACTCGTGAACTTACAGTGAGGTGAACCAAGCTCAAAGGGGTCAGCCTCGAGCTGCGAAGCATACAAGGGTGCCAGGCTCCATTTCGGAGGATGTTCAAAAGGAGGATGAAGATGGCAGAGCTTGGTTTGGTGCAAATGAGGAATTAACGCTTAAAGTGTTGGATTTTATGAAGGAAAGGGTGGGGGCATTATTGGAAGAAATAGAAGGCCTTAAACACTGCGTTAAGGGGAAAAGAGTTATACAAGTGGGCTTGGGCCGTGAATCAGGCCTTCAAGGAAAATAGACTGAGCTTGACTTGCTCGATTTGGGCTTAAGTAACAAAACCGATGGGCCTAAAGGGAAGGCCACTGGACACAAGCCCAAAAGAAATCCAGGCCTAGGTAAGCCATGCCCTGTTTGGAAGCAGTGTAGCCAGATAGAGGCTGGCCCATCAGGGATTGGCCAAGCCTCGACGAAGCTACCTGGGCTGCCGGCGGTGGCGATGACCAAGGAGGCTCTGACGTTGGGGAAAGACCTAACACCAGTGGTGGTGGTCCAACTTTCAGCCACTGTTAGGAAGGATAAAGAAGAAATAGGCCTAAACTCTTCCGGCGTGGGCTCGACGGGGGTGCAACCTCCACAAACAGCAATGGCGACGCCCCAGAAGGCTTTGATGGCGAAGGAAAATGTGGCGTCGATGGTGCAGGTGCAAAAACCAGTTACAGTAGAGAGGGAAAATGAAGATTTATGCTGCAACACTATTGGCGTTGGCCCTACAGGGGTGCAACCTCCACAGACAATGACGGTGGTTGTTGGCGATGCTCCTCTAGAGGTGGCTTTAGTAATTTTTGATGAGGAGATCCCGGGCCTTGCAGCGGCAGTAGCTCTGCCCCTAAGCGATGGAGAAATGGCTTCCGAAACAGTGTTACCAGAGTTAGAGAAGGGGGAGATGGGTCAGATGGTGCCGAGGGTTGAGTTTGAGGAGGAGGAGAATGTGGAGGTACAAGTGGAAGCTTATGATAAAGCTAGTGTGCAGGAGAAGGGGGAGAAAAAGGGGGGAGTTCGAATGAGAAGAAGCTCTATTCTTATGTGAGTCCCTCAAAGCAATAGAAGAAGGAGAGGAGTGCCCAGAAGATGATCCCACTCCTTTAAGAAGTATACTTCCTTGTGCCCCACCGGATTGGATTCTAAAAAAAGTGAAGGAGTTTCAAGATTGGATAGGGATATCCTGTAAGGGTATGAAGAATAGTTCAAGGCACTCCTTATTGCCATTGAGACATGATATCAAAATGGAGGAACATGGATCAAGAGAAATAGGGAGTTAAAGAGGCTAACTTGGTCTCTTAATTATGAAGGTAAAGAGGAGAGCTTGAGTCGAGACGTCATAAAGGAAGGGTTGGAATAGTTAATTAATGTTACCTAAAATCCTGACATAGAACGTAAAGGGGCTGAATGACATCAATAAACGCCTTTGAATAAGATCGTTACTTAGGCAATGGAAGGCAGACACATATGTTTGCAGGAAACTAAATTGAAATAAGTCACAAGAAGAACTATTTGGAGTATTTGGGGTTGCCAATATGTAGGTTGGGCATATTTACCTTCGAATGGGCCGTCGGGGGGAATATTAGTTTTGTGGGACAAAAGGGTGGTAGAGAACACTGATGAGTTTGTGAGAGAATATTCTGTGGGTTGCTCATTTAAAAATTCTGAATATGGCTTTGAGTGGGCTTTTTCTAGGGTATATAGTCCTAATTTGGAGAGTGAACGGCGGTTACTTTGAGATAAGCTTGCCAGTTTATGTTCATGGTGGGAGATTCCAGGGTGTATAGGGGGTACTTTAATGTTACAAGATTTCCAAGCGAAAGGTTGGGAGAAGGTTGGCAAAACCATGCCATGGGGGAATTCTCAGATTTAATTTCAGAGTTGGGACTCATGGACATACCTCTCTTGGGAGTTGGTTATACTTGGTCTAACAATCACGCATGGTCAAGACTAGACAAATTCCTCATATCTTCTACATGGGAGATACAATATCTAGACTCTTGTCAGAAAAGGCTCTCTTGGTTGTGCTCGAACCATTTTCCTATTATGTTAGATTGTGGGGGAATACCGGGGGGTAGACGGCCCTTTAAGTTTGAGAATATGTGGTTAAAATCCGAGAGATTCATGAAGCTGGTCAGGCAATGTTGGAGTTCTTATCAAATACAGGGCACTCCGAGCAAGGTATTGGCAGGAAAGTTGAAGGCCTTAAAGAAAGATTTGAAAACTTAGAATGAACAGGTATTTGGTAATGTAGAAACACAGAAGAAGTCCTTGTTTCAAGAGCTACAAAGTTTGGAGGGTGTGGAAGATAAGGAAGGTCGAAAAGGGCAAGTAGTTTCAGAATTAGAAAGGTTGATTTTAATGGAGGAGATTTCATGGAGGCAAAAGCCAAGGGCCTTGTGGTTTAGGGAGGGAGATAGATCTACAAAGTTTTTTCACCGAGTGGCAAATTCCCATTGGAGGTTTAACACAATCGAGTCCATGAACATCAATGGCAATTTAGTTTCAGATCAAGCAGAAATTAAAGACTATGAAGCTGGACATTTTGAACATTTGTTGGCAGAACCGTATGCATAGAGGCCTACAGTAGATGGGTTAGCTTTTGAGGCCATTGATCAAAATAGTATGGCTTGGTTGGAGAGACCATTTGAAGAAGTAGAGGTACACCAAGTCATCAAAAAGATGAACAAAGACAAAGTTCTGGGGCCAGATGGTTTTACTATGGCGTTTCTTCAGACTTGTTGGGAGGTGGTAAGAGAGGATATTATGCTGGTTTTCCAAGAGTTTTACTTTTGGTAAATTTGAGAAGAGTCTGAAACTACCTTCATTGCACTCATCCCCAAAAAGCCGGGTGCAAGAAAGGCTCAAGATTTCAGGCCTATTAATCTTGTGGGCAGTGAGTATAAGGTTCTCGTAAAAGTCTTAGCCAACAAGATGAGCATGGTCTTGGATAAGATTATTTCGAAGTCCCAAAATGCATTTGTACGAGATAGGCAAATACTGAATTCGGTTCTTGTAGCCAATGAATGTTTGGACAGCCGGCTTAAGTCGAAGATCCCTAGTATTTTATGCAAATTGGATATAGAAAAGACCTATGATCATGTCAATTGGAACTTTTTGCTCTATTTACTGGGTCGGTGTGATTTTGGGAAAAAATGGAAGGGATGGATGAGTCATTCTATATCTATAACTCGGTTTTCAGTCTTGGTAAATGGTGAACCTGTGGGTTTCTTTAATAGCTCGCGGGAGCTACGAGAAGGTGATCCACTATCCCCTCTACTATTTGTGATTGTGATGGAGGCTCTAAGTCGGATGGTATTGGCCGCTATAGCAAGTGGTTTCTTTTCAGGATTCTCAGTGAGGAGTCTTCATGGGCCCATTATTATTTCCCATCTATTATTTGCAGACGATACGTTACTGTTTTGTTATGATAATGCAAGGCATATTCAATCTTTGAAGGCCATTTTACGATGTTTGGAAGCGGCTTCCGGTTTAAAGATAAATCTCACGAAGACAGAACTGGTAGCGGTGAGAGATATAAGTAACATTCGGGGGTTGGCCAACATTTTGGGGTGTTGGGTTTCCTCGTTGCCAATGAAGTATCTTAGCCTCCCTTTGGGGGCATCTTTTAAAGCTAAGACAATTTGGGCGAAAGTACTAGAAAAATTATAGTGCAGGTTGGTTTGGTAGAAAATGTTATATTTATCCAAGGAGAAGAGGCTCACACTTATTAAAAGCACATTATCTAACATTCTCACTTATTTCTTGTCTCTATTCCTCCTTCCAACTAGCATTGCCTCTAAGATTGAAAAATTACAATGTGACTTTTTGTGGAGTGGTTTAGGGGATTATTTTAAATTTCACTTAGTTGGATAGAACAAGGTGTGCACACCTTTGCGTGTGGGGGGTTTGGGGGTTCACAATGTGAGGCTTTTTAATCAGACACTACTAGGGAAATGGTTGTGGCGTTATAATTACGAGAATGAAGCCCTATGGAAAGGGGTGATTGATGCAAAGTATGGAAGTGCAATGGGAGGTTGGTACTCTAATGAGGGAAGGGGGACATAGGGTGTGGGATTATAGAAGCATATAAGAAAAGGTTGGGGGGTATTTTCTAGCAACACTAGGCTGTGTATGGGGAATGGCCAGATAATCAGTTTTTGACATGATGTGTGGGTGGGTGATACGGCTCTTAAGGCGGCTTACCCCGCTATTTTCAGCATTGCAGGGGAAAAAGATGCAAAGGTGGCTAACTTGTGGAGTACCACACATGATGCCCAAGCTTGGAACAGAAATCTCACTAGCGAGGCTCATGACTAGGAAGTGAGTATGCTGGTGGAGTTTTTTAACCTGCTCCATAACATCTCCCCTGATGCTTCAACTAAAGATAAGTTGGTTTGGCATCCATCTCGGAAAGGAAAATTCTCGATAGGTTCTTATTATGAGACTATTACAGCCTAACATTTGCCTAACTTTCCGTGGAAGAGCATATGGAGGTGTAAAGCACCTCCTAAGGTGGCATTTTTTGTCTGGACAGCAGCCCTCGGGAAGATCCTAACCATTGATAATTTAAGAAGGCGTGGTCTTATAATGATGGATTGGTATTGTATGTGTAAAAAGAGTGGGGAAACAGTGGATCATTTATTCCTACATTGTGATTTTGTTAGGGATACTTGAAATCATTTTTTTAGCTCTTAAAAGGGTTAGCATGAACAATGCCAGGAAGAGTAGTTGAGTTATTGGCAAGTTGGAGGGGGATCTCAGGGACATCATAGATTGCAACACTGTGGAAAACGGCCCCCATCTATATCTTATGGTGTATCTGGAGTGAAAGAAATAATAGACATTTTGAATATCAGAAAAGATTTGTAGAAGAATTTAGGGGTTTTTTATGGAAGATTTTGTTTTTGTGGGCCATGGCTTTAGAGTTCAATAGTCTTAGCTTCCATGATTTCCTTGTAACAATTTCTAGCTCTTAAAGCGGTGTATTCACATGTATACTTCCAGTTTACCTGGCTTACGCTTTCTTTACATCAATAAAAATTAATATTACTTATCAAAAAAAATATATCACCTATTTTTCACTTTCCATACTAAATTGCAAAAAATCTCAATTTGCACTCTAAATTACGTATTTTGACTTTACATGGCACAATCTTAATGATCGGATTTGAATAGCGATAATGCTAATATATCTCCTCATTTTGACCTCTCATACATTTAATTTTTTTTTTAAAAAAATTGTTTACTAATTAAGGAAGTGACTATTAGTATATTAGTATTTTTTTTAATTTTTTTAAAATATTTAAACATGTTTAAAAAATGTTTGAAATAAAAAGCAAAAAAAAAAAATGTGTAATTTGCACTATGGGTACACTAAGTGAGCAAATTGAGGAGGTATAGTAGCATTACCCTTTGAATAGAGGATGCAAAGTGAAATTTATTGGTATCTTAGTGGGAGGTGTGTGGCGCTGTACATAGGGCTGTACCCGATCATTTTTTCCGACCCAACCTGAAATCTCGACCCGTTTACAGGCTGAATCGAAAACGGATTATACCGTACCCGTTTCTATTTTTATCGGGTGATACCCATAACCCGTTTCTACCTAAAATGTGCAGTAGTTGAAGCAAAACACAGTTTCTATTCTCTCCGTCGGCGTTGCTCTGCTGTTGCTCAGAAAGAATCCCTCAAGTCTCAACTGATGTTGGGAATAATCTATAGGTATTACTCTCTCTCTCTCTCTCTCTCTCTCTCTCTCTCTGTTGTTGTGATTTCGTACTTGTATGCGGTATGGGTGGATGCTTTTCTACATTGGGCATTCTTTAGATACAATGTTGTTGTCTCGATCCTCAAAATGGATTGAAAAATGGGTGTATAACAGAGACGATCATAAAGAAAAGAATAGACTACATGCCATGCATTGAAAAGCATCATGCAGGAAAAGTATGGATTATTATAAATTATCCGTTTGGATAAATTCCCCATTTTCTAATTTCTACTTCCATGTTTTGCACGGGAAAAAAGCTAATTTTCTTGGGAAAACAAAGCCTATGGGAAGAACATTGGAAGTGAGATGGTATGGCTTTATGTAAAGGTATGGTTATGAAAAGGAAGTTTGATAAGAAATGTTTTTTTTTTCTTTTTAATCCGTTTCTTTTGGCATTTTGACAAATAATGAAGAACATGTATCTAGATATTTTTTGTTTCTTACTCAGAAAAAGGGAATTTGTTCTCTCTCTCTCTCTCTCTCTCTCTCTAATTTAGAATGAAATTATGAGTTTCTCCATTTAGTATATCCCCTGTTTGAGGAAATGTCTGAATGATGTTGAAAGTTAAGGCTTTCTTGTAAATCTAACATCTAAGGTTCAGGATTCCTTCAAATTCTTTTCTGGGAATTAACATCTAAGGTCCAGGTTTATAAACATTTACCTACATGTTTTTCTTATCATGTCTGAGCATTAAATTCTATGTACGTACGAGATCAAGCTTGTATAGTTGTGGCTCCAATGCATCCTTCAATGGCCGTGTTTTTCATTTTTGTGGTATTTTCTTCTTTTCCTTGTTTTAATGAGTCAATATAAGAAATTTGACAGTAAAAAATATTAGACAAGCATATTATCATTAAGATGCTAAATGAGTCAATTAAAAGTCCCAAAGACTTAGTCTACCATGGGGTAAGTTTCCTATAAGTATTTTATAAGGCCACTGCTATTCTGGACATGCAAGATTTCGTGGTCTCAAATGTGTTAATACTGTGGTCTCAAATCAATATGCTCTAATCCTTTTACGGATATTTTCGGGTCATCTCAGTCTAAAACATGTTCTGTTTGCTGTATTAGGGTCGTTTCGGTCATTCAAGAGGTTTATTAGGTTCTTCTAAGTGTGAAGAATGCATGTTAGGTAACAAATTAAGACAGGTGGTTAAGGAAAGCTCAAGTTATAAAATCACTTAGGTGTTAACTAATTATTTAAGTAGTAATGAGGTGTCAATATCAAGTTGCATCAGCTGTAAATGCAGACTAGGATACCAACTTTTAACTATAATAACCAAGTATCTACAGCACCATTTACTTTGTAGCTATGGTCATTCCATGAGAGAAAATCTTGAGAAGTGGGCACTTGATGTAGAATATATGAAAGATCACTTTTAAAGGGCCTATTTGCCTTCTTGAGTGAGAGCCTCTGGGTCTCTTAAAACCCATGATTTGGTAATGGGAGGATATTACAATAGCAATAAGTGGAGATTCCCTCCCAGAAACCCAAATGTTTTGGAGGGGGAGGAGGGGGGGTGAACTCTTTTGGTATATTATTTCCTCATGGTCAATTCCAAAAAAAGTGTATAAGTTGGAAAGCCATAAATGAAAAAGTGGTCAATTGAAGCAGAAAGTGTGTGGTGTTGGGCTGCTTAATAGAATTTTTCTAAAATATATTCGTATGGACTTAGATTGAATAATTTCAACTCATCAAGTTGTGGTGCAGCATGTATTATTAATAGGAAGCAATTATAGTGTTTGAATAGGAGTCTAGGAGATACTAACAGACAATGAGATACGAGGACTCATGTCCAAGATTTCATTCATATATATCACATGCACTTGCTACATATGGCTATTTTCCACATATTAGTCACACAAAAGATGCACGAAAATTGCCCAGTATAGTTCTTACTTCTTGGGAATCATGATACCTCATACATATATATGTACGTGATATATATTGGGATTTTTATCAAGAATACTTGCCTCTTTTATCAATATTTCTATCATATGCATTGGGATTTTTGTTAACAAATTTGTGGCGTTATCTCAAATTGCAGTTGAACCCTATGGAACCTAGTGCTGCTATGCCTTCATCTGAGTCTAAATCAATGTCCAATGTGATTCATTTGGATAGCACTCTACCTTCAACTTTGGATAGCTCACTCCCTACAACTAGTCCTCAAGTTCGCCCTCCTATCTCAAGAAAACGAGGTAGATCTGAAGTATGGCAACACTTTATGAGAGTTGAGGATGTTGAGGATCCCGATAAGCCCAAAGCCAGATGCGATTATTGTGGTAATATTTTATTATGCCATCCTAAAAGACAAGGTATTGTACCATAATGAGAGATATAAAGCCTTTAATACTAGTGGGGTTGGAAGGGATAACCCCAATAAAAAATGACCGAGACTAGGAATATGGGGGTGGATGGTACAACTAGCAGTCCTAGTGTTGGACTTGCCAAGTACAACGAACAGAAAATTAGCTAAAATGATAATTGTGGATGAGCTACCGTTTAGATTCGTAGAAAACAAGGTTTTAAAGACTTTATGGCCGTAGTTGAGTCTAGATTTCCAATTCCCTCTCGCATTACTGTTATGCGAGATTGTATAAAGATGTACATGTTAGAAAAACAAAAGTTGAAGAACATGTTCATGGCATCCGATTATAAGATTTGCATCACTACTGACATGTGGACATCAATTCAAAATCTAAATTATATGTTCATAACAGCCCATTTTACTGATGATGATTGGATCTTGCATAAGAGAATTATAGATTTTAACAAAGTCCCTGATCACAAAAGGATAACAATAGGAAAAGAGATTTGAGTCATCTGTACTTGGATGGGGCATAAAGAAGATATTTACAATTACAGTCGATAATGCATCTTTTAATACCACGGCTATCGATTATTTGAGGAAAATTGCTAAACTTAGGGACTGTATGGTATTAGACAATGACCTTATGCATATAAGATGTTGTGCACATATTTTGAATCTCATTGTCCATGATGGATTAAAAGAAATTGATAGATCAATTGTGAAAATTCGAAATGCAGTTAACTATGTGAAATCTTCCCCTACAAGACTTAATAAGTTCAAGTCATGTGCAGAGAAACAAAATATTTTGGGTGGTGGGCTTTTTTGTCTTGATGTTCCAACTAGGTGGAACTCAACATATCTAATGTTGAGTGCGGCTCTCAAATATTTTGTAACATTTGAGGTGCTGCAAGATGAAAACAATGAGTTTGGCCCATATTTACGTGAGGTTGGACAAGGAATAACAACTTTACATGATTGGGAAATCATGAAGGTTTTTGTACAATTTTTGAAACTTTTTTATGATATGACTTTGCAGGTTTCAGGCTCAGTTTATGGAACTTCAAATTTGTTCATTAAAGAAATATTTACAATCTATAAACATTTGAACAAATTTTCCATGAGTGAGAGTAATGTGTTGAAAACCATGTCAGAGAGGATGTTGTTGAAATATGATAAGTATTTGGGGGATTGTGGGAAATTGAACAAAATGTTGTTTATTGCATTTATGCTTGATCCACACTTCAAGTTGGAAGTTTTGGAGTTTTGTTTTACAAATATTCTTGGCCATGAGCGAGCATCTGAACTTGTTGATTGGTTAATGAGGATAATTGAGCGGATGTATAAGCAATATTCAAAATCCAATGTAAGTTCAAGTAGGGGCCAATCAAGTGTTGGTGAGACCCAAAGCAACACTTTTTATAATGATGAGGATGATATATTCAATATTGTTGAACCTAAGGTCTCAAGTTTTGTGTAATTATATATTTACACATGGATTTTGATGATAACAAATGAATTCAAAGAATAAAGGAGTCTCAAGTTCAAGTTATCTACACAATGGAGTCAAGCACATCAAGAAACCAAGCATGAGCAAGAAGGGAACAAACTCACATTAAAATCATAGAGTAATGTTGTAAATCTCTTAAAATTCGAAATTAGGATTAAGGCTCAAAATTAATATTTTATCATAAAGCATTAAAATACATTTTTCACATGTGCATGAATATTTTTGAAAATTAAATTTGAATATTTTGAAAGATAAGTGATTTTCATCTTTCACATGTGCATGCCATGATTAAAGGTTTGAACTTTGAAAATATTAAAGATGATTGATTGTCATCTTTCCCATGTGCATGCCATGATTAAAGGTTTGAACTTTGAAAATATTAAAGA
The DNA here is from genome assembly GCA_011037825.1 of Carya cathayensis. Taxonomy (NCBI): domain Eukaryota; kingdom Viridiplantae; phylum Streptophyta; class Magnoliopsida; order Fagales; family Juglandaceae; genus Carya; species Carya cathayensis. Next base: position 455,977 of record QGSO01000375.1, read on the forward strand.
TGATTAATTGTCATCTTTCACATGTGCATATTTTATTTGAATATTTTCAAAAGTGATTGATGCTTTTCTTGACTTATGCAAAAGGAAGATGCCTTTGTTTGAAAATTTTGAAAAGTAAAGTGTGCTCCTTTTGTCATATGCAAAAAGTAAAAGATTAGGTTTGAATTTTTTGAAAAGTAAAGTGTGCTCATTTTGTCACATGCAAAAAGTAAAAAGATTAGGTTTGAAATTTTTGAAAAATGAATGATGATGTCTTTGACATGTGAATCTTTTTAAATTTGAATATGAAGTCTCATATGCCTATAAATAGATCATTTGAGAGCTTCACATTCACAACACCAAGAGCATACAACTCTCATTCAAAGCTTTCATTCTCTCTTCTCTAAGCATTGAGCCTTAATCCTTTTTCATTTTGAGAGATATAGGTTGTGCTGTATTGTTCTTATTTCACTCATTGAGGAGTGTTTTCTGATATTCTACCCACTATCAATTCTTGTATCAGTAAAAGGGTGTGTACAACCCTTGTGCGTGTAGAAAGTGTTCTACACAGGGAATCGTTGAATCACCACGTGTAAGGTGATTGCAAGTGTAGAGGGTGTTCTACACGGATCCTTTGTAGCGGTGTTGTTCAAAGGTGTAATAGGTTTTTACCTCCACCTGAAGGAGGTTGAATAGTGAATTCGGGGATCCTCAAGGGGTAGCTTGAGGCGAGGACGTAGGCAGTGGGGCCGAACCTCGTTAACATACTGAGTTTGATTCTCTCTTACCCTTACTCTTTATATTTATTGCTATTTCGTATTTTGTTTATATTTGATATTGTATATTTGATTTATAATTTTTTTTTTTTTTTAAATACAACTCAATTCACCCCCCCTCTTGTGTTAGTCATCTGGGCAACAATTGGTATCAGAGCTAAAGCTCTGTTATAAGATTAACTATCTTTTGAGTTAAGATCTTATGGCTAACATTGCAGCTTCATTTGGTGAAGGTCAATCTAGCAGTCGGCCTCCACTCTTTTGTGGAGACAATTATTCATTCTGGAAAGTTAGAATGAGAATATTCCTTCAGGCTCAAGGTCGAGAGATCTGGAAATGCATTGTAAATGGACCTTATATTCCAACAAAAGTGGTTGGTGGAGTAAAGGTCAAAAAGGAAGAAGAAGAGTTTGATCGTGAAGACGATAGACTTTATACTTTGAATTTAACTGCTATGAATTTATTATATAATGCTCTCAATGGTAATGAGTTTAATAGAGTAATGACTTGTGCTACGGCAAAAGAAATTTGGGATAACTTGGAAGTTACTTATGAAGGAACTTCTCAAGTTAAGGAATCAAAAATTTATATTCTTACTCATGAATATGAAATGTTTAAGATGAATGATGATGAATCTATTTCTAGCATGCACACTCGTTTTACTAACATCATAAACAGTTTGACAGCTCTTGGTAAAGTTTATTCCAAAGTGGAAATGGTAAGAAAAATTCTCAACTCTCTACCAAAACGTTGGGAATCAAAAGTGACAGCGATTCTTGAAGCTAGAGACCTCAAGAAGCTCGAAGTGAATGAACTCATCGGGTCACTTATCACCCATGAGTACACATTGAAAAGAGGAGAAGAAGAAGGAAAGCCAAAGAAGAGCTTGGCACTTAAAGCTGTTCCTCATGAAAGTGAAAGTGATGAAGATGAGGAAAATGACGATAAAGATGAAGAAGTTGCGATGATAACAAGAAGAATTCAGAGATTCTTAAAGAAAAATAAAACTCCTCCGAGGAAATCATTCAAAAAGTTTTCCAAGAAAGATTCAGGTAAAAATGATACTTTAATTTGTTATAAATGCAATAAGCCTGGTCATATCAAGCCAGATTGTCCCCTGCTAAAGAAAGATCGAAACAAAGGCAAGAAAGCAATGAAAGCTACATGGGATGATGATTCAAGTAGCTCAGATAGTGAAGCAAGCAATGAAGAATCAGCAAATCTCTGTCTTATGGCTAAAGATGATATTGAGGTAACAAATTTTGATAATATTGAAAATCCTTCATATGAAGAATTGCAAAATGTTTTAGAAGAGGTATATGAAGAATTTGAAAAATTGGGTATCAAATATACTGCTTTGAAAAAGAAAAATTCTTCTTTAACAAACGAAATTGATATTTTAAGAAAAGAAAATATTGTTTTGAAAGACGAAAATCTTGAGTTGAAGAAAAAGAAAACTGATTTAGAAAATATTGTTGAAAACTTTACGAATGGAAAAAGAAATTTTGAAAAACTTCTTGGTAGTCAAAGATGTGTTTTTGACAAGGCAGGCTTGGGATATATGCCAAAACAAAAGTTCAAACCTTATAAAAACTTCTTTGATAATCCTTCTACATCAAAGTCTAATATTCAAAATTCTTTTCATAATAAGTTTGTCAAAAAAGGATACTATTATAATCATTCAAGATTTTCATATATGTCACATGCTATTTGTAATTTTTGTAATAGAAATGGTCATAATTATCATACTTGTCCTATTAGAAGAAAACATACAATGACTATTAGGGCCATATGGGTACCTAAAAATCTTGTTTCTTCTAATACTAATAAATAAAGGACCCAAAGAACTTGGGTACCAAGAAAAATCATTTTAATTGTTTTTATAGGTATGCATGAAGTCCTCTACAAGCAAAAACAAATGGTTTTTAGATAGTGGATGTTCAAGACACATGACGGGAGACAAGACTAAGTTCTTTGATCTTAGATCTAAAGAAGAAGGACACGTGACATTTGGAGACAACTCGAAAGGGAAGATCGTGGGAATAGGTAAAATTGGTAATAAATCTTCTCTCATAATTGAAGATGTTCTACTTGTTGAAGGTCTAAAACATAATCTTTTGAGTATAAGTCAATTATGTGATAAAGGATTTACAGTTACTTTCAAAATGGATAAGTGCATTATTTTGAATGATCATGATTATAACATTTGTTTTACTGCCTTTAGAAGTAATAATGTTTATACAATCGATTTTGAAGAAATTACCTCACAAGATGCTATTTGTTTTTCAGTACAAAATGAAACTAATTGGTTATGGCATAGAAGACTAGGTCATGCCAACATGGAACTTATTTCCAAACTTTCAAAAAATGATCTTGTGAGAGGTTTACCAAAGGCAAATTTTCTTAAAGACAAAATTTGTGATGCATGCCAATTTGGTAAACAAACAAAAACTTCTTTTAAAACCAAGAAATATATTTCCACTACTAGACCACTGCAACTGATACACATGGATCTTTTTGGACCAAATAGAGTTGCAAGTCTAGGAGGAAAATATTATGCTTTTGTTATTGTTGATGATTTCTCTAGATATACTTGGGTCATCTTTCTTGCTCATAAAGATGAGGCACATAATGCTTTTACCAAGTTATGCAAGAGAATTCAAAATGAAAAGGGCTATACTATTTCAAGTATCCGAAGTGATAGGGGAAAAGAGTTTGTTAATAAAAATATTGAAACATTTTGTGATGAAAATGGTTTTGTGCATAATTTTTCTGCTCCTCGAACTCCTCAACAAAATGGGGTAGTAGAGAGGAAAAATAGATCTCTTCAAGAGATGGCAAGAACAATTCTTAATGAGAACAACTTGCCTAGTTATTTTTGGGCCGAAGCGGTAAGTACTGCATGTTATGTTATAAATAGAGTTATGTTAAGGTCTAAATTAGATAAAACCCCCTATGAGCTTTGGAATGAGAAAAAGCCCAACATTGGTTACTTTCATGTATTTGGATGCAAATGTTTTATTTTGAATGACAGGGATAATTTAGGCAAATTTGATGCAAAATCGGATGAAGGTATTTTTCTCGGGTATTCTACAAATAGTAAAGCTTATAGAGTATTCAATAAAAAGACTTTAACTGTACAAGAATCTATGCATGTAGTATTTGATGAATCTAATTCTCTACTCTCCAAGAAATCCATTGATGAAGAAACAGGAGGTATAAATAATACAGAAAGTCTCAATCTCAACAAAGAGAACACAATAGAGGAAGTCCAACATGGAGACATCAGGAAAGATCATCAAAATTTAATACGAGATGCAACCAAACAGTGGAAATTTGTGAAAGATCATCCAGTGGAACAAATTCTGGGAGAACCTTCACAAGGTGTAAGCACTCGATCATCTCTTAGAAATATTTGCAATCATACTGCTTTTTTATCTCAGATTGAACCTAAAAATATTGATGAAGCACTTCTTGATGAATCTTGGATTCTAGCTATGCAAGAAGAGCTTAATCAATTTGAAAGAAATGATGTTTGGACACTTGTTCCTAAACCCAAAAATCATACTATTATTGGAACAAAATGGGTTTTTAGAAACAAGAAAGATGAGTCCGGAGTCATTACTAGAAATAAGGCTCGACTTGTAGCCCAAGGTTACAATCAAGAAGAAGGAATTGATTATGATGAGACATATGCACCAGTCGCAAGATTAGAAGCTATTCGAATGCTACTTGCATATGCTTGTTATAAAGATTTCAAACTTTTTCAAATGGATGTTAAAAGTGCTTTCTTAAATGGTTTTATAAATGAAGAGGTATATGTTGAGCAACCTCCAGGTTTTGAAAATCATATTTCTCCAAATCATGTTTTCAAACTCACAAAAGCACTATATGGACTCAAACAAGCTCCTAGAGCGTGGTACGAGAGACTCAGTGGTTTCTTGATTAAAAAAGGTTTCTCAAGAGGAAAAATCGACACAACTCTTTTCATTAAATACGAAAATGATGATATTCTTTTGGTTCAGATTTATGTTGATGATATAATATTCGGTGCTACTAATGAAAATATGTGTCAAGTTTTTGCTAAGACTATGCAGGATGAATTTGAAATGAGCATGATGGGAGAACTTACATTCTTTCTCGGATTGCAAATTAAGCAAGTAAAAAGTGGGACATTCATCAATCAATCAAAATATATTAAGGAATTGCTGAAGAAGTTTGGGATGGAAGGTGCTAAGGAAACTGGAACACCAATGAGCCCATCTACTAAACTTGATAAAGATGAATCCGGTAAGACAGTTGACTCGAAAGTATATCGAGGTATGATTGGTAGCTTATTATATTTGACAGCCAGTAGACCAGATATTATGTTCAGTGTGTGTTTATGTGCACGTTTTCAATCATCTCCAAAAGAATCTCATTTAATTGCAGTTAAGCGCATTCTTAGATATCTTAGTGGTACAATTAACCTAGGGTTATGGTACCCTAAACACACATCTTTCGATCTAATCAGCTACACAGATGCAGATTATGCTGGTTGTAAAATAGATCGAAAAAGCACTAGTGGAGCATGTCACTTCTTAGGTCATGCATTAGTTTCCTGGTTTAGTAAAAAACAAAATTCTGTTGCACTATCTACTGCTGAGGCAGAATATGTTGCTGCGGGTAGTTGTTGTGCTCAAGTTCTTTACATGAAGCAACAACTTGAAGATTTTAAACTCATGTATAATCACATTCCAATCAAATGTGATAATACAAGTGCTATAAATCTTTCAAAGAACCCAATACAACATTCTAGAACTAAGCATATTGAAATAAGATATCATTTTCTTCGAGATCATGTGCAAAAAGGCGATATAGTACTAGAGTTCACAAACACACACGATCAGTTAGCAGATATATTCACAAAACCTTTACCAGAAGATAGATTATCTATGATTAGAAGAGAAATAGGTATGATGCATATTATGAATATCTCTTAAAAGACAGATCAAAATTCATAAAAATAGATAGATTTTTCTTAAATACTTTTACATAAACTTGAGGTTCTTAGCCTCATGTTTGAGACGCTCATTCTCTTCATACAATATCATGTCATCCCTATTCATGGGAACTGGCAAGCGGAATGAAGAATCCAATAGAGATTTCAACTTTTTATTCTTCTGCCGAAGGATTCCTTCCCTTGTGTGAGACTCTTGAACAATTCGTTGAAGTACAACAATTTGTTCCTTAAGCTTTTCAACCTCATGGTTTTTGGCTTGAACCCGCTGGGAAAAAGCAACAATAGAGGATGAGTAGCGAGTTCCGAGACTCACCAAGTCGTAGATAGCATCGGAGTCTGACTTATTAGCCATACTATTATTTTCTTGCTGCAACATGGCACCAATGGTAGCTGCAGAAAGGACAGGAGATTGAGGTGTAGAATACCTCATGGATGCATCTAGAGGAATGTTAGAAGAATGAGCCATGGAGAGAAGAATTAAAAAACTTAAAGCGAGAATGTAGAAAGAATGCAGATGAGTTATAGAGATAAGAAGAAAACTTGATGCGGATTGGATGAACTTTAAGACTGCTTTTATAGAGATAGCATAAAGAACAAGACGAGCTATCATCCAAGTCAAAGAGTAATGTTTTTTTTCCGTTCGGTGAAAATGACATTTTTTAGAAACTCGGAGCCTTCAATCTCGTTTGTCAACAACATCAGGCGATTTTTTCAAATCTCCAGCCACACTTGTCGGGTCACGGACGGATCCAATTATTCTCTTTTTCAACTATCTACAGTGTATTTTAACGCACCGTTTTCTTCAGTCTATTTACTTGCTGCCGATCCTTTTTAATGATGCCAAAAGGGGGAGAAGTTTTAGACTAGAACATTAACATTGTTTAAATTGCTAAACTTGTTATATATGCTTGGAATTATATTTATATTTTTGCTTGAAAAACTAACGCACATTCTCAGGGGGAGCTTAAGTATTAATACAGGCTTCAGGTTCTATCAAGTATTTGTCATCATCAAAAAGGGGGAGATTGTTGAACCTAAGGTTTCAAGTTTTGTGTAATTATATATTTACACATGGATTTTGATGATAACAAATGAATTCAAAGAATGAAGGAGTCTCAAGCTCAATTTGTCCACACAATGGAGTCAAGCACATCAAGGAACCAAGCATGAGCAAGAAGGAAACAAGTTCACATTAAAGTCATAGAGAAATGTTGTAAATCTCTTAAAATTCGAAATTAGGATTAAGGCTCAAAAATTAATATTTTATCATAAAGCATTAAAATACATTTTCCACATGTGCATGAATATTTTGAAAATTAAATTTGAAAATTTTGAAAGATAATTGATTGTCATCTTTCACATGTGCATGCCATGATTAAAGGTTTGAACTTTGAAAATATTAAAGATGATTGATTGTCATCTTTCACATGTGCATGTTTTATTTGAATATTTTCAAAAGTGATTGATGCTTTTCTTGACTTATGCAAAAGGAAGATGCCTTTGTTTGAATATTTTGAAAAGTAAAGTGTGCTCCTTTTGTCATATGCAAAAAGTAAAAAATTAGGTTTGAAATTTTTGAAAAGCAAAGTGTGCTCCTTTTGTCATATGCAAAAAGTAAAAAGATTAGGTTTGAAATTTTTGAAAAATGAATGATGATGTTTTTGACATGTGAATCTTTTTAAATTTGAATATGAAGTCTCATATGCCTATAAATAGATCATTTGAGAGCTTCACATTCACAACACCAAGAGCATACAACTCTCATTCAAAGCTTTCATTCTCTCTTCTCTAAGCATTGAGCCTTAACCCTTGTTCATTTTGAGAGATATAGTTTGTGCTTGTATTGTTCTTATTTCACTCATTGAGGAGTGTTTTCTGATATCCTACCCACTATCAATTCTTGTATCAGTAAAAGGGTGTGTACAACCCTTGTGCGTGTAGAAAGTGTTCTACACAGGGAATCGTTGAATCACCACGTGTAAGGTGATTGCAAGTGTAGAGGGTGTTCTACACGGATCCTTTGTAGCGGTGTTGTTCAAAGGTGTAATAGGTTTCTATCTCCACCTGAAGGAGATTGAATAGTGAATTCGGGGATCCTCAAGGGGTAGCTTGAGGCGAGGACGTAGGCAGTGGGGCCGAACCTCGTTAACATACTGAGTTTGCTTCTCTCTTACCCTTACTCTTTATATTTATTGTTGTTTCATATTTTGTTTATATTTTATATTGTATATTTGATTTATAATTGTTATTTTTTTTAAATACAACTCAATTCACCCCCCCTCTTGTGTTAGTCATCTAGGCAACAAATATGTTTCAGCAATATCAAGCATCAAAAGGTGTGGTAGAGTCTAAATCAGAATTGGATAAGTATTTCATGAAAAGTGTTGAAGGATCGACACCCGACTTTGATATTATAATATGGTGGAAGGTGAACTTAGTCAGATATCCTATTCTTGCCAATATAGCTTGAGATGTGTTAGCTATTCCGATATCTACTGTTGCTTCTGAGTTGGCATTTAGCGTTGGAGATCAGGTCTTAGATTTCGTAGCTCATTGGCCCCAACAACAGTTGAAGCTCTTATTTGCACACAAAACTGGTTGATGGCTCCCTCCATTAACTATGACTCTCAAGATGTAATGGAAGATGATGAAAGCTATAAGTTAGAAACCAGTAAGATTCATATTTAAAGAATATTTTCTTATAGTCCTTTCAATTAATTATATGTTTAACATTATTTTTTATTTCTTGTAGAGATAATTTTGAAGAACATTTTGAATGAGGTCGATTGAAAATTTTTTGAAGAATACACAATTCTTTTGAAGATGATGAAAGATGATGTAATGAAGGATGATGAAAGCTACAAGTTAGAAATCGGTAAGATTCATATTTGAATAATATTTTTTTATAGTCATTTTAATTAAATATATGTTTAACATTATTTTTTATTTCTTGTAGAGATAACTTTGAAGAATATTTTGAATGAGATCAATTGAAGATTTTTTGAAAAATACACAGTTCTTTGGGAGTAAGATCTATGGATATAGAAGCTACTTGTGTATTTTAAAAATTAAACAGGACCTATAGATTTTTGGTTTAGTGTGATTACTAAAAGTACATTTATACAACATTATTGGTTTATTAAATGAACAGTATTGATGAACATTATTGGTTTTTTTTTTTTTTGTATTTGTTTTTTAAAACGTTGGTTTAGAAAGCATCGGCATGGAAGTTGGTTGTAGGAATGACTGGAAAAAATCAAATTACTACTAATTTGCAATCACTATATCCAATGGATTTCTTTTTCTTCTAGAAAATATAGCCAAAGTCATTGAAGTTAATCAACGATTTTACCAAATTAATTTACATTTTTGGCATCATCCTATTAAGTACAAGACGAGAAGTTGCGCAATGTCATTTTATTCTCATGGAGAGATGAATTCTACTAATATAAAAATAATCTGCCTTTAAAATAAATAGACATGTGACATATTCTTATAAAGTTCTCTATTTAGTTTTCTTTCAAACACATTGCAAATATAATATATATTTACACACACACACACACCAAAAAAAAAAAAATCGGGTCGGAATGCTATTCCGAAATTAATGTCGAGTCGGCTATCAGGTAATCGGAGGGCCCCAGTTTCGAGTCGAGTCGGAATACTTACTTGTCGGGTCGGGTTAGGTCAGGTCGGTGAACAGTACCACCTGCAAGTTATGAGGAAAGTGGGGATAGGGCTGGCCTAGTGTGAAATACACATTTTATACTGTTGATATGGCATGATTTGATAAGGTATGTCATCTATATTAACTTTCAAATATAATTTTCCTCTTTTGATACATGAGAGAGGGGAGATTCAATCCTTAGTCCTCTTAGTCAGAAATTAAGGTGTTGCTAATTGGTTAAACAAATGAAGAACAAACTAATGAATGTGATGAGTGAACTAAAGGTGAAAAATAAGTTGATGGCTTGATTGAGTTAATCGAGACGAGCAAATTTGAATAGAAGAACACTACTTTTCTCATTGAGTTATATCAGCTATACACATACCTGTTTATAAAGAACATGTACATAATGCGTAAATGCCAAAAATAGACAAAGAAGAAAAGTGACAACTTCTATCCATTGTATATAAAAGAATGCTTTTGTCTACTTTACTCCTAGCCTACTTTATCAGAAAGCTGATGTGTTATGCTTTCACTATCACCATTTACTTTATCTGTTCTGATCATAGCAAATGCACCTCCACAATGTTCGTTGTCTGGTGCCTCATTTTCCTCTTGGACAATAGCTTCATACTGCGAGTTTTGGGCAGCAGCTTCATGCTACAAGTTCAACAATGAACTTTGTAACTCCCCCTCAAGATGGGCATGGATATTCAAGGTGCTCCATCTTGGATAGCAAAAAATAGAAAAGCAGCAGCAGGAAAGGTTTTGGTGAATATGTTTGCTAATTGAAACTTGAAAGCTATGTGCACAGGTATAAGAACTCTAAATAATACCCTCTCTCTAACAAAATGACAATCCAATTCTATGTATTTGGTTCTCTCGTGGAACTCTAGATTCTTGGTCAAGTGTATTGCTGATTGACTGTCACAGTACATGAGGACTAGCTTGGGATGGCTTATGCTAAAATCCTTGAGCAGAATTAATTATACAACCTCACAACTAGTGTGAGCTAAGGCTCTATACTCTCTCTTTGAAGAGGATCTAAAAATGGTGGCTTGTTTCTTGGACTTACAGCTGATTAAGGAATCTCTAATGAAGATGCAAAAGTCTGTTATGGACCTTTTGGTCTTTGGGCAAGCTGCCTAGTCAGAGTCACTAAAGGCTTTCAAGTGCACAGTCGATTGTGATGAGAGTAGAAGTCCTTGTCCTATGGAACCTTTCACATATCTCAAAACTCTATAGGCTACATTCATGTGAATTTGGGATGGTTTATCCATGAACTGGCTAAGGATGCTAACAACATATGTAATGTTTGGTTGAGTTATAGTTAAATAGATTAGCCTCCTAATTAATCTCATATGACCTGTAGCATTAGCTAGAGAGTCTGAAGATGAGTGCGACAGCTTATGATTCATCTCTATTGGAGTGTTGGCTGGTTTGTATCCAAGCAAACCAGCCTCTTCAAGGACTTCTAAGCTATATGTCCTTTGACACAAGTGAATCCTTGAAGTTGATCTTGCAATTTCCAAACCTAAGAAATGCTTTTAATTTCCAAGATCCTTAATCTTGAATTGAGAATAGAGATGCGCTTTGATATTGTCAACAGCAACCATGTTAGAACTTCCAATGATTATATCATCAACATAGACTAACAAGGCAACAAAATCGAACTTGTCATATTTTGTAAACAATGAGTAATCTATTTTGGACTACTAGAAACCAATTGAAAGTGAGGAAGATGAAAATTTTGAGTATCATTGCTCAGAGGCTTGTTTAAGCCCATAAAGGGACTTACGTAATTTACAAACCAGTCCTTTATCATTAGGGTGTGGTGACTCCCCATGAAATTGATACCCTGGAGGCAAGTCTATGTAGATTTATTCGTCCAAATCTCCATGGAGAAAGACGTTGGGCATATCCAATCGATACAAGTGCCACTTGTGAATAACTACCAATGATAAGAAGAGTCTAACTGTTATGAGTTTTGCCACTGGACTAAAGGTTTCTTGATAGTCAAATCCTTCTCTTTGTGGGTAACCCTTGCCCACTAATCTGGCTTTATTTCTTTTTAAGGTCCCATCAGATTTTAGTTTCACCTTATACACATATTTGCACCCAATGGTAGATTTACCAAAAGGGAGAGTAGTGATAGTCCAGGTTCCATTGTTTTCGAAAGTTGTTAATTCTAATCTCATTGCCTCTTGCCAATGTGGAAACTTCACAACCTCTTGGTAATTTTTTGGTTCATGTTGAAGAGATACGGAAAGAGCATATAACCTGTAAATGGGTGACAATCTTATGTAGGTTAAATGTTGATTGAGAGGATGAGCATTTGAGGTAAGATGAGTTGGAAAAGAATCAATGGTGGTGGCAAGTTGATAGTGATAGTCTTGTAGGTAGGTAGTTTGCTGTCTAACTTGATCTGATCTGTTAAGGGGTATGATATGAACTAAGTCATTAGGGGAAGGTGATGAATGAAGAGTTTGAGATGATGGTATATGGGGTTGAACAGTTGAGGATTCTTCAGGAAATGAGGAGTGGCTGTCGAGGGAATTAGATGATGAGGGTCCTATATATGTGTCTGAGTACAGGATAGGTTCAAGATAAGAGAAAGTAGAGTCTGATAGTGGTGAAGGTAAGACTAGACTAGGTGAGGGAATGGTATGGATGGTGTTGGAGCCAGGATCTTGAAAAGAAAAAATGGACTCATAAAAAGTAATATCTCTAGAAATGAAACAAGAATGAATTTCTAAGTCATAGAGCTTATACCCCTTGACACTAGTTGGGTAGCCAAGAAAGATGCATCTCTTGTCTCTAGGACTCAGTTTAGATGTGTTATGTTTGAGGGTAAATGCAAAACAAAGGCATCCAAATTCCCTTAGATGTGTATGATGGTTTTGCTGAGAAGGGGACTTCAAAAGGGGACTTACTGTTCAATATGAGAGTATGTATTTCGTTAATGAGATGGGTGGTTGTCATGACAGCATCCCCCAAAAATGAAGAGGCATAGAAGCTTGAAAAATGAAGGCCCTAGCAGCACATAAGAGATGTTGATACTTTCTCTCAACCACCCTATTATGTTAAGGGGTGTAAACACATGTCTTTTGATGCAAAATTCCATTGGAATTGTAGAAAGTGGGCATGTCGAATTTCAGTCCATTATCAAACCTGATTTGTTTTATTTTAGTGTTGAATTAGGTGTTAACCATGAGAACAAAGTTTTGTAAAAGAGTTATTGTCTCAGATTTTAATTTCATCAAATAAATCCAAGTGACTCGAGAGTGGTCATCAAATATAGTCAAGAAGTAATGATGAACCTGGATTGATGCTTGTGAATAAGGCCCCCAAGTGTCACAATGAACAAATTCAAAAGGAGCTAAAGTGCAAGAGGTACTTAGATTGAATGATTTCTTTTTCTGTTTAGCCAAATGGCAGATAGTACATTGCATATCCTTGTCACTTTTTACATTGGAAACATAAAACTAAATTACATTCATTCTCTGTTGAGAAGTGTGCCCTAATCTAAAGTGCCAAAGATCAAATTGGTTTGCTTGGGCTGGTTGACTGACAGTGTTATTGAGAGGGTGTGAACCATCGACTGTGTTGCGGCTAGGTGGATTGGAAGTGAGGAAGTAAAGGCCATTGTATACTCTAGTAAGTTCAATTGTCACCCATTAAGAGAAGGCCTGTATGAAGCAAAGTTTGTTTAGAAAGATACGGCAAAGTGAGGTGCTATGAGTGAGTTTGTTAATAGAGAATAAATTGAGGGTGAACGATGGTATACTGAGCACATTGCTAAAGGTCAATGTATCAGAGAGTTTCACAGTTCCAATATGAGTCACTTTGGCTTGAGTTTTGTTAGACAATTGAACAAAGAAATGAGTCTCACAAGTGATGGAAGTGATAAGTGATGGAGAACAGATCATGTGGTTTGTAGCTCCAGTATCAAGAATCTGAGGTGTAGTTTGTGAGCTTGTTGAATGATAGTTTAAAAAGGATACAAGCTGTTCTTGGTGAGTTGCAAAAAAAATGGATGAATTTGTATGTAAATCTATACCTGCCATGTTGGAGGAATGAGGGCTAGTAGTTGTGGATTTAGCAGGCTTATCTTGATCAAGTGATGGAGGATTACCAACATTGAGCTGTGTTGTTTTAGTATTGACAAGTGCAAGGAGCTGTTGAATTTGAACATTCGAGATGGGCAGCTCTGATCCTTCCATGGATGCTTTCTCATGGTTTTGTAATGTGACTTGGTTCGTAAAGTGTCCGTCTGAGAATCCTCCATTTGACTTTGTGAATTTAAAGTTTGGAGGGAAACCGATTAGTTGATACCATTTATCATTCGCGTGACCACTCTTACCATAGTGGTAGTAGGTTACATCAACCTTGTCCATTTTCTTTCCCTGAGACTAGAATGTAGCCAAGGCTGATGTCTCATGATTAGGTAGCAAGAGGGCACGAGTTTCCCTCTACCTTTCTTCCTACAAAACTAATGAAAAAATCATATCTAAAGATGACATATGAGTCATCAAAATTATCTGCCCTCTTATGCTATTAAAGCTGTCATTTAACCCCATCAAAAATTTAAAAATACAATGTCTATTGATCCTCGGCAATGGTTTTTATAAAATTACAAGTATACAGGCCAAGAACAATGAGGAAGGGGTCTGTAGTTGTGCATTTCTTCCCAAGCAGCATTGAGTTGAGTAAAATAGTCACTTACAGATTGGGATCTTGGCGTGATAGATGCAGGTTGTTGTTGAAGTTAGTATATCCTTACACTGTCTGGTTATGCAAATTGAGTTTTGAGTTTATCCCATACTACTTTGGTAGAGCTAATGTACAAAATATTAGATGCAATCTCCTTAGAGATTAAGTTTAGAATCTAGGATAGGATGAGGTTATTACACCTTAACTAGGGTATGTAGGGAGGATCTGTTTTGGCAAGTGTTTTGATGGTTCCATAAAAAGGCCAAGTTTGTTCTTGATGGAGATAACCTGTGTGAATGATCTGTTCCATGAGAGATAGTTAGGTCCTATTAAGTGTGGGGTGACCACCACAGTATTGACATTATCCCTGCGATGAAGGAATAATTGACTGTTGGGATTTTTAGATGGGGATGAGTTGTGAGAGGTTTTGAAAGAAGATGCTTCATTAGCCGTTGTGAAAGTAGTATAATCAATGAGATGAAACTATAAGAAGATTGAATTAACAAAAGTAGATAAAATAGCAGCAAGAATCACAAATGACCATGCTCTAAACAAATGAAGAACAAATTGATGAATGTGATGAGTGAATTGAGGTGAAAAATAAGTTGATGGCCTGAGTGAGTTATTTGAGATGAGCAAATTTGAAGAGAAGAACACTAACTTTTCTCATTAAGTTATATCAACTTTACACAGACTTATTTATATAGAGCATGTACATAAGGCATAAGTGTCAAAAATAGAAAAAGAACAAAATTGACAAATTCTGTCCATTGTACATAAAAGAATGCTTTTTATCTACTTCACTCCTAGCCTACTTGATCAGAAAGCTGCTATGTTATGCTCCCACTATCACTATTTATTTTATTTGTTATGATCACAACAAGTGTACCTTCATAATGTTCATTGTCTGGTGCCTCATTTTCCTCTTGAACAGTAGCTTCATGCTGTGAGTTCTGGGCAGCAGCTTCATGCTGCAAGTTCATCAATGAACTTTGTGACAAAAGACCTTGGCTTCAAATATAACTTTTCAATGTATGTATATATGAGACATTACCTTTGACAGAATAATGCAATCTATCTAGCAATCAACGATAATTTAGAAAATTATCATTTGACTAAATCCAAATCTAGAGAACAGAAAGGGCCTTGAATTGGACTCCATTAAGGAAAAGAAAAATAGCAGAAGAAGAAGATAAAAACCTCAACAAAATGAAAGATAAAAAAAATACACTCATTCCTAAAATATTTACTATTTCTAAATCATCCATGGCTGTATCATTTGAGAGAAAAGCGAAGCCCAAATGAGGAAAATTCAAATTAAACTAAAGCAAAACTACTCATATATGGGATCAATTATTATATATACACCACTATCGTACTATACAAAATAATGGAGATGTTCATTGTATACACACACGTACAAATGTTTGTATATACAGGACCCGGGCCTGGAACTAGCCTAGATAGCTCAATCGAATGGGCTGGGCTTTAAAACATTTCCAGTTGGATTTTGACTATTTCCTGCAATCCTTTATTTTTACTTAAAAAATAATGAAAAATGTTAGATATAGTCTGTTGATGTTGTGTTTCGCAGCTCGAGCAGCTCTACAGTAGCCAAACTCCAAAGCCTACAACAAAGAAGAAGAATGGGCTTCAGTGAGGTATGGGGTCCCTCCGATACCAAAGTCAATTGAGCCTTTGTAAATGATGGAGAAAACTAAGAGAGTTAAGAGAAAGAAGAAGAGTTTACAGTGATTCCCCTTGGGAAGGATTGAGGTATTTATATCTTGCTTGGACTCGGTTGCCGAGAGAGATCGTGGGGTGTCAAGTCGTACTTGAGTCAGACTTGCCACCAGCGCCCCCCGTCATGGTAATCTGTCAAGCCGAGGTCGTGTTGTCCTACAGCACCTCAGGTAGCAAAACGTTGCGTGCATAGAATTCCTGACACGCATTAAATGTGACGTATGCCAAAAGTGTTCCCTCCCTTTTATACTATTTAATGCGGGGTGCTTCTGGTCATGTGCGCTCATTATTAAACATGCTCAGTCGCCTAGGCTCTGGGGGGTAGTGTCTGCCCAGTACTTTCTCGCAAGACTCGATTGGCCACTTAGGTCCCAGGTGATCCCTGTCCGAGGTGGGATCTTTGGCCAGGTTGGGCCTCGTGCTCGGTTCTCTTAAGATGGGTAGGTGCATCGTAGACTCGGTACTTGAGCTTCCTAGATTGAGCACGTAGTGCAATTCAGTCTTTTCTTAATGGGCCCAGAGCCTTCTAGTGTCCTACAGCTTGATTCCTTTGGGCCTGGGCTCTTACCGGGAAGGCCCCCCTCACATAGTCATTAAATGCTGCACATTTTTATTAAAAAAATAAATAAATATAAGAGTTACATAAAAATTTTTTTTTTAATAATAAAATTTAATATTTTTAAAAAAATATGATGAACACTTTATAACTATATATAATATTAGAAAATTATTTAAAATAATTCTATTTAATTTGGTTTTTCTTTTTGTTGCGTTGAACTAATTAGAAATTGGACTCACGTACTTGGTTATGAACGAGAAGCATCCACCTCCCCGTGTAACTATAAAGGGCATTTTCGGTATCTCGGTCACAAAAGAACAAATCGGTATTTTTAGATTGAAAACCCTCCCTATTTAAAGCCGTCCCCTCATCCTATTTGTAACTAACACGGACCTTCCCTTCGAAGCGAGCGATAGAAAGGGATTAAAAACCCTAGACAACTCCAAAAGAAAATCCCTAGGCCAAAACATGTGTATTTTTGTTTTTAATCGCTTCAACAATTAGATATTGTTTCCTATTCATTTCGTTTCGGTGTTTTCTCTGTTTCAGATATATCTATCTGTGTTTTTGTTGTCGTTTTTTTTTTTTTTTCAGGAAAAAGAAACGAAATGATTGGAAGCTGAGTTTACAGAGATTAAACGTGTATTCGTTTATTTGTGGGTTTGCGTGTTCTTACTCTAATGTGTGGGTTTTGTGTTGTGAAATTAGGGTTTCACATATCATCTCCCTTTCCTTACGGAAGTTTAGGCTTTTGAGTGTTTCCTCGCCGCGAATCCGACTATTCCTGTGAGTAAGTGCCATCTATTTCATCAATGGTTTGTTTTTCAGTCTTCGTTCTTCATTTCTGTTTGATTCTGGGGCGAATGGTGCCTGGATTAATTAGGGTTTGTTTCACACATTTTTCTGGCGTTGTGTTCAATTTGAAGTTATTGGTTTCTGATGGAAATATTTCTGGTGATGAGATTTCTTGGCTATTGAAAGCAATTGAGGTGGTCCTTTTTCACCTTTGAGCTGGTTTGATTTTGTTGCATGTTGCATCATTCTTAGATAATTTTTTTTGCGGATTTTGTTTTTCTCGAGATTACGAATTGGTTAATTTGTAAAGGCTTATAGTTCTTTACGTAGGATGTGTATCTTGGAAAGCATTTATGGGAATTATTTTATATTCCCATAGAATGTAAGGTGACTATGCCTCATTAATTTTAATAATTCTTTTTCGTACCTGATAATTAATACACACCTCGTTGTAACGTGTAATGTGCATTTTATTGCTTACACATTATGTCGAAAAGGAGCATGACGTCTTTTTCTATCCCATTGAAAGTTTAGATTTGGATCTTGCTTATTAAAAAAAAAAAAAAAGTTTAGATTTGGATGTTCTTTTTTTTTTTTTTTAATTTTTTAATTTTTAATTTTTAATTTTTATTTACCCCTGCAGGCTGCATGATGTGTTTTTCTTGCATGAAAGTTACTTTTCTCATCATGCATGTGAGAAATACATTGCCGTTAGGCTATAAAGAACGTGTGGATATTATATATTTTAGTCGAATCAACAAAAGAAATTCAATAGTTTGTGGGATTAAACTAGTGTTCTACATTACCATGCCCGACAGATTTTGAGATGAACTACCCATATACTAAGATCCTGTTCTTATGAATAAAACTTCTGGATCACCTATAAAAATATATATATATATATATTGAGATCCTGTTACCCCCAGTTTTGATACTGAATCGTCTACAAGATTTACTGCTGTAAAATTTTCTTTGCCTGTACATGTTAGGTTGCTTAGGCAGTTGTGTTTCATCTACAGTTCCATGTGTCTTATGTCATGTTTTTTTATTGGATAAAGCTACATTTTCAGTTATTTTATTTTTATGTCGTTGATCCATGTCCAATCCATGTTTAGTGCCACATAGAGACTATCTCTTTTATTTTATGTTTTGCTGAAGCTATTCTGGGTTTTGTTACTCTGTTTGTATCAATTTTAATGTATTAACTGGGTTTGTGAAGGTGACTCTTAGTTGGAAAGATGTCGTCACAGTATCCCATTCTTGGCAATCGGCCAATTGATCAGTGGAAGGTTACAGAGCTAAAAGAGGAACTTAAGAGAAGGAAATTGACAATCAAGGGGTTGAAGGATGATTTGATCAGACGTTTGGATGAAGCTATCCGCATTGAAATGGAAAGTACTGGAAATGATGTGGATAATGGTCTTAATAGTGGAACTCAACCTTTAGTTGGTGCAAGAGATGTGCAGTCGGTGCCTGTTGCTGCAGAAACAGCTAAATACCTTGCTGATCATGGTGGTAAAAAGCACAAGGAGCCAGATAAGGTTGTGGTTCAAGTTGACATTAATGACAGCGTGGCAGCCTTGGATCAAGAAAAGGTCGAGGAAGCTGGCTTCAGTGGTACTGATTCTGGCAGGTTGGAAGAGAAGCTGGTTGTTCACACAACTGCCATTGAAACCAGCGCTAAAGTATCTGAGATTGTGGTATCTGAGGTAGCATTGAGTGGGCAGGATTTGGAGAAATTTGAAACTGAAAAGGAGAGTAGAAACTCAAAGCCCCAACTGGATAATGAGGGTTCAATGCCCCAGATTGGGAATGAGGGATCAACGCCCCAGCTTGGGAATGAGGGATCAACGCCCCTGCTTGGGAATGAGGGTTCAACGCCCCAGCTTGGGAATGAGGGATCAACACCCCTGCTTGGGAATGAGGGTTCAACGCCCCTGCTTGGGAATGAGGGGTCAACGCCCCAGCTTGGGAATGAGGGTTCAACGCCCCAGCTTGGGAATGAGGGTTCAACGCCCCTGCGTGGGAATGAGGGTTCAACGCCCCTGCATGGGATTGAGAGTTTAAAGACTCCTGAGAGTGTCAAGCTCGACTGTTCTACCCCGGACAACCAGGTATCTGAGGTCAGCCCTATTTTTGGGTCTCAAGTAAAATCTGATTCTATTTCTACTGATTCTGTGTCAATTAATGAAAAGAATGAACTAAAGGATAATGTAATTACTGATCATGTCAAATTAGAACTAGATGTTGTTAAGCCTGAGATGGTGGTACCATCATTCAGCAATGTTGTCCCAGTTGGTGGTGAATCACATCCAATGGATGTTGAAGAGCCACTTGAGAACAAGACATCTGATGCAGAGAAAGATGACAACAATGCTACAGATGCAGACATAAGCAAGAAAATTGATGGTACGGATGTAGGGTACTCGGAAAAATTGAATTTAGACCGAAGTTCTGGTGATGATTCCATGGAAGAGGATGTGCTGGAGGGTAAGCAAATTGATTGGAAGTATAATTCTGAAGAAGTCAACAAAAGTGGAGTACCTATTGTGAAGGAGGAAAGTCATGCTGCTGTTCTTCGGGAATCTTTATCTGGTGAGAAAAGGGATGTCCAAGTTGAGAATGAGAGTCATCGAGCTGCAACTGTTGAGAAAAGAAAACTTGATGGTAAGAATTGGATCCTGATGGTCTTTCTTACTCTCTTTTAGAATTTATTCTTTAATCATTTATTGCATTTGTTTACTTCCTATTCTTTGTTTGGCTTTGAAGCTTTATTTAGTCTTGTGAACGAGACGTAATTTTTTCTTTCTATTTTTTGCATTCATTTTTATTTATTTTCTTATTTATGCATTTATTTATTTGTTGTATGCAAAACATATGTGATCTCTTATATATCTATTATATGAGGACTTTGATGCCTTAAAATCCGTACGCACAAATTCTGAACAATTTGATTAGTTAGTTGATGATAATTGAAGCAGCCATCTGTTTAAGAATAAAAAAGCCTATATATATTTATATTTATATATAAGTAAAACCTTTTTCCGGTCAGGAGAGACAAAAGTTGAATAATTAGGGAAAGAGAAACTTGAATAAGCATATTAATAGTGGCAGTACTTACTTAAGCCTTTAACGATGAGCTGTTTACAATCTTCAGTAGATTATAGGTGAAGGGAAATAAAAATTTGATTAGCTTTCACCCTGCCATTACTGATCAAAGAAAGGTTTTCAGCCTGCCATTGCAGTGCCTTCCATATACAACTTCAACATTTATTTCCCAATGTGATAGGCTTGATATAGATTCCCATCTGTGTGTGTGTTTTTGTGTGTGTGTGTGTTTGTCTCTCTGTACCTCTTCTTTTTCTTTTGAGGTTATTGGCTTCTTAAACTTGCACGTTGCACTTCCCCGGGCTTTTCTGAATGAGTAATTAATCGGTGATGGTGAAAGCCCCATTGCTCTTGCCAAAACAAGCCAACGCCAAGTGTTGCAGTTCAGCCATTCTCTTTATCCACAGCTGAGCTGTGTCAAATTGATGCCCACATCTCAATTTCTCTTCTAATTATAAAACTGTTGTTTTTTCCCGTTAATTTTTGCCTTGCTACATCTTTAGCTTGTTTTCTTGTTATAGATAGCGATATGAAAAAATGGCTAGTCATTGAGGCAGATATTGATTGTTCTTTGTTGGTTTTCACATGGTGGTTTATTTCTTTCAATGGTTTTTGCCTCTGAAAATTCGGGCTACAGATTTTTTTCCATCGTTCTCTATTTCTTCTTCACAACTGCATTTATTAGTGTGGATCTGGAACTTAAAAAAATATATATATACATATATACATCCTTTTTTATTTTTTGCTTGGATTGATTATTGTTGAGATGAGCCCAATATTTGCTTGCACTGATTGAGAGAGATAGATATAAGTGATTTTTTGGAATTTCAAGCTACCATTTATTAAAAGGAAACTTTGCTCACTATAATCTGGTCGAGGGCAGCATTTGGCTAAGATGACTAGCCTTAATATATATTAGTTTTATTTCCCTTGTTGATGAGCTCAAAATGTCATTCTGGATGAGAAACAAGCAGTATCATAGCAAGATGCGATTCAATTTTAAGATCAGCTAGACTGCTGCCTAAATTTTATTTGTTGGATTTCTGCCCGACTTTTCATATATGATTGACCTGTCAGTGTTTTAGAAATGTATGTAAAATTAATTGTCTTCATCATTGTTTAAGCTTCTATTTATTTTCAGTCATTCCCAACTCCTACTTATTGCTCCTACTTCTTTGGCAACCTTATTTATGTTTAACCGTTTTTTATGATTCTTCTTTGACAACAAAATTGTTTTGTTGTTTTTATATAACTGAAAGTTCCATGTTCTCTTTAACATACAATTTGACACTAAATAAATGTTTGGTTCTTTATATTGTGTAGTGCATTTGAACATTTCAATTAAATTTCCTTCTTGTAATTTTTATATTATTAGATGTCCATACAGATCAAGCAGCAGCAAATAATGAGCCAATCAAGAGGCAACGTAGGTGGAACTCTGAAGGCCTCAAAGTTCCAGAGCCTCAGAGTACAAATTCTACGCCTAACACTACTCCCAAGGATGCTTTCCAGACAACTCCCAAGGACACTTTCCAGACTACCCCCAAGGACAATTTCCAGTCTATCGGTTTGAAACGAAATTTCTCTAGATCAGACTCTACAAATAGTGATAATACACCCAAGGAACGTGTTGGTGAGTTATAACCCTTTTTTTAATTAAATATTAAGATTTCTAGCAATATTTGATTTAATATCGAACGGTTTTCCTTTTTTATATGGGCAGTTCCACCATCGCAAAAAGCTCCATCTAATTCACTTAGAATTGATCGATTTCTGCGGCCCTTCACCTTGAAAGCAGTGCAAGAACTTCTGGGCAAAACTGGGACTGTTACTAATTTCTGGATGGACCACATCAAGACCCATTGCTATGTTACTGTAAGACTGTACTTCCCTACTCATTTGGTGTTCACAGTAGCACACGATCTTACGTCGATATTAGGCTACAAAGAAGGGGTAGCCTTTCTGCACTTTAAAACCGTCTCATGTTGTCTTTCAAATGGACAGGTTTTACTAGGCTACAAAGTCCAGTTCTTTTAGTTATCATTTTTGAATCTCCACATGGCATAAGTAGACCACCTTCGGGCCCATCTAGTTTGTTTTGCTTTAGCATTCATTTATATCAAATTGTGGATCATGTGGATATTCTTATCCCCCTTGTTCTGGTAACTTTTATGCAGTACTCATCAGTAGAAGAAGCCATAGAGACAAGAAATGCTGTGTATAACCTGCAATGGCCTCCAAATGGTGGGCGTCTCTTAGTGGCTGAGTTTGTCGATACTCAGGAAGTGAAAATGCGGTTGGAGGCACCTCAAACTCCAGCTGCTCCTGCCAGTTCTGGTCCTACTGTTCCTCTAGCCCCTCCCACTGCGCAGCCGCAGCCCTCGCCCCGTCAGCATAATAGGCAGCAGCTTCCACCCCCACCTCCTCTCCCACCACCACCACCTCTGTCGAACTCACCGCAGTCACGAGAGCGGGCTCATCTTCCACCCCCACCTCCACTTCCAGAGAAAATTGATCCACCTATTGTCACTTTGGACGATCTCTTTCGGAAAACCAAATCAACGCCTCGGATCTACTATTTACCATTGTCAGAAGATCAAGTTGCAGCAAAACTTGCATCCCAGGGCAAAAACACCAAGCAGTAGGGGATCAGGCTATCTAACTTATTGCTAGCTGCTCAATGGATTTTCTTATGGGTTGGTCGGTGTGTTAGATAATGATGGTAAGAAAGTATCATGTGATTGCATCTTTGCAGGTCTGCAGGTGTTGCTTGTCGGAAGGAAATGTACCGGGCAAGCAGAAGCATCCAGTTGGTAGAGATGGGTTTGGGTTTTTGCGAGAGGAGTGCTTTGATTTGAGGTTAAGTTATATCTAGTTTAGAATATCCTTCAAAGTTAAGAGCTCTCTTTGAGTGGACAGATTTACCTTCTAGAGCATCTCGTTTTCCTGTTGAACTGGAGTTTTTATTTTGTGAACTTTTGAGTTGCTAGAGAGTCTAATTTCTATTGGATATGTCCCCCTTTAAATATAGAGATGCCGTTTGAAGTTGAGGGATCCCCATGTTGATGGGTGTCCCAGATTCTTCGGGCATTGAATCCGCTTTATTATTATTATTATTATTATTTTCTTCCATATGCCATATAATAAGTACTAGGTTCACAGCTAGATTTTACACAAAGTAAAATTCATGGACTGATTAGCTAGCTAGCTGGGCTCTTCATTATGCTAAAGGATCATGTACCCCAGCATTTTATTTTTGTGAGATTTGTTTTTAGGAATTGAAAGGACTACATTGGTTTTTCGCATAGGTGAATTGAAGATGGATGATAGTTTTTGTCTAGACAAAAGATGATAAGAAGAATGGGGAATTCAATCTCCAAACAAATACGGGAATGGATGTCGATAAATCAAAGACGCCCACCCTCCAATCCTCGTTATATAACCATGCTTTCTTACAGATTGATGATGAATATTTTAAAAGGCCAGACTCCTTGGATCACCAGATGGCCACCATACAATTAAACTGTTTCAGATTTTATATTTTCTTCAATTATGGCACTTTTGTCTTTTTTTTAAAAAAAAAAAAGAAAAAGAAAAACGGCTATTTTATACTTGAGATTTCATGGGATTCAAGAGCCCGCGGGCTGCGATCGAGCAAAAAACGAAGAAATGAAGAAAAGAAAAACTTAAGTCACGAAAATAAATTATTAGTGGAAATTGGAAAAATGTTTTATTTAGTAAAAATCCTAATATTACTCTTCATCTTATTTATTTTCATTTTTTATTACTAAATTTAATATCTCAATTAATGTGAATCATAATTACAAAATTAATAATATTCTACTACTCTCTCTTCTCCTGCATGAGTCATGGCCACGTGGGTTCCGCCGACGCTGGAGAAAGGGTAGAAAACAGCCTCAACCCCTTCGGCCCCGATCTGAATTGCGTTCGGAACGTTTCTTTTCGTTTCTTCTCTTCAAGAAGATCAGGACCCGTTTTTTAGGGCACGAACCCAATAACACCTTTAATATCCTACGGACAGCTCCTTGACTTCTCTCTCAATCCCTTCCCTCTGTCACCGTACAATTTCCTTGGTTTCCTCCAACCCCGTCTTTTCGTTCGCTCTCTTTCTACGTTTCCTGTTTCGGGCTCTACCAAATTCCTTTTCATCTGTTCGCTGTCCATTTCGTTCCCGCTCCAGTACATGCATTTGCTCAAATTTCTCACGAAACGCATCGGTTTTATCCACTCGAAGCTTCTTGTAGCTCCCTCCGTCGAATTTTAGGGTTTTAAGCTCAGAACTTTTTCCGGCGTGCTTGAATACGTCTATGGGGCCTCGAGAGTTTGAATTCGGGGTTTCTATTTAAGTGCTTTTGATTGAGGTGCGTTAGGGCTTTTCATTCGCTATTGAGTTGGTGGGAGAGCGTAAGAGAGGCATTGGTTGAGGTGGGATGAATAGTGTATTCACTGAGCAGATACTTGCAGATAAGCTCTCCAAGCTCAACAGCACCCAGCAGTGCATTGAAAGTATCCTTTTCTTATTGTTCAACTTAACTTTTTGTTTACTTTTTTTTATTAATTTAATGAACACGGTTCAATTCTTCGCGAGGAACAAAAGTGGGCGTCGGGGGCTTATCAAGTTATTATGTTGTGTGTATATGTGTTTGTTCGTTTCCGTTGTTACATATATGTTGTTACATATATGCTGCAATCTGTAATTTGAAGTGATGTGGCTAGGTTTCTAATGGTTTGAGTTACAATTAAAAGTTATGGCTTCTGAATTAAGCCATCAGTTTAAGTTATTTGTAATTATTTCTTTACTTAGGAAATATTTCGTCTGGAACAAATGTCACTAATTGTATGGTAAAGTTTTTATGCACCTTCCTGGTTTAATTATACCTATCTTACTAAAACGACCTCAAACCATTGGAGTTATTGGTAAAGTAGGTTGAAGGGCCCTTAACATAAGTTAGGTAGTTGTTTAGATAATTGAACATTCAGGTACTTGAAGAGACCTCATATGCTTGCTCTTGGTATAAAAGATAAATTTGCAGGTGGCTGTATGGTAGTCTTGACAGCGACATAATGCATACGTATTGAACATAGCTGATTAACATTCAGATTATTAACAGCCTGGTATTATCAATTGAAGCCCAATGGACAGTATCCGATCCCCCCACCCCCCCCAAAACAACAAAAAACACAACCTTAATAAGTACTCGTTGAATTTTATGTTGATTGGGTATTCCTATGATTTCCTGGACCGGATTTAGTATTTTCTTGTTATGCGATATGGTGTGTTTCTTGACTTTTTACATAGCTCTGTCACATTTGTGTATATTTCACCGGAGCAAAGCAGAACTGATTGTCGCAACATGGGATAAACAGTTCCACAGCTCACAGATGGTTCAGAAAGTTCCCCTTTTGTATCTTGCAAACGACATTCTACAGAATAGCAAGCGCAAAGGAAATGAATTTGTTACTGAGTTTTGGAAGGTTCTCCCTGGTGCACTCAAAGGCGTTCTTGAGAAAGGGGATGATCATGGAAAAAATGTGGTCTCTAGATTGGTATAGCCTTCTTGTTTTATGTGTTTAAAGCTGATGGTATGGCCCATTCATTATCTCCTCAATCAAACAAGTGTTTGCATAATTTTAGGTTGCTATATGGGAAGAAAGGAGAGTGTTTGGGTCCCGTGGGCGGAGCCTCAAAGATGTAATGCTTGGAGAAGAACTGCCTCAACCATTGGAGTTAAGCAAAAAAAGGTCGCGTTCGGTCAGAATTGTAAAAAGGGATTCACGCTCCATTAGAACGGTTTGAACAAGGACCTTTTTTCAGTTATCTTTCTGTTGCCTTTTGTTTAGATTTTTTAGAAATTTTTTTGATAGGTAGATTTTTTAGAAATTACACAGCCTTACCTATTTCTCTGCATCTCTGAGATGGCACTCACTTGTTGCTTTGGAAACAGAAATTGTCCATTGGAAGTATGGCCGAGAAAATAGTGTCGGCATTTCACTTGGTACTCAGCGAATGTCCCAATGAAGATGCAGAAATGAGTAAATGCAAGTCTGCGGTTCACCGTGTGAGGAAGATGGAGAAAGATGTTGATATTTCCTGTCAAAATGGTAAACCGTCTCCGATGTGGATTGAAAAGGCAGCTTGGAAATAATTTCTTTTTGACTGTATTGTTGATGCATATTTTTTCCTAGAAGACATCTGAAGGGTTTCTAAAACTTGTGTTCTTTGTCCCCCTAGCTAAAGATCCAAAGCGGAAAGATCTGTCCAAAGAACTAGAGGAGGAAGAAAATATTTTGAAACAGTGCATTGAAAAACTTAAATCGGTTGAAGCAAGTAGAGTAGCGCTTGTATCTCAGTTAAAAGAAGCCCTCCATGAACAGGTACCTGATCATAGCACCGTTTTTATTGTCTAATGGGTTTTTTAATCATCTAATATATGTGATGACTGGTGATCTGTTTTGTATTATATCCAACACATGAAGAATTTTTTATGCTTACTTTCTGAATTCTTTTCAGGAGTCTGAACTGGAAAATGTCCGGACTCAGATGCAGGTATGTTCACTATTCCTTAAACTTTGTCCTGTATTCATTCTTTCCCTGTTGTAAGATGGGTTTATATTTGGCATGTGTGCTATTATACAATTATCTTTTTGGTCGTTCTACTATATGCTCTAACAGTGTAGAGAAATTATAAATTTGGGTGACACTAATACATTTTCCGCTACTCAATATGATCTCCTTGAATCCCTTTTCATTTTGCTTTCTGGATATTTTTTTAACATGTCATGTGAGAGAAACTTGAACTTCAGAATAGTAGCTCACTATCAGGCTATTGAGCAACACTGTCAACACAAAATCTTCTGGCTAGACAGGAAGCCTAAAGCAAAAATAAGAGTTATATTGAAGTTCGAATATTGTAAATATGGATCAATGCTATGATATAGGGCCTTTGAGTTTAGGTTGGAGTTATTATTGAGTGGTCATTCTTGGAAGTGGCATTTGTATTTCAAAGTTCAAAACTTTGCCACAAGGATTTGGTAGCGGTAAATTGTATGATTTGATGTCCAGGCAACCTGTTGCTCTTGTTATTATTTTGAAGAAGAACTTTAGTGTCGTGTTCTTATTATTCTGGTCTGTTCTACATGTTGTATCCTTTTCAAAGTTCAGTTGGCCAAAGGGTACCTAAGCTGCTTAGGTTCCATTGTATTGTCCACTTTCCTTTCTGGATGAATATTCTAGGCTGATAAATGTAATTGATTTCAAATTCAATACATGATGAAGTTTTCTTCACTGCTTTGGAGCTAAGTGTCTTTTCGATGAAAAATTGCTCTTGGATACTTTTGATGAGTATAATAAGATTTTATTGACGACGAAGGGGTGGTAACATAGTACACAAGAAGTATACAAGAGCATTACCTAACTAGCAAAAAGACAAGTGCTAAAAATTCTTGAAAAGTAGAAATATAAGAATTGTAAAATGGCATTACTTCAAACATGGATCTCCTAGATTGTCCCCAAATCATTTTATCTTCATCATTTTTGTCCCACCATGTGCAAGTACAAGCTATCAAAAAATGATGAGAAGCGATTCACCTCCCAATCATTAGCCTTCATAATAAAGGTTACTCCCCATTGAATAGAACCATGCATGGATCCAAAAGCATCCTTAGTGTAAGCAAGGCACTTATCAAAGGTCAATCACCATAAACAAGGGTTGCTGTGCAGTAATAAGAAATGCAGCATGAAATGCCAGAAGTACGGCCTGATTGGGATGGCTCTTTATTTTGTTTATATTGACCTTGATTTTTTTTCTTCTGCCCGTTGAGATGTTGAACTTTCTTTGAGACTCTATTTTCTTGTCCTTTCCCTATCAGGAATCTTAATTATTGATCTACTGTTTTTGCACATAAGCAAATTATGTAGGAGTTCGTCTTTATTTATAACTAGTGCCCTATTAAATCTTTGTGCTCTTCGGCTGTACACGGAGAAAATGTGGTATACCGTGAGGATATGTTTGGTGTAATGAATTGGATTAGCTAATCACTCTGTATCTAAATCAATTTTATAGGTAGCCCAGGCACAGGCAGAGGAAGCCAGCAACATGCGGAAGCGAGTTGATGATGAAGATTACGTATCAAAACCATCTACTGCAACCACTACAACTGATGCAAACACAAAAGCAGAACAAACACCTAGGAAGTCAGCTGCTGCCATTGCAGCTGAGGTTGCAGACAAGCTTGCAGCTTCTAGCTCATCTCAACTGATTATGACTTCTGTTCTTTCTACATTTGCAGCTGAAGAGGCTAAGAATGCTGGTCTAACACAAGTCTCCGCACCATCAAATTCACTCACCTCCATGCCCAATAGTTCAGGCTCTGAGTCAATGGCAAAACCTGAAAAGTCCATGCCAGTCTCAGAGCCTAAGGCTTTCATGTCAGCACAGCCATTTACCGTGCCACCAAATCATTCATATCAATCAGTTTTGGTTCCGCAATCGGCAATGCAAAACCATGCCCCAACCTCGCAAGCTCAATATCATATACTTCCTAACCCATCCCAACAGTATTTACAGCCATCAGGAGGAATCATGGCCCCTTATGGTTATAATAGCCTTGTACCCTTACCGCCAGGACCCCCACCTCCCCCACCCCATATGGTCAGCCCAATGGTGCCTATGACTTTGCAAGTAACTCAGCAGCAAACAATACCGTTAACACAGCAACCCCCAGCACCACCTAGTTTCCGGCCACTTCAGCCACCAGGAATGGTATACTATGGTAATCCTCGCCATTCTCAGTGACAAAGTTAATTGAGTTTAGATAGGCTGTTAATCACGTGACCTTGTTTTCATACATTCATTTTTGTTTTCCTCAAATTGGCTTTGTTGAGATTTGCAGATAATTCGGATGCCTTTAGTACCCCTAATTGACGGATTAAGTGATAACTGGAAATCAATTGGCCCATCGGGATGATTCCCCAGATGCACCGAAATGACTAGGGATTTAGATATAACCTACTTTGAAATCTAATCGAAAATAAGATTTTTCTTAAAGGAACTGTTGTGGTCACTTCAGATTGCCAAAAAAGAAAGAACAAAAAAATAAAGAAACGTTATGCAACTCATCTCTTCTTACTGGACCAGCTTTCTTGCCTGAAATGAAATCAAAGTTATCAGTAACTAATTTGGTCAGCCCCTGGGCTCGCACTGAGTGAGCTACTACTGGGAAGTATATACACAAAAACAAAAAATATAATATATGTATCATTTGAGAGTGAAATTTATCATCAATGAATAGGGCTTCCTGGAAAGTCAGTTTGGCCGAGTCTGTTGCACGATATCTCACAAGCCTGAAAAATGGAACTGGACTAGCCGACTAGGGTAAATTTAGAAAGGGAGATGTGAGGGTAAACTTGTAATGGTCCGTAATATCCCATTTGCCGGGTTAAACGTTACACCGAAAACGAAATGAAAATAAATGGACGTTGGTGCAGCCAATATATGCACTCTAGACTATATAGTTGGACCCAGGCGTGCCGTCACTAGCATTGGGCCAACCCTAACACATTGCGGTACAACTGAATTGATAAATTTACAGGTATTAGGGAAATAAAATTTTATCTATAGTTACTTTTGTATACGTTTTGTGCATTTTACTAATGTGATTAGTTGTATCATTCTTTTTTAATATAAAATAATTTTTTTAACTAATCACATTAATAGAATCCACAAAGAATACACAAAAGTGATTATATATAACAGAATTCATTTAAGATGATTCAATTTACTAATTTTTTTTAAAAAACTCTATTATGTACAATCACTTTTGTATATTCCTTGGGCATTTTAGTAATATGATTAGCTGTCATTTTATTTTTAATATAAAATAATTGCTTTGTCCAATCAGATCAATAAAGTGCATAAAGAATATGCAAAAATGATTACATATAACATTACTCTTTCTTTCAAGAGGCAGATGAATTTTTTTAATATTTATTTTTAAAGATGTGTTTTGTACCCACTTAAGAACTGGGAACCAAAAGAAAAATAAAAGACAGCTGTGGCCATAAATGGCCTCAACCATGTCTTGTCTGAGAGAATATGCCAACCGTTTTATTCATTGTCCAGCTTTAATTGTATACTCAACGAAAACGTGAAGATACGGAATACCTTTTACAGACTAATTATCACTTCTTTGTCATTCAGTTTTCTAAGAAGATCTTCGAATTATGAAGTGTGTAGGGTAGTCATGTGTGCCTATTTTCGGCACAAGTTGCAATCGAAAGTAACCACAAGTTGCAATTCAACATTTCATTGCCAATCTAAGAATAAAATCTCTAATAAAGAGTGGCAGATGGTACATGACTGCCATAATGGTGGAGTAACGGCCAGAGGAGAACCAGGCCGGAGGATTCTTCTTCAGCACAGCAGCCACTGTCTTCTTTGCAAACTCCTCTGAAGGGGTCGACCTATGTCCTTGTGAAAAATGGGCTCTCTCTCGGATGGCAGCTTCAAAGGGCTTGTATAGGCTCCATTCAGGCATGCGGTTGTAGTTGGCTATGGCTGAATTCCCGATGTTCGACCTAGTAGCTCCTGGGACAACATTGATAACATGGATCCCCAAAGGTCTGAGTTCCAATCTGCATGTAACATGGAGTTTCAATTACCAGATAACAAGGGTCCACCAACCTTTTATTCCAATTGCTTCAGTAACCCACTGGACTCCCCCGTAAGAAGGAGAAAGCCATAAAAAGCCATGAATTAGGAGATGATCTCCTAATGGATTAGATACTAAGATGCCGTGCTCATGCTAAAATGAAATAGATGTGCAAGTTTTAACTTGTAAACATAATCATTCAACATATTTGTGTCATTGGGTTTCTTCATGAAGTTTCCAACATGTCATTTTGCTAAACAGTAAGTTTTGCTACATACAAGCAAAGTCGCGTACTAATCTGCGTACTAATACTGATTATTTCATACTTAAAATTTAAATTAGCATTGTTTTCAATAAAATCTACTTTTTAACTAATCACAATAAATTGGTGCATATATTAGTGCACAATTATACTTGCAACTAGATTTTTCCAAACAGTAATAGTTTGTTTAGTAAGATAATTCTCATCAACATCTTTGTGCATCTATATCAGTGCCCTATAAGCAAAATAACTGACAACACCAACAATATGCAAGCAAACTAACTTTTTTGTGCTTTTTCTTTTTGCAGGGTAGGGATAATACCTTCTGTTTTCATGCAGATGTAAACTTAGCTTATTATAAGGATTGATCCAGGGAATATACATACCTCAATGTATCAGTCAGTGCATGCAGAGCAGCTTTGGATGCAGTATAGGCACCGGACCATGGTCCAGGTCCCATAACAGTTATGCTTCCAACATTTACGATCTTCCCCTTTTTCCTGGATGCCATGTGAGGAACAACTGCTTGAACCAACCGTAGTGGACCTATTAAGAGTATGACAATATAAACAAAGAAAATGGATCTTATTATAGATGTTGTTAACAACGTTCTCAAAGTAAAAAAAGAAATAGGAGATATTTGAGGAAAAAAAAAAAACCAGGAATTTAGATATGAAGAGATTCGTTTACCGAGAAAAAAAAAAAAAAAAAAAAAAAAACAAGTAGTGGTTGCCTCTGCATGTAATCGCAAAAAGGTTTTTTTTTATCAGATGCAGCACCAGGTGTTACAATGTATAAAACCTGGAATTAAGCTCCATATCCATTGCCAAACTTATAATATTTGAAACATTTCACAAATCCCAATCATCCAAGATCTCCTTTGCATCAATGTGTTCACTAGGTCAACTATGCAGTTAGGTTTAGAAAGATCTAGAGGATGTGGTCAACCAGTTTGCTGGATGTTAATGTGATGCTTCATCTTTTTGTTCAACTTTTTTTGTAGTATTAGATAAATTCCAAGCTTTCTGGATGGAAATGTCAAGTTATTGTCAGTCACAGGGGATGCTTTTGGGGCCAAGCTTTCCTGTCCTAGGACATTATTGGGAAAAAGCTACAATTCAAGTATTTGTTTGTGGGTGTGTGTTGAATTGAACTGTCGAATAGTGTATTGAATTGAAGGAGGCATGGATGTTCTGCCTTGTTTCAGAAGCTGGCAAGTAGAAGAATGAAGTTCTTCATTTGGAGAATAAAGGACCGTTACTAGAAGAGCATCGGTCTGCCAGCGCAGCATAATTATAAGTGATACAGTTTCTGAAAAATCAATCCGTGGAATTAGCTTTCCAGGATGTAAACAGTGAAAGATCCATCACAACACAGTTCCAAATTACATCCCCAACTGATAAAAGGTTGCAATTTAAGCTGAAATCTTGAATTTTCCACTATTAACGCAGACACCCACGCTGACGCTCGCGCACAGAAAATCATTGATATCCACAGGAATAACGATGCCATTCATAAGTTGTCAGTTTTTGCACCATCAGCAGGACATCAAAACTCAGCAGTGCAAACTCATAGATCCTCTTTTACTATGTTGGGAATCACTAAAAATATCATAAACATCAAGACAGAAACCAAAAAAAAAAAAAAAAACGAGAAACACAGATTGATTAAGCATATCTCAGAGGAAAAAGCGAAGATCAAGAGACATATAACGCGGAAGACTATTATTACCGTAGACATTGGTATTGAAAGTGTCTTGGAGAGCAGAGAGAGGGATCTCAGCAAGAGGGGCTACACACTGCACTCCAGCATTATTAACCAGCACATCTATCCGACCATACCTCTCCAGAACATTGGCAAGCACGTGTTGTACGCTCTCGTCTGACAGAACATCCAATTCCTGCAGGAAGAATCTGGGGTCGTTTTGGAGATCGGACATCGAACCCTGGGACCTGCTGGTGGCCACGACCAGGCAGTCGTTGGCGGCGAACGCCCGGGCCAGGGCATGGCCTATGCCTCCAGTCGTGCACCCCGTGATTAGTACCACTTCTTTGCCGTAGGGATCCATCTGGCAGTTGGAAAGCTTGGTTCTTGAAATACCCAGAATTCAGAATCCCAGGTATTCGTTGATAACAAGGAGCAATTTATGTCAATGTCAGTGGAAGGAGAAATACAGCTTCTCCTGTAGAATTTAACCATGAGCTTTCCTATTCATAAGTTTTATATACCACACGTTTTATTATTTTTATTTTTTAAAATTTTTTTAAATTTATCCATTTTAAAATAATTAAAATTTTCTACTCATTATTTATATATCAAACATTTCATAAAATAAAAAATAAAAAATATATGATATGTTGTGTATGAGTTTATTATTACAATTTTTCTTTAGCTATCGTTCTCATTTACGAGCCAAGTTGTTGGAAGAATTAAATAAATAAATAAAATTAGCAGGTGGTGCATACCCTGCAACAGTGTGGAGATATATAGAGAGCCACGGGCTCCATACATAGGGTCAATTCTTATATGTAGTTCCTAAGCTTTTGTAATTATAATTTATTCCTGTAAACATGCCATATCACTAAATTGACAATTTTTTTTATTGGAATGTGCAAATTTTATGTTTTTTTTTAAATATAAATAAATTTAAAATTCACACAAATAAATTAATTTTTAATATTTCACTTTTTTAAAAAAATAAAATAAAATACACGAGACTACCTATCAAATATTTTTAAAAAGATATATATATATATATATATATATATATATATATATATATATATTACATTTTGTACCTTATGTTTGGAAGTTTTGAAAACTTCAAAGGCCACCCATCGGTGGCTCTATCTGGGGCACCTCTTGGGGTAGCCTTCAGAAGAGCTACCCTATAGTGACCTCATCGACGGCTATCACTGGGGGTTGTCCGTACTTAAGATACAAAGTGAACGGAGTATTAATGTGTATTGATTTAATTGGAAACTAATGGGTGGGCCAATTCACGTGTAGCTTGCCCAACACAACCCCTCCCTCTCTCTCTCTTTCTGTCTGTCCCATGCTCGCCGTATGACTACTTACCTTAAGGTAGTACTCGGAATACGCAACTATTTACTTGTACAATATATCATTTTTGTTCATTTTAAGATTTGACGTTGCATTCACACTTTTATCACGTAATATTGATAAGTTATTGCACTCTAATTATTATTTGTATTGGGTACATATATCGGGACCAAGATGCACTAGGTTCAGTCCATCGTAAAGCAATAATCAACATGCAAGGAAAAAAAAAGGGGTGGCAAGATAAAAGAAAAAAGTTGAGGAAGGGAAGTTCTAGAGAACGGAGAAGAGGAATCTTCAACCTCATTACAAGAAGCTCTAGAGATGTTAAAGAAGTTTCCCACCTCTATTGTATAGAGAGATATGAAAGACTATAAAATATTTCTATCATAATAGATTTATCTTTCTAAATGACTATAGTCGTTATCTTTGTGACGTACTACATGCATCCATAGATTTCATTCTATATTTATATTATTTATATTTTTTAACTATTTGCTATTATAAATTTATATACAAACACTACACAGATGCTCCGAACCACTACCGTAGGCCTCAAATCACTTCATCGAGGCCCGAGTTACCTTTATAAGGCCCAAAATAACTATGTTTTCCATTTTGTATTGTTGTTCAATTTTGCCGGTAACAAATTGTATTATTTTAATAATTAAGGACTAATCTAATGATTGATGAATGGTTTATAATTGTGCCTTCATTATAATTAAGGTTAAACACCAACATAGATGAAATATAACATTTCTTTTTTGTTTTTATTACTAGAAGAGAAATGGAAAAATAAATGTTTTTTGGACAAGAAGTTACTTTTTATAGCATATATAGAATTTTGGGAGCAAATTTTAATGACAATTTATTGAACAAAGAGGGGCTCATGTTTCTCTTGCTTTAAAGGTGTCGTATATATGTTATTATATATGATGTGGTGTAAGGGATTATCGGTCGAGTTACGATATATGCTACACTTTTATCTTATTAGATAAAATATTTTATTTTTATTTTTTAAAAAATAAAGATTTAATTTAATAAAAGTAAAATTAAATTTTATTAATAAATTTAAATAAAATATTTAATTTAATTTAATAAAAGTTATTCTATTTAACAGGCCTTCACCACACAGCTGTTGAGAAAAAAAAATTTAAAAAAATAAAAAAAATAAAGGCAAATGTGTTGTACAAAATTTTCTTTTTATTAACTCGATTAGATAGAGATATTCACACGATTGAAACAGCAAGCAGAGCTCACACAAAGCAGTACGCCACGTGATCAGCCGATTGTGTGCCACCGCCACATGATTGGTGGTTTCAATTAAACTTTCGGGCCTCTCTAAATTAAAAATGGCTGTGGCCCAATATGCAACTACTTTCAGGCCCAATCAATATATATACGAAAATCATGATAGATTCCGTAGTAGGCATCAAGAAGAACTTAATTTCACAAAACTTGTTTGGATTATGATGAATCCTAACCCTGCATGGAATCGTGAATGCATGGGGATTTATTATCAAAGGACCAACAAGAAAATACACAAAAATAACCATTTTTTAATATACGTTTGTCTAGTTGGGTAAAACAAGGTTTTTAATAAAAATAATATTTTTTTTTTTACAAAAAATTAATTAATGCACCAAGTTTAATCACCTATTTGTGAAGTCTTTGTTGCAATGTTTTCCAAATATAGCAATATTTTTCACATAAAATATAATAAAACATTCAACTTTTTCAATTTTTAAAACAAAAATAATATTATAATAATATTTTATTCAATTTTTAATAAAACATCTCATTTTACCTTATCTTATCTAAATTGCATAATCAAACCAGACATAAAGTTTGTAATAATTTAAATTTTTTTAAAAGACAGTTTAATAATCTAGTTTATTACCATCAAATCACATAAAACATTTAAGATGATTTTTTTTATAAAGCATTTGTTAAATAATACCTAAAAACAATCTAGTTTTTTTACCATCAAATCACATAAAACATTTAAGATGATTTTTTTTATTAAGCATTTTTTTTTTATAAACCCCTCTCATTTGAAGGAGAGGGGTTTTGAAACTCCATACTTCTATTTTAGAAGCTGTGAGTTATGTCAATCAGATTACATGCATTTGATAAAAAAAAATTGTTAAATAAAAACTGAGATGAACTTTTTATTTTTATTAGATCACTCTATTATATTCGTACATATTTTCATTCCTTTTAATTTCTTAAACAGTCATAACAATTACAACATGTTCACTTGTAGTCAAAAGGATAATTAGACAAACTCATGCCTATCCATTTGGTTATTTAAAAAATAAAAATAAAACCATTGTCAGAAAGAGCTTTAAAAAGAGGCATATCTTCGGTTTTATTCAACATTTAGATGCGTCCCAAGTCCAATTATATAATTGCACATCTCGTCTTCCTAGCTTCGAAGCAATAACTTGCTGAAAACAAAGGAGAGAGGGATACTAATGAAAGAACCACAAAAATTTTTTCCTTGATATCTCTCTCTGCAATTCATTCGTATTTGACTCTCTTTCTTCAAAATTACAAGGTTAGGTTTTGTGAGCCTCCTCATTTGGCTTGTCTTCAAAATAACCAGTGATATCCAAATGCATGGACGCGAGGATGGAAAGAAAGAAAATAAACGCACACTGAAGGACATATAAGAAAGGGAAAAAATGGCGCAAGGTTGTTCTTTATTTTTCTCTTGGGTTTTATTTCCAGGATGAAGAGAAGCGTATCTTAAGATAATCTTCTTTCTTTCCCTTTCCCCGCCGAGAAACCAAAACCCCAAAATCGGAAAGTGAACTGAAAAAATGTTGAATAGCACCCTATTTTTCTCCTCTTTCTCACACACATCTCCACCCATCGCATGAACTAATTAAAAAGATGTTGAACACCACCTTCTACCGAACTAAAGATTTCCAGCGACACCCAAATGC
The DNA here is from genome assembly GCA_011037825.1 of Carya cathayensis. Taxonomy (NCBI): domain Eukaryota; kingdom Viridiplantae; phylum Streptophyta; class Magnoliopsida; order Fagales; family Juglandaceae; genus Carya; species Carya cathayensis. Next base: position 493,263 of record QGSO01000375.1, read on the forward strand.
ACGGATGCAAGGACAGAAAGAAAGAAAAGAAACGCACGCTAAAGAGCATATAAGAAAGAAAAAAATGGCACAGGGTCTTCTTCGTTTTTTCTCTTGGGTTTTATTTTCAAGACGAAGAGAGGAGATCAAAAGAATTAAAGAAGAGAAGAGACGAAGAGACAGAGAAGGAAATGAGTTTGGTTTTGGAGAGAGAAACGAATGAGAATATGCAGAAAAATAGTGAAGACGTAAAGGTGAAAGAAATTAAAGAGAATAACTGACATCAAAATTTACAATATAAACAGCGTTAAGTATAATAATAAAATGGATGGAAAAACAAGAATTTCTGATAGTGGCCGTTAGATAGCTACTTTGTATATATAAAGATTTATATTTTCGACTCAATCTTCTATCACAATAAAACGCGAGGAGAAAATTATCTATGATCAAGACTGAACTTGTACTGAATTATAAATATGCAGAAGTATTAGAAAGAAGAGCAACACTACTGACAGCTAGTGTAAAAGTAGTTTTTTTTATTCACATTTTTTATCATTTTTAAATATTTTTAAAAAATATAAAAAAAATCAATATACTACAAATCACTTCCTTAATCATTAAATAAAAAAAAAACTTTACTGAGCGGTAACTATTCGGCGGCATAGTAGCTTTTTTCCTAGAAAGAAATGTTACAAACCCTATACCCATCCAAGCAAAAATAAGTTAAATAACTCCCCCATGGTCTTTCTTTAGTTGTTGTATCTTTTTCAATTATTTAAAAGAAAAATTGCGCGGGACAAATTATTTTCCTTATTTAAATCAATTCCATGCATGCGGATTGTAATTGCCTGCTTTAACCTAAGCCTAATTTTGATAAGAGCCAAGCGTAATTTTTAGGATATATGTGTGTGTTTGGAATATAAAAATTCTATGTGGAGTTATTTTTGTATATTTTTGCACACTCTATTAATGTGATTGATTGCATCATTTTTTTAATATAAAAGAACTATTTTGATCAATCACATCAGTAGAGTGCATAAAAAATATATAAAAATACTATATGTATCAGAACTCGTATGGAATATAACTCATGTTATACCATAAACTCACAAATCTGACAGTATTAATGTGGCATTACCATCAACAATTGGATTAGTTCTTATTCATGTTATAAGAAAAACAATGTCATATTAATAAATACCGATAAGATGAAAGTGAAAAAAGAGTACAACGAATGACATTTATCTCGAAGGAAAATGATAGGGATCCTGTTGGCGCTTCCCGTTTATTTATTCCACTCCAATTTTTTTTTTTTTTTAGGTTTTTTTATAAGTGATTAAGAAAATATTATTTAATAATATTGTAAATTTTTTTCATATTTTAAAAATATTAAAAAGTGTTAAAAAATGATTTGAAAAAAATATTTAAAAGTGTTTTTTTCTATATTATTTTTTTAACACTTTTAAATATTTTTTAAAAATGAATAAAATTCACAATATTATTAAATAATATTTTTTTAATCATCATGTAAAAAAAATACTATAAAAAAAACAAAAGAACGGGATCCCCCAGCAAAATTCCTAGCATTGCCCTTATCTCTAAAAATATAAATAAAACATAAAGAAAAACCAAAACCAGGCCGGGACATGATGTTCGTCCTCTGATCCCATTTAAATTTGTAACCAAGAACTCTGTTACCATATATAACCGATCCTAATTATTTATCATGATCACACTGAATATAATAAATTAGTTTTGTTAGGTACTCTCCTGCATGCTTAATTTAGGCTTAATCTTGAGTGATCATGATGAGGAAGATGAAGCCGGCTCCAGCTTCCTTACTTCTTTCATGGAATTAATAGGCAAAATCGTGTGTGCCAACTCGACTTAATATTTTTAATGCGAATTATTAAAATGGTGACCGAAATCCCTACACCTTTTGTGGCCTCTTTTTTTGTGTGGCCTGCAGCTAGCTCCTTCATACATGATCAACAATATTCTACATGGTCCTTATGAAGAGAAGTGGTACATCCTTTTATCTCACCAACAAGAAAATCCTTTAAAAATTAAGTGCAAGTGTGTCGATCTCATGTTAGATCGAGTTGAATATATATATATTTTAGTATTTAAGACTTCTCTCTCTCTCTCTCTCTCTCTCTCTCTATATATATATATATATATATATATTACAAGTAGTCGGCCCACTATACACAACTACTTTATTTGGTTAACATGATGAAATAAACAAATCCAAGATCATGCATGGTATATATATGCATGCATGGAATGGGCAAATAGTACTCATTCATCCTCATCACCATCATCAACAACGTAAACCATCGTTTCGAGCAAGAATTATAAAGATTAATCGCTTCATTAATTAATCATGATTCATCAAGAAGCCGATGATGATGATCTATATCTAAATCTTTAGTCGATTTTATATATTAAAACTTGTACAAAGCATTTCTCTAGACAAGACTATCAAAGTAAACTCATGATTAAAATCACTGATTAATTGCAAAAACTTTATATCAAATATTTAGGACACCGTTTTTATGTTAATTAGTAAAAATAAAAACGAATAATTTACGTTCAATCTGTTCAACAATTGATTAAAAAAAAAAAAAAAGTTCCCACTTAATGCTCTAAAACGGGGTCAAAAATTGTGGGTTTAATTAATTGATATGAGGTTTGAAAGGTTGGAGCCCGCAACATGCATATGTACAAAACATGAAGGTCGGGGAGAGTACAAGCAAAGAGATATATATTAATCCAAGATCTCTTACCTTTTCAAAAGAGTCCCACTTAATACTTATAATAAAATATTAAAATATTGGGAGTACTGTTGGTACCGTGTTTGGACAAGTAGTAATGTTAATGATCTTAGATATCGTACGTGTACGAAAGGATTTGATTGTTGATACGGATCGATATTCCTACTAATGAGAATTTTTGTTGTTTTTAATAGTAGAAATATTAAAGGACAATGCTTATAACGATAAAAGTAATGTTTTAGTACAATCATTTTTATATATTTTTATATATTTAATTGATATAATTATTTGTATTAATTTTTTTAATATATAATTGTATTATAAAAAATATATAAAAATGATTATACATGAAATTTTTATAAGAACAATACTTAGATCATATTATATATATATATATATATATATGATGACAATTAATGGATTAGAGAGAGAGAGAGAGAATATTATAACATTTTCCAAGGTGATTAATTTGTAAGTGAATTAAGTTGCAAAAGTGGTATGTACTTGATAGTAATTAATTACGTACGCGTCTCTCCCACTATCGATCCTGAAGACTTTCATGATTAATTAATTAAGTGGCAATAATAATGCATGTGCTTGCTGAATTATTGCGAGCATGCGCATCCATCTTGCATCATTTACTAAGATATATACCAATTAAGTGAATTGATTCGATCCGTCTATATATGCGCCAAGGTCCTCTCCCTGTCCCTCCATCGATCGGTAAAAGGCCACAATTTCTTGAAGTCTTTATATGTCATTCAGTAGTACTTGCAGCATAAAGATCAGAATTAGGGGTGGCAAATTTGGTTTTTGGTTCTTCTTCGTGTCGTGTTAAGTTATGAATATTAGATCATATAGGTCAATTCAAACCCAATATGTTAAGTTAAACGCGATAAACTTATAAATCCTAATCCAACCCATTTAGATAACGGGTCGAATTGTGTCACCGGTTTAATAATTAATTAGAAATATGTTAACACGACACGACTTATTTATACCCGTTTGTTTCATGTAAATAGGTTAAACTAAAACATATAATTTATTTGACCTTATTAACATAATTTCACATAAAAGTTAAAAATCTATATTTATTAATAACCACAATATCTTTAAAAATATATATCAATATTTTTCAAATTTTAATATATAATAAAACCAATATTACATACCATACAATAACAAATATGAGTATAGGTCTAAAATTACAATCTCAACAATAAAAACACAACCATATTGAAAAATATCAATATTTCAACTTAACAATAATAACATTTTAATTTTGAAATAAATTCTAAAATAGTCAAAACGAGTTAATTTTGTGTTAAGCAAGTTGACGCGTTTATAAATCATGTTTTAACAGATCAAATCGTTTTGACCCGAATCCATTAACATCAAATCCAAACGTATTAATTTCGTGTTGGGTTTACAAGTCATGTCATATATTATCATCCCTTAATAATAATAAAATTTTAATTTTGAAGTAAATTCTAAACGGGTCAAAATGGGTTAATAATTTCGAGTTAAGTAGGTTGACCCATTTATAAATCGTGTTTTAACAGGTTAACCCGTTCTGACTCGAACCCATTAACATCAAATCCAAACCTTTTAATTTCGTGTTGGGTTCACGAGTCGTGTCATATATTACCATCCCTTAACAATAATAAATTTTGAATTTTGAAATAAATTATAAACGGGTCAAAATGAGTTGATTTCGTGTTAAGCAGGTTGACCCGTTTATAAATTGTGTTTTAACAGGTTAAACTATTTTGACCTGAACTTATTAACATCAAATTCAAACATGTTAATTTCATGTTTGGTTCACGAGCCGTGTCATATATTATTATCATTTATTAGAATCCTAGTGATGAGATTAGCGTTAATATATATCTGAAAAAAGGAAATTAATATATTATGGTTCATGTGATCGAGATACTCCTCCTGCCCATGCAAAAATCAAGCCAAAGTTGCCAAATTATAAATATAAATGTGCAAGCTGGCGAAATGGAAAGTATCTTAGCTTGAATATTTTGGCAACTTGAAATATTGTAAAAACCAAACCAAATTAAATACAAACAAGTAGTACTGTTGTTGTTTTATTGACTACTGTAGACAAGCGCACATTATAATTAAGGTATATCGATCTTCTCACAAACAAGCAAGCATTTTACATGAATTGAGCTCGATCGAAAACCCCCCTACGTACATATATATGCCACGTTAAGCAGCCAAGCTAAGTAATTTAGATACCTGCATATATGCTTTTATATATGTCTAGATCACCGACAAAAAGCTTAGGCTAGCGCTATATAACATGATTTTCATTACATATCTCTTGATCATGCATGATCATCATCAGGCTGCTTTCCAGCAGAATTCTGAGGTCCGGGATGGACCTTTTTACTGATCCTCCCAAGTACTGTAGAACCACCTACCTTCCTCATCATCTCTATCCCGCTGCTGCTCTCTCCTCCTCCTATAGTACTACTCCCTCTGATCTTCTCCTCCATTCTCTTTAGTTTTTCCTCTTGGCGTTTCTTCATCAGGTAAACTGCAGCACAGCTAGCTCCAATGGACATGACTGCAAAATAATTAAACAAAAGTACTCCGTCCGTCTAAGAAACCTGTGGTTTTGATCTGTATACTGTTTGGTGGGATTGGTATATATGGCTCTAAGGGGAGGCTATTTATAGAGCGTTTGCGTCTCACAAACCAAGTGTTTAGGCTAATATCCTATTAATTGTTATTATATAAGATGGATTACAAGCAGAGATAGGAAACAGTAGTGGTGCGCGAATCCAAGGTTTTTTTAAGAGCAGGCATTGAAGAGGCCGAGGAGAAAGTGGATGATGATACATAAAAAAGTTTGGGTTATTTTCGGTGGCAGTACATGTCAGTAATCTCTCGCGCAGAAAAACAATTAGCTCCACAAAAATAAATAAAAATGCCCGTATGTCACCTAAGGAGTGTCAAATCGTGCTAATAGATCATATTCATATCGTGTCAAGACATATATATTATATCATATGGATAAACTTAAACCCAATTCATTAAACTTATCATGTCAAAATATCAAATCCTAACACGACCTATTAACATAACGAGTCGTGTTGTGTCAATCTGTTTCAACCCGTTTATGTAAATTGATTGAATAGACTTAAAATTAACTGGTTTGACCTGATTAAATTTAATATAATTTTATATAAATGTTAAAACCACAATATCTATAAAAATTATAAAACTAACTACAAGTCTAAGATTACAATCCAAACAATAAAAATATCGAAATTAAAATTATAAAAATGTTATTTTTAAGTATAAAAGCATAATTGTAATTTTAACTTTTTTAACGGATCATAACGGGTTATAACATGTTATAACGGGTTGACCCCGTTATCAATCAATTAAATAATCGTGTCTTATCGAGTCAACCTGTTTTGACTCGAACCCGTTAAGACTAAACTCAAACTCATCATTATCATGTTATGTTCGTGTTGGGTTAACTGGTCGTATCACATATTGTTACCCCTACCTCTAAATCTGATTATTATTAGAAGGCAAGAAATTAAATGGAAGGTGCATGCATTGTTGGACATTAACCTGAGTTTAGGTTAATAGCAATCAAGCATTTAATTAAGGAGCCAAAATTTTCAAAGTTGACATATCAAAAGTTCATTGAAAAATAAGAAGAGATAAACTCAACTCACTATGAAAATATTCATCAATATCTAACTCTTGTAAGGTGCGACTACATGAGGATTAAATACCCATTCCCCAATTACGAAAATCACATTACCCAAAGAACCCCTTGGCCAGCGCCCCCCTAATGCCTAACATAAAAATTTCCTTAAAACCTTAGTTCATAAAAATAAGGCATATGTGGGTTGAACATCCTCAATCCCAAATAACTTAAGACTAATGCCTATAGCTAATAATATAAGTCATTTTAATGAATTAAACAGCCCAAAGCCTTGAAGCACTTAAACATAAATATAGGCCCAAATAAGAAACCTTAAGTCATATTGTCATCTTCCATAACTTGTATCATATGGATCAAAACGGGTTATTCTTCTTTCAAGCCTATCTTGAATGTTGGGGGCTTGTTAGCTTCGTCCTAAGTAGATTGCACCAATTCTTGCATTACTTCTTTGATCTTCTTAAATTTTGACCTTGTAATTGGCCCATCTAGATCTTGCAAATGATATTTAAAATTCGGTCCACCTTGGTGCCCATAATTTTTACAAGTTTGCCTTTTCCTTTTTAGGAATATTTTCCAAATTATCATTTAACCCAATTCTGGATTGGAATACGTGTTCCAGCCGAAACACTGAAATTTGGCTGGAATGGACTGGAATAGGCCGAAACGGCCAAAATTTGAGCCAAAACGGAACAATAGTTACTGTTTTGGCATGGAAAATTTCGACTGAAACGAAACAGTTTTTAAGACCTTGATCTCAACTCACTTTGTACGGAGAGATACTCTTCTATCCAAATGCTTTGTCTTGCTTTATGAGATTGAAAATCATCTCATTCACAAACAACAAATGAAGGATCTCGCGGTGATAGAGTCCATTGGGCAAAAAGCTTGCCAGCTGTAGCAAAGTGAGAAAATGGCCATGGTGGCAAGTCAGCACGTTGTGAACGAGGGTGGGTGGTGAGAGCCTTCCATAGTTGAGGAGCGCCTTGGCCACTTCGTGGGCAAAAAGCTCGTGGCCGAGGGAGGGTGGCGAGATCCTCCATCCTTGGGTGAGAAGCTTGTGGCAAGATCCAGAGTCCGCTGCTATATGATCGGAAGGAAAGGTCCCACCGGCACTTTCTGTTGCTAGGGACCATCACATCAGCATGTCAAATTGTGGCCCCTGGCAGCCTCAGCAGGCTGTGGAAAGCTGGTGGTGACTGCATGGCCTGGGCAATCGACGGACACCTTGCCAATGACAGAAAATGCTTATCATCCTGGTGTTGGCCGGTGGTGGCCCTACCTGCCCACAAACGCCACGAGAATGGCCCCTTTGGGTGCACAACAATGTGCACCTACTGCCCACCCTTCCCCTCACGAATGCACTCTATGTTCATGGCCACTGTTGTCAATGATATCTATATATGGCAGTAAATATATATGGCTGTAAATAGCAATAGTTGTATATATGTGTATAGGCACCAACTTTAGTTTTATTTCCTTTCTTATATTGCTTCATTCTTTCCTATTTTACAAATGATTTTTAAGTTGTAATTAAGGCTTGGCAGTTTATATAATATACAGAAACTCTCGTTTGAGGGTATTCAAGCAAACTTAACATGGTACCTGAGTCCTAGATTTTTATTTTTTTGGACAAATTTTTTTTTCAGCAATAGTTCCTTGGCTTATGTCAGCACTGTCTTTTTTTAGACTAGTGCTTTCTGGGATCTTGTGGTTGTGTCGACACTGTCTGCCTTCTGTGACGCCCCCAAATTCCGCTTGGGATTGAACGGATATTTGAAGCGTCGAGACATGCAACACCCCCGTTCATGACATATAAGATGCAATGTTCCTAACATGCATCTAGCATTATGCAATATTCACATCGGATAATTTTTTTCTTTAGCAATACTATGCACCAAACTAAAAAATATCCCAAATACTTGAAACATATTTCATACATAAAGGCATACTAAAAAGCCGTGATCACCACACTAGTCCAAAATGGTTGTGATCAAAAGAATACTTGAGATACAACTCCAAAAGTACAAGTAGTAACCTAAGTTAAATACTATGCCATCATCAACATCACACCGTGGCCTAGTCAACCGTGTTCAGTTGGTCAGATTCCAATTCTTCTTCGGGTCCTGTAACAAGATCTACCATTCGGGGGGAATGGTAGTTGGGACTACCACAGTGAGATTTGATTACAAATCTCAGTAAGTTAACATAAAACTTATACACAGGTTAAAAATGCATGCATGGCAGTAAAAGCATAAATGCATAATTATAGTCATACATAAACATAGTATAACTTGACATATAGCATGACTTAACCAGAACTTAAGCGTGAACTGAACTTGACTTAACATGGCATGAACTTAAGCTTAAAACATAACATGAACAATCAACATAACATGAACGTGAAACATAACATGGACATGAACATAACATAACATGAACGTGAGCTTGAACGTATCATAAACGTGAACATAACATGATGTGAACATGAACTTGGAACATAACATGAACATGAACATAACATGTACGTGAGCATAACATAACATGAACTTGATCTGAAACTTGACTTAACATAAACTTGGAATCTTATTTAATTGTCTTGATTAATAACGTGCATTAATACGTACTCCACAGTTGTTGTGGCCCCACGTATTCAAGTAACATAAAACATAATACGTACTCCACAGTTGTTGTGGCCCCACGTATTCTACATGTCACAATTGCTGTGTCTCATGTAGTGTATGCTCCACAGTTGTTGTGGCCCCATACTTCATGCTCCACAGTTGTTGTGGCCCCATGAATTCACATAACATAAAATATAATACGTACTCCACAGTTGTTGTGGCCCCACGTATTCTACATGTCACAATTGCTGTGTCTCATGTAGTGTATGCTCCACAGTTGTTGTGGCCCCATACTTCATGTAACATAAAATATAATACGTACTCCACAGTTGTTGTGGCCCCACGCATTATAAGTAACATAAATATAATACGTACTCCACAGTTGTTGTGGCCCCACGCATTATAAGTAACATAACATTAAATATAATACGTACTCCACAGTTGTTGTGGCCCCACGCATTATAAATAACATAAAATATAATACGTACTCCACAGTTGTTGTGGCCCCACGCATTATAAATAACATAAAATATAATACGTACTCCACAGTTGTTGTGGCCCCACGCATTATAAATAACATAAAATATAATACGTACTCCACAGTTGTTGTGGCCCCACGCATTATAAATAACATAACATAAATATAATACGTACTCCACAGTTGTTGTGGCCCCACGCATTATAAGTAACATAAATATAATACGTACTCCACAGTTGTTGTGGCCCCACGCATTATAAGTAACATAAAATATAATACGTACTCCACAGTTGTTGTGGCCCCACGCATTATAAATAACATAAAATATAATACGTACTCCACAGTTGTTGTGGCCCCACGCATTATAAATAACATAAATATAATACGTACTCCACAGTTGTTGTGGCCCCACGCATTATTATAACATAACATGTCTTATCTTTCTTAATGCATGTGATATTATTTAATATCATATACTTTTCTAACATGGCGTATACTTGTAAATGGCATAATATGATTTAATCATAAACATTTCATGGCATACATGTATCATATGGCATACTTAACATGGCATACTTATAACATACATCATTGTATGGCAGAAAAGATTATTTAACAGATAATTATTCATGAGAGATTAAATCATACGTAACAGATAAACATGTAATGACATAGCATGACATGGCATATACGATAACATACATACATAAATTGTAGTTCCCTTACCCATCACACATACACAATAAACTGATAGTAAGTTAGAGGCTAACTTACCTCGATCGTCGCGTTCTATGAGAATAGAGCGCGAAACACAAGGAACTGCACAACAGCTGGAAGAGGAACACTCAAGTCCTTAAGATTTTCAATTCTGAATTTAATTGTCATATTATGAGCACTTGCAACACCACGGGCAACTTGAGGTTTCACTATACTTGGAAGAGATAATTTGATTTCAGAAAGCCTTTGCACTAAATCAAGTTCATTAAAAATTATCAATAACAACCAAACAAATAACTCCTTTCTCAATCCATATACTCTTAACCATAATCAACCACAAGATGACACCCGTCACCCCGGACTATAAGCCAACACACCACTGCTTCGGGACACTGTCAAACAGTTTCCCAACACTACACCATACGCTTTACATTTCTCTGTTACGCCATCCAACCTTTCGTGACACGTCATCCGGTGTTTCACGACTTAGTACAGAGTACACTCACGTGAACTCTCTTCCATCCACACTATAACACACATCGCTACGATACACGCCTCACGGTGCATCGCTACGCGACACGGAGTATGCGCTACGCGTACTTCCTTCGCTACAACACTCAACATCATGATGCACATCACACGATGCATCGCCATACAACATGGAGTACACTCCATGCGTACTCCATTCCTTCTACGACACACAACACTACAACGCACATCGCGCGGCGCGTCGCTGCATTACACAGAATACGCTACACGCGTACTCTCTTCACACTGCACGCCGTATCACAACTATGGCATCCATCTCATGCCCATACTTCACAGCACAGTCCACAAAACTACAAAATCAAGCCCAACACTTCACAACCACACTTCGTTTCACAACTACGCAACGAACTCCACAAACACTAACTACACAGTCTACAGCCAACCAAAACAACTATGTTAAACATAAATAACTAAAGATAGAGGGTTATACCATCGACGGGATAACCCGTGCGTCGCTCTCTGCTCGTCACGAACATGCGTCGGAGGAGCGTACGTGGCGGTAACACCGCGTACGGTGGCTGTCCACCACATAAAGTGGTAGTTTGGGGCTGAGAAAAGCTAAGCGTGGCCTTGGAAGGCTCATGGTCGCCTTGTGGTGGTCAAAGGTGGCGGAGCACGGCGGCATCACGCCCTTGAACAGTAAAACCGAACGGTGGGAGGAGACGCGAGGTAGCGAAATGCCATAGAACTTCATGGCAAGCTAGGGAAAGGTAAATGAACATGTGGTGGAGCTGTGGTGGCGAGATGGTGGTCGGACGGTGGCTGATGGCGGCGGATTGGCCGTTTGAAGCCATTTTCGGCCTTGGAGAGTGAGAGAGAGTGAGAGCTCTACAAAGTTCCGTTGGCCATGAAATTTCTTGGAGAGGTTCATGGAGATGAGAGAAACAAGATGGTGGTGGTGAAACACCACGGGTGGCCGTGTACGGCGGCGCACGGTGGTGCAACCGAACGGGTGTTTTGAGAAACCCATATGAGAAAGAGTGAGAGTTAGGGAAAAAGAAAGACATGGGGAGGAAGCCCTTGATGTGGTGAATCCAATGGTGGTGCTTGGTGGCTGATTTGGCCGTGTATGGTGGTCCAAAATGGTGAAAAAGCCTTAAAGACCCATTTGTTTGGAGGCGAGAGTGGTGGCTAACGGTGGCTCGGATGGAGGTGAAACTTGGTGGGGATGTTCACCGGTGAGAGGGGAAGAAATCTGGGTGGGTGGTGTAGGCCACGCCGCCGGCGAGCGGCGGTTCTGGGCGGAGAAAGAAATCGGCAACAGGGGAGAAAACAGGGCAGGGGCAGCAACTTCCGGGGGCTCGTGGCGGCTAACGGCTGGTCCGATGGCTCTGAAAATTGGTGGGTATGAACTCTGGTGGAAGGGGAAGAGAATGGCGGGGGTGGTGTACGACACCTCCACCGGACGGCGGAGAAACGGGCGGTCAAAGGGGCGGCGACGGTAAGGAGAAATGGGGAAGGGAAGAGCATGGGGAGAGAGAGAAAGAGAGGAAAGAGAGAGAAGAAAAAGGAAAAAGGAAAAAGTAAAGGGAAAAGGGTAGGGGCCTAAGTAATTAACTTCAATCCTATGTTTCGGGATCTTCAAATAAACCAACGATGAGTTAAAACACTGATTTGAAAACGCGTAAGTGTTTTATTTTAAATAAAACATTTAAATAAAACACTACGAGTAATTAAGGTAGAATATCATTTTATAAAATATTTTCTCATCATTATTTAAAATGATAAAGTACCGTTAATTAATCGAAGAAGATAAAATCATTTAAATTAATAAAACACTTAATTACAACACTGAGAGGAATTAAGATAAAATATTATTTTATAAACTAAAGTTTATAAAATAATATTTCTTCATCATTATTAAAATGATAAAGTATCTTTAATCACTCAAAGAGGATAAAACCATTTAATTTAAATAAGAGCTTTCAACGTAAAAATAAACCTCTTAATATCTTAAAACAACTAAAATATTTAATCTAAGTAATTATCCACAATTATAATATTTTCAGAGCTCATTAAATTATTATAATTGTGCTACTTTAAAAATAAGCTTATCTAATACTTTGAAATCCGGTGGATAAAATCCGAAATACGCCATCGAGGTACAACGCTTAGAATAATTCTGTTCATGATTTTACAGTTGTCGGTGAAGAACAAAGTAACGTGATTTACGGAAAAAGATAATTATGCATGTGATTTCGGGTGAGGGTAGAGACGAGAGAGATAGTGATTGCTGTCGGGAAAGAATCCAAAACTGATTGTCGTGCTGTCAATATGTGCGAAAAAGAAAGAGAATGGTGAGGAAATAAGACTAAATTTTAGCGGGCTGTTACACCTTCACTACTCTAGGTTATTTTTTTCTGGGCTATTTTTTCCATCATTTTCAGCACTTTCTATTTACAAAGAAGTGGTTTTCCACTTTGTTTGGTGATTCTCGACACCCTCTGTTTTTCAACAGGGTTGTTTGGATTTGTTTGGTGCTTATCGACACTCTTTTTTCAGAGCAGTGTTTATTGGAGCTTTCAATTAGTGGTTAGTGGCTACTAGAAATTTCGTCAGTTTCTGTTTCATTAGAGAGGTATTTTTTGGCCTCTTTCAGTGCACTCTTCTAGGGCTCTCTGTGTAGGCTTTTGCAGCTAGATTTTCTCAGGTTTTCAGTGCATTTTCTGGTATTTTAGCATTTTCAAGTCAGTGTTCTGTGTTGTCTATCAACAACAAATTTTTTTTTTCTCATTCCATTTAATTGAAAGAATTATGGAAGTTGGGAATTTCAATTTCGAATGTTTGTGAAAGGAAATGAATTATGGGGTCACTTGGATGGGTCTTTTGTGGTTCCACTGATCTCAAAGAATTTAGTTATTGGTCCAGCAACGATGCCAAGATTGTTTCTTGGCTACTAAGTTCAACGCTTTGAACCATATATGGTCAACAATGTTCGATCATTTATTACTGCTAAGGAGATGTGAGACTATTTTAGGTGTGTATATTATCAAGACAATACTGCATGCAAATTTCAAGTTGAGTTAGAGATTTCCAAATATAGACAAGGTAACCTATCTATTGAACAGTTCTATGCTGTATTTCTGAATTTATGGAGTGAGTATTCTGGGATAGCATATTCTAAAGTTCTTAAGGAAGCCCTAGAAGCATTCCAAGTTGCTAAGGAGTGAGTATCCTAGGTTAGTGACAATTCTCAATGCGACAGAAGGTACTGCAATCCAGGACCAGGCTCACGGTTGGAGGCTCATGGTGTTATGCGCACCTGTATTCCACTGTGCATGCAATGAGTGGTGCATGTGATGGTGCAAAAGTTAATTTATGAAACAAAATTATAATTGATGGGACCCATATTTATCAAATCTCCAAAAAGTTAAAATCATCTCATCTCACTTCTTAACCCAAATATAAAATTTTCAAAAACCATCTCATCTATTCTCAACTCAATAATTTTAATATTATTCACAAATTATCTCAATTAATATCATCTCATTTCACTATCTAAATTCACTATCTAAATGAGTCATAAGATAAACTAAACAGCTAGAACTTACCCGTAAAGGCCGGCCTAACGCACGCACACGCACTATGATATTGGTGTAATGGGTGGGCTCAAGTACCTGACAGAGATATATCACGTGGGTATGCTAGCCTTGTGCACTTTCAAATTTGCTATGAATTTATAACATATAAACGTTAGGTCTTTGCAGAATTATTGTTGTCCATATGAAATGGGACCTCTGGATGATATTTGTCTCAAAGTGACACCAAGCTGTGAAGTCTTGACAGCCATTATTATATATGCTCCTAGATCTTTCTCTCTGCCTTTTCATTTATACCACATTTGGGTTGAGGTAATCTAAGTTTATATGTGAATAATAATGTTTGCAGATTCTATTAAGATGTATTTAAATATATGATATAAGTTGATATATGTGTATGAATGTATAAAATAGTTTACATATATTTAACTTTTTATGAAAATTAAATTAAACAAGTAGTGGATCAAATCAATAATTGATTTGACATAGGTTGAGATGAGTTTGATACCTCAAATTTATCTTATCATGTACTCTCATTTTCCCAAAGAAAAATGTTTTAGTCACAGTGAGATTTCATAAAAGTAAAACAACAAACTAACGTGATTTGATATGATATGTTAAGTTATAAATTATTTTCAATATAAAATAAATTTAACGTATAATATTAAATTATGTAAATTACTAAAATCTTTTCGTTTCTTAACCAAAATCGCATTGCCTTTAATTTACATCTCTACCAAGACTCAAGATCAAAGTTTGCATTGATAAAAGAAGAAAATTAGGCAGGGTCGATCTAAATATATGTTTTCCCTGAAACTGATAATAAGCGGATAATTAAGAGTGTCATGTCATATCATCCGAGACTTCCACTTGTGAGTGGAATTGATATGTGTGGTATTTTGTACATGACGTAGTATATATTATTATTATTATTATTATTATTATTATTATATATAGGAGATATTTTAAAAGACCCAAAACATGCAACGTACGTGGCTGATATAGAGTACCCACAATGTTTATAAATAAGAAAATTACACGAATTTGCCTCAAAAAATGATCGCTCTATTTGACCGCTAATTTAAAAAAAATATATTATTTAATAATTAAAGAAATCATTTTTAGTGAATTAATATATATTTTTTATTTTTTTAAAAATATTTAAATATATTAAAAAATATAAAAATTAAAAAATATAAAATAAAAATAACAAAATGTGCTAGCAATCAAATAGAGATTAGAGATTGGTATTTATATCNAAAAGAAGAAAATTAGGCAGGGTCGATCTAAATATATGTTTTCCCTGAAACTGATAATAAGCGGATAATTAAGAGTGTCATGTCATATCATCCGAGATTCCATTTGTGAGTGGAATTGATATGTGTGGTATTTTGGACATGACGTAGTATATATTATTATTATTATTATTATATATATAGGAGATATTTTAAAAGACCCAAAACATGCAACGTACGTGGCTGATATAGAGTACCCACAATGTTTATAAATAAGAAAACACTAATTTGCCCCCAAAAATTATCGCTATATTTGACCGCTTATTTAAAAATTAAAAAAAATAATTTTTAGTGTATTAATATATATTTTTAATTTTTTAAAAATATTTAAATATATTAAAAAATATAAAAATAAAAAACTAAAAAATAAAAATAACAAAGTATGCTAGCAATCAAATGGAGCGGTGTTACTTAAGATTAGTAACACTGCTCTTATAAATATTATCTAATTGGTATTTATATCCCAATTCGTGGTAATCGATCGGATCATCTTTTTGTTATATTAGAGATTCTAATTCACATATTTGACTATTTTTTCAAATATAACCCATGATAGTTATATCAACTTTCTGACAATGAATTAAAAAAAATAAAAACCGAGAGATCTACGCAGAGATCAGATGATAGAGATGGAATTAATTTCTTAAATTAATCTGATCTGATCAATTGGCAGCTGTACTGATATGTAAGTTTGAGATCCAACAGGTAGGTTTAGGATGATATATAGAATATTGCCATTTAATACAAGGGCGGCCACTTTGCATGTGGACGGTGGACCATACTGGTTATCCAAAAGCTGGACAGAAATATTAACATATATATATATTTATAGCATAATATAGAGAACGCTGTTTTTTGTGTTGAAATATTTAAGTAATCTTTTTTATATAAATAACTATTTAAAATATATTATATCAATTAGTACGATGAAAAAAATTATGAAATCGATAATATGAAATATTTGGAGATCTACAACGTATATAACTTACAAACTGATGTAATTTTTTTTTTTTTTTTGAAAGATGATGTAACTGGATATAATATATTAGATTGTAAAATATTTTCTGTTATAAAACATTATGAACTTCATATGGGGAGTTTTCTGTGATGCAATGCAGAAATTTACTATGAAGGAGTCCGATGTGTCAAAAAATTATTGGCTATAGTTAATCCCACAATATAGAAATTTCGGTTCCAATAGAAACTTTTCGCTAAGGAAAATTCTATACACCATACTACCATCTTATTTTCATCCCACTAAATAAAATGTGGCATATTTATTACTATTGGATCATCATTTATTACATACTTCTTTATCATCTAATAATAATGAATGTGTCATATCTTATTTAATATAATAAAAATAAGATGAGAATGTAGTGTATAGCATTACTCTTTCGCCTAACAGCAAAAATCTTTCATGCCCTAAGCTCTTAAACCCATTCCATAATGAGGCCCAGACCACAAAACCAATTCCTAAGTAAACTAGGCTTTTACTTATAGATGCCAACTCGTGGAGCCCAGACCTTTTCCGACCCAATTTTTCTTTTTTATTTTTAATATTTTTTGCCCTATATATTTGTTAAATAAAACCATACATCGATAAAACTTCAAACCCCTTGGACTTGAATGCGTGCAAGATGTTTATACTTGCTTGTACATTCTATAGTATCATCGCCATTAAGTATGGCACAAAATATATGGAAAAAAAAATAAAATGATATTTGCTGTGAGCAGCAGACCTACGTTCACCTAAAAGGGGGGCATGGCTCCCCCAAAATTTAAAAAAAAATTAAAATATATTTTAATTTTTAATCTTAATTTTATAAACACAAAATGGCCCCTCCAAAAAATTTATAATTCCTATATATTATGCAAAATTTTATAAAATTTCAATATTCTTAAAAATATCTCTCCAATTTTTTTCCTATAGTCCTAGAATTTTGTATAACTTATATAAATATATATATTATTTATTTTTAAGAGTGTGGTCTCACTAAAATTAAATCAAAATAAGTTTAGGATAAATAATAAATTTATTAATATGGATCCCAAAGTTTGTTGTTATATAATATTAGGTTTCTTAATTAATATGGAATTCAAATTGAAAATACAAAAAATATGAAACATATATTAAGACGTTGTATGAATTTGATTTATACGTGTATATTGCAAATTATTGAGATCTAATTTTATATATAGTTATGTTTTATGATTTTTAAATTTTAATGTGTTACACATTATAAAATTTGGCCCCTCTTATAGAAATTCCCAGTTCCACCATTGTTTGTTGTCATAAAGTGTGTAAGCACTATATATTTTTTTAAAAAAGAGTGAATAAATATAAAATTTATATAAAAATTAATTTTTTAATGATAGTCTCCGCTCTTTTTAAAAATAGCGCGACTTGCACAGTCCATAACTGTATCTAGCATTACTTAATTATAAAAGAAGTTCTTCTAGAATAAAGTAAGTTTTTTTCCCTTATTTAAGGTCGAGTAGAATAAAAAAATAGATATCATATATTATATATATATATATATATATGCCCAAAGTCTAGAAGCAAAAGTAGAACTCTAATAAAATAACCTACATCTCACATTAAGCTGCATTAGCATAATCAATCCTTTCCACACATAGCTATTAAAAAAAGGGAGAAAAGAACAAATAAATGGTAATGGCGTAATGCCCTCAACCAAACACAAACTAATTCTATTCCTTGGATATGAGCGTCCAAGTATCTTTCTTTGTCACGTGATTGTCCGCATCTGAGGGATGGGCCAGCATAGCCGACTCCCTTTTGTCTCCTTTGTTTTCGTTTTTTGTTTTTGTTTTTTTTTTCAAATGATCTCCTTTGTTGGTTCTACCATGAAACATTGAAACCCAAGTGCAAGACATCTGTATACGTAACCTTGTTTGGACGTTGAGATTGAAATGAGTTGAGTTCTTTATTAATAGTAATGAGTCGAGATAATAGAGTAAATTTTATGAGGTCCACCTAAGATATATTTGGATGTTGAGATAAATTGAATTCTTTATAAATAGTAATGAGTTGAGATAGTAGAGTGAGTTTTGTGGGATTCACCTAAGATGAGTTTATAAGTATTTAGATATTAAGATGAGTTTAGATGTATTTATGTAAAGTTGAAAACGTTGTGTATCTTACATGTAAAAAAATTTTAAGTTAAGTGATATTTAGTGATTTGAAAGTAAGGTATTTAAATATTAAACTCAATTTAAAATTAAACTAAACTAAATTAATCTCAATATATGAACTATATATATGAACTAGTGTCACTGTATATTCTCTGAGCACCCCATTTCACTTTGTGCAGAAGCAGCCATGTCAGCTCTCTCTGATTTCCTCTACCACCTCAAAACCATAACCAAAGTCTTCTTCACTCTCCTGGTTCTTGAAGTTATAATTCTTATCCGGTCAATCATGGGATTAAGCCCCGAGTCCGATAAAAGCCTAATCACCTCCAACCAATACCTCAACCTCATCGAAGAAAACAATCCCACCATTCGTTACACCAAGAGATTGAGGACGGATCAGCAGACTGAATGTGCTGTGTGTTTGTCAGAATTCGAGGAAGACGAGGAAATTAGGAAGCTGAAATGTAAGCACATTTTCCATAAGGATTGCCTGGACAGGTGGCTGCAACACTGTTCCGCCACTTGCCCACTTTGCAGGAACAAAGTTTTGCCGGATGATGTTGTGGCAAGCTATCACAGGATGCGAGATCGTGTGGATTCTGATGAGAGTGATGAGGACGTTATTTTAATGTTGTCTGCATTACATGGCACTGGTTTTCCTAGATTTTTCTGAGTTCTCTCTTCAAAAGTGTTGAGGTCCTGAGTTTTGTACATCGAAATTTCATATTTCTTCGGATTAATGTTTGTCTAAGTGACTCTGGTGAAAGGATATTAAGATGAATTTCCCAACTTACTTCTTAATACTTGAACTTAATTTTCCATGATTGCAAAACTTGGTAAATGAAATTCCCCTGTTGATTTCTCAGTGGTTAAACTGATTTATTATAAAGATATCATCAAAGCCAAAAGTAAGTGAATAATAAGAACTGAAATGTCGAGTATCAAGAAGTAAGCTAAAAACTCAAGTCATTAGGGAAGGAGGAAGCATGCAGCAGCAGAAGCCAAAACACAGAACATAGAACTCGGTTCACTGAATGAATGATGCTTTTCGGTTACAGATAAGTTACACATCCATTGTGTTAAAGAGTATAAAACATTAATGTCATCAACAACAACCTAAAGCTCTGTAAATTAGATTAAATGACACAATTTATGAAGGTCCGGATGGGTGAAAAGGGCAGTTGGAGCAGGTTTCTCGGAAGATATTTTGTGAGCTGCTACCAACTACCACCTCCTATAAGCTGGAGAATTAATGGAAGCATCTCTAATTTTTTATTTTATTTTATTTCTTTAGTTGTGTGAGAGAACAGTGGAGATTAGTTTACTTGCGAAAACAGTACTTTAGAGGGAAGGCCAGTTCATTGTAGGAAGATCATATAATTAACTAGTACTTAATTAGCTCGACATGGTATAATTTGCTTGAAATTAGCTTCCAAAGATATAAAATGTAAACACGAAGAATGTTATAAAGTGAACTTTTTTTAAAAGTTTAAGTAAAGAGATAGATTTTATTATTTATATTATCTCTTAACAGATCAAAGTGACAGAATGTTCTACACGCAGCTCGATTGAAACACTTTTGCCTCTTATGAATTCAAGGAGTACTGTATTTCTTGTTCACATGAATAACATGATGAAGAGATTAGACTGCCACTGTGATACAAATCAGTACTAATAACTGCAATTGCTTTTGGTTTGTAGCGCTTGAAATCCATGCAAATGGGTATCGATGGTAAATAAACTAAATAAAGAAGACAATGTATGCTTTGTCAGAACTTTGAATAATAATGTTGCCCTGGGTTACCTGCATACTTGAATATGATCATAAAATGTTTTTGGTCGATAAATGGAGAACTGATAGATAACTGATATTTTGATCTCTCAAGGGGGTGGGAATTTCGAAGCAGGTTGTCCATTTGAAGAATAAGGTCATATGTCATCAGACTCTTGGCAAAATTGTTTGTCATCCTTGAACTATAAAATTAGTTTCCTTGATGAACGTTTTTCTCATATCCAACAGGTACGCCTTGTCTAGCTTTTAATTGGAGTGCAACAAAAGAAGCGGCTCATTATTAAACGACATTGGCTACCTACTACCTGAAATTGAACTTTATATATAAGTGATTAGACGGAAAAACATTCAAATACACCAATCTTTTCGGGTTATAGTGCACTTTCTTTAAGTATGGTATTAAAATCATTGTAAATGTGAAACTTGAGTAGTGTTTGATGCGATTCTCGAAGAGAGAGCGTAATGCTTTAACTTTTCTAGAACCACTTATAAAGCCTTAACTTTATCTTATAAATAGCTAATGTGTGACTTGGCTAGCACTAATGATTATATATATGAGCAGTTCCAACTTGAATGTGAGCATGTTTGCTGACCCGTCTAGTCACTATGATGGATGTCATTTCACTACTCGTACATCTACTAAAGAAGAAAATGACTTGTAGATCATGAGGCCTCCAGGAACCACACCAAGAGTCTAGGCCCAAAGCTTGTTCTTTCTGTGGGCAGATACCGTATACAATAGGCCCAAACATCCAATTGGCCCATATTTATTCTGATAGTTTATATTATTTCCCAAATTATTATTCCAATAATCAGATCTGTTACGCGAATTTCAAGAAATGCCGATTCCGATCAAATATCCAAAAATGAATTTGATTCATAGTCGTAGATCGATTCAACCTGCACCCACCCAAATGCAAATCTTAGCCATGCCTTGCGAATTCTGGAACCCCTATTCCAATTCAGCCTGTTTTTATAAACAATTTTCCGATTCATTTTCATTCAAGATTATAAGCTCAACACATCAGTAACAACGAACCCTATTCGGGCTTCGATTATAATATAAAGATGTACAGAAGCAAGGAAATTGGAATTCATGTACAGATGATCTTTGAGAAAAAGACCTTTTTTTTTTTCCCAAAAGAAAGGGAAATTTAAGCAGAAAAGAAACCAGTAGAAGCAGCAAGACTAATCTGGGTTCTGGGCTCCCGAACCCAGCCAAGAAACTCCAATTTCCCCAGCCCAGCAATCTTCATCTCGAGGCTCCGAGCCAAGACAGAAGCACAAGAAGAAAGGTCAATCTCGAACCCACTTTCAGCACCACCGGCTTGCCTTGCATTCTTCACCCTCCTCTCATACTCCTCCGCCACCAACATGGCAATATCCGACATCTCTCACTCTTGATTTTTCAGACGCTTTTGGGTAAAACAAAACTGAAGTCGGTTTGCACTTTTTAGTATCTCTCTCACTTCTTTGATTGAAACCTTGATGGGGAGGAAGATCAACTGGGAGCCATATTTAAAGGAGAGAGAAGAAAGAGACAGAATGGCAGGCTCGCAGTTTTGGATAAGATTGAAGGCTCCGGCTGTTTTTTTTTTAATATTATTATGTTGCTGTAGTGGGTGGTTTTGGTCCTTGGACATGGTTTAGTGCTTCCTGGGTCATGTGAACATGTTGCTGTAGGCCGAACGTTGAAAGATAACATGGAAGGCGGTTTTTATTTTAATTTTTAAGGAAAAAGTCTTCGCTTCTTCATTAATTTATATTTATGATTAGGTATATATTGAGATGTCTCAATGTTAAACATAAAATTATAAATTAAAATAATACATTTAAAATTTTATCAGTACATTATTTTTTTATGACTTGTCTGATTTTTACTATTGATGATATTCTCTATAAACAAACATTTAAAAGATAATAAATACTCTTTATCTAAACAGAGACTCAACCCCACCTTTTATAAAAAGAGATGACTCAATCTTTACAAACAAACGTCTGAGAGACTAACTATTTTTTTTTATTTTAATTAACAAAAAGGAAATCAAAAAGCAAAGTAGAAGATAAATGTGAAAAATGACAGATTATAATTTGAACCAACTCCAGTAAAGTTTGAAATCTGTGATTGCCCAAGAAGGCAATACAATTATCTCTTTTCAGTCACAAATGTTAAATCTGAAAGTTTTAACAGTGGTGAGTCTGGTGATCTGGTATGCGTATTAAGAAGAGTTGCCAGAATAGGCGATGAGGAGCATGTACAGATGTGGACGATGTATGAGAACCAAGCACAGTAATTATTACAAAATCACTATTTTTCTCCAAATTATTTTCAACTTGTGAATCTATTTGTATCGCGCATATATCTCAAGAGTTGCTAGTAAAAATCTTGATAGTCAATGAAGATAAATGGACAAGAGGAGGAGGAAGCCAGATCTAGAGCTCTTGATTTATTAAACTCTTGATTTTTTCCTAGAGAGAGAGTGTGATGCGACTAGGGTATTTGGAGTAGAGATTAACAACAAATGATACTTCCAAAATGGAAGGCGGTTTGCTAGCAATTATGTTTTCGTTTGAATCTTTCTACATTTACCAAAAAATCTTAAACCCTTAAAATAATGAAAATCATTGAAAAATCGTTAAACAAACAAAAATAATAATAATAAGAAAATCCAAAGCATATATCATCAGGATTCTTTATTATTATTATGAGGATACATTCCAGGTATCAGCCCTTTGAATGTTCCTTCTCATGCAATCATCCCCTACTTTTTTTTGTGCTTCCCACAACGTATCCAGTTCAAGCTTTAATGTTAGACACAAGTTTTTTTATTTATTTTTATGATCGAGTCTAATTTATTTTAATCAATAAAGACTTATACCTAATACTTATACAAATCATTAAAAAAAAGTTATTATTTTTTTATATTTTTCTATGATAGGGTCTAATTTTTTATTTTTTTTTAATAAAGAAAGACTTATATACCTAACACTTATACAAATCATTAATCAGCAATATTATTAGCAAGTAGTACCTACTCAACCTTGTTAATGTTTTAGGACGTGTCTTACATACGTCAGTGTTTAGGCACAACGACATCATCAAGTGTTTTCTCTTTTATTGCTCATATTAATTGGAATTGTTATTTCCTAATGATAATTATACTCCCAAGATCAGTATAATAAATTGAAAGTTGTTCGAAATAAAATTTTAGAATTAACGACCCTCTCTCCCCAAATTCAAAAAATTATTTTTTAATATGGGTATCAAATTTACCTTTTTTTAAAAAATAAAAAAAGAGATTACATAAAACTTATACATATTAAAATTATAAATATTATTTCTCTTTTATTTTATTTTTGCTTTCTCTCCTTACCTCCTTTTCTATCTTGTTTCTCTGTTCTTATTCTTCACCTCCCTCTCTTATCTTTTTAGGCCCACTTTCCTCCTTTCTTTGTTACTTCTCCTTGGAGTACTTGGTCATCCTTCCTCATCATTACCGCTTCACTTCTTTTCAATTATTTTTCTTTCATTTGTTTCACTGAGGCTAAAGCTAGAAAGATTCGTATAATGGCCTCCACGCATTGCTACCANGGTGTATATCAAATATCCTTCATATAAGTACATCTTTACATATTTTTGGTATAATTTTTCATTTAGGTAACAAAAAAGCATAAAACTAAATTACGCAGAATCAAATCGGATTGAAATAAAAAAAAGAAAAAACATTTGGTTTCTTGAATAAACTGGTTTATATCGGTTTTTAAAATTTCAAAATTAACTTAGATCGGTTTGATTTCAAAACATGTTTAAAACTGAACCGAATTGATTAGACCCTTACCAAGCACGTCGGTGTGAGATAAATACTATACCGAAAAGAAGCTAACATTTTTGTGGAACTGATGGAGCTAGAGACAGGATTATATCGATAAGACTTGCAAGTGGCAAACAAATCTAAACTTCATAGCCTCGTAAACGAAACCTAAAACAAATAAAAAATTGATAAACGAGGCCAATAAACGTTCGATGGCCAGCAAACAAAAATAGGTTGGTATTAGAAAACTAAGTTGGAAAGGTTTAGAGATAAGCGTTAGCCACACGTGTTAATGGTAACATATGGCAAATTAGGGATGGGCAACGAGTCATCCAAACCTACCCCGTTGTCCCATCCACCGTGATCCGTAACATGGGTCTTTGCTCGTGCCGAGAGCTACGACTTAAATAACTGTTTCTGGATAGAGACGACCCACAGATAGATCTTAGATTTTGAGCTTGATTGTTTTATATATGATATTGTCGGTTGTGGATGATTGATAGTGAAAATTTTAGAGGAAGGTGGTAGCAATGCGTGGAGGCCATTATTTTATTTTATTTTTGCTTTCTCTCCTTTCCTCCTTTTCTATCTTGTTTCTCTGTTCTTATTCTTTACCTCCCTCTCTTCTCTTTTTAGGCCCACTTTTCTCCTTTCACTCTTACTTCTCCTTGGAGTACTTGGTCATCCTTCCTCATCATTACGGCTTCACTTCTTTTCAATTATTTTTCTTTCATTTGCTTCCCTGAGGCTAAAGCTAGAAAGATTCGTATAATGGCCTCCACGCATTGCTACCACCTTCCTCTAAAATTTTCACTATCAATCATCCACAACCGACAATATCATATATAAAACAATCAAGCTCAAAATCTAAGATCTATCTGTGGGTCGTCTCTATCCAGAAACAGTTATTTAAGTCGTAGCTCTCGGCACGAGCAAAGACCCATGTTACGGATCACGGTGGATGGGACAACGGGGTAGGTTTGGATGACTCGTTGCCCATCCCTAATTTGCCATATGTTACCATTAACACGTGTGGCTAACGCTTATCTCTAAACCTTTCCAACTTAGTTTTCTAATACCAACCTATTTTTGTTTGCTGGCCATCGAACGTTTATTGGCCTCGTTTATCAATTTTTTATTTGTTTTAGGTTTCGTTTACGAGGCTATGAAGTTTAGATTTGTTTGCCACTTGCAAGTCTTATCGATATAATCCTGTCTCTAGCTCCATCAGTTCCACAAAAATGTTAGCTTCTTTTCGGTATAGTATTTATCTCACACCGACGTGCTTGGTAAGGGTCTNTTTTCAGAGCAGTGTTTATTGGAGCTTTCAATTAGTGGTTAGTGGCTACTAGAAATTTCGTCAGTTTCTGTTTCATTAGAGAGGTATTTTTTGGCCTCTTTCAGTGCACTCTTCTAGGGCTCTCTGTGTAGGCTTTTGCAGCTAGATTTTCTCAGGTTTTCAGTGCATTTTCTGGTATTTTAGCATTTTCAAGTCAGTGTTCTGTGTTGTCTATCAACAACAAATTTTTTTTTTCTCATTCCATTTAATTGAAAGAATTATGGAAGTTGGGAATTTCAATTTCGAATGTTTGTGAAAGGAAATGAATTATGGGGTCACTTGGATGGGTCTTTTGTGGTTCCACTGATCTCAAAGAATTTAGTTATTGGTCCAGCAACGATGCCAAGATTGTTTCTTGGCTACTAAGTTCAACGCTTTGAACCATATATGGTCAACAATGTTCGATCATTTATTACTGCTAAGGAGATGTGAGACTATTTTAGGTGTGTATATTATCAAGACAATACTGCATGCAAATTTCAAGTTGAGTTAGAGATTTCCAAATATAGACAAGGTAACCTATCTATTGAACAGTTCTATGCTGTATTTCTGAATTTATGGAGTGAGTATTCTGGGATAGCATATTCTAAAGTTCTTAAGGAAGCCCTAGAAGCATTCCAAGTTGCTAAGGAGTGAGTATCCTAGGTTAGTGACAATTCTCAATGCGACAGAAGGTACTGCAATCCAGGACCAGGCTCACGGTTGGAGGCTCATGGTGTTATGCGCACCTGTATTCCACTGTGCATGCAATGAGTGGTGCATGTGATGGTGCAAAAGTTAATTTATGAAACAAAATTATAATTGATGGGACCCATATTTATCAAATCTCCAAAAAGTTAAAATCATCTCATCTCACTTCTTAACCCAAATATAAAATTTTCAAAAACCATCTCATCTATTCTCAACTCAATAATTTTAATATTATTCACAAATTATCTCAATTAATATCATCTCATTTCACTATCTAAATTCACTATCTAAATGAGTCATAAGATAAACTAAACAGCTAGAACTTACCCGTAAAGGCCGGCCTAACGCACGCACACGCACTATGATATTGGTGTAATGGGTGGGCTCAAGTACCTGACAGAGATATATCACGTGGGTATGCTAGCCTTGTGCACTTTCAAATTTGCTATGAATTTATAACATATAAACGTTAGGTCTTTGCAGAATTATTGTTGTCCATATGAAATGGGACCTCTGGATGATATTTGTCTCAAAGTGACACCAAGCTGTGAAGTCTTGACAGCCATTATTATATATGCTCCTAGATCTTTCTCTCTGCCTTTTCATTTATACCACATTTGGGTTGAGGTAATCTAAGTTTATATGTGAATAATAATGTTTGCAGATTCTATTAAGATGTATTTAAATATATGATATAAGTTGATATATGTGTATGAATGTATAAAATAGTTTACATATATTTAACTTTTTATGAAAATTAAATTAAACAAGTAGTGGATCAAATCAATAATTGATTTGACATAGGTTGAGATGAGTTTGATACCTCAAATTTATCTTATCATGTACTCTCATTTTCCCAAAGAAAAATGTTTTAGTCACAGTGAGATTTCATAAAAGTAAAACAACAAACTAACGTGATTTGATATGATATGTTAAGTTATAAATTATTTTTAATATAAAATAAATTTAATGTATAATATTAAATTATGTAAATTACTAAAATCTTTTCGTTTCTTAACCAAAATCTCATTGCCTTTAATTTACATCTCTACCAAGACTCAAGATCAAAGTTTGCATTGATAAAAGAAGAAAATTAGGCAGGGTCGATCTAAATATATGTTTTCCTTGAAACTGATAATAAGCGGATAATTAAGAGTGTCATGTCATATCATCCGAGAGTTCCATTTGTGAGTGGAATTGATATGTGTGGTATTTTGGACATGACGTAGTATATATTATTATTATTATTATTATATATATAGGAGATATTTTAAAAGACCCAAAACATGCAACGTACGTGGCTGATATAGAGTACCCACAATGTTTATAAATAAGAAAACACTAATTTGCCCCCAAAAATTATCGCTATATTTGACCGCTTATTTAAAAATTAAAAAAAATAATTTTTAGTGTATTAATATATATTTTTAATTTTTTAAAAATATTTAAATATATTAAAAAATATAAAAATAAAAAACTAAAAAATAAAAATAACAAAGTATGCTAGCAATCAAATGGAGCGGTGTTACTTAAGATTAGTAACACTGCTCTTATAAATATTATCTAATTGGTATTTATATCCCAATTCGTGGTAATCGATCGGATCATCTTTTTGTTATATTAGAGATTCTAATTCACATATTTGACTATTTTTTCAAATATAACCCATGATAGTTATATCAACTTTCTGACAATGAATTAAAAAAAATAAAAACCGAGAGATCTACGCAGAGATCAGATGATAGAGATGGAATTAATTTCTTAAATTAATCTGATCTGATCAATTGGCAGCTGTACTGATATGTAAGTTTGAGATCCAAGAGGTAGGTTTAGGATGATATATAGAATATTGCCATTTAATACAAGGGCGGCCACTTTGCTGTGGACGGTGGACCATACTGGTTATCCAAAAGCTGGACAGAAATATTAACATATATATATATTTATAGCATAATATAGAGAACGCTGTTTTTTGTGTTGAAATATTTAAGTAATCTTTTTTATATAAATAACTATTTAAAATATATTATATCAATTAGTACGATGAAAAAAATTATGAAATCGATAATATGAAATATTTGGAGATCTACAACGTATATAACTTACAAACTGATATAATTTTTTTTTTTTTTTCGAAAGGTGATGTAACTGGATATAATATATTAGATTGTAAAATATTTTCTGTTATAAAACATTATGAACTTCATATGGGGAGTTTTCTGTGATGCAATGCAGAAATTTACTATGAAGGAGTCCGATGTGTCAAAAAATTATTGGCTATAGTTAATCCCACAATATAGAAATTTCGGTTCCAATAGAAACTTTTCGCTAAGGAAAATTCTATACACCATACTACCATCTTATTTTCATCCCACTAAATAAAATGTGGCATATTTATTACTATTGGATCATCATTTATTACATACTTCTTTATCATCTAATAATAATGAATGTGTCATATCTTATTTAATATAATAAAAATAAGATGAGAATGTAGTGTATAGCATTACTCTTTCGCCTAACAGCAAAAATCTTTCATGCCCTAAGCTCTTAAACCCATTCCATAATGAGGCCCAGACCACAAAACCAATTCCTAAGTAAACTAGGCTTTTACTTATAGATGCCAACTCGTGGAGCCCAGACCTTTTCCGACCCAATTTTTCTTTTTTATTTTTAATATTTTTTGCCCTATATATTTGTTAAATAAAACCATACATCGATAAAACTTCAAACCCCTTGGACTTGAATGCCTGCAAGATGTTTATACTTGCTTGTACATTCTATAGTATCATCGCCATTAAGTATGGCACAAAATATATGGAAAAAAAAATAAAATGATATTTGCTGTGAGCAGCAGACCTACGTTCACCTAAAAGGGGGGCATGGCTCCCCCAAAATTTAAAAAAAAATTAAAATATATTTTAATTTTTAATCTTAATTTTATAAACACAAAATGGCCCCTCCAAAAAATTTATAATTCCTATATATTATGCAAAATTTTATAAAATTTCAATATTCTTAAAAATATCTCTCCAATTTTTTTCCTATAGTCCTAGAATTCTGTATAACTTATATAAATATATATATTATTTATTTTCAAGAGTGTGGTCTCACTAAAATTAAATCAAAACTAAGTTTAGGATAAATAATAAATTTATTAATATGGATCCCAAAGTTTGTTGTTATATAATATTAGGTTTCTTAATTAATATGGAATTCAAATTGAAAATACAAAAAATATGAAACATATATTAAGACGTTGTATGAATTTGATTTATACGTGTATATTGCAAATTATTGAGATCTAATTTTATATATAGTTATGTTTTATGATTTTTAAATTTTAATGTGTTACACATTATAAAATTTGGCCCCTCTTATAGAAATTCCCAGTTCCACCATTGTTTGTTGTCATAAAGTGTGTAAGCACTATATATTTTTTTTTAAAAGAGTGAATAAATATAAAATTTATATAAAAATTAATTTTTTAATGATAGTCTCCGCTCTTTTTAAAAATAGCGCGACTTGCACAGTCCATAACTGTATCTAGCATTACTTAATTATAAAAGAAGTTCTTCTAGAATAAAGTAAGTTTTTTTCCCTTATTTAAGGTCGAGTAGAATAAAAAAATAGATATCATATATTATATATATATATATATATATGCCCAAAGTCTAGAAGCAAAAGTAGAACTCTAATAAAATAACCTACATCTCACATTAAGCTGCATTAGCATAATCAATCCTTTCCACACATAGCTATTAAAAAAAGGGAGAAAAGAACAAATAAATGGTAATGGCGTAATGCCCTCAACCAAACACAAACTAATTCTATTCCTTGGATATGAGCGTCCAAGTATCTTTCTTTGTCACGTGATTGTCCGCATCTGAGGGATGGGCCAGCATAGCCGACTCCCTTTTGTCTCCTTTGTTTTCGTTTTTTGTTTTTGTTTTTTTTTTCAAATGATCTCCTTTGTTGGTTCTACCATGAAACATTGAAACCCAAGTGCAAGACATCTGTATACGTAACCTTGTTTGGACGTTGAGATTGAAATGAGTTGAGTTCTTTATTAATAGTAATGAGTCGAGATAATAGAGTAAATTTTATGAGGTCCACCTAAGATATATTTGGATGTTGAGATAAATTGAATTCTTTATAAATAGTAATGAGTTGAGATAGTAGAGTGAGTTTTGTGGGATTCACCTAAGATGAGTTTATAAGTATTTAGATATTAAGATGAGTTTAGATGTATTTATGTAAAGTTGAAAACGTTGTGTATCTTACATGTAAAAAAATTTTAAGTTAAGTGATATTTAGTGATTTGAAAGTAAGGTATTTAAATATTACAACTCAATTAACACCCCCTAACTAAATGTAAGTCTAGTCATCTGGAACATATATTGAACTAGTGTCACTGTATATTCTCTGAGCACCCCATTTCACTTTGTGCAGAAGCAGCCATGTCAGCTCTCTCTGATTTCCTCTACCACCTCAAAACCATAACCAAAGTCTTCTTCACTCTCCTGGTTCTTGAAGTTATAATTCTTATCCGGTCAATCATGGGATTAAGCCCCGAGTCCGATAAAAGCCTAATCACCTCCAACCAATACCTCAACCTCATCGAAGAAAACAATCCCACCATTCGTTACACCAAGAGATTGAGGACGGATCAGCAGACTGAATGTGCTGTGTGTTTGTCAGAATTCGAGGAAGACGAGGAAATTAGGAAGCTGAAATGTAAGCACATTTTCCATAAGGATTGCCTGGACAGGTGGCTGCAACACTGTTCCGCCACTTGCCCACTTTGCAGGAACAAAGTTTTGCCGGATGATGTTGTGGCAAGCTATCACAGGATGCGAGATCGTGTGGATTCTGATGAGAGTGATGAGGACGTTATTTTAATGTTGTCTGCATTACATGGCACTGGTTTTCCTAGATTTTTCTGAGTTCTCTCTTCAAAAGTGTTGAGGTCCTGAGTTTTGTACATCGAAATTTCATATTTCTTCGGATTAATGTTTGTCTAAGTGACTCTGGTGAAAGGATATTAAGATGAATTTCCCAACTTACTTCTTAATACTTGAACTTAATTTTCCATGATTGCAAAACTTGGTAAATGAAATTCCCCTGTTGATTTCTCAGTGGTTAAACTGATTTATTATAAAGATATCATCAAAGCCAAAAGTAAGTGAATAATAAGAACTGAAATGTCGAGTATCAAGAAGTAAGCTAAAAACTCAAGTCATTAGGGAAGGAGGAAGCATGCAGCAGCAGAAGCCAAAACACAGAACATAGAACTCGGTTCACTGAATGAATGATGCTTTTCGGTTACAGATAAGTTACACATCCATTGTGTTAAAGAGTATAAAACATTAATGTCATCAACAACAACCTAAAGCTCTGTAAATTAGATTAAATGACACAATTTATGAAGGTCCGGATGGGTGAAAAGGGCAGTTGGAGCAGGTTTCTCGGAAGATATTTTGTGAGCTGCTACCAACTACCACCTCCTATAAGCTGGAGAATTAATGGAAGCATCTCTAATTTTTTATTTTATTTTATTTCTTTAGTTGTGTGAGAGAACAGTGGAGATTAGTTTACTTGCGAAAACAGTACTTTAGAGGGAAGGCCAGTTCATTGTAGGAAGATCATATAATTAACTAGTACTTAATTAGCTCGACATGGTATAATTTGCTTGAAATTAGCTTCCAAAGATATAAAATGTAAACACGAAGAATGTTATAAAGTGAACTTTTTTTAAAAGTTTAAGTAAAGAGATAGATTTTATTATTTATATTATCTCTTAACAGATCAAAGTGACAGAATGTTCTACACGCAGCTCGATTGAAACACTTTTGCCTCTTATGAATTCAAGGAGTACTGTATTTCTTGTTCACATGAATAACATGATGAAGAGATTAGACTGCCACTGTGATACAAATCAGTACTAATAACTGCAATTGCTTTTGGTTTGTAGCGCTTGAAATCCATGCAAATGGGTATCGATGGTAAATAAACTAAATAAAGAAGACAATGTATGCTTTGTCAGAACTTTGAATAATAATGTTGCCCTGGGTTACCTGCATACTTGAATATGATCATAAAATGTTTTTGGTCGATAAATGGAGAACTGATAGATAACTGATATTTTGATCTCTCAAGGGGGTGGGAATTTCGAAGCAGGTTGTCCATTTGAAGAATAAGGTCATATGTCATCAGACTCTTGGCAAAATTGTTTGTCATCCTTGAACTATAAAATTAGTTTCCTTGATGAACGTTTTTCTCATATCCAACAGGTACGCCTTGTCTAGCTTTTAATTGGAGTGCAACAAAAGAAGCGGCTCATTATTAAACGACATTGGCTACCTACTACCTGAAATTGAACTTTATATATAAGTGATTAGACGGAAAAACATTCAAATACACCAATCTTTTCGGGTTATAGTGCACTTTCTTTAAGTATGGTATTAAAATCATTGTAAATGTGAAACTTGAGTAGTGTTTGATGCGATTCTCGAAGAGAGAGCGTAATGCTTTAACTTTTCTAGAACCACTTATAAAGCCTTAACTTTATCTTATAAATAGCTAATGTGTGACTTGGCTAGCACTAATGATTATATATATGAGCAGTTCCAACTTGAATGTGAGCATGTTTGCTGACCCGTCTAGTCACTATGATGGATGTCATTTCACTACTCGTACATCTACTAAAGAAGAAAATGACTTGTAGATCATGAGGCCTCCAGGAACCACACCAAGAGTCTAGGCCCAAAGCTTGTTCTTTCTGTGGGCAGATACCGTATACAATAGGCCCAAACATCCAATTGGCCCATATTTATTCTGATAGTTTATACTATTTCCCAAATTATTATTCCAATAATCAGATCTGTTACGCGAATTTCAAGAAATGCCGATTCCGATCAAATATCCAAAAATGAATTTGATTCATAGTCGTAGATCGATTCAACCTGCACCCACCCAAATGCAAATCTTAGCCATGCCTTGCGAATTCTGGAACCCCTATTCCAATTCAGCCTGTTTTTATAAACAATTTTCCGATTCATTTTCATTCAAGATTATAAGCTCAACACATCAGTAACAACGAACCCTATTCGGGCTTCGATTATAATATAAAGATGTACAGAAGCAAGGAAATTGGAATTCATGTACAGATGATCTTTGAGAAAAAGACCTTTTTTTTTTTCCCAAAAGAAAGGGAAATTTAAGCAGAAAAGAAACCAGTAGAAGCAGCAAGACTAATCTGGGTTCTGGGCTCCCGAACCCAGCCAAGAAACTCCAATTTCCCCAGCCCAGCAATCTTCATCTCGAGGCTCCGAGCCAAGACAGAAGCACAAGAAGAAAGGTCAATCTCGAACCCACTTTCAGCACCACCGGCTTGCCTTGCATTCTTCACCCTCCTCTCATACTCCTCCGCCACCAACATGGCAATATCCGACATCTCTCACTCTTGATTTTTCAGACGCTTTTGGGTAAAACAAAACTGAAGTCGGTTTGCACTTTTTAGTATCTCTCTCACTTCTTTGATTGAAACCTTGATGGGGAGGAAGATCAACTGGGAGCCATATTTAAAGGAGAGAGAAGAAAGAGACAGAATGGCAGGCTCGCAGTTTTGGATAAGATTGAAGGCTCCGGCTGTTTTTTTTTTAATATTATTATGTTGCTGTAGTGGGTGGTTTTGGTCCTTGGACATGGTTTAGTGCTTCCTGGGTCATGTGAACATGTTGCTGTAGGCCGAACGTTGAAAGATAACATGGAAGGCGGTTTTTATTTTAATTTTTAAGGAAAAAGTCTTCGCTTCTTCATTAATTTATATTTATGATTTGGTATATATTGAGATGTCTCAATGTTAAATATAAAATTATAAATTAAAATAATACATTTAAAATTTTATCAGTACATTATTTTTTTTTATGACTTGTCTGATTTTTATTATTGTTGATATTCTCTATAAACAAACATTTAAAAGATAATAAATACTCTTTATCTAAACAGAGACTCAACCCCACCTTTTATAAAAAGAGATGACTCAATCTTTACAAACAAACGTCTGAGAGACTAACTATTTTTTTTTATTTTAATTAACAAAAAGGAAATCAAAAAGCAAAGTAGAAGATAAATGTGAAAAATGACAGATTATAATTTGAACCAACTCCAGTAAAGTTTGAAATCTGTGATTGCCCAAGAAGGCAATACAATTATCTCTTTTCAGTCACAAATGTTAAATCTGAAAGTTTTAACAGTGGTGAGTCTGGTGATCTGGTATGCGTATTAAGAAGAGTTGCCAGAATAGGCGATGAGGAGCATGTACAGATGTGGACGATGTATGAGAACCAAGCACAGTAATTATTACAAAATCACTATTTTTCTCCAAATTATTTTCAACTTGTGAATCTATTTTTATGGCGCATATATCTCAAGAGTTGCTAGTAAAAATCTTGATAGTCAATGAAGATAAATGGACAAGAGGAGGAGGAAGCCAGATCTAGAGCTCTTGATTTATTAAACTCTTGATTTTTTCCTAGAGAGAGAGTGTGATGCGACTAGGGTATTTGGAGTAGAGATTAACAACAAATGATACTTCCAAAATGGAAGGCGGTTTGCTAGCAATTATGTTTTCGTTTGAATCTTTCTACATTTACCAAAAAATCTTAAACCCTTAAAATAATGAAAATCATTGAAAAATCGTTAAACAAACAAAAATAATAATAATAAGAAAATCCAAAGCATATATCATCAGGATTCTTTATTATTATTATGAGGATACATTCCAGGTATCAGCCCTTTGAATGTTCCTTCTCATGCAATCATCCCCTACTTTTTTTTGTGCTTCCCACAACGTATCCAGTTCAAGCTTTAATGTTAGACACAAGTTTTTTTATTTATTTTTATGATCGAGTCTAATTTATTTTAATCAATAAAGACTTATACCTAATACTTATACAAATCATTAAAAAAAAGTTATTATTTTTTTATATTTTTCTATGATAGGGTCTAATTTTTTATTTTTTTTTAATAAAGAAAGACTTATATACCTAACACTTATACAAATCATTAATCAGCAATATTATTAGCAAGTAGTACCTACTCAACCTTGTTAATGTTTTAGGACGTGTCTTACATACGTCAGTGTTTAGGCACAACGACATCATCAAGTGTTTTCTCTTTTATTGCTCATATTAATTGGAATTGTTATTTCCTAATGATAATTATACTCCCAAGATCAGTATAATAAATTGAAAGTTGTTCGAAATAAAATTTTAGAATTAACGACCCTCTCTCCCCAAATTCAAAAAATTATTTTTTAATATGGGTATCAAATTTACCTTTTTTTAAAAAATAAAAAAAGAGATTACATAAAACTTATACATATTAAAATTATAAATATTATTTCTCTTTTATTTTATTTTTGCTTTCTCTCCTTACCTCCTTTTCTATCTTGTTTCTCTGTTCTTATTCTTCACCTCCCTCTCTTATCTTTTTAGGCCCACTTTCCTCCTTTCTTTGTTACTTCTCCTTGGAGTACTTGGTCATCCTTCCTCATCATTACCGCTTCACTTCTTTTCAATTATTTTTCTTTCATTTGTTTCACTGAGGCTAAAGCTAGAAAGATTCGTATAATGGCCTCCACGCATTGCTACCACCTTCCTCTAAAATTTTCACTATCAATCATCCACAACCGACAATATCATATATAAAACAATCAAGCTCAAAATCTAAGATCTATCTGTGGGTCGTCTCTATCCAGAAACAGTTATTTAAGTCGTAGCTCTCGGCACGAGCAAAGACCCATGTTACGGATCACGGTGGATGGGACAACGGGGTAGGTTTGGATGACTCGTTGCCCATCCCTAATTTGCCATATGTTACCATTAACACGTGTGGCTAACGCTTATCTCTAAACCTTTCCAACTTAGTTTTCTAATACCAACCTATTTTTGTTTGCTGGCCATCGAACGTTTATTGGCCTCGTTTATCAATTTTTTATTTGTTTTAGGTTTCGTTTACGAGGCTATGAAGTTTAGATTTGTTTGCCACTTGCAAGTCTTATCGATATAATCCTGTCTCTAGCTCCATCAGTTCCACAAAAATGTTAGCTTCTTTTCGGTATAGTATTTATCTCACACGAAATATATTTATCCTTGATATATAAATATATATATATATAGATATATCAAAAGTATACTCTTATAATTATACCATATTACATATGTATGTAACTTAGTATGTATGGATAATTAATAACTATTAAAAACTTAATATTATGTTTAATAGTAAGTTTATATCAAGGAAGCACAAATAATAAAATTAAAATTTTATATCATATTTATTTTATAATATGTATAATATATATAACATATAAATATATATATATATAATATAAAAAATAAAAATATATATTTCATTTCGGTTCGATTTAAATCAATTTAAAAAAAAATTGGGATCGAACTTACATCTAACTTTGGATTTCTAGGAATTCAAAAACTCCGAATTACAATCGATTCCGTCGATCTTTTTGTTTTTTATTTTTTCAGTGTAGATGTATGTTAATCTGTAGTTTCCCATAACAAAAGAATAATCCAAAGTGGTTCAGATTTGAATATATGACCATTTCATAAATTCGACAGTTTTAGATACATAATAATTTAGTTATTTTCAAACTAAGCACTATAGTTTGGTCGGCGAGGAACTACCAAGAGTCAATTGTCAG
The DNA here is from genome assembly GCA_011037825.1 of Carya cathayensis. Classification (NCBI taxonomy): domain Eukaryota; kingdom Viridiplantae; phylum Streptophyta; class Magnoliopsida; order Fagales; family Juglandaceae; genus Carya; species Carya cathayensis. Next base: position 530,433 of record QGSO01000375.1, read on the forward strand.
TACCTTTCCGTTGTCAGTGGCCGCCCATCATCAGATTTCAAGGGGCACATGTTGTGTACTCGTGGCCCCTTGGTATGGACGGTAGCTTTCTCGAAACTCTTGGAAAAACCCACGAAGGCCACGTCAACGTTTGAGAAATTTGGCCCACAGAATATTTTCTTCCTTGAAAGAAAGATCTAGAAAATGGGTCGTTTTTTCATCAGCTTGCCAAATCCATTGTTGGAGCATCTCGTTGACGTGGTCAAATAAGAATATTGGCTAAAATTTAAATTATTTATATAAAATAGACTTACATTAAATTAGACAAATTTAAAATATTTTAGATTTTTTTTTTTTTACAGTGATTAGCTAAATATAAAAGACTACTTTCATTTACCAAAAATTAAAATATTACTTTCTCATTCCTATATTTTCATTTTATTAATTAAATATTAAAATATTCTATACTTTCATTTTAAATGATTAAATGACTTTTAAAAATATATTTTTTTAATATTAATTTAATTATAATATAATTATTAATAATATTAAATTGGTAGAATTATAAAATGTGAAAAATAATTCTTTAAAAAAATATTAATTTAATAATATTTTATTATTATATAGAGAATGAATGGCTAATTCAATATGGAGATACTAAATTTATCTTCAAATTTAACCAATATCAAAACTTATTTATATTTGCTATTCATCTAAATTCANCAATTTAATATTATTAATAATTATATTAGTATTAAATTAATATTAAAAAAACATATTTTTAAAAGTCATTTAATCATTTAAAATGAAAGTATAGAATATTTTAATATTTAATTAATAAAATGAAAATATAGGAATGAGAAAGTAATATTTTAATTTTTGGTAAATGAAAGTAATCTTTTATATTTAGTTAATCACTGTAAAAAAAAGTTTAAAATATTTTAAATTTGTCTAATTTAATGTAAGTCTATTTTATATAAATAATTTAAAATTTAGCCAATATTCTTATTTGACCACGTCAACGAGATGCTCCAACAATGGATTTGGCAAACTGATGAAAAAACGACCCATTTTCTAGATCAAGGAAGAAAATATTCTGTGGGCCAATTTCTCAAACGCTGACGCGTCCTTCGTGGGTTTTTCCAAGAGTTTCGAGAAAGCTACCGTCCATACCAAGGGGCCAAGAGTACACAACATGTGCCCCTTGAAATCTGATGATGGGCGGCCACTGACAACGGAAAGGTACTGACAATTGACTCTTGGTAGTTCCTCGCCGACCAAACTATAGTGCTTAGTTTGAAAATAACTAAATTATTATGTATCTAAAACTGTCGAATTTATGAAATGGTCATATATTCAAATCTGAACCACTTTGGATTATTCTTTTGTTATGGGAAACTACAGATTAACATACATCTACACTGAAAAAATAAAAAACAAAAAGATCGACGGAATCGATTGTAATTCGGAGTTTTTGAATTCCTAGAAATCCAAAGTTAGATGTAAGTTCGATCCCAATTTTTTTTTAAATTGATTTAAATCGAACCGAAATGAAATATATATTTTTATTTTTTATATTATATATATATATATTTATATGTTATATATATTATACATATTATAAAATAAATATGATATAAAATTTTAATTTTATTATTTGTGCTTCCTTGATATAAACTTACTATTAAACATAATATTAAGTTTTTAATAGTTATTAATTATCCATACATACTAAGTTACATACATATGTAATATGGTATAATTATAAGAGTATACTTTTGATATATCTATATATATATATATTTATATATCAAGGATAAATATATTTCGTGTATATAATTATTAATAATATTAAATTGGTAGAATTATAAAATGTAAAAAATAATTCTTTAAAAAAATATTAATTTAATAATATTTTATTATTATATAGAGAATGAATGACCAATTCAATATGAAGATTAAATTTAGATGGAATAGGCAAATATAAATAAGTTTTGATATTGGTTAAATTTGAAGATAAATTTAGTCAAGCTAATGAGGATGCTCTTATCAAGGAAAAGCTATCCAAGCGAGAGAAATACTCCACCACAAGGAACATTGCATTACAGCATCATTCGTATAACCTGTTGTTAGTTCTTCTGGGTGGGTAATTAATTACACTTAACTTGTTTTCTTACACTCACTGAAGGGAAAGTAATAGTAAATACTAATAGTAACAGTGAGAGTTTCTGAAACTTCTTCATCCACGGCTGGTTTTACACAAGACTGATTGAACAGAGCCTTTGAGATTTTCTCAATAAATGCTAAAAGCTTTTTGTCAGCCAAGACTCCAATGCCCCCAAAGTAGGGACTGATTCACCGTATTACATACAGGGCCAGTCTATCTCTGCGTCATGTTATTCTTGCCAAATATAACCTTCGATTTCATAAGAGACCAAGTGTTTTCAGCTGCTGAACGTGCTCCGGCGGGAGGGGCGGGGGAGACCAATCAGATCCTGTCATCTCACCATCAATGTCCTCAACCACATATTCCTGGGTAAAGAAAAGTACACCAATGAATAACCTTATAATGATTTGTGATTAGAATAGTTAAAAATATGAACATAAAAGTTGCATTGACTATCTACAGAAACATATTTTGGTACTTGGAAGGCAATTCGGGGGAAATAAAAGACTTCAGATATACCCCTCTGCAGTCACTAAAGAAAGACGATCTCAAAAAATGTATTGCTATGCTGCCAGGTCCAGAGATATCTGATTTGCCTACCATTCTAAGTTTAAGATGGATGTTCTTTATACACAGGTGTTCTAATGCCAACACCTCCAATAGGATCCAAAAACTAAATCTTTATAAATTATCCCGTCCTAAAGGGTTAATTCTTCAACAAAACTATTACTCATTGATGAAATGGTGGTTGCTTTCTGTGCAGATATGAATTGTGAAAGCAGTTTGAGTTGTTGAGTAGTGAGTGCACCACCAACCCTTTAAGAGTATATCATCATGTAACCAAGGTAAAGAGAAACTGGAGATAGGTCACTGTACTCACCTTTGTTAGCATCCTCTTCGCTAGTATGTGATAATGCCGCTGCCAAATTCGTTGCCCTACCATTGTGGCCACCAACACACTGTAGAATATTCCAATCACAGTAAAAAGTCCCAGAACAATCAAAGCCATTATAAATAACAACGGTACCCCTGCTTCACCAGCACCTCCTAAGCAACCACATTCACTTATCATCCCGGTGCAACTTTCAGAGCATGTAGTGCAGTCAGTCCACATACAGAGAGTACCAGGTAAGTGACAGTCTGCACAGAGTCTGCAACAGCATAATGGAAAATTTCATCAACATGCTCATTATTATTGATATGAATTTTTCATATTTTACATAGACAAGCACACCATATAGCTTATTATTAAACAAAAACCAAATGATTTCTCATGTACAGATATTAATGTGTAATATTTCTGTATGGTTCAACCTAAAATAACTCCAAAACAAAACATTCACCAGATTTTCTGATGACTAATGCCAGATATATATATTATAATACAAGAGACAGAACAAAGGCAGATCGAAGATGTCTCCAAAAATTGCAGCCTACTTGCGGTGAATGGCGAAGTCAACAAATGGTGATGCTAAGATATGATTGTGATGCATAAGCTAACATGCTAAGGATCATCATAGCAGAGCTGCCACTACATGAGCAGCAAGAAGACATGTCCACATCAACAAAAATTGAAGGGCATTACTCACAGTGGAATTACAATGTGTGCAGGGAATATATCTCAGAATTGAAAACACCACTTTAGACAGGTGTGTGTTGGGGGAAACAACGGCATGCATCTTTGCAACTAGCAAGCGTCTCATGGAAACAGTGAAGCACTAAAAGGATTCTGGCATTTAACTTGGTCCCATTGCTCTTACATATCACACAGGCATAATTGAAAGCACAGACAAATAATTAATAAAATAGAATATACTCAAAAGAATCAATATGGTAGTAACGATAATGACAGCCACAACCAGAACAGTAAGACTTGAACCATCTAGAGAAATTGCACCAATGATTCAACGATATATGCAACAGAATCATACCCTGGATGACAGCAACAAAGACATAATTCTCGACAAGGCTGAGCCAAATCATTGCGAACCCTTCGATCATAGCAAGTTATAAAGCACCCAGACAGCCCAAGCAGTGCAAAAAACAATAGAGCACCTGTACTCATCAATGCACATATTAACAACAATAGAAACAGCAGTGATATACTGGTTCGAAAGGTGTAATGACAGTCAATACATATAGCTTTGAGTCATTAGTGTCTCCAACCATCAAAGACAAACTGTACTTAATTATCACCATCCATTTCCAAAGCTAAAATACGTCCAAAGATTATAGTTGTCAGGATTTTCGCCAGTCATCAACTGCTGATAAATGCCAATTCCTGCACCACCACTCTGCTGCCCCCGTCATTTTCTTATCAGACAAACGAAGTTTGGGCATTGTACTGTCATTATTGGTTGTCATAAAATCCACCACCCTTTGGATATTTTTTTCTAGTTAAAAAACTAATAACTTTATTCAACACGTAGGAAACTTAACACTGCATGAAAATCATCCCAATATGTTCCACAGGCACGTAAGATTATGTGTTGCTTAAAACCATAAATAAATGTAAATGGCCCCACAACAATCTATGAAGAACGCAATATGCATATAATAGGTGACACAAAATAAGAATCACACAAAAGCGTTTATGAGGAAAATATGCTGACTAACACTGTCTACAGCAAGCATACTTCTGTAAGCATTTTGACAACTGGTAGTTGGGTTCTTAAGATTTTACCACAAATGTAATAGAAACTAAGCTCACTATCGAAACCCCAAGCAAGACGAAGCCTGAACTGCTGGTAACCATCTATCAAATATACCATATACATGAGTGAAGCAATCACCTGCAAAGAATAAACATATAGACAAAGTAACAGAAATATCAATAACCAATTTATCAAAAACTAAAAAAGCAAGAACACAACTAAAAGTAGAGAAAAAATGGCGTACAAGCTGCACAGACAGAAATATAAATATTATATCTCTAGTCACAAAGAACCGAAACTTCAAGGTTCGCCATTTCCTATCAGCGGCAACATGAACTCTCAAATGGTAAGGGGCCTTGCAGGTTGTGCAATGAGAAAAAGCAAACCCTTCCTGCAGAAGTTAACGTAAGATGTAGAGAAATTTAAAAAGAAAATGATAGAATACAAGAGGAATATCAGTATAAAGGTTACAGTAATTTGAGTTAACCAACCGAGTTTTGCAATTCATTTACATGCAGCAAATGCATCTATTGTGAAATTTTCAATTCACGCATGTCAAAAGATAATTTGTGTCTATGCACATGTCACTGGGATTGAGCATGTCAACATAGTCATTAAGGTCCACTTTAGTTAGTAACAAAGACTACCGAGAAAAGTTCAAATTATCAGCTTCTTAATATCTTTCCACAAGCATCCTGTCACGTTTATTTTTTTTATAAGTAAAAGATGTATATGTGGTAGCACCCTGCCATATTTGTATGCACCCGAATGACACGACCTGGTTCACAACTTTTCATCTCGCCTTAGTAATGGTGACTTTCTCAAATTTCACATAAAAATATAGTCATTCTTTCACGTACAATAAAACCATTAATGTCTGCCACTGCAATTTTAAGGGAAAAATGCCTTCAAATCCAAAGACAACAGTCATTGCATACTGAAGCTGTTAAAAAAAAATGGAACAGGTGATAATTAAACCCTTCTAATAGCGAAAAACAAAAAAGAATAAAAGAAACCATTTTTGCTTTGTGACTTTTCTTCTGTGTCAGTACCTTCAAGCATTTGATTTCTCTAATTTATAATGAGCATACTTATCCTTCAAAGTAAAATAATAACCATGCATGTCTGCCAGTGCAATTTTACAAGGGCAAATGTGTCTAAAACAAACACTGCAAACTCAAGCTATAAAAAAACCGAACAGATGAACACTCCTTTTCACCACCTAAAATAATAATAGATAGATAAATAAGAATAAAAGCATCTAAGATCCATTCTGCTGAAAATGTTATTAAATAGACAAAAGCTCCAACTTAAGCACCAGACAATGAGCAATGCAGAATATACAAATAAATGCAATATTAGACAACTGACACAGTACATACTACATACTATGAAACATCTTAGACTTTGATCAATGTAAAGTGATTAAATGGTGAAGGAGACTCAAAACTGGAGTTCAGTAACTAAGTCAGATTACAAGTATGGCCTCACATAACATGATCCAACATATTAGCCATGAAGATGGAGATGGCACCCATACCCTTACAGCTCGCCAATGATCCAAACATTCCCGATGTACATATTTTGATGTCCCTTTGCACTTGCAAGGAGCTATAAAATCCCTACCTGAGAGAGAGAGAGAGAGAGAGAGAGAGAGCGCAAGCTGATAAGCCCAAATTGGTAAACTCTAACTCTTAAATATACTTTTTTTTTTTTATAGGAAAACTCTTAAATATACTTTTAGTAGTCAAGGAAAAGCGGAAAAATAGCAGCATTTTGAAATAAAATCATGGCCCATCACCCTACACAAAGGCTGCATTATTGATATGGAAACAGCAAAATCAGCCCAGTTCTTTCCTGTCACCGAATAACATAAATAAGGAAGGTTCATAGAGAACTGACCGTATTGCTTTCTTGGTTATAATCTTTCTAGGTGATATTTTGTGCGAGTGCTAAGACGTTAAGAGCAGGTAGTTGGTTGCCTTACGAGGAACCATAACCTTCCAACTCTCATTATTAAGTTCCTAAACTTGCTGCACTCAATGGCTTCCAAATTTTCGTAATAACCCTTGCCTTTGCCAGGTGAAAGCAGTTGTTGCATTAGTTCACTTAATTTTACATTTTTATAAGAAGCTTACAAAACTCTAAAGCATAAGAATGCTAACTTCGACGCAGTTCCTCGAGCAAAATACAGTAAAATATTATCGCCGAGTAACAATTTGCAAAGGAGATTGTATCAGATTGACACCTTTTCCCCTCAATTCATTTTGATATTAGAAACTTAGGAGAAAAATAATAATAAAGACAAAAAATTTAAAACTAGGTGCTACACGCGAGCCTTGTACAATTCATTAACTTAGTTGACCTAAATTTCTAAAACAAATTCTGAAAACCAATTCTACAGAAAGCATATAATTCAAACTTACACTAATTTACTTACATATAACTTAAATGGTACAGATATGCAACAGAACAGAGGAATTTCGAGAGAAAAAATCGTGACATGTCGAAATAAAAAGGAATTAAATGGGAAGATTACCATCGGTTTCGAGGCAAATTCTGCATTGAATTTGTTCGCCGGGGCCCGCCTCGAGGTCGATATCGCTGGGTTTGGCCATCGGCGGCGGAGACATGAGAGGCGAAGAGTCCGAGCGATCCGCCATTGAATTGTGTGTGTGTGTGTGTGTGTGAGAGAGAGAGAGAGAGAGAGAGAGAGCTGTTGAGAAAATTCCGGAGAATGAGTCCAGAACTATGAATTCAAAAGAAGAACCCTAATTCCTGACTATTGCTTGCTCTCTATCACTCTGTGTGTTTGTGTGTCTTGGTCCCGGTCCGATAGGAAATTCAACAGCGGTGACACGGGGAAACGAAGAAACAAAAATCTCTCCAATGGTGATTGGCTAGTAAAAATTACAGAATTTTCGAGTTTGGATCGCAGCTTTTCCCCGTTTGACTACTGCGTCCCTTCACTCGAACTTTTTGGTCCCTCCTCGACGATTCTTTTCCCTATAGACAGAGCATGCGAACCCTGTATATCTGATAGGGGGATGAATGATGCATTGGCGGACATAAATTAAAGATAAATGTTCAGACAGAGGATTTCAGTGAATTGAGAGCTTCTCTTCGTCTGAAAGTGATTCGTTTTTTTTTTTTTTTTGCCCCTTTGAAAGGATCTGAAAGTGATTCTCACCGTGCTGACATTTTATGAGTTCGACATAATAAAATCTTTAAGGATTCTGATTTCTCATTCAAGGATACGATATAAGCCCGGGACTTTTGAGTCGTTGTCAACTACCTCCGCAGGTGTTAAAAGGAAAAAACGAAATTACCTGTGAAAAGAAAATAAAAACGAAACAATCCTATTTATTAATTATTTAATATTGTGAGCAGGATGAAAGTTCCAATGAAAGAAAGGGAATTCCCTATCTTCAAATATCATTAAGATATAAAATATTTTTAATTTTAAAATTTTAATTTTTTAATCTAATTATTACAATTTTTTCAAACTCTCAAACAAAATATATAAAATATTATTATTTTTTTAAATTTTAAAATAAAAATTATATTCATACAATTCTTTTTTATTTTTATAATTTTTTTTATTCAATTTTTCTATCTCATCTCTCAAAACTCAATAAAACATTTTAATTCAAACTATTTAACTATTATTTACAAATATATTAAGAAATTATAAATTAGATCATTTTTGGAACAGTCGGGTTGATATTGGACATTTAATAGACCCTAATCAAAAGTAGTCATGTCAACAACTCTATACAAATGAACATAATACTATCACACCCGACAATTTCAAGATTTCATTATCATCTTTGTTCATTATGTCATCCAACAATCCTTTGCTATTGTTTAACTAGTTCCATCGCCGCCACCCCTAGTTTCATCGCCTGCCATGGTATGTTGACCACCAAGGTTTGTTGCCGCAAGAGTCCACAACAGTGATTTAGCCACCAAATTTCACCGCAAGAATCCACAGTAGTGATTTATCACCGTCATCCACAGTAGTGCATTAGCCGCTATAGTGTCCATCACCAGGGGTGGAACCAGAAAATTTGGTTTGGGGGGGACAAATTACAAAAAAATTAATTTTGAGGGGGTCAATTAGTAATTTTCATATAATTTATTTTATAAAAACACTTAAAATTTTAATTTTCATCAGATTTTGAAAATTTTGGGGGGGCCAAGACTCAATGTAGTTCCGCCCCTGTCCATCACCATCGTCCTCTCTATCATCTCTATCCATCTTTGCAACCACAAACCATTTATGTTTTTTATACCTTAACATCTTGAAGGCTTCTAAATAATCATCTAGATCCCCTTTCAAACTAGAAAAAGCTGTCAATCCACAACAACGACGGTGGCAAGTGGTGCTACAGCCGGGTACCATAACCAGTTCAAGCCATATATATAACAGTACTAGTGTGTGCAAGATTGAGGAAGAAAGTATGAGCGAAATCTTCTAGATCGACCGTGGAGTGTTGCCAATGGGATTTATCAAAGAAAAGTTTGAAGGGAGTGTGTTTTCTATGGATGTTCAGAATTGGTTTTCGTTTGAAGGGAGTGCGTTTTCATTTGAAACATGTCATTGTTGACAAAACATCTAGTGGCATGCATAAAGCATGGGAAAGATGATAGAAATATGTGTTTCTTAGACTCTATTGATTGAAATTCATTTGTTTAAGGGCCTAGATTTGAACTGAAGGTTTGGTTTTAGGAATTTTTTTGGACAATTAAGATAAAGTACTTGATGAAGGTAGACTCTGCACCATGCTCAGGATTGTTTTGAAAAAGAGTATGACTCACTATTAAAACAATATTATTTTTTATGTGAATCATGTATTTATTCATTTTTTAAAAGAATTGTGTGGTATTTGTGCACTCCACACGCCTACTAATATCATCTTTCGATCTAAAAATAGGGGGAAACTTATCAGCAATCCTCTTATTTTTCTCTTCATTTAATTTTTTAAATTAATTATTTGTTGTTTTTCTTTTCGTTGCAAATAAGATAAGTAAGCATGCCTCCTTTTGATTTCAAAAACTCAAGGAAGACCTTTGATAACAAATTATATCATGACTATAATTACCTTTTCTAATAAGGGTTTCTTTTATGAGCATTACTTCGGTTTGACCCATCAAAATTTTTATCTTAAATTCAAAATTATCATCTCATTATTACAATTTTTTCAAATTATCATATAAAATATAATAAATAATTAAACTTTTTCTTAACTTTTTCAAATTTTAAAATAATAATAATATTAATATTTTATCTTAAAACTTCAAATTCTCTATCTTACTATCAAATTATATCTAATGGGGTATGAGAAAATAGAGACAAATAACACTTACGCATCATAAAAATATGCAAATATTATTTATCAACCACTTTGAAATCAGCATTCACAAAAATTAACAATTACAAAGAATTCAGCCGTCAACTCTAAAGTGAGCTGGACGGAATCACGGACGGTTGGATTCGGAGACACGTGGATCTAAAAATCATCTAAAATAAAGTAGGAAGGATGGATGTCTGAGCCCGGGTTCGAACCGGGGACCTCTAGTGTGTGAGACTAGCGTGATAACCAACTACACCACCCAGACATTGATAAAGGTTCTCGCTTCCATGTTATGTCAATTTGAATAAAACTAACGCAGCTCCTAGTCGGGTAAATATATGGAAAATGATAAACACACGTTATATTTTATAATATTTTACACAATAATATTTAAAAGGAGGGATATTTTTGTAAATTATCTTATAAAATTAACATCATTTTACAAAAATACTCTTATTTTATAAAATATGTTGTGAAATATGTATATATATTCGTTGATATATAATTAGATGAGTAATGATAATTACGTAACATATTTTACGATATATTTCACAATATATGTATAAAAATGAGGGTACTTTTATAAAGTGTTGTTATTTTTGTAAGGTATTTTATTAAAATATTTTTTATTTTAAAATATAATTGTGTAAAATATTGTAAAAAGTGATGTGTGTTTATCATTTTCCTAATTGGATACAAACTTTTAAAAAAATTTGGATTGAAATATTTTTCTTTGATTGTAGCAATTTTTTTGCTGAAATATAAAGAAAAGTGTTACAGTTATAAATAAATTTTATAAAAATAAGCTTAAAAACTAATGTGATTTCATATCATATGTTAAATCTATTTTTTATCAAAATTGACTTTATAATATAATGTATTATATCAAACAATATCAATTTTTTTAATTTACTTTTATGCAATATCTATGTAGCTAAAGTATTTTTCAAAAATAAAACAAATGGAATGAGAAAATAGAAAAATGATTTGTATTTATAGGACATAGATTTTTTAAAATCCCTTTATAAAAAAAATTATATTATCAAGCTGCTGTACATAATATATTTACTAAAATATTTATGTGACATAATTTAATTTATAATTGTGTGAATAATATATTCTAAGTAATGATTTGAGAAAGAGATTAAGGTCTAGTTTGGTTTCAGAAATATTTGAAACCATTTCATCCCATTTTATCTTATTTCAATATTTAAACACATTTCAAATATAAATATTTTTCAATTTCAAATTTTAAACTTTTTCATCTAACCATTACAAGTTTTACAAACTTTCAAACAAAATACAAAAAATAATTCAATTTTTTTTTAAAATTCCAAAACAAAAATAATATTATCAATAATATTATAATCCTCTTTTAGTTTTATAAATTTTTATTCAACTTTCACTCTCATTTCTCAAAATCCTATAAAATCTTTAACTCAAATTATTTCACTTATGAAAAATTTTATTCATCATCTATACACACCTGACACAACATAGCACACCTTTTTTCAAAATTTTTTTCTCTTAGCAAATATGTAGTATATGGATGATGAGTAAAATAATTCAATTAGTTTAAGAATAATAAAATTAAAAAAAGTGTGGTGTGTGAGGATGATGAGTAGCAAAACTCTTTTACTATTATTTACAAATTATTTCACAATTATTCATAAATATTTTGTTTTATCCCACATCATCTTTTTTATTTTTGAGAAATAGACTTTCATTCATTCGTGAAAGTGAAGTTACATCTGTGACCTAATACAATTACAAGTCAACTATTCACAATTGGGACTCCCCAATACATAAATTCTTTTGTGACTCGTATGGTCTTAACTTTTATAAATTTCTACAAACAACTGTTTGAGAGCCAACACTCTACCTAAGGCAGATATTTCATTTCTCATCCTCTAGAGGAAGAGGGGACTTCCAAACCTCATCCTTTATAAGAGAAGAAGGCTTCTAAATCTCATCATTTAGAGGAGGAGAGGACTTTCACCATATGAACAAAATGTCACAGAGATTATATTTATTCATTTTTACCTAAATAAAAGCAAATAATAAAAATAAAAAAAAGATGTAAAAATAATGAATTACAGTTTAAAAAATTATAGATATGTATTTTTAACTTTGTAGAAAAAAATATAAAAGCAAATTGATTGTGGTAGAGCATGAAGGACATGCTTCATGCCTTCATCCTAGAAGTGTAACTGACTATCGGATATGAAGAAATTGAAGGCATTGGTCCTTGCAGCGTGTGGTGACAGGAAGAACTTTCCCATACAGCGGTGCATAAAATTCACACGCACTTTAATCTACACTGACATATTCTCATATCATTTATATAACAAAATGAGACATAATACTTTAAAAAAAATTTATAATTAAAAAAAGATTTATAAGATATAAAAGAGCCCTTATGATAGGATTTACCATATTTTTAGAAGTTGGACCGTGACAATATAAACTCGAATTGTTTACGCGGAGGTTAAAAATGTCTGGCTAATATCAGAGGATTTTTCTGGTGCAGTACATAATGCGCTTGTACTTGGTACTTGGATTTGGGTCCACTATAACCCTAACCTTCTTCTCACCTGACCTCTCGGTTTCTGTTCGGTCCTGAGAGGCTTATCTCCAAGACTCCATCTCGCTCTCCAATGGCGAAGACACCCAAAACCAAAAAGCGAAGGCTTGTAAAAAAATTCAAGAAAGATGATCTAAAACAAGAAGCCGATACCACCTCCACCTCCAACAAAAAACCCAAAACCGAAAAGCCCCGGAAACCCCAACCCCGGCCACCACCACAACAACAATCCCTAAACACTGATTCCGGATCCGATTCCGATTCCGATTCCCTCCCCAACCTCCTGGAGCTCTTCTCCAAAGGCCAGCTTATTGACCTCATCTCCAGCACCGCCCTTCAGCTCCCCTCACTCTCCCGCCTCGTTCGCCAGGTGGCCGACCGCGACGTCTCTCACCGCAAGATCTTCGTTCATGGCCTCGGCTGGGACACCACTCGCCAGACATTACTCTCTGCCTTTGAGCCTTTTGGAGAGATAGAGGACTGCACCCTCGTCACGGACAAGGTCAGTGGAAAAGCCAAGGGATACGCCTTCGTCTTATTCAAGACCCGGAAGAGCGCCCAAGAGGCTCTCAAGAACCCTACGAAGAAGATCGGCAACAGACTCGCCTCGTGGCAGCTGGCTTCCGTGGGCCCTGGGGCACCATTGCAGTCCCAGGACGTTGCGGCGCGAAGGATTTACGTGAACAACGTGCCGGCCGATACCGACGCCGAGTTATTGAGACAATTCTTCGCAAAATTCGGGGAGATCGAGGCGGGTCCATTTGGGTTCGATCAGAACACCGGAAGATCCAGAGGCTTTGCGTTGTTCGTGTATAAGAGCGAGACCGGTGCCAAGAAGGTTCTGGAAGAGCCGTTTAGAACATTTCAAGGGCACCGATTGCATTGCCAGAAGGCAACCGATGGGAAGGGCAAGAATCTGGTGCAGGGGCATGTGGCGGCACAACCACCGGTACAAGCGCAGCGACCACCGGTTCTGGCAGCGGCGCAGAATTCGTCGCTGTTTGGGCAGCACCTGAACCTGAACCCGTTGTACAGCGGGTTCATTCCGAGTCCAGAAGCCGGGTTCTTGGCATCTGCAGGGGTGTTGAACCCGAGCGTGACGACCACCCAGTTAGGGGGAAATCAGTCTTTCTTCGGGGCCCACGGCGGGTCAGGTGTGGGTCTGCAGCACTTGTATCCAAACATGCAGGTGGGACAGCCGAGTGCCGGTAGGAATCAGGGCGGTGGTGGCTCTATCAGTGGATACCCTTCATATATGTGGTATGATATATTTCAATCAGATTTCTTTTATCTTATCTTCATGTATATAGTTGATAATCGTACATGCTATGCAATTCTGATTCTGATTTTCTCTACTTATACAACCGATCGGATGGCAGTAAAACTTTTGCCCAGTGATATGATATCTAATTTGTTATATGGCTAACTCCGGTTTTTAATATTGTGGAAATGTAATAGTGGGATTTGCAGATAGTCGTGGAAACCTTTATTTATTTATTTGGTTAAAATCAGGGCGCGGATTTACCATATTTAGTTTAAAAAATGTTGTAAGAGCAATTGTTTTGGAGGAAAGAAACACAATGGCACCCTAGCTACGGCTGTACAAAGTAGATTATAATTTCATCATGTACGCCAGTGTTGATGTTTTTTTCACCAGATGACAATAGACTGTCTCATTGGTTATTCTATAGAACAAGTTGGCTTTTGGCTGCTAATATGTATGCTTGGCTATACACCATTGCTCTTTAACAGTAAAACAATTTATCATCCTCCATCAAGGCTTCTAACCCGTGACACTCTTTTCTTTGACACTACACCTTGTTTTCTTTTTAAAGAGGCAATTTTTTCTCCTTATTGGTAGTCTTAAAGCTGTCAGGTCTGTTTGTGCGGCTATTTGTAGTCCTTTTTTGGGCTGGCCTTTTCACGAAATTATGACTTTCAGTTCTACATGAAATCCCAAATGCTCGTTTGTTTCCTTGTTAATTTCCAATTTCACATTGATTGGTATAATTTTCTTGCTTTTTTCACCTTTGTACAATTGTCTTTCATATACTTTCTTTTATTTATTGGCTTAATATTGATCGTGAACCCTTTTTTCCTGAATTCCATCTTTCCCGAATCCCCACTTTAATTCCCAGGTTTTATGGTGTATTACATATATTAAGCTTTTTAAAATCTTGATTTGTTATGTTTTGTTTTGGATACTGTACCCCCGTACAATGTAATTCCTTTGTTTTTTGTTTTTGGTGAGGTTTTGTTAGGAAGCACTGAGATAATCGAATAAGTTGGCTTTTGGGTTTGGAATATAACAATCAGATAGGTTATTTATTAACCACACGTCATTGTTAGGGAAAAATTAATGTTTTTTGTGGTTGATGGAAATTATACCCAAAGAGGCAGAAATGGCTTACACTATATGCTAAAGCTTAAGCCATTTCTGGACTGCACTCCTTCCACATCTCCTTGTGCAGTGCCACTATCCCGTGTGTCCCACCACCTCCTTCTTCCCACTCTTCTGCATTTTCTCCACCACCATCACCTTTGCCTATCAATTCTTTGTGGCTTTTGTTAATTTGAGGTTTCTATTTGCTTTGAAGTTATGATCTTCATTATAAAATGTTTTCTGGAAATTAGGTAATTTTTTAACATTTTGGTTCAAAGCCTGATTTTTTTTTTCCCAATTACTTGGAAGCTCACCAAAGTAGTGCCCTTCAAACTGAACCCTGGGAGGTAAACTTTGAGATACACAACTCCAACAGCTAGAATTGTTTTTCAAGTAATCCAAAAGAACTCGTTGTGCGGTATGGAACCCATGATGTCTGAGTGCAACCTGATGGAGAAAAAATTCTGAAAATGATTTTCCAAATATTTTTTTCCAATTCTAGGAGTATTAAAATATATTGACTGGCATGATTGCCAACTAATAATTCCAACAGAAAACTCGAATTAGAAACCCCATTTACCATGGACTCTCACAACAAGGCACTGAAGTTGAGGATGTTGTCAATTGGCATGAAGATTGAAGAAGTGCAAAACTTAACTGAATTATTATAGAATGTGATGGTGCTGCACATTTTGTTTTGATTGTTTTCTAGAAGATCATAACTTCAAAACATGTTAGCGACATTGAGAATCCAAAGTCCATAATGAAGATGGTGATGGTGAGGGTTTGTTTGGTTTGTCTTATAGGTCATTTAGAGGTGGCCAAGGTAAGGAGGAGCATATATGAAGCATAGCCGACAATTGGTTTGACTAACCTGTCTAACATGGCTTTGAGAGGAGTGTTTTTTGGGAAGCAAAACCGTTTTGTTGAGTTCTTTATTAATTAGGCAATGAGTTCTTCATTGACCAGGCAAGGTCATTTAGAGGTGGCCAAGGTAAGGAGGAGCATATGATGAAGCATAGCCAACAATTGGTTCGACTAACCTGTCTAAGATGGCTTTGAGAGGAGTATTTTTGGGAAGCAAAACCGTTTTGTTGAGTTCTTTATTAACTAGGCAATGAGTTCTTTTTCCCAAACTTGCAAACAAAACATACAATTTAACTTTTTCAAATCCCAAAACAAAAATTATATTATAACAATATTTTAACTTTATAATATTTTTAATCAACTTTTTCTCCCTCATTTCTCAAACCCTATAAAAATCTTAATTCAAACCATTTTACTACTATTTACAGGTCATTTCATCTCATCTCATCTCATTATCCAAGCCAGGCTTAAGGATTTCAGTTGCGCCAACATAGAAAATGTTAAAAATTTCTATGACAAAAGTTTGACATAAGAACAAACACAACTTCAATATAGAGATTTCACCAGCAGACACTCGAAGATTATTTTTCAGGTCTTGGCCAAGCAAACACTTTTTTTGATCAGTAAACAAATTTTTATTGATCAAAAGAATAGACAATAGCCAAAGTATACGGGACATATACAAGAGTAGTGCCTAGGTGTACTAGTTTAGTGATATACAAGGAAATCATGGAAGGTCATGCCATGAAAATCAATTACAATCGACCAATGGAGTAAAGTATTGAAAAACAAAGTTCTAAGCTCATCCATTGACCGCTCTTGGTCCTCTATCATTCCTCTCCCTCCAAATGCACCGCCATAGGCATATTGGTACCATCTTCCACATGGATGCAATTTGAGAGTTGCCCCGAATGACTCTCCAAGAAGCTAGTAGGTCACTTACTCTTCTTAGCATCACCCAAGTTAATCCAAACGAGCAAAAACTTCATTCCACGAAGTCATGGAGATCTCACAATGAATAGTAGCTGGTCAATGGACTCTCCGCTCTTCTTGCACATACAACACCAATCCATGATTATGATTCTACGTTTCTGCAAGTTGTCTAGAGTGAGAATCTTCCCCAATGAAGCTGTCCATACAAAAAATGCTGCCTTTTAGAGGTGCCTTTGTCTTCCAAATGCTCTTCTATAGAAATGTATTTGTGTTGTGCGTGGTCATGGTGTGATAGAAGGATTGGACTATAACCCTGAGGGGTAGCTCAGTTGGTCAGGTCTTGGGTTTGCTCTCCAATGGTCACCAGTTCGAGTCCTCTCAGGGCCACAAGAGGTTTACCTGGCAGTTAACTTCAGGGCCTCGTAGGATTAGTCGAGGTGTGTGCAAGTTGGCCTGGACACTCATGGATATATATATATATATATATATAAAAGAAAAAAAAAAAGGAATGATTAGATTGTGAATATCCCTTTTTTAGAGGGGCACCAAAATATCTTGTCTTCACCTCCCCCCAACAATCGGGTGGAGTACACATGGTCAAAGAACATCGAAAAAACCTCAATTTTCCAATCTTGAATGTAGGTAACATTCTATTGGGGAAGACCATTGGAGATGATTAATAGATCTACAATAAATGATTAATAGATCTACAATCGAGGCTTCTTTCATTCTTGCTAAGCCATTAACTTGTGGATAAACTTCCTTGAGTGCCTATCGCCCCACCATCCACATGCCAAAATTTGACCTTCACTCTGTTACCCTCAGTTAAGCGAGTATTTGCTGCATATGTGTCTGAACCTCTTCTTATGTGCTTCCATAGCCCCACTCCATAAGGCTCACTCACCTCATTAGAACTCCACCCTCCCCATGCTTTAATGAGATGACAATCCACAAGGTCCAACCCCCCCCCCCCCCCCCCCCCCCCCCCGGCGGGCGGCGCGCGCTCATAGTGATATCTCCATAACCATTTGCCAACCAAGGCTTTGTTGAAAGATTTCAAGTTCCAGATTCCCAAACCACGTTCTTGAATGGGAAGAGAAATTGTGGCCCATTTCACCAAGTGGAATTTGAACTCGTCATTTATCCCCCCTTTTGGCCAAACAAACACTTGAAAATAGACAAACAGATACCTGCCATTTTCACTTGTGAGAATTGTTTAACTTTTTAGCATGATTACCCAATGATACAAGATGCAATTAAAATCTTTTGCTGTTCACATGATTGATTGCTTTCAGTGGTATATCCTCTGTTCCCCTGCTTTTTTCCCATCTTTTAAAATATACTATTGTAACATCTATCGGGACCCTTTTCATCTTCCTGTGTACTTATGTTGTTCTCCTTACTATCAGTTTTTAAATTATATATTGTTTTTAAATAGATTTTTTACTTTTATTTTTATGCTTGAACGCACCAGCAACCTACCTCATTTCTTTTTGAATGCTTGACTGTAAAATGTATGATATTTTTTTAACAAGATGAAATTTCTTATTGGATGGTAAACCAGCCAGTCTGGCCTGATTCTGACTTTCCATGGTCATTGAGTTCTTTTTGGTACCTTATACTTTTTTAGTATTGATGCTTCTCTTGCTCAGTTTCTGTTTCTGTTTTTTGTTTTTTTCTTCCTTGGCCTTCTCTATTTCTTTTCTAGTTCTAAATTTTTTTATGTTATATTGAAAGTGGCTTTAATATTATTTAGAAATTTGTCAAAAACATTTTGAGACACTAGTAATTTTTTTCATTGTTTTACTGCCTTACATACCTGGGCTCCATATTGCAGATGAAGTGCTGCTGAACTTGAGGATTGATGTCCTAAGAGCTTGTTCTGGGTCAACATTTATTGTTGTGGAAGTTTTACTCATAGGGAAAACTTTTGAACTCTAATATAACTATCCAGTATCTCATAACTTAGCCAACTTGAGAAATAGTTGGTTGACTTATTTTATTATTTTTCTCGCCTTTATTTGAATAGTTTCTTTATCTTCCTTGTAAGGATCAACTTTTTTCATTTTTTTTAAAGTCATTTCGTTTTATTGTTATTTCTAATGTCTTTCTATTTTTTTCACTTTGCAATATTTGAAATGCTGTGTTTTGATTATTCTGTCACACACACACCGTGTGTGTGTGCATAAGACTATCCTTTTGGCTCTTTAATATAACTATTTCAGTATTTCGTAAGTTTGTTACTTGGCCAACATGACAGATAGTTGGTTGATTTCTTTTATTCTTGTTCTCCCTTTTGTTTGATTATTTTCTTTAACCTCCTTGTATGGATTAACTATTTTGAATTTATTTCGTTTTATTATTATTTCTGATATCTTTCTGTTTTCTTTCACTACCTTTGTTATGTTTTCTATTTGCTGTTGTTTGATTATTCTGTCACGCGCACACAAATGTGTTGTATATATACGATTATTCTTTTGGTTCATGCTTTTTGTTCATGGCGCAGAATTTGATTTGCAGTTCCAAACACAATGCCATTCTTTTAGAGTCTTTTTTCCTTTTAAAGTATTGTACAGTCCAAGTAAGTGCAATTGGATGGGAGTGGGACAGAGATGAAATATATGGCCCAGCTCTGAAATTTTTGAATATACCAAGTTAATCTTAGATTCTCCATATTAAGTATATGGTTTTTTTTTTTTTTTTTAAATTTTATATATCATAGTTTAAGACTATTTCTAATCTGATTGATATAGAATGAATGCATTTTGTACTTATTTTTACATCTCATAGAGACATTCTATTTATGATTTGGGTAATTGACAATGATGTGTTTTGGAATCCGCTCGCCCTTAATAATCTGATTTTGATACACAGAACTTTGTGCTCATTAACTTAGACGTTATGTGGGATATTCAAAAGGTTATTGCAGATAGGAGAATGAATAGGTATTTTTTAATTTTTTGGGAGACATCGTAAAAGTTGCTGATATTCGACCACCACGCACAGAGCATATCTTCTGTTCTATAATGATTCATAAAATGGTTTTGCGCACGAACAGGTTTCCTTGTGATAAAAATGGTTTTGTTTTGCCCTCGGGAACATCTGCTTGGCGGCCAACTAGATTAGATCCTTGATTTTGTGTTTTTGATCGGGGATTGCGGTAAAGGTGTATAAATTTTGCCTTTTCATAGAACGTTTGGCTTCTTTTGTTTCAGTTCCAGGCTTTACTTAAATTTTAGTTCAAATTTTATCTGTTTATAGTTTTTATATGACATCAAATATAATTAGTGGTATCGTGTTAATTGGATGGACGTCAGCCGCCCACGATGACCATTTTAATAAGCAAGTTAGAACACAATTGTTTCCCAAATTTCACTCAATACACGCTGTGACTGCAGATGTAGGCAATTGAATTAAACCACCGGAAACCAAATTTACTTTAAAAAGGAAAAAATTCTACACTAGAACCTGACCGACCAAAAGTAGCTGAAAACAGAAACCGTAACAATTTTTTTTTTTTTTGGGGTCAAATTTATCATTGCCTCAGCTCAATAGTTATACAGTACTCTAATCGTGCAATAGAAATATAATTACTCAAAGAACCAACATTCTAATAAACATGCCTCCCTCCTAAGATGCAGTTAGACAACATTCACGTAGAGTCGGTACTTGTGGGAGGCTCCCCTCTTTTTCTTACTTCATTCACTTCTTCCTCTTCTTTGGGGGCTGGAGTGCTTCCTCATCTTCGTCCTCCTCTTCCTCATTTTCTTCTTCTTCCTCTACCCCTTCATCCTCTTCATCTTCACCACCATCCTCGTCCTCGTCGTCATCTTCATCATCGTCTTCATCTTCATCCTGGTCATCACCGTCTTCTTCATCATCCTCTTCATCTTCTCCATTCTCCTCTGCTCCACCTGCACCTGCACCACCATCTGGACCTTTCTTTGAGTTACTCTTATTGTTGTTGGGGTTACTACCATATTCTCCTCCATCTTCAGACGACAGCTCATCTTCACCTTCTTCAAGCCCACCGTCACCATCATTATCATCTTCCTCGTCATCTTCATTGCCATCGTCTCCATCAGCATCAACCAGATTGTCTTGGTATTGGGTGCATTGATCTCCTTTGATGTTAGGATCCTGAAGCTGTGTTCCATAGAAGGTCAAGAGAGAGAATGTGAAGTCTTAAACACACACACACACACAGGCAAAATAGAAACATAAGCAGTGAAGAAACACAAGCAATTAAAATGCTGAAAAATAAAACGTTATGCACTACATAAGTTTGCAAGGGCCAGTTATTGCAAATGATCATTAAATGCATAAACAATATCCATTCAAGAAAAGAAAACAACATAAATATCCCATCAGAAGCTAAAGCATCAATGCGCCCCCATTAGTATATACCTGGTCAATCTCACCCCAAAAGGTATCACATATCAGATACATGGGGGGAACGGAGAAATCCATGGCATTGGAAGTCCATCATGAATGTATAAAAATTAACTTATCTTGTTCAAGGTTGAAAGGGTGAAAACCAGATAATTGTAGCCTCAAGCCTGACTACAGACTGAACCTGGATACGGATCCCGGTTTTGGAAAGAAGTCCCCACTTCCCCCATCCGGCTAATCAAGCAGAAGGACTATTTTTGTATAGGTATCATCAAGCAAACAGGCTATTACTTTTGCTATTTAAAAATAATAATAAGAAGTTCAAGCAACCGTTGCCTAAATAATCCCATCTATGCAAATGCACATGCACTAAGTGGAGGAGTGGTTCATTATTTTTCTATTTTCAAAAGGCAATCGGTGGTAATGGAATATGTCATCACGCCAGATTTTAAGATGGAAATATGCCTCCAATACACTTACGACATTGCGAATACAACACACATTGGACTCTCAACAATTTGTGGCTCGCTATATTAGAGAATCAAGTTCTCTGTTCGCTTAGGCCTCAAGTGATAGTTCTGAGATTGGTGCGAGCTTTTGCTTTGAGGTCAAGCTATTATTCTTTACCAACACATTTCTCTAATATCAAATACATACACAAACTGGTACAAATAAAAGCACAGAAAGTTCAACATCAGGACGTGATGCCCATTATCTACTTCGCTTAGAAAAAATATAATACACACATATATAAATAAAATAACTGGTTTAAAAAAAAAAAAAAATTCAATATCCTTTTCGGCAATTTTGGAGGTCAGAGAGATAATAAGAAGGGGAATGCTAGGCTGCCCTCTAAATATGCCTCCGAAAGTACCCCTAGTGTATTTTAATTTTTTTAAAAATTAAAAAAAAACAACGAATTTACTAATGGTAACATTTTTAAACATTTAAAAAATAAAATAAAATACACTAACAACACTTTTGAGGCACCCAACCATTTTTCTAAGGAAAATGCTACTGGTTCCGACAATGAGTGCCGATTGTATTTTTTTTTTTTAACTTAATGATTAAAGAGGTAATTTTTAATAATCTTGTAAATTTTTTTTTAAAGTGTAAGAGGATTAAAAAATTGCTTGAAAAAAATAAAATAAAAATAAAAGGGATTACACGTCTCGGGACGTCGGGACCCAATATTGGTAGACGTAGCACTACGCTTTTCCTAACAAGAAATCATCGAAGGAGACCGCTACAACCACCAAGGGTTTACCATAAAAGTCACAGACAAGCCTTTTTTTTTTTTTTTTAAAATACATTTTTTGATCCCCTTAAACATTTAAAAAAATCACAACATTATTAAAAAAAATACTTAATTAATCATTAAAAAAAATTACGAGAGTAATTGTCGATCCAAAGCATTTTCCATCATTGAATAGTAGGTTAGAGGCATCTCCCAGAGAATATTCCTACTACCTACGTCGTGAGTCCCACGTACCTAAAAGAGAACCGAATCCGCTAGACTTTTGACCTTTTCCTCGTCAGAAAAGGACAACAAAAGATTTTTAGTTTTATGTTGGGTGGGTCCCCCACATGCTACAACAACGGAACTCCTACCCACTCCCAAAACCACGATTAATATTCATTTTCCAAATCCACTTCCGGACTAGTTTTACCAACAGCGCACGTTAGTAAACACCCATAAACCATCCAATTGCTTCGCTTGACATTTATTTACCTCGCCGGTCTCGGACAGCCCAACCCGGCCGGGCTTTAGGAATGGCAAAGCAAACAACCGGCGACAAATCAGATTTTACTTTAAAAAAAATATATATATATATTACGGCATAAAGGGCGCAGGATAAAGAAATTTTAAACCATCAGAGTGCATATATGCAATCGCCCATAAGACAAACAACAGAGTAAAAGGAGAGCGAGCCAGTGAGAAAAAAGGAGATTCACCACCCAACCGTAACATTCCGAACCGTAAGGTTGTCAAAACTGAAAATAAAGAGCTAAAAATAGAAGTGAAAGAAGTTACCGTAGCGGACAGCAGGGTTTTCAGCAGAACCGAGACCAGCAAGGTCCCTAAAGCCTCCCCCGCGCACATTAGAGCACCATAACCAAGCGTAGCTACCACTGAACCATGCTTCGCCTCCATCTTGCCGCAAACCAAATAATTACAATATATATATATTACCTGAGGAAACACCAAGTACATAAATACGTGAGCTGCTGCCGTCAGATCCGTTACAAACTCATTGCAGGCCGTTGGATCTCACGCCATATGCGTCACAGACATATACTGAAAATTCTTAGCCAAACTTTAAATATTTCTAATCTGTGCAAAAATTTTAAAAAATAAAAGAAAGAAATGAGTGAAAATAAAGGTATTCCAAACGGATAATATTAGAAAAAGACAAACGGCCACTTTTCAGCTCAGAGAAAACCCTCCGGCGACGAATAAAGCCGTAATTTTTTTACCGGATATGTCATAATCGCGGGAAGATAAGGAGGTTTTGGTGCAAAAGTTGACAAAACTGGCCGGAAATCATATAATTCAAACAAATCGGGATAATATTCAACAAAACAAAACTTGATACCTCAAGAATGTCACGAAGCTAGAAACTAACACAATAAACTGCATAATAAGCGAAGAATTAAGGGGTAGCCGAAACCGCTAGAAATCAAAGGAGAATCTATATAAAGGCGATAAATTTGTAAGATGCATACAGAATCAGAAAGCGAAACCATACCAGAAAGCAAGATCTGGGCGAGGAGATGCTGGATCTGATGGTCTCAGACTCTAAAACTTGAGAAATCAAGCAGCAGAGAGTCCGTGCATTATTGACCGTCCGATCGTGATCTAGAGACAGAGAGCGGGATATAGAAGTACCAGAAGCCTCAAAGGGAGATAGAGAGAGAGAGGATGGGGGAGTGAGAGACAGAGGAAGCGAGAGTACTGGTGGTGACTGACTGACTGACTGCCCGTAATTTTTCAGTCAGGTATCGGGCAGGACGGGCAGGGTCCTCATGGTGTGTAAACGGATTGATTTTCGGGTTGCCCAAAGAGAGCGATTCTGGACAAGTGTGGGTTTTTATAAATAATTTTATTACCTTTCTTTTTCGCAAACTTAAATCTATAGATTGTTGGAAAAAATATATATATTTTTAATATAAATGAAAATTTATTCCTCTCTTTTTAAAGTTCACACGAGTCACGTGTAATGTAGTTTATGGGATTTGAACCATAGTTCAATTAATCAACTCAACTATAGTTAATTTAACGAGGATTTATATTATACAATATATTTAATATTTTTTTTGGTTCAGAGCGTTTTGAAAATGTTTGAAAACAATTTCTATCTTATCTCTTCACGTCACGTATTATTTTCTTTATAAATATCATTTAAATATAGACTCTTTAAAACTAATTATTATAAAAAAAAATCAATTATTATAACTTTTTTAAATTTTTAAACAAAAAAATAATATTAAATACAGTTATAAAGTGCACAACTATCCTGTAATTGTTTTAAAAAAGAGTGAGATTCATTATTAAAAGGTTAAATTTTTTTTATATAGATATTGTATTTATTTACTTTTTTTAAAATGATTACGCAATACTGATACACTTACGACTATAACTATCATTTTTTATGTATAAAATTCTCATATTATCTCATTATCTGAACATTTGCAACCATTGTCGATGTTTGGTTAATGGAGCTGTAACAACTGGCTTTATTGTTTATGAATAATTCTACATATAATTATAAAATGCGTAACCGTCGCATAATTACTTTAAGAAAAAGTGAGATTCACTATTAAAAAATTAATTTTTTTTATACGAGGTTTATATTTTATTTTATTTTTTTAAAATAATTATGTGACAGTTGCATAATTCACGATTGTAAATATCTTTTCTCATTTAAAAAATATAAAATGCGGATCCAATGATCTCAATGCAAAAAATACAAAAAATAAAAAAGAAAACAAATCTTAAAGATGGATAGGTGGGATTCATGGAATCCTTGGAACTTATCATTTATCTCTTCTTCTTAAATTATATTGTCGTTACTTATGGTAAGGACAAAAATTTAAATAGGAAAAAAAATCCAAAGTAACAAGAATGATTTGAATAAAGCCATTAGTTCATACACCTCACACCAATAAATTTTCTGGTCCTCGATCTACATCAAAGTAGCAGTGTATCATTAGGATGGACACCCTACATATCATCGAAACTCTATACAACTCTTTGTACTTATGCAATGTCGACAAAGCTTGAATCATTCTAACCCTGATTTCTTCTCTATATTATTACTTTTCCTAAATCTAGGAATTTAAATATATTTTCTTCAAAAATTTGATTTTTTGTCTCCGACCCTAGAGACAATTAGGTAAACTCTATCCGCTTGCCTTGGTAACGTAACCCTTATTTCAACTTAGACTATGTTAAGATGTTAAAGTGATTTCAGATGATTTGTAAATAGTATTCATTGATTTATGAATAGTAATAAATAATAGTGAGTATAAGACATATCTTATAGAAATGTAGAAATATTATTAGTATGCTTTTCTTATTGGATCTTTCGTTTAATTTTTAGTTATATGAGTCGTTGCTTTCCTTGACCTTAACCGAAGATTATGAGGAAGAGGAAGTGAATGTCTCTTTCTACTGCTGCTCAACTTGCCCTGTGTTCAATATTGAGACCTTAGTCCGTAAGCCAATCTATATCAAAACCACCTTGCAAGGTGGCTCCCTGTTGGTGTACGCAAGATTAATAGGGATGGTTGCAGGGGAACAAATTTATTGGTCCCATATCCAATTTTTTAATTTTGATTTACACATGGTACTGATTGTAACGGAGTCTTCGTAGGAAGTCTCTTCCCCTCCTCATATATCTTGCATCATGTTAGTATTATTTATGATTATGATGATTAGTATTAGAGAAATGATAGTTACAGTCGTAATTGTGTAAACGCCGCTCAATCATTTTGAAAAAAATGAATAAATAAAGAACTCACATATAAAAAAAATTAAATTTTTAATAGTATATTCTATTCTTTTTCAAACCGACTGTGTAACACTTACACACTTTACGACTGTATGTAACATTACTATTCTCTCTTATCTCTACACGACCAATAAGAGAAATGATTCTTACTCTTCACGAGCAATAAAATAGGAAGTTTGTATTTTTCTTGCTTGATTTTTAAATGTTCTTAATTACGATCTCTGTCTATTTCACATTTAATTTTATGAAAGAAGTTTTTACGATTTAACATATCAATTACTTGACAAAGTCATTTAAGTCTATGAAATAGTTTTTCTTATTATTTTTTATTATTTTTAATTTTTAAATTCTCTTTAGGTCTAACATCTCAATTTAAATGAGTCTCGATCCGAGACTTTATCACTAATATAAAAATAAAAAATAAAGTCCATTTAAGAAATATTAATGTTATTTTTTTAAAATATCTTTATCACTAATATTAATATTTTTTTTAAATACTTATGTTATCACTAATGTTATTTTTAAACTCGAGGATACAAGCCATGCACTTGTTTTCTGTTCTCTGTTAAGGCCCTATTGGAAGAACCAGTTCAGTTTTCTGGATTTTGATGGTGAGCAAGAAGATATTTTGTTGTTATCTCAGAAGATTATGCAGACTGGTACTTTAGGAGGCTTAGAAAAATTCTTCCTCATGGCTTGGACTTTTTGGCACAGAAGAAACCAGTACTTGTATGAATGAATTATTCAAAGTCTTGCACTCTCTCTAGAACATGCTTGAACTCTCTACAGTGAATATGATGAATCTCATGAATCCTCTACTCAAGTTATAACTATGAATTATAAGTGGCATCCCCCCAGATGCAGTGCTGAAATTAAACACTGGTGGTGCTATTTTTGCAAACTTATCTTCATCAGGCCTTGGTGTGATCTTAAGAGATTCTCATGGCAAAGTATTACTGTCAACAAGTGATAGGGAGAATGAGGTTCAAGATCCAATTGAAGTTGAATTGCTTGCCATCTTGAGGGGTTTGCAGTTATGTATTCCAATGGGTATTCCAGAAGAGAATATCTTCCCACCGGTCGGTCTGCTATACCTTTAAAAACAACCCTCCAACAATAGTTTGCCACGTAGTTATTCTATTTCACATATCATGTGTATGCCTACAACTGATAATATTGTGAAAAAAGCTTCATTGTTTCTCTCTACTTTGCATTCCCATGAAAAAAATCATTTTCCCCTCTCTTAGCTATAATTCCTCAACAGATCTTACCCAACCCAAAATGCAACTCACTTTGCTTATTTCCCAAATCTACAAAAACATATGGATTTCTATCTATACATACAATGGGTCTGGTAGTGATGGCGTTGATCGCTAAATGAAATCTTTTGAAAATTTACCCATGCGGCTTGCTGATAGTGGTGGGGCCATGCCTAACATCACAACTTACAACATTCTAATCAATGGTTTTTGCAAGATTGGGAACATCAATGGTGCTTTCAAGCTCTTCAAGGACCTGCAACTGAAAGGGTTATCTCCTGATTCCATTACATATGGAACACTAATAGATGATCTCTGAACCAACCTTTTAGCGCAACGGAAGGAAGCAGTTTGGGGTTTCCCAAGTTGCCGCAGGGGGAGGGGGCGGGGGTAAAGGGGTTTCGGGGTAGTGGAAGAGTGGTCATATATCTTTTAATCAGGTGTGATTTTCTGTAGTGTTTATTTACAAAGGTTTCTTACGCGTCTTAATATAAATGGGGGCTGTTATTTAGACAAGGTCAGATGGGCTGTTCCGAAGTGGCTCTCATTTCAAAACTAATAGTGGAATATGATTCTCTATTAAGAGCACTAGTAGTGGGCTCAACAAAGCTAAATTATATCTAAAGAATAGATAAAATGTGAAAAAAAGTCCTATAATGGACTCAATAAAGCTACAGTAAATTTGGCCAACAACCAAATGGCTGGCTAAATTTATTGAGGCAAACTCACTAGCTAAACATTATTTTTGGAGTAAAATATTTGTTCTCGCAAAACCCAATTCTCTCCCGCGTAGCCTTTGCCTTTCCCTTTCATCTCCCTCACTCCCTCGCTGTAATCAGAAGATTTCGAATCTCCCAGTCGCAACGCCGAACCCAGTCGCAAGACCTCACCCAGCCGCAGCACCGAACGAACTCTCTCCGTCGTCTCCCAACTGCAACACCGAAGGAGCTCGACCCATCGCACCGATAGAACTCTCTCCGTCGTCTCCCAGCTGCAGCATCGAACGGCGACACCACTCTGAGTTTAAGGAGCACCGGTGAGCCTCCGAACGCCGGTGAGCTCTGTTTTGTTATTTTTTTTTTTTTTTTTTTTGGGAATATAGGCTGCTGGATTCTTCCGGAATTTTTATTGTTAATTTTGATGCGATTTCTTGATTTAATTATGAAGCTTTGATTTATTTTTTTTTTAAATTCTCAACTGGAAGATTTTGCATAATGATGCGATTTCTGGATTTGTTGCTTCTATCGTTAGTTACTGAATTTTTTTTTTTTTTTTGAATTCTCAAACTTTGATTGAATTCCTGGATGTGATTTTGGTATATTGAATTTGATAAAATCATTACTGATGAAAACACTAGTGCCATCGTTGAAATTATTGATGAATTTGTTGATTTTGATGAGAATTTCTTTGCTTTGTTTGATACGTTGGGGAGAAATTGTGAACTCTGTTTGATACGTTGGGGAGAATGATATCTAGTGCCCTCATTTTTATCACGTTTTTATCAATTTTTAGAAGTTCATAAGTTTATTTGTTAGGAATGATATGTAGTGATGGATGATATCTAGTTCCTTGTCCGACATCTCTTGTTAGGAATGGATTCATCCACTCACCGTGATGCCTACTTCACAAATCTTCTAAATAACAATGACTTTTTGATGAGTGCCACAAATGAACAAGAAATCTCTCCACCCCGAGTTGAGGTTATTGAAGTTGAACTGAGTGGACGAAAAATACAACGAGATAATAATTTTAGTAATAAGAAAGATTTGTTGCTTGTGGAGGGATGGCTTGAAACTTTCTTAGATGTGGTACAAGGAAAAGATCAAAAGCACACGATGTTATAGAAAAGAATTTATAAGTATTTTGAGGAAAACAAGAAATTTGACTCTTTACACAATTACACATCTCTAATGAATCGGTGGTCGACGATTCAACAAGCTACAAATAAGTTTTGTGGTTACTTGGCCCAAGTCGAAGGAATGCATCCAAGTGGATTTTACGAGCAAGACAAGGTATGTTTTGCACCTTTTAAGCTTATTTTTTAATATGCAGGGTAACCTGATAGATGCTATTAAGGACTTAATAAAGTAGCTTCCTAAGGTCTCTTTTCAACATTCTAATCAATTGTCAAATGGAGCTGTAGATGGATTGGCTATGCATGCACGGTTTCATAGTACTTTAGCAGTTTGGGGGGATCATATTCCTGATCCTATTGCTCAAATTGTTTAATTTGAAATGGTGTAATCTGTTTTCTGTTACATAGTTTATGGATATTAGCTATGTAATTTGATTTCCAGTTCAACTGATGAATATAATTATGGTTTCATCGAAAAAAAAAGGTTTCTGGAATAGGAGAGAATATGGTGTTTGGTTGTTTAGTATAACAGATGGAGTTCGATTTATCAGATGAGTAGCAGTTAACACACAATCTGTCCAATAGGATAAAGGCAATTTAGATTGAAACAGAAGGGATCTGGCCACATTCAACAAGTGTTGGTGTTTTCTTTCAACCCTTCCATTTTGTTCAGGTGTTTCAATACATGATAGTTGATGTATAATGCCATGCTCTTGATAAAAAATTGGCATATTAAACTCTTGACCATTATCTGATCTAAGAGTTTGCACAGTAGTATTGAAATGAGTCTGAACATAAGACAAGAAGTTCTTAATGATGAATCGAGTTTCTGCTTTGGTTTTCATCAGGAATAACCAAGTGAATCGTGTATAGTCATCAACAATTGTTAAAAAATATTGATAACCAGAATAAGATGGAATGGAAAAAGGACCCCAAATATCAACATGAACTAATTGGAATGCTTTATTCGATTGACTGCTTGAGACATGAAAAGGTAATTTCTTCTGTTTTGCTAGTGGACAGATCTCACAGACATTATTGTGAACAGCTTTTACAGAAGAATCTGAATTGCTTATGAATTGTATTTTTGCAGAAGGAAGATGGCCTAAACGAAAATGCCATATATCAGAATTGACATTACATGTTTCAACAACAGAAGTAGAAGATGAAAGAGCTAAAGAATGCATTTCCTTATTAGCTTGAGCAGAAATGTCTTGAAGATGGTATAGACCAGATTGAACTTCAGCAAGCCCAATCATCCTCCATTTGCTGAGATCCTGTAGAATACATTTGGATTGAAGAAAAAATAATCCAATTGAATTGTCATTAGTTAATCTTGATGCTGATACAAGATTAATATTGAAGGATGGAACATACAAAGCATTATGCAGAATTATATCAGGTGAAAACTTGACAGAACCAGTAAAAATAATGGGAACTGTTTGACCATTTGGTAAATGAACATTAGAAGGGGTTTTGGGCAAAATTAATAGAATCAAAAAGGAGAGGAGAACAAATCATATGATCTGTTGCTCCAGTATCAAGAATCCAAGTAAATTGATTCTTTGATATTGAGGCTATGTTGCAGGAGGAGAATTTACCTGAGGTAGAAACAGCATTAGCAGATGCATTGGTATTTGTGGTCGAGTTTGAGATACTGTTTGCAAGGGTTAGCAGATTTTGAATTTGCTCTTGAGAGAAAAAAATATTGGAATTACTTGAATGTTGCTCCAAAACTGAAGTATTATTTGCAGTGGGCAATCTTGGGAAATTTGGAGCTACATTTGGTGCAGATATAGATCTTTTTCCTTTCGGTCCCTTCCATCCAGGTGGATAGCCAATCAACTGGAAGCATTTGTCAGCAAGATGACCAGAGTAGCCACAGTGAGAACAAATTAGATCTGATCTTCCCTTCTGTTTTGTCAGTCGATTGTTGTTTGGTGCTGGTTTTGATGATTGTGTAGCAAACATTGCATGTGAATCAGTTGGAATGCCAATTGCATTAGTTAAGGATCGTTGGCTTTCTTCTTGGAGAAGTAAAGAGAATACTCTACTCATGGATGGTAAAGGAGATTGCAACAACAACTGACTTCTAATTGCTGAGTAAGAATCATGAAGACCAACCAGAAACTTCATCACATAATCTGATTGTTGTCGATCAGTGAGATTCTTTAGGATATCACACGAGCATTTGTCAAGATTTCCACATTTGCAATTAGGAATTGGACGATAACTGATATATTCGTCCCATAGAGTCTTGAATTCACTGAAGTATTCAGTGACAGATTTCGAGCCCTGAGAAATAGAGCTGAGAGACTTTTCCAAAATAAACACCCTTGGACCATCACTCCTAAGATATCTGGTTTTAAGTTCTTCCCAGATATCAAGGGCATTTGTGAAATATAGAAGGCTTCCACGGATTTCCTTGGCAATAGAATTCATTAGCCAGGATAGAACAAGATTGTTGGCTCTTAGCCATGCAACAGAGAGACGAGCATCACCATCAGTGGGTTGCATCAAAGATCCATCAACAAAAGCAATTTTATTTTTCACTGTGAGAGCAATTGACATTGATCGGCTCCATGCAATGTAATTCTCACCAGTAAAAATTTCAGATACAAGAAGTGCACCAGGATTATCAGAAGGGTGTAGATAATAACAGCTTGATGAATCATCAGAGAAATTCATCCTAGAATTAGCTGCCGCCATAGAAGCACTATCAGAATTATTGGAAGAATTGGAAGAATTTTCAGAAGAACTATCAGAATGATCTGCCATAGAAGCAGAACAAAAATCAAGAATGATCAAGAATGATCAAGAGAGTATGCGGAAGATGATTCATTTTCTACTGATACCATGTAAAATTGTATACTCGGGAAAAACAGAGTATTTTGAATAAGCAAACTGTATTGATTCTTTTATTTACTGAACTTGATACAATCTCTATACAAAGGTCCTATATTTATACACTCACATGACTAATTAATTATTGACATCTGTACTTGTAGAATAACTAACTTAACTGCCAGCTAACAGCTTTAACTAATAGATGAATTTATTCAGACGAAGCCTTCTGTTTGGCTTCCTGAGATTTTAGTTGTAATTCATCTATATAACTTTGAATACTCCAACAGTGAGCAAGAAGATATTTTGTTGTTATCTCAGAAGATTATGCAAACTGGTACTTTAGGAGGCTTAGAAAAATTCTTCCTCATGGCTTGGACTTTTTGGCACAGAAGAAACCAGTACTTGTATGAATGAATTATTCAAAGTCTTGCACTCTCTCTAGAACATGCTTGAACTCTCTACAGAGAATATGATGAATCTCATGAATCCTCTACTCAAGTTATAACTATGAATATAATTATGGTTTCATCGAAAAAAAAAAAAAATCTTTGACCGAAAATGTATAGGTAACATACACTTAGAACTTATTTTACAACCAATCTATATAATTGTGTCATTAAAAATAATTTCAATTTTATTACAACTATTTTCAATTTGCAATAGAATTGTGAAGTGAGTTTGTCATTTTTCAAAATATATTGATGAATGACAGTTGTTGAACTGAATGCCGAGGGAAGGGAACTCCATGATTCAGATTGTTGAGAGAAATCGCACTAAACAAGAAAATTGACCTTTTTTTTTTTTTTTCTCTAAACAAGCAAATATACTATTCAAAGAAAAAGGAGATACATAAGAGGAGGTGAGGTTCTCCAACGAATACCCAATTACAATAACCATAATGAAAAAGTGAAAAAAAGTAAGTTTTAGACCAAATACTTAGTCCCAACCCATACCATGCAAAGAGGGCACCATTTTAAATGACTGTATTTTGCAATTTGCATAGTTGCAACTGTATAGCCACTGCTGGAGGCTGTGGAAGCTAAAGGTGTACTGCAGTTTGTTGTATTGAGATGTTTCTTAAAAAGACTCATATTCCCTTTCTAAATAGCATCGGTTAAGAAAAATTAAAATATAGTAGGAAGATTGTCATTAAATGGACTAAACTGCGGTGGGCCAAGTTTCTTCACTTGCACCTGTGGACAAGTGGCGCGTGGAGACCATGCGCCGATGATTGTGAATGGAGTAAGGTAGATTTAAAAGATCTTGAAGTGGAGAATCTATTGGTGTAGCACATGTAGTTGACGGATGCGCTATGACATAGCAGCGCGTGATGGCCACGCACGGAACAAGTTGCGTGTGAGCATCACGGGCTGAGCTTTTCACGGCAGTCCCATTTTGTAGTTCCATTTTGTCCTGGTAGATAGGCAGCTGTGGAGTTGTATGGTGGGGCACATGCCGATAGTTGGTCACTGAAGTGCGAAAGATTTAACCAAAATCGAACCGGTAGAAAGGGGAGACAAAAAAAAAATACTAATATGAAAACATATACACAAATCAGTACTGGAAAAAGAACTGATAGAAATATTAAAAATGAATTAATAGCTTTTTTAGAGAGAAGTCTCTTTCTAGAAAACGAACGTAGCAATGACCTTATTTTTGTCTTCGAGGTAGAAAAGTGGTTGAATTAAATGCTAAAGGTGGCTTAAAATTAGAAAAGATCTCGGGCTATTGGGCTTGCATTTGTCGTATGGTTGGGCCTTGGGCTGAGCTGATTATGTTTAATTTTATGAAAAATAACAGAAATTCTTGCAATACTCGGAGGTTTTGAATAAGAGAAATGATTTGTGCAAATTTTAAATAGATAAATTATATATAAAGTTTTATAAAAAAAATCCATTTTTAAAAAGTGAAAAAAAATATTCTTTTTAGTAAGACCCACTTTTTTATAAAAGACTTGTGTAGCTTGTCTATTTAGTAAAGTTTTGAATATCATACTGGAAGCCGTACCGGTCAAGACACTGAAATCAAATATTTCAGTATCGGTACCGTTTCGAAATAGTTAATATATGAATAAATTATATATATAAATATATACATAAATTATATTCCAAAATAATAATCTATATATGAATAAATTATATATAAATATATATAAATTATAAATAGTCTAGTCTGAATTGAGGGTCAAAAGATAAACTTACATTTTGAAAAAATGAAAAAAAGTAAAGACCGAAATACAAGCCGGTATGAGCCGAAATATAGGCCAGTATTTGGGACGGTATGAAATAGATCTAATACCTGTACCGGACCAGTGCCGGTATGGAATATACCAGCCGGTACGGTACGGTTCGGTACGATATTTAAAACACTGCTATTTAGAGCATATACCTAGCATTACTTTTAAAGAATTACATTTACTGTGCTTTTTCAAATTGCTGCTCCTCGTTTAAAAATTATCTAGAAACCCACTTGTGCTCTTATAAAATTATTTCACCCCTAGGTGGTCCAAGAGATGGCGGACAGTGTTAACCACAATAAGCAATTTTTTAAAATATTTCTAAACAATCTTCATTATCCAAACATATCGTGAGTGGGACCACAAATTTCACAAAAACCCATAAAATCTTATCTATTTAAAAAAAAAAAATCCAAAAAAACTTCCTCATTGATTTCTCAACGTCCAAAGAAATACCTCATGTGAGGGATGAAAAGGGAATGAAATTCAGAAATTGAACCAAACCAGTGGCATTTGTGTAGGTTACTTCAAACGCAAAGTTAACTCTAGGCCCGAGTTAGAATCTGAAGAAGCCAGCCCATTGAGGCATTAGCCCCTTAAAACATTAGCCAACTCAGAGAATTTGGTGTTTGAAACTTGGGTTGGGTTTAAAAGCCCAGAATGATCCAAAAAGACAATACAAAATCGGAGTAAAATATATATATATATATATATAGATTATTGCATTAGCTTTTGAGTTTTGTAGGATGGGTGAGTTTATCCGACACATGATCACATGCTGGCATCAGGGTGAGTACGCGTCGATCTTATGTGACATTCAAGGTGTACTTTGGATACTAACTAACTGCCTTTTAAAAGTTTCGACAAAGAGTGAAGTGTATCCATATAATGCATGCATTTTCATACGACTCCTCCAAGCTTTATAATTAATGCATTCCAAGAGTTTGACAAAAGTGTGCCCACTTTACACCTAAGTGGATAAGCTTTGAATCTGTTCATATTTTATTTATTTATTTATATATATAATATATATTGTAATTAATTTGCAAACTTCTACTTTCTAAAAAGTATTAGATCGAGCTGATTATTATTATTATTATTATTATTTTTTTGTATATGGAGATTTTGTGGATTTATACGTGGAATAAAATATACAAAATAATCTAAGTTTGGTGGAGTACTTTGTTGATAATGTTGTAATTATTTATTTATTTTTGGAGCATATTAGATTACACACTTGTTAAAAGAGAAATGATAATTACAGTCGTGATTACTCTAATCGTTGTATAATCATTTTAAAAAAATGAGTAAATACGAGGTTTACATGAAAAAAATTAATTTTTTAATAGTAGATCCTACTCTTTTTAAAACTACATAACATTTATACACTTTACGACTGCACGAAGTATTACTCTTGTTAAAAACTATAATAATATTGGCTTCTCATGCTCACTAAGAGCCCAGTACTTTTGTAGATCCTAAAAATCACAGATCTAAGCTGATCTAGAATATTTTAGTTGTTCATAAAGAAAATGTAAATCTAGCAGTATTAGATAATTGAAAGCATAAAGTTTTCATAGTATTTTTATTAAAATGTTTAATAAATTATACCAAAGAAATACAGCATGATGATGATGTGATTGATATTGGAATATTTGCAGAACCAAAATGAAATAAAGTAAATCATGTTATGAGCTGCATATATATAATGCTATCATGCACAGAAGCAATCACTTTAATTTCCTTTACATTCTTATCTCCAAGACCCCACCCGTAATAATGAAAACATAAAACAAAAAGAGAAGGGAGATTTAGAGAAACTTGAACATGAGGCCAGCTGCCAAATGCAAGTGCTCGATCGATCGATGGATCAGCAATATCATTGTGCTCTTCGATCCTGCACATGTGGTGGACTTTCCATTTAGATAGTGAACAAAGATGGTTCAGATCGATGGTCATCCATCGACAGGCAGACACAGACAGAAAGCAAAATGGCATAAAAAATGTGGTTGAGAATCTAAAATTCTCATAATTTTTCTTGAATCTCCAAAATTTGTGATACCACACTAGCCATTCTTAGTGGCAAGCCACTTTAGATTGCACTAAAGAATAACACTACATATAGGTAAAAGCAAAGTGTTTGCGTGACGTTTCTAATGATTCGTTATTCAAAGAAAATAACACAGTCACAGAGAATATTTATATATATATATGAGAGGGAAAATCACTATGGTATCAGCCAACCATTGAGAGGCACCCACCACCATCACTTGTAACTTTACACATATGAACATTGGCACCATGACCTAATTTTTTTAAAAAATCATTTAAACTTATCCTTTCTCTTCAT
Source organism: Carya cathayensis (assembly GCA_011037825.1). Taxonomy (NCBI): domain Eukaryota; kingdom Viridiplantae; phylum Streptophyta; class Magnoliopsida; order Fagales; family Juglandaceae; genus Carya; species Carya cathayensis. Next base: position 567,311 of record QGSO01000375.1, read on the forward strand.
TTTTTAAAGCTTCTTCTTCTCTCTGAGTTATAGTCCATGATATCCATTAATATATATCACAGTTGCTTATAATTGTGACCTGTAATAGATACATATTGATGCCATTAATGAACCCTGATCTGAAACCAATTTTTTTAGTGTTTTTATTTTTTTTCGTTCTAAAAATATGTACAAAGGCTCTGACAGCGAGTACAACTCCTCCTAATCTTGTTTTCACAGGCAGCATTATTATGATGTATGTAACTTGGTGATGTTATGCTAAAATATTCCAAGTTGACTAAAGGGATTGCAGATTTGAATTCATGTGATATGCATCGAACTTGTATGGTACTTTCTTTCCATAAAGTATGACCAGAAAGCAGAAAAGCGGAAAAAAAGTGAAAGAAATGAATCCTAAATCTCTTGTACTGAAGTCAAAAGACTCAGAACAAATTAGGAGGTATCCATTACCATGCATTGTGGAATATTTAGGGCCTAGAGATTATCCTCTTTCTGTCTAATTGACAGATAAGAATAAAAGAAAAAGTGGGTTTGTAATTACATTTCTATTCTGAAGTAAGGTAGTAGCTAGGTTTGTCCGGCAAATTAAGGCAATTAACCAATATTTAGCAATAACAAAATCCTTGAAATTTGTGGTTTCAAATGTTGATTAATATTTATATAAAAATCTCAAGGGGTTGGTTGAAGTGGTGGAGGCTTGGAGTCTCACTCCCTTTAAGGTCTAATGTTCAACACCTCATAAGTGCAAACAATCATTTGAGACCACATCCTCTGATGAAAAGTCAATGATTTAACTAGTTCTGTGTAGGAAAACTTTTGAGGGTACGATGTATGGGACTGAGATTTACTCTACAAGGATGGGTCTGAAGATCCCTATCTTGGAGAGGTTCCACATAAATGTGATAAATCCAACTTCAAACCAAGCCATGTCCAATAACTTATAATATATTAATTGTACAATTCAAATTCTGCTTTCTTTTTCTCAAAAAAGTTGAGTATTTTTCTATCTTTTTGATGAATTTCATGTAGGACAATAACAGCTAATTGGAGCCACCGGCCTTCTCTATTCATGTAATGTTTCCCTCGATACACAGACAAATTGGGAGACTAGTTTATCATAAATATCCACTAAGCACACGCGGATCATAAAGTGTGCACAGCCTCATGCAAAAAAGTTATGAAGAGTAAATATATAATATAAAAAAGACTCGCAACTTGTACTTAAAGGTCCCTCTACTCATAAATTAATATCAGATATATATTAAATCACCAGTGATAATAAAATATTACAATTCTTATTATAGAATATATATTCATACTATTCTAGCTAGCATATATAGTTATAAAATATATGATGACGGTCGACTTAACCTCTACAATAATCGGTATTATTGATTTATTGTACGTATTTTCATTATTTCTCAAGCCTCATTAATCATCTATAAATAAGGATATATATATCATATATTCAAGAAACAATCGACAGTAGCAAAGTTGTAGCCCTTAGAGTCTCTCTCCTTGATCTCCTTTGATCCCTTCTCCATCTCTTCTTTTGTTATATTTTATCTTCTACATTTATAAATTGGGGATTGAGTTCATAGCCAAGTTTTGGTATTAATAAATAAGAAAGATATAGATAATTTTCTTTGATCACTAGTACACTTAATTTAAAGACGTTACCAAATGATCTATATTGATAATTGTAATGCTTAATTTCTGAATATTTTATAAGCTAGCCAAACTTATGTGAAATAGATTAATTTGCATATATATGTAATTGCTTTAGTTCAATTAATTAGTAATTATTTCTATCAAAATTATGCATATATATATTTTGATTTGATATATATATTTTTTATTATATGTACGTGAGATTTGTAAATGGTTTTAAACTGAAATTATATATTTGAGTGGTGGAAAATTATAACTTAGAAAAGGTGACTGAATTACAGGTTACTGTATTATCTGCAAAATGACCTTATAGCACTTTTAATCAGTCATTATACTCATTATGAAATACAGAATTCAGATTATAGTTTGACAAATGATCAGTATAGCTGAAGTGGGGCTTCATCAAATTGACGTATGAGGCTTGCTCCGCTAGCTAGCTCTACCGCTACGATCGCGCGTATTAAGCATGAGCCAACTTATGCGCGCCACCATGATTTTCTGTCTTACGAGTACGTAGACGTGGCATCACTTAAATCATAGGGTTTTCAATGAAAATACTTGATTCTCATTAGCAAGTTTGGCCCGCCCACTTGTATGGATCGATTATAGCTGCAAACAATGCAACAATAATTGATTTGAATATCACTATAAGAAAAACGGACTTTTACGACCAATTAATAGCAACGAAAAGACTATTAACAAATAATTTTGTTGATCAATTTTATATTTTATTCGTGCGCGCATCTGTTATTATAATTTTGTGGCTCGTCCTTGATTTTGCCATAATAATTAATGGCTAGACTTTTAATTCTATTTTATATTTTATTCGTGCGCGCATCTGTTATTATAATAATACATATTGCTAATTTAGATTTGGATACGCAGAGATCGATCAATATATATCCATATCTTCATGTGCCTCTCACGATTTTATATCAATGCATCCAAGACGTACATCACCAGTAAGTATATAGTATTAATAGTACTACACAAATTTAGAAACTCAAAAGCAGGCCGGCGCAAATGAGCCGTTCTTGTTTAAGATAAATGGCATTTGTAATAATTATGTAACACACTTTATTTGAAAAGAAAAAAAAAATACTTATCTAACATTACGCAGGCCTACTTCAAAAGTGATAGGGTTCAGTAGTTCTGTCGACCCTGAAGGATCCGAAGGGCCAAAGGAAAGTTATATTAATTAACGTAGGTAGGAGGATCACCAAAACATCCAATTGAAAAAAAAAACATACTTGTTTAAATGGATATATATATATATATATATATGTATCGTGACAAACAGCCTTATGTTGTGGCGGGGTTGGCGCCTTTTATCTCAGATACCATTTAATATGAAAAAGGGAATTAGTCTGATGCATTAGTGCGTATATCATATATTATATATGCCTGCCTTGTAGTTATTATATATATATATATATATGATATAAATATATCTGAAGGATCGGTATTTCATAATTTATGAACCAATATTGCAATTTTGAGGAAGAAGGGGTTTGCAATATATTTGCATGAAATGATGAAAAGTTCAACCTTCGTTTTCACAAAACAGTACTACTATGTATATCTTTCATTTTCTTTTGCTTTCAAGTTTTTTATTTTTTATTTTTTATTTTAATTTTGTGAAATCATTTTTAGTTTTAAATAGTAATTAGGGCGCATGCTGAATAGGATTCACTCCATCGTAGGCGGCCCACTCGATGTCATTTTCTTATGGATGATGATACACTTACTACTTTCTTACCATCTCTTTACTACTCTAGTATATTTGAAATTTCTTATTTTTATTAATATTTTCTTTTAGATAATTTTTTTAACATCCTTAATTATTAGAAAAAATTAACAAAATATACAACTTCCTTAAACATTAAGTAAACAAAAAATAAAAAAAAAATAAAAAGAGTATATATACTAAAAGGGTGATAGGAGAGTAGTAAAGCTATCATTATTCTATTTCTATACCATCACGCTTGGCTGAAATCTACAAAATGATCTTATAGTAGTAATCCTGCATATTGCAGTACCCTTTGGCGCATGATCAGTTTATATATTAAAAATTAGGGTTACATTGATTGCAATTATTCGAATCTTATATATATATATATATATATATATATATATAGCATTATTTGGGCAATTAAAGATAACTAAGCATGCATTAATCTAGCACTCCAGCTCTAAGATTGATTAATAGTATATGATCAGTGCACTATTATCTAGATCTAAGATTATATTTCTTTTCATATTAAATTCACGGTTTTGTTTGTTTTATTTTGTTTATTTTATGATGATCTATTGTATAAAAGAGTACCTCACGAGGGCTCGTATGTGGCATAATATTTCTTTTATAAGAGCCAATTCGATCCAATCGTACTGCAAAATCTTTTAAAAGGTGTTCTGTTGTATCAACAATTACTCTCTCTCTCTCTCTCTCTCTCTCTCTCTCTCTCTCTCTCTCTCTCTATATATATATATATATATATATTGTAAGGAGGACAGTACACCATTATTTTATTAATGTGGAATACCGTATTAACTAATAGTGGTTAATTTGTAGAATTATGGAGAACAAAAATGGATGAATATTAGGCAGAATTTCGATAATATAGTGACATTTTTGTGAAGATATTTATCCCATAAGTTAGTGATGGACAAATGGAATCAAGTGCCTTCATTGTGCACAAATGGTCTCTATTTATAGACCATGAGGAACTGGTTAGCAAGGGGCATAATAATTGGTACGACAATGGTTGGCAAATGGCACAACCATTACCAAGTGACACAATCTTTTAACTAAATCAAAGGATTGTGTCTCTTGACACTTCTAGCCTTAATCATCATCCCCCTTGGGAACCATTGGAGAGGGTGTCATTCCAAGAGGCATACCATTTCAAAATCATACCCCTTACATCTTATTGTATTTTTCCATACCAAGTATTTTAAGTACTTTTTTTTAGATATTTTTCTTAATCTAAATATAACATACTTGAGTTTTTATCTCTTGAAATTCTTATACTAAGAACATAGACAACTTCATCCATGTCTTTCATTTCAAATTTAGATTTCAAGAATTCTTTCGTTTTAATCATCATATATAGATAATTATTTTCCAGTAATATATTATTAACACATAATGATAATAATATTACTTTATTATCATTTTTTCATATGTATACATAGTGATCTAGTGGATTTATTTCATATCCCATTTTCAAAATAGCTTGGTAAAACTTCATGTACCACTGTCTTGAAAATTGAGTTAATCCATACAATAGTTTTTTCAACCTATAAACTTTTTCTTTATGTCCTTTAATTTGGAATCCTTCTGACTGAATCATAAAGATATCATTTTTTAATTCAATATTAAGAAAAGTTGTCTTTATATCTAACTGATATAATTCCAAAATACATTTTGGTAACAGTAGATGTGATAATTCTTACGTATGTGAACTTATAAAAAAAGTCTATATTTGATTATTGGGTATATCATTTGGCCACTAATCTTGCTTTATACCTTTCCAAACTAGTATCAACTTTAAATTTTCTTCTAAGAACCCACTTGCAACCAATATATTTTCTATCTTTTGAAGACCTGTTAACCTCCAAACATTATTTTTATTTATTGATTATATTTCATCTTTAATGGCCTCAAGTCATTTATCTTAATCGATACTATTGGTTGTCTTAGAAAAATTTTCAAGATTATTTTCTAAATTTTTCAAACTGGTATTTAGGGCATAATGATCTTGAAATAGTATCAATGGTCGTCTAATTCATTTACTCCCACTGTCTCCATCATCAATACCGAAAGATTGATTTTCATCTAAATTTCTTTTATTTTTATTATTAGGTATATGAATAATATTAGAATTTTTATTGTCAGATCCTGTGGAGATCTGTTGATTCTCTATATCATTTAATAAATCTATATGATCAACTGGAGTAACAAGATTTGTATTTTTCAAGAAAACTGGATCTCTACTTTCTATCAATCCTATATCAAATGATAAAATCTATAGCAACTTTTGTTTTCTACATACTCAATAAACCAGTATTCTCAGGTTTTACTTTTCAATTTATCGCTTAGTAGCCTTGGGATAAGCACTTATGTCTTATAATCTCATACTTTGAGTTTACTTAAGTTTGGTTTATGTCCCATCCTTATCTCGTAAAGTGTAAAAGGTTTTGTTTTGATTTCAACTCTATTTAATATATATGCCGCAGTCGATAATACTTCACCCAAAAAATGTATTATTAGATCAGTATACCCAATCATCGATCTCATCATATTCAATAGAGTTCTATTTTTTCATTCTACAATGTCAATTTGTTGAGGCTTATATAGCATAATATAAATATGTTTTATACAATTCAATTTACAGAAATCATCCAAAGTTTCAAATTCACCTCTTCTATCACTATTCAAACCTTTAATGGGCCTACAGGACTGAGTTTCCACTTCTACTTTATATCCTTAAAATTTTCAATTGCCTTAGATTTATATTTGAGTAAATAAATATACCCATATCTTGAATAGTCATCAGTGAAAGAAATAAAGTATTTTATTCCTGTTATGAGTTTTTGTTTTAAAAGGTCCACAAACATCATAATGTACAATTTCAAATAAATATGTATATTTTCAACGTTTTAAAAAGGTTTACTACTCATTTTTCCTTTAACACATGGTTCACATATATAAAAACTATCTGAGTTTATTTGTGGTGTTAATCCACTTTTATATATTTTGATCATCTTGCTTTTATTTACATGGCATAATTTTAAATGTCATAAATATGCACAATCCAGTAGACACATTTAAATAATCATAAATAGATACTTTATTAATATCAACATTTAGTACATATGTATCATGATTTTTCACGTCTTTCACTGATATACAACCTTACTTATTACAATGGTTCAAGACTTGAACTCAACTGTGTAGCTGTTTTGATCTAGTACAGGCACTGATACTAAATTTCTATAAATACTAGGTGCATATAATACATCACTAACTAAATAGTGAAAGCATTCATTTTGAATTTACCTTGCCTCAAGACATTGTATTATGTGTTGTTGCCCATAAACACATTGTGTTCTTCTATTTGTTTCACTTTAGGTTTGACAAATAGCTCTTTATTCTTGCATATATGTCTTGTTGCTAGAGAGTTAACCCACCATGAATACGACTCTGGTTCCACGAACATTACTTTTGAGACTGTCATCATAATTTCCTTGCTTTCTTATGCTTTTTCCTTATTAGGGTATTGTGATTTGTAATGTCCATTCTTTATTATTTAAAACAGTTTCTAGTAAATGGTTTACTTTACTTCTTTTTCAACTATTTCTATTTCTTAAACTGTTTTGGCTTCATCTTGTTCTGTATAGAATATTTGTCCTGAGCCATCAACAAATTGAATGATTCATTATCTTTATTTATCTTCTTCATTCTTTCTCCTTCAAGCACTAAAAGTACTGGAAGCGATGCCATTGTTATTTCATTTTCACTATGTGTTAAAGAAATAACAATGTGATCCCAAGATGAATGAAGACTATTTAGTATGGCTGTAACTTACATTTTATCAGGTGAGATGATGACCAACATCATATAATTCTTTTATGATCAATTCTATTTAAAGCATATGATCGCCAATATCATCATTTTCTTTTATGCAAGTTCAATTATACTTATTCTATAATAATTGTCTATAAGTATCCAACCTTAAACCATACTTTGTCTCAATTACTTTCATAATTTCTTTGGTAGTTTCATAGTCTTCACAGAGAGAAATGATATGATCATTCATACAATACAAAATTAAAACTTTTGACCATACATTATGTTCTTTCCACTTTATCTTTACTTCGTATACTACTTCCACTTCCATTCGGTCTATTTTTTATATTTTTTGACGGTTTTGGTGTTGTCAATGTGTATAGGGTATTTTCATTGGTTAGAAGGAAAAGTTATATGCCTTTTACAGGCTCGAAAATTTCTTCCATTCGGTTTTTCTATCCCCAAGGGATAAATACTTTTCTTCGGTGTCATAAATAATCAACCTTAAAAATTGACAACAAAAAATGTAGAAATAATAAATATGTTCTATTGTAAATAAATTAAATACAATAGTTCAATTGTGAGAAAATAAAATTACTACAAACTTAATAATAATAATAATAATAATAATAATAATAATAATAATAATAATAATAATAATAATAATAATCCTTGGATTTAATCTAAGGTGGTAACCTTGTAATTCTCCTATTATATTTTAAATAAGAAGAATAATGGAAGTAACACCCCAATTGAGTATTCTCACAAACTTTTGTTGATGTTTCTCCCATTTCAAGGAATTTGTGGAGATAATCTTAACCAATAGGTGCCTTGTAATGATTTGACACAAAATTTGGAGCATAAGGACTTTTGAACAGACCAAATTAGGCTTGAAATGACCCATAATGACTCAAAATACCAAAACTAGCTTGAATTAGTTTAGAAAACCAAGTCAGCCGGTTCAAACCGAGTCCAGGAGAAGAAAATCAGGAGTCAGCGGTTCAGTCAACAGCTTGGTGCGCGGCTTTGTCTTCGGCTTGGCGCGTGACTTGTAGTGGTGGATCAGCTTGTGGGTTGGTGACTTGGGCTTGTGCTTGAGTCCAATTCCTTATGAGCCCAGAGGCTTCAAGGGCTAGAGGTTTGGCGTGAATTCATGTCGTTTGGAGTGAGCCTGTTCCAGATGAAATGGTATCGTTTGGTTTGGCCAAAAAGACGTCGTGTTGTTTCTTACAGGCAGCTTCCAACGTTCTTGGAATGACGTCGTTCATTGTAAGCTTTGGCTCCTCATACACGGCCAAAATGACAATGTCGTTTCAGTCATTTTGGTCCTCACTTTGCTGATGTCGTTTAGCCAGGAATAATTTGAATCCTCTTGATTGTTGGTCGAAACGACACCGACCAGAGACGTTGTCTTCTTCTTCCTTGTGCATGGACATTGCAGACTCAGAAAATGTGGTGTCTTTGCTTCTGTTCGGTGAACTAGTTGTCGGCAATGAAGGTTTTGATGTGTCCCTGACACTCTTAAATCCTGACGGTGGTGATGGACTCCAGTGATCGGCTTGAACAGTAACAGTGCGTGTAAAATAATTGGACAGTGCACTATTTCTTTATGTAAAAACGTGCTAATGATTTTCTTCAAAATAATAACAACTTATAAGATTTTGTAAATTCCCAGTATAGCCTAGGCCTCCCATCGTAATTTGAAATTTTTTTTCTTTGGATTCAAAAGTCTATGAAGATGATTATAATATGCAAGTGTAGTTACCAAATTAAGCACTTGTCTATTGATCGTCTTCTCAATGCGCGAAATTAACCTCTTTGTCATGAGCAAGCTCTGATACCAGTATAGAATTATGGAGAACAACAATAAATGAAAATTGGGCAGAATTTTGACAATATGGTGACACTCCCTTAAGGGTATTTGTTCCACAAGTTGGTGATGGACAAAGTGAATCAAGTGCCTTCATTGTGTACAAATGGTCCCTATTTATAGAACATAAGGGACTGGTTAGCAAGGAGCACAACCATTGAGAAGATAATGGTTGACAAAGGGCATAGCCATTAACAAGTGACATAACTTTTTGACTAAATCAAAGGATTATGTCTCTTGACATTTCCTTAACCATCACCCTCCATGGAATCTATCACCATGGAGAACGTGTCATTTCAAAAGGTATACCGTTTGGTGATCACATCCCTTATAACATATTTTATCTTGAGCATGTACACACATGCGCGCACGCACACACATATATATATACAGTACTTATTTTGTTGAAGGAAAACTCTGAAGCCAGTTATTTTCATGCACCCCTAGCGCATGAAAATGACCCAGCGTGCCACAGTAATTTTTATAATGACTGTAAGATTATTAACATCATTTTTTGTCGATTATTAGCATTGTTCTTTGGCCATCTTCTTTATCCTTCAGCAATGTGGACTACTTTGATTTCTACTACCACTCATGGCCACTAGAATTTGCAATGCCGCAGGAAGAAGAAACATTGTCTATCCTGGTTTTCACCTTAAAAGTCAAAGTAACATTTACATATGTGCTGCAGTCCATGATTGAAGAAGACCATGACGAAAATAATGGGGTTGATAACATAGAAAGTGAGACGTTCGAGGAAACTTTTCACGTTTTGCACAACTGTATTCTACATGAAAGCACGTTGAGATCCACCATATTTGACATGCTCTGTGCAGTGCATGTTCTCTTGGAGATTCGGGAGTTCATGGTACATAGAATCTCTGTCTGTGCGAGGGACACGTTGAGACAGAGACAATACACGGGCCGTAGGGCTTTGGGGACGTGGGTGATTATTGAAGTCTCTCATTGTGTTCATGAAGAATCATTGCGTCCTAATTATTCTCAAATATTAGGGCAAGCCATAGAAGATCATTATGTTTTAGGGTTATTGGCCATAATAGTTTCTAAGTCATCGATTGAAACGTTGGAGAAGGTGGCGATCGAAGGAATCTCAAATCAGTAGTCTGCTATCTGTATAGTAAGGAGGTTTAGAAGCTTCACACATCACATATCTTGTCCCTAGAATAGTCTCCAAACTCGTAATGCAGAGTGCGTAAATGGGAGAAAAATGAAGCTTGTTGTTTTTATTCATCGTCTTGTTATCTTCTTCGTGTTTTTCATTTTTAAAAAAAAAAACTATTGCCACGTCACCTAGGGTGCTCAAGTTTTGCTTGAAATAGACTATATATAGAAGAATTGCTCGTTGAATAATACTCTACATATAACAAGTGGTGTGATTCTCACATGTTACATAAATAGATTATACACCTCGTATGATATATATTTATGTAGAAGTTTAAGTGACACCTTTTGACCAAATAGCCAAAGACTTCTAATAGTATACGTGTTATCTAGATGAAAGATGCATGCATGCATATGAACATATATAGAGGCTTAGCTATATAATTAATACATACATACATACATATACATATACATATATATATATATAATTCTCCAAAAGATACATATAAAGAACAGATACAGCTTGATATTCATTTTTCAAGCTAAAAATTATTAGTTGCTAATTGGTGCCACTATTTATTTATTTATTTGTGGGCCTGGTGGGGGTGGGGGACCCAGGCCCAGTGATCTATTATAATCATATGCATGCAAATTCAAGTTGTTCACTTCTTGCTTTCAAAACATAAGGTCGAGAGTTTCACTTGTCAATATCTGCAATTCATTCGCCACATAACTCTGCCGCCTGAGCCACCCATATTCATTAATTAATACCATTTATGGGATACAAATCTATTTGCTATATTTCCCCCACCTCTCCATTCTATGACCTTCACAATCTCTAAAATTCCCGACTGGTCCACATCCAATAGCCGTTAGTTTTCTTCTCCCACCCCACACCAAAAATTATAAATAAAAAAATCGAAGAATAAAATGATAGGACGCCAATCCCCAACATGCAATATAGCGCGTGTAATTACGTGCCTTAGGAAAATGACGACCGAGCCTCTTGAAATGACTGTACAAATTTCATTTGTGAGAGAGGTCCGCGTCCGCGCGTGCGTTAGCGAATTCGACTCTGAGTAACGACCCCGCCAAAAATGACGTCATCTACACACCCCGCCACCTGGTGTGCACAGGTTAAGAGGAAAGAGCCTATCCGGTGCGCACATTAGCTGTAGTGGAAATATGACTACGACGACGAAGACGCTTAGCTTAAATGCAACAAATCTTTGACTCTCTGTAGCTCACCGATGACACACAAATGACAAATACTACTATGCATTTTTATATATAGAATGGGAATATTATTTATTTATTCAATAATTGTAATATTTTTATATAAGCAATTGTCAATTTCTTAATCAAACAGTGTTTATAATTAAAATTATTATTTTAAAAAAATGGTTTTAGTCCTTGGAGGCCGCTTTTAAGCTGTCGTTGTTCTCATTCGATTCTGCTGTAAGATGATGGGACTTGGGGTTTTGAAGGAGGAGATAGAGCTAGGGCTTCGATTGGGGCGGAGGAGGTTTCTGGTTGGTTTTGGTGCTCCCCGGGCTGGGATTTGAACTTTGGCTTTCTCCCAGGTTGGGGTTTTTTAATTTAAAAAAAAAAAATTTGGCCATGCTTGGACTCTGTTTGGTCGCCGGGAAGGGTGATGAAAAGAAAAAAGAAAGTTGGACTTTGAGTTTTTATGGCGTTTAGTTGTTAATGACAAGAATAGTTTTAGCTTGGCGTGAGGAAATGTTTGGTTCTCTTTTATTGAGTGTTTTTTAATTGCTTCAAGTAGTGAATAATTTGGAAGTTTAAAGGTTCTGTTCTCGTGTTTTTATTTGACTTTTCATTGGTCCTTTGATTGCTGTTATGGTACTTTGTAAAACGGAAGACCTTTTTTCCCCTTCTAATGGTTTAGAGGTTTTTGAATCAGTGATCCTTATGAGTGTGTATTGGTTTTGATGGAGAAAGTAGCAGAGTCATGTATTCAATGGAAGAAAGAGATTAAGAAATTTCATTTCGTAGACAGTTAATTGGTCACTTTCAGTGTCTTTACCGCTTGTAGTTCATGTATCTGTCCGTTCCTATGCATCTCTCGTTCAAAGATAGGTGACGTGCTCCTCGTGTGATTAGTATGCACTTCAAGGTATCAGTGTAGTAACTGAATCTCACTGTTGGTACAGTTATATTTTCTACTGCAAGGAGCTTCAAAAATTGGGAAAGCAGTTTAATTCTTCAAGTTTTCTGGGGATTACATTGTTTGGGCTGTTGTCATTCGGAATTCAATATTAATCAGCCATTTCACATCTGCTTTTCTTGATTTATATCGAGTTCTTGCACTAAAAGTGGAAATCTTAAGCTTATGAGATCGAATATGCTTCTTTTCTATGTTTAATTTATGCATTTATCTTTCTTACCTTCGTGTTGATGCCAAAGGCTCATTGAGTTACCTCTATGATCAGTGTAAAGAGCATGAACTCTCCATCAGCCCAGTTCGTCCCCTCAAGAAGGATAGGAGTATATGACCCTATCCACCAGATTGGCATGTGGGGAGAAAACTTCAAAAGCAACAGTAATCTAAATGCGTCTGCATCCTTGATCGGGGAGGATGTGAAACTAGATAGTCAGGTGAAGAGGTTTGAAGGTTATGCGTTTTGGTAGATGGGGTCAAATTCTCCCTAAGCTTATTCATTTTTTTTATATTGTATTTTAGTCAGAGGATGCTTCTCATGGAACAGAGGGACCTTCTAACCAATATGACCAAGAAGCAACTAAACCCACAGATAAGGTGAGGGTGATTATATAAGGTTTACAAGATAATTAGGTTTTCTTACACCTTTTGGAGGGCTGGAATCTTTCAGGTAAAATGGTTTCATCCAGAAACTTCACCAAGAGGTTCTAGTTTAGATTTAGTTCCCCTTGGCCACTTTCTAATGCCTGATATTTTTTGATTTTTAGCTATGCTCTTGTGCATATGGTTTGTTTGAATGTATTGTATCTTGCTTAGAAGCCTGCAAAAGCTGACACTTTTATTTGCATCCTAGATTTCTTTCTTCCTTTTTATTTATTTATTTTTTCTTTAATTTCTTTGTGGCGCATGCTTTACTTATATAATCATTTATATGCTGTTTCGACAATTACTAAAGAAGTTAGCAGTTCTGAAATTTAGTCAATATATAACCTTTCATGCATTTCTACTGGTGAAATATTTCAGTTTAGACTGCTTATATGAAAGAAAATCTGATGTTTTGTATATAAATTGATCGAGAATGATGACTTGGGTTTATCCATTGTTTGCCACTAATTCATTTGTGAAGGTAACATGTCATGTGATATGGATAATCTGAACAGGTATGTATATGCTCATGATTGAGGATTTCAACCCATAAGCTTGGCATACTATTGATCATGTTTAATTACGAGGATTAACTCTAATACAGCACCTATAACTGTTGTGGTTTAAAACTTTACACATAAAATCTGCAGGTACAAAGGCGTCTTGCACAAAACCGTGAGGCTGCTCGTAAAAGTCGTTTGCGGAAGAAGGTTGAATACACACTGAGATAGAGACCTTCGATGCAAGATATGTGCAAGAAATGGTTTAACATATTAAGTTTTTGTTTTGCTTTGCAGGCCTATGTTCAGCAGTTGGAAACAAGTCGTTTGAAACTTATTCAATTAGAGCAAGAGCTTGAGCGGGCCCGACAGCAGGTTTGACAAAGATTAGCTTTTATTTGTCATCTTTGAGGCATGGATGTATTATTATTAATCAGCACAACTTTTTTCATCCCTGAAGTATATAAAAGCAATTGATATGTTACTGCAGGGCTTGTATATTGGTGGTGGGTTAGATTCCAGTTATCTGGGGTTCTCTGGAACCGTAAACTCAGGTTTGTTACTCCATATGTCGAAACCTATTATCCTGGAATCTAATGTTCTCAGTCTCAATGTTTTCCTGAGTTGTTTATTTTGCATGTCTTTAAGACTGGTTGGTAGCTGATGTGTTTGATGGCGAATACAATGAAATGCACAGTACTGAAGTGCTTTCTGATTTTAAGTTCCTAGTGATACTACTAGGAGAAAAGATAAATGTTGCATTTCGGATTGTTAGTGTTATGTCCTTCATGCAATGAGCTATCAAGTTGAAGTTCAAGGGCTGTAACAGAAGCAGTAGGCATTTCTCCCCTTTATCTCTCGTTTGAAGCATTGAGATGTGGGTAGTGAACTTTTTTGTTTTTCATTTTTTGCTGAATAAAGTGAACTTACATCAAGTAGCCAATCATGATGGTGCAGTTGATCTGAGCACAACAAATGTTCTGCCTTCCGTATTTTGCTATTAGGTTTCTAGTTCTTACAAGTGAATATAGAAATCTTAGTAACAAGTGGCTATTTCCTTTATAGTATGTTTCATTTGGTGGATAGAGGAGGGAAGAAGAAAATTGGGAAGGGAAAAAAGTGGGCGGAAGAGGTACTTTTGTTGTATGATTGCTAGGTGGTAAAGGGAAGTGGGAAGATTTGGATGGATGCAATTTCCATTGAGGTCCGCATGTTTATATCCAACCAAATCTGGTGGAAAAAAGAAGGTAACAAAGCAGCTCATACAACGATATTACCTCCATGCACCTTATCCAGTGTAAATGTTTCAAGCAACAAGTACACCCATGTATCTGTCTTTCTTGTGATTGTTTTCTGCATATACTTGCAGCTCTCCCTTTTAATCTTGATAGTTTCAACTTTCTTTACCACCAGGAAAGGTACAATAGTCATTCTCATTTACCAAATTAAAATGAAAGATTATGTTCTTATATTGTTCACTCTGCCTCTGCATTGTTTCAAAGGGTTTAGAAGATGAGATCGTTGAATATAACTTATCACTACACACATGCACGCACACAATGCACATTAATGCACCACCAAAAAGTGATGTCTTCATGCTGTGCATAGACACAACTTTCAGAAGGTTGAATTGTAGTTGTAACACCACAGTCAAATTCCTTAATGAGCTATTTATCTTCATGTATGATTTCTCTGCATGCTGAGGATATCCTTTGTGGTTTTATATCTTGTGAGTTTATTTTTGTTCTCATATCCTTCCCTCAGTCCCCTTCTTTATTTTTTCAATGTCTTTGTATTCTAGAATTAACTAACACTAAGGATTCTGCAGGGATTACTACATTTGAGATGGAGTATGGACACTGGATGGAAGAACAAAATAGACAGATTCGTGATTTGAGGAATGCTTTGAATGCTCATATAACTGATATAGAGCTTCGAATGCTAGTAGAAAGTGGCATGAACCATTATTTTGAACTTTTCCGTATGAAAGCAACTGCCATAAAAGCTGATGTCTTCTATATGATGTCTGGCATGTGGAAAACATCAGCTGAGCGTTTTTTCTCGTGGATTGGAGGGGTTCGCCCTTCACAGCTTCTTAAGGTGATGTACTGATCATCTTCAATCAATATGTGGGGTTCATGCATTTCTCAATTCAGAGGAACAGCTTGGAGTAGAAATTGTGTCATCCAAGGGCACTTTTAGATCTCTAAACTGGGTTTCAGTTCAAATAAAAAGTTGGATAAATTCTACTGATCAAAAGAGTCCCTCGTGCATAATTTGAAATCATGAATATATATATATATGAAGCAACCGAAAAATTTTGACATTTTAATGAACAAAAAAGCACAGATACATGCATGCATAAGAATAGAATATGCTATTATATAGTATACTTTGTGCTCGTTTGTAACTCATCTATATGTGCATTTTAGTGGAAAATATCGCCATCTATTACTAACACAAGGGAAGCTTATCATATGTGATTAATTCTACTAGGGCTAATGCCCCCCTCCCCCCAACTGTGGTCCCAGACATACGCTCTAAACAATAACACAGTAACACTAAAGGCTCTTGGTAACCTACTATCAGCATATGATATAAACATAAAGAAAAATTACTCTGATTAATCATGTTCAGGGTTGGCTAGGCATAGTGTTTGCAAATCTTGGCTGGCCAAGCACTGAACTTGGCTGGTGGCAACCTTAAGTTTGTATTAAATTCGGGCTTCTTCTCCATGTTATTGAAGAATTTGCGGGCATTTCTTTTAATGCCATTATTCTGTAATTACATAATCAAATATGAAATAATTCTTGTATTGTTGTTGTTACAGGTGCTTGGGCCTCAGCTTAACCCCATGACGGATCAACAATCTTTGGATGTTTTTAATCTTGAACATTCATGTCAGCAAGCGGAAGATGCTCTTTCGCAAGGTGTGGAGAGACTCCAGCAAATGCTGGCTGAGACTGTAGCAGCTGGTCAACCGAGTGAAGGAAGTTGCAACCAGCAGATGACCAATGCGATGGAGAAGTTGGAAGCTCTAATGAGCTTTGTGGCACAGGTATGCATTGCATTTTCTCATGGACAAACCAATTCTGACAGTGTGGCTGATTTTTGTGTTGCTTTCTTTATGCACCAGTCTCTTCTCTGAAATCTCTATTAAGATCCATAAAATTCTTCCTTGTCAATTATGTAAGGCTAGAATGCAATCTATCAGTTTATAATTTGCTCATTGCTGACTGAAAATACTTTCTTCTGACCGATTATAAGAGCAATTTGGATTCTATATAAATGGATTCTCTAAGTAGGACATATACCTTGAAAGAAAAATGGGAGGAATTTTTCACTTATCCATCATGGTCCGCGTAACCATCCCATCATTTTCCAGAGATATTGCATAACCTAAAAAGGCTGTAAAAGCAAAATGCACAGAAATATTCAAAGCCTTGAGCAATGGAAGGGCAGATTTGTTTCAGATCTGAAATTTAATGGCATTTGAAGCATAGAGAGATGTGTTCAAACACTCCTTCCTTTTTCGCCAAATCCTCATTCAGTAAGCAGTGTGGTGCCTGCCATTAAAGGTTTCTTTTATATTTTACTTTTTTGGGTGAGATTTCAACCTACCCCAGTCCACTTACCATTGACCTTTGCACCAAAGTTCTAGATTCTTACATGTTTCATGTATTCATTTCTTAATTT
Source organism: Carya cathayensis (assembly GCA_011037825.1). NCBI lineage: Eukaryota > Viridiplantae > Streptophyta > Magnoliopsida > Fagales > Juglandaceae > Carya > Carya cathayensis. The sequence continues at coordinate 584,572 of QGSO01000375.1, forward strand.
TGTTTCGATAACATTATTTTCTTCATTGATAAGTTTTATGTTAAAGGGGTATTTATCATAGAAGTTGACAGTTTTCCTTTCTATCAACCTTTTATGGTTCTTGGCTAAATTTCAAAATCTTGAGGAAGATGTGATCATTTTCTATTTGTCTTTTGTCTTTTGTTTTGTTTTGTTTTGTTTTTTTTTTCACTTCCATAGACGCACGTTGCATCAATAAGGGGTGCCAAGAAAAAGAATACTGTCCACTCTCGCTCTGATCATTAAAAAAGTAAGGTAGCAGGGTTTGGTTGAAATAAATGGTGGATCTTGCATACGATTATACAAAATTGTTTTGGAATCTCTTTAATCTGTTGGATGACGATCAACAAGGAATGACATAAACTCTTAGCAAGTTTCTCCTGAAATAAAAAAGGCACTTAAAAGAGCAAACAGTGTTCCCATGTTAAGCCGCAGTGAGGCTCAAGTTTTAAGAATTTCTATCATTTTGCATCCTCACCCCCACCCCCTTCCCAAGAAAAAGAAGAAACTAAACTAGAAGACTGTCATAAATCTCTTGAAAGTTGTTTGAAATTTTTCTTAAATTATATTTCTGTAGATCATTTGAGGATTGGTAAATAGTTTCAGTAGGAAGTTTGTAATGCTCTGATATTAACTCAAGTTTTTGAGTGGGAGATTACCAAGAATTGGGGTAGTTTACTTTATCCAACACAAGATGGTAGAAACAGCTCACGAAATCCTTTGGAAGGACTGTGAAACAATATATTTTATTAATAATTTTTTTTTTTAATAATGATAGGTCATAACTGGAGTGTTAGTAAATATGGTTGGGTGATCACATAATTATCTCTATGCAATGCAGTGATTAACATTGAAGTTTTACTGCATCAGAACATTCTAAACTATACGTTGCAGCCATAGCGACTCATCATAGAGAAGCAACTTGTTATTGAAACAGCCTGTCTATTTATTATTCAGGTTGTGATTTCAGATTATCATTGATAGGAAGTTGTACCACCACAATTACCTTTCTGAACATGTGATGCCACATAACTGATGAATTGTGCTTTTGTTGGAACAGGCTGATCATATTCGGCAGGAAGCCCTGCAGCAGATGTTCCGCATACTGACTATCCGCCAGGCAGCTCGAGGGCTGCTTGCCTTGGGTGAGTACTTCCAACGCCTTCGAGCTTTGAGCTCACTTTGGGCTACCCGCCCTCGTGAGCCTGCTTAGTCTCACCATAGAAGATGCTATAAGCTCAAAATCAGTGGCATGCCTTGGCCAGCCTACCTGCTCCTCTCAGTAGTGTTGTTATAAAGATACGATCTAAGTTGCTGACAATTTTCAATCAGCCTCCAGCCATCGAGAACTTGTGTATATAAATGGCCATTTTATCGAGGGGAAATTTGTGATTAAGGTAATTTTTACTGCTTGTACATTAACTTGTCTCAAAAGTTCATATATTCAAAGATTTAGATTTGAGTTTTAGAGTTGGAACTTTGTCATGTTTATATTTGTTGGATGTATTGTGCGTGGAGGTCTAGAAAGAAGTGCGCACTCTGTAAAAGCCTTCTTTGTGCTTTGAAATGAAAGTCTTTTATCGTAACGAACTGATATAGTTAAACTGAACTTGATTGTGAGTTGTGGTATCAAATGCCACTAATTTGAAAACAATGAAATTTGTCTATATGGATGAACTATTTTCAGGTTCATGGTCAAGAAAACTAAACACAATCCAGCCAAATATCCAATAGGAAATTAAGTAGCCACTGATGTATGGTTAATCAGAGCCAATCTCCCACTTGTTAATCTTTTCTGCTGAGATTTTTTTGTTTTGTTTTGGTTCTGGTATTAGCTAAATGACATAAGGGAATTTGCTAAAATCATTTCATTTCCACAGGGATTCAGTAATTAGGGTCCAAAACTCATATGGGTAATTTGTTAGTGAGGCTTCCATTCTCATGTAGTTACTAAACAATCAGTGTCCCCACCATAAGAGTTTTGCTATAAGCGTATTCACGTACCGATCTGATTACCAATATTGCTTACTTCATATTTAAAATTCAATTTGATGTCATTTTCATTAAAGTTTAACTTTTCGACCAATCACGTTGAACGAGTGTACATAATCACTTACAACCAGATTTTTCCTTGACCAAGAACCGAGGGCTTCGCCCTGAACGTCTTCTGCCTTTTGTTTTTTTTTGTTTTTTGTTTTTATCCTCGCTATACAATGTGTTATCCTGCATAATTTTTCTGGACAAAGTCCTTCTAAATGGTTGCCTTCTTTATAGACCATCTCCACTGTCCCAGCAGCACCACTGCTAAGGTAGAAGAAGAGAAGCGGATAATTTCTTTTTCTTTCCTGAACTCCAAGAGGCTGACAATTATTTTATTGAAATTAAAGACTTTATTTTCTTGCACGATGAACAATGTCAAGATTTTCAGGGTAATGAGGCATTTTATTCCAGGTATCCACAGGCCCGCAGGGTTCTAGGTGCATGATTTATGACACATCTTGACAAAACATGAAAAGCAAGCTATTTTTTTCCTATGGTAGAGCGAGCTCAGAAATCTAAAGTTTTCACTACATATTATTGAAAATAAGTTCTTCATAGAGTACATAATTAGCATCTGAGCTCCTGCAGATGTATGGTGTATGCTTAAAACCTTGACATGGAATAGTCCAAGGCATCGACAAGAAAATCTGCACATGGAGAAACAAGTATAGTGTTACCATATACCGTGCTTTAAAAAACATTTAGAAGAATTTTTTAATGCCAAATTTGGATAGGACTTCCTCGGATTTCAAAATCTTTTTGTTTTCCTCGTTGTAATCTGATAAACACTCATCCACATAAATAGAGGCTGATTATTCAAATCGGTAGAGGTTTAACTATTTAAGACCGTATGAGACATAGAGAGTACCTGCATCGTCCTTGGTAAAACACATTGGTGGCTTTATTCTAAAAACATTTCCATGCAATCCCCCTTTCCCAACTAGAACACCAAGCTCTGCCACCAGACACAATTAGACAAATGGTATAGCAAAAGGAAATTTATGAGAAAAAAGTAAATATATATAGTTAATATAACTCAGTTAGGAAAAAAAGGAGGGGGGGGGGGGGGGGGGGGGGGGGTGGGTTTGAGATATGCCCTTCTACCTCTAAGTTTCTCAAATAAAACTGCAGTTTCTGCCTTAGCAGGTGTCTTCTTGGTCCTGTCAGTCACAAGTTCTACACCAACCATTAAGCCCCTGCCCCTCACATCTCCAATGACTGAAATATAAATATAAATATTTTAGATGAGGAATCTGTATTAAAATAGCAGTCTAAAGCACAAATACAGTTTCGGAATGGAAAGATCCATACAGATAAATATCAGTTACCACTGATTATAAGAGATACAAGGCAATAGTGACTGTCGACTGAGGCCCATGATATCAAGTAAAGCATGATAAACAATCTTAAGCTTATATCCAAAGACTAAAACCCTGAAGCAATTTTCTTCTTCATGACTCAGATAAATCCATCTTAGAAGTGGAGGAGAACTTTGACTTGCTTAAGGTTTGCATTAGATGGATTTATTAGAATACTAGATTGATCATATGCACAAATCTACATGACAGGATTTTTAATATACCAAGAGGATAGATTTTCTAGAGGTTGAATTCAAGAGCAAGTACTTTCATGTCTTTGCTGAAGAGCTCTCAAACGCCCAAGCAAGTGTGAACCAACATCAGCACAATGAGCTTGACGCTTCTCCTTGTCAAGAGCTCTAAGCACTGCCAACCCCCCAGCTGAACATACAGGGTTCCCACCAAAAGTATTAAATAGAAATTTCTGGGCCAACGCACTTGCTATCTCTGGGGTTGTCACTACTGCTCCCAATGGTAGCCCATTGCCAATACCCTGGTAGATATTATTTGTAAGATGTAATAAAATGATTGCATAAGCTAACAAGAAACATAAAGTAATCCACTGAAATCACAAGTATTTAAAGGAAAAGGCTAATAATGAAAAAGGGCAAATGGCTTATGCAACCTTAACATGATGTGTCTTCCTAATATATAATTATTATATGGGGGAACAGGTAATGACCTTTGCCATGGTAACTATATCTGGAATGACGCCCTGTGTTTCAAAGCCCCAGTAGTGGCTTCCTGTACGACCAAACCCAGTTTGCACTTCATCAGCAATGCAGATGCCACCGGCCTTGCGTACAATATCATAAACCAGTTTCAAGTATCCAGGGGCCAACTCAACTGCCCCTCCAACTCCCTATAGCTTTGCACAATCAGTTAAAATGTTGTGTAACAAGGTGGTTTGTAATGACATTCTTACACGTGAAAAATAATACAAACCTGGATTGTTTCGGCTATAAATCCAGCAACTTTTCCTGAAGTACCAAAATCAATGTGATCTTGTACATCTTTGGCATAACGATTAGCATCAGAGCCAAAATCACCATGGTACGGATCTGGATTTACAACATGATGAATTTCGCCCTACAAAATGTTACAGCACTCGAGTAGATAATTTTTTTTTTTTTTTTTGATTAGTGAGTAGATAAATCAAAAGCGATATCTTGAAAAATGTCTTTTACAAATATACATACATGCGGATATATATATATATATATATATCTTTAAATAAACAACCAGGGCAGTGAGATTATATTGATAGACTAGCGAATGACAGCGTTTCAGGGTGTTCTTCTATGTGTGTGTAATTCCCTTTGTGCAAAAAAGAAAAGGAAAAAGACGGGCGTTGTTACACTCAGAAAATGTTAGATGAACAAAAGATTACCCGTAACGTATTTCCCCCTCCTATAAATTTGAAATAGTATCACAAAAAAATTATGATTTTTAGGAAAACAAAAAATATAATTAAGAAAAAAACAGCCGACAGAAATGGTCTGGACTCTGATTATAGCTTATCTTATTGGTATTGAACTTCACAGCGCATACATGTTGAACGTTGCTAGAAACTTTACACAACCATCTAAGTCAAATTGACATTTAAACGCACGCGGATTACACTCAGCCAGTGATAATCCAGGATCTAGTTGGGCATTACACGTAGCTATGCCATAAAAACTAACCTGGGGTATTGGGTACTTCCATGTGTTAAGAGCAGTCAGTCCAATCGTCCCAGAACTTCCCCCATGATATGCATTCCTCAACGAGATCATGCCGAGATTACCACTGTATAGACGGGCCATCAACATCGCTAATTCATTTGCTTCCGTCCCAGAATTTACAAAATACACAACCTGAATTTCCGAAAAAGGTTTCATTGTTTAAAGTTCGCATTCGTGAAGTTCAATACGCATAATGAATGTTATTGCCAATCAAACTAAATTTCAGTCCATAAAAGAAAAACCTTTAGGTTTCCAGGCATTTTGGAAGCTAATGCCTCAGCAAAATCAGCTATTGCATGGTGAAGGTATATGGTTGTAGCATGCTGTAGAAGGTTGCTCTGCTCCATTATCGCACTTAATATTTCAGGGTGGCAATGTCCACAAGAAACCGTAACTATCCCAGCAAACGCATCCAGGTAACGCCTCCCGTTCTCATCAAATAGATACTGCATCTTCCCCTCAACAATATTAAGCTGTGCATCAAAATTTTGAGGTTAGTGATGGAGTTTCTATTTCTAAAAAAAATGAATGACATGCAGGATTTCCTAAATAAACCAAAAAATCCCGCGGGGATAACCACACGTGATTAAACAGAAGATCTGATCCAAGGGTCAATTTAAACTCGTGCTGTTAAAAAAAATGAAATGAAATTAAATACTTAACAGGCTTCTGATAGTAGTGGAAGAGAGAGGGGCCGAGAAACTTCTTTCGCTTCTGGAAGACTTCATCGGCCAGAGGGCCCTTGTAGGATCTCGGGGAGTGATCGAACGGAGGAAGCCGAGGCGGAGGAGCATCGCCGACAGACGGGGCGGCAGCGGCAGCAGAAGAAGAAGGAATTGTAGAAAAGGAGGAACCGGAGAGAAACTTTGCCTTCCTCAGCAGATGCCTCTGCAACGCCATGGCCGATCAAGAGATCACGAAAACGAAAGCAGTGTTTCAGTGAGCGTGGCCTTTCCTGTAATTTATGAGGTGGTGGGAGTGCAACGATCTTGCCAGTGGCAGTGGTTATTTCCAGCAAACGCTGACGTGGTTTTGCATTTCTTACGTTATCTTTTTGGAATCGAATCTTTTTCTTTCTTGATTCGAGTTTTACGAATCAAGGTTGAGAGATTTCAATTGAGAATGTACTAAATATTCAAATAAATAATTTATTATAAGGAAAAAAATTAAGAGAAATTGATTATTTCTGAAACTATTGTTAACTTTTTAAACACCTCTGAAGATTCTATTTCAGCGTAACATCTATAATGACTCATTTATGCCAATTTCTAATTTATCCTGATTTGTTTCTAAGATTGACCTCTAGTGTCTTTTAATTTTTTTTAAGTGTTTTAAAAAATTATTAATAGTGAATTTATATATTGTTTTAAAAACTATTTAAGAAAAAAAGTGAGATTACAGGCATGCCTATTAATAAAAGTTGAGTTTTGTTACATTCAAGTAAAGTTACGTACTAATCTACATACAAATACTAATTCTTTCATACTTTAAATTTAAATTTAGACTGTTTTTAATAAAATTTACTTTTTAATTAATTACATTAAATTGATGTACAGATTAATGTACAATTATACTTACAACTAAATTTTTCCATAAAGGTTAGGCGGCATAGTAGAAGAGTCCTCATTTAGTATGCCTCTTCAGATTCTTTTCGAACCCATTTATATGGTTCCATCATTTTCTTATTTACCATTTTTTCATAAGCACTTTTGGGCAACCACTGAATGAGAAAGGTTCAAAAGTAAAGCCTCGTATAGTTATATAGATAAAATAAGGAATATGTAAATAATAGTGAAATAATTTATAAATAATAGCAAAATTATTTGAGTTAAGATGTTTTATAAGACTTTAAAAAATGAGAGAGAAAAAATTAAATAAAAAAATTATAAAGTTAATAAAGGGTTAGAATATAAGTTTTTAATATTATTTATGTCTTAGAATATGAAAAAGTTGATTTTTTTTTGTGTGTTTTGTTAGAAAGTTTAAGAAAATTGTAATGATTAAGTAATAATTAGATAAAAAAATTGAAGATCTGAAATTAAAAAAAATTTATGTTTATGATATTTAGATGTTGAGATGAGATGAGATAGGATGAGATGAGATGATTTGAAATGTTTGTAGAACCAAATCAAGCCTAAGCCTATGCACAAGTAGGGTTGTACAAAACCTCTGATGGCTTTGACTCCGATCGACTCCCACTCTGGCTTTGACTTCGACGGAGTCAGAGTCAGAGTTGGAAGCATCAGAATTCGGAGTAACTCTGAACTCCAACATTTAAAAAAAATCAGATGATAGTTTGAAACTAAGGGGATGTTTGGAGGAAAACCATGAATAATTTTAGCAGCTTCAGCATGATTCAACAAACTACTCATCACCTCATCAACAAGGGTGAACATATAGGGGGATAGAGGATCCCTCTATCTAATACCTCTCGATGGAATAAAACTTCCTTGTGGAGTCCCATTAATAAGAGTTAAATATGAGACAGAAAAAATGCAACTCATAATCATATTTATCCACCTGTTATTGAACCTCATCTTCTCCATAACCTTCCTAAAATAACCTTACTTCACCCTATCATAAGCCTTACTCATATCCAACTTGATGGCCATATAACTTTGCTGCCCCTTTCCTTTAGTAGACATTAAGTGCAAAGCCTTGAAAGCCATAATAACATTATCAAGGATCATCCTCCCTGGAACAAAAGCACTTTGAGTAGATGAGATAATGTGAGGCAGAATCTCCTTTAGCCAATTGGAAAGGACTTTAGAAACCACTTTATAAATTACATTGCAAAGGGATATTGGCCTAAAATTCAACACTGATTGAGGATTATTGATTTTGGGGATTAACACAATATATGTATCATTAATAAGAGAAATATCCCCACCATGATTTAGCACCTCCAATACAGCTTTTATGACATCGCTTCCCACAACTTCCCAATGAGATTAGTAAAACAGTGCAGGAAAACCATTTGGACCAAGGGAGCCCATGGGATTCGTTTGAAACAAAGCTTCCTTCACTTCTTCATCTGTAAATTGTTTAGAAAGGTTGGCATTCATCTCTCTATCAACTCTATGTTCAACATGACTCAAACAAGCTTCAATCCTAGAAGGATTCAAAGAGGCACATAGATCCTAGTAATACTAGCAAAACATCTCAGAAATTTCTCCCAAGTCAAAAATCACATTGCCATCATCCCTCACCAGCTTTTGAATTTCATTAGTTTTCCTTCTCTGATTAGCACACATGTGAAAGTACTTAGAGTTTCTATCACCATCTTTAAGCCAAACCTGTTTAGCCCTTTGTTTCCATTAACATTCTCCTCTTCAAGAGCTTTATCAATATCCTTCTATAGAGCCTTAATAACCATTGAGTTAGAACTAGTATTCAAGTTTTGCATCTTAGAAAGCTGATTCAACTTGGCTTGAGTCTCATTTCTTTGTCTTCGAAGGGTAGTCTTGCTCCACTTCCATAGAGATTTGCACTTATCAAGACTCTTCTGAATTGACCTTAATGAAAAACTCTGCTGAAAAGATTGAGGAGACCAACTTGAACTAATGATTTTGCTGCATTCTTCATGTAAGTTCCAACTTGCTTCAAATCTAAAAAATCTTCTCCCTTTCCCTATCTTCATAAGGCAACCTCCTCCGTCCACTTCTCGCATTCATCACCAAAGGATTATGATCAGACATTTGAGCTGCTAAAGCACAAATGCTGCAATAACAAAAAGACTAGTCCATAACAGATTACCCAAGGCATGATCCAATCTTTCTTTGGTAAACTGGGCTCCCTCTCTATTGTTACACCAGGTAAATTTTGTTCCTTCAAATCCTAAATCACTCAAGCCACACCAATCCATAGAAGCTTTAAATGCTTCTAGTTGATGGTAAGGTCTACTTGCTGCCCCATAGTTTTCATTGTGATGCATAATTTCGTTAAAATCTCCAAAGCACAGCCAAGCCTTCTCATCCTTAGACCTTAACATCTTCAAGAGTCACCAACTGTAACCCCTTTTAGCTGTTTCAGGTGATCAATAAAAGCCAGTGATTAGAATCTGTTGCAAACTATCTTTATGTTGTAAATCATAGAAATGTGGTGCTGAGAGTAGGATTCAAGATTAAAATCAAAGTTACTTAGACCTCTGCTTTCAACCACAAAACTACAATCAAAACCCACTTTGCTTCTCACCTCCTCCACCATTTTCCTTCCACACTTTGTTTCCATTAAGAAAACAAAATTGGGCCAATTAGTCTTCACTAATAGGTAAAGTTTTCGAACTGTACGGGGTTCCTAAGCCCCCTACAGTTCCTACTAAGGCCTATCATTGCTGTTGGTGGAGCTGTAAAGCAGCCTTCACCAACTCAATTGAATTTTTTAAAAATAAATAGAAAATTGTAGGTTAAACATGTTGAATTTTTTAACAATTTACCAACTTGTATCACTTTTGATTTTGGGATAATGATACCCCACCCACTACTTTCCAACTTGTTTACCTCTCTCACGTGACTTTTTTCTTTCAAAAAAACAAAACCAAAAGCGCCGAGTGTTGTCCCCTCTCCCATTCAAATATAAAAAACCCCCACCGGTGTTCTCTCCCTCCCCCGCATGTTGTCTCTACATCTCTACCCACCACCACCGTTCAACGTCACCATCTCAAATGGGTCTTCTCCTTTGTCTCTCACCCTGACTCTCTCTCTCTCTAAAAAATTAACTTTTAATTAACAGTTGCCTCCACCGTCATCTAGACTCCAATCGCCGCCCGAGACACCCCTCAAGGTAATTGCACCTCTCTCTCCCTCATACACTTGATGTGCACTAACTTCACTTGTGCAAAAGTCCCTAAATTAATCCATCCCTAATTGAAACCCATGGTTCTCGGTCCACAAACAAAGTGCATGCAGGCATATTCGAAGTGGTTTAGCTAGCTCTAGATCAAGCCAATCAGAGCTGATTGAATAGTCTCATCTAGAAATTTCTATCCATGAGCAAGATGACACACTGTCATAAGATAAGATTTTTAACATATTTTGGGTTATGTGGTGATGTCGATTTAAATATACGTTACTTACTTCACCAGGCGCCCATGCACCGACGAACACCACATCCATTGCTCCAGGGCATCTCATCAATGATATTATGAATTTTTGATTTTTCAAATTTTCTCAGTGGACACTGACGCACTTGTAAAGTGTCTAGCAGTCAATAACCTTGGATTTATCTAATTGAAAAAACAGTTACCTCGAACCACAGATAATGTTTGAGACTTCTTGCTAGGCGACATAGTGGCTGCATGATTGCATAGACATGTCGAGTTATGGTTTTAGAATGTTGAAATCGGTCTTCTGTAGTTCACTTAACCACCCCATAGCCGATTGTGAAGCAAAACATTGCTAAGGCTTCCTCCACCGAAACCTTTCGTGTGGAATCATGCAATGCCACATCAACACATAACAGCTCACATAATGCTTGAAATGCATATACGTCCTTACAAAACATATGATAACAATCACAAGATGTCCATTCAACATCTTGAGTATATACTCCCTCCCACGTAAGCCGATATTATGTTGCGGCCTATTTATGTGAGATGTTGCATGAGATTACTCAATTGCCACCGTGTTGCAAAGAAGAATCATGGCTCCTGTATTTCTCTTATTCATCCCACGTACCGAATTGGTTACTACTTGATGCCTCCTCACTCTAGTAGTTGTCGTCTTTGTTTATGTCATCATTCAACCCACTATCAATGTCCATTATGCATTGTTGAAAACAATTAACGTTGGTAAAAAAATATCATGGAGTTCTACTCACCACACAAATAAATATTAAATAACATGCTACAATCCAATGTTAACAAATTAGCTTGTAAGTATAATAGCAATCAAATAAAATAACTAAACATCAAATAAAATATAGCAATGTAGCCAACATAAGCAGTAACAAATTGATAAAATGTTTCCAATGAAGAGAGGGTGGGATGCTGATATGCGTGGTCACTACAACGACCACACCCATTGTAGTTTGCGCTCAGCATTCAGGTGCTAGAAGACTTGCACCACATTGGGATCCATCAGTGCTTTCGCTGCATGAACATATTGCTTTGATGGTAGCATAGGGGTAATCTCATCCAAAAATTTTATACATTGTCCAATAGTGCTAAATGATGCATCAAACCCTTTGGACCCCTTGCCTTTATTACGCTTCTGACTGCATTCACCATACATAATGTTATCTAATTATGTTTGCATTGTAGCATTGGCTGCAATTGTTTCGAGGGCCTAGCTAAGTTTTGGTGAGATTGATGGGCTGGCTATTTCCCTCCATTGCCTACGACTACTCCCCCGCCTGGTTTGATTGTCCTCCAACTAGGTTGAATATCTCCATGTCATATTCAAATTAATTGGTGCCCTTGTGGCATTGCCCAATACAGCCCCCCAGGCACTCAACTCCTCCTTCAGGCGTTGCTCTTCCTCTCGTGGGGGGCTCCTAAATTGAGGCATAATGGAGCACCCCTGTGGCAACCAACTGATTAAAATCATGCAGAGGACATCATAGGTTTAACATCCATGTGTCTCGAATTTCCAAAACTGAGGTTGCACCTAAGAAATACAAAAGAATGCAATGATATTAATAAGAATCCATTAATGTTGTAGTCAAGAATGTGTTACAACAAACCCAATGCAAGTTATGGAAAAATGTATATTATATAAGAAGATGAAGGTTACCCATATTACATTAGCCCAATGTTCTTCCATGCCAATGCAAGTTTTAGTGATAGGGCTCCAACACATACCTGTTTGGCCTATCAAATTAGTGAAATTTCGTTGTGTCTTCTTAAGACGAGCGGTTTTGCCCCTTACTTGTGATGCATCAACTGCCTTCATATCAAATGCAGTCAGGTGTGTGGCAACTCTTACATGATCATGGTTTGTGATTTTGGACCCGACCAATTTACCCTCCATGGTTTCTTGGTACAGGATGTCGATTAGCATCTCCTTTAACCCCCCAACCAAGAGATTGCGATCGCGTAGGATCTCAACATCATCCATGGTGTGTTGTTCAATGCAAACATGAGAATGCACAATAGACTAAACACTTCAAACCACATCAAATCATATTTTTATGCATCATATGCTATCACCTGTGGGTAATAATAACTGACTAATATGAGTAAATAATATTCTAACATGGTAGAAGGAATTCATGCTTTCCTAATTAAACGTGAATTGTAGGGTGCAGTAATGATTGAAGTCATTCCTCATGGGAAGAGCTCCCAGATGATCGCAGAAAGTATTACTAGAAATTAAACACAACAAACAAATCCACTAAACAAATCAGAAATTTATATTGAGAACATCAGCTGATAAATATTGCCCAACACATGGCGGATTTGACAGAAATAGAGGGAAGAGTTGGAATGAAGGCCTGAACACAAGATCTTTACCCTAACGCCAAATTAAACCACTAGTTATATAAATGCTCAAGTTAATGGGAAATGATCAATTTCAACATTTAGTCAATAACCTTTGATGTATATGAATTAGTCTAGTAATTAGTACAACTTTCATCATATCCATTTCAAAGAATGGGAATAAACGAATAATGGAGGGTTAAAAAACTAAATTCAGCTATATTTTATTATTTCAACCACCTAATCTTAATCAATATCAGGCACATCTGAGCCTACTAAACGAACAGGGACTTGATATATTGGCAACAAAGGGACTGATTGTATTGTAGCCATATTTGTGTCATTGTAAGCAACAAACTAAGCCATAGTCCTAAAAAGTAGTATGACTCCTACAAGAACAAAAGATAATGACATTACAAGTAAAACAAATATAAGAAACAACAGAGTGATAAAACTTAAGCCATTGAACAAGAGAGAACTAAATTCCATGAGAAATGAAACAAAAAATTGCAATCAAGTCAAAACAAAAAGACAAAAAATGAAGAAAGCTCTAAAGAGAAGAAACAATGGTGGATTCCTCAACTTTGAGATTAAAAAATAAAATCCCTGAAGACAAGTGGCCATTGGACAAGAGAGCACTAACACCCATGAGATCAAGTCAGTAAAGAAAGGCGGGTTTGAATAGAAAAAATAACAATGGTAGATTCCCCAACATTGAGATCAACTAAAACTCAATGTCTAGAAAGAAAATATGTTCAACTTTGGCTCCTCAACCACACCTCCCAAAACCCTTATAAATATGACGAGTTTGGTTTTAGAAACTTTATTCACATTGCAGCTGAATCTAGAAAGAGTGAATCTTTAACCATACCTTTTCTAGTACAAGGCCTCCCACTAATGGAGTTCTCACTACCCTTAGCCAAACATGGGTTTAAAGTCACATTTTTGAAAACAGAGTATAATCGAAAGAGGATTGTGAGTTCTTTGGCAAATCAAATTCATCTAGTTTCAATCCTAGATGAGATAGATTTGTTAGAGGATAGAAATGAGCTGGGTAAGCTATCTAAAGCCACTATCCAGGTCATGTCTTGGAAGTTGGAGGAGCTCATAGAAGACATCAAAATTCTGGCCATTATCACAATGTTGGCAAGACCAACCAAGTATCCATAGAACGATCTCACACTTCAGAAATTAAATGCTGAAAAACAAACACGAATTGCAAAGAACCACAAAACCCAAAACATATTAACGCCATACAAGAACACACAAATACTTATCACCATAGAAATACACATACTTAACACCATAGAAATACACATACTTAACACCATATAAATAAAAATATAGACATACTCCCATAAATGCACAAACTGGATTAACATCAATTTTAGCTCCCAAAAATACTTAACATGATACAAAACCGAAACATATGGTGAAATAAAAATTTACTATGGTGAAATAATTAACACCACATGCACTTAACATGTTTGAAAGAATTCCCAAAAATGGACTAGGGTGAAATACCAAAATGGGAGTGGATCTTTGCTTACCCCGAAGAAGCGCATCCTCAAAGTTGTGATTGTTGATCTCTTGATGGTAAGGGATATTTGGTCAAGCTTCACGATGGAGGAGTGCTGCTTTGGGGGATGAATGCTTGTGGGTGATCTTGCTTTGGGCATGGTCGATTTTAATAGAAAAATGGGGTTCCAAAACAAATGGGCTTCCCCAGTGAAACCCTTCAACATAGTTGGTGTTGGGTGAGTTGGTCCACATCAATTCCCATTCTGGTGAATGTGTCTCAGAATAGGATGTCAGTAGAGCTCCCATTATTAATCAATATTCTTCGTGTGGTGTAGTTCACCACTAGCATTGTCACCACCAGGGCATCGTCGTGTGGGTAGACTACTTCTCTACAATAGTCATCGTCGAGGGAGATGGCAGGTGAGAGCTGAATTCGAGTATGTTTTATTGGTCTTCCACATGGTATACTTCCTCGTACTTGGCCCACCTAGCATATGCTTTCCTCCTAGAGGTGGTGGGGTCATCCTCGGCGTATCCCCAGGCAATCGTTAATATCTCACCTAGGGGTGGATGCCTTCGATCTGTGTCCTACTTAGGACGCTGATCTCGCAGCTCCTGTGATCTCCTCCCTCTCTTCGGTGAACCCTTACTTCTTGGGCTCTCGCTTTGTTGGGGTTTGCGCTCTTGCTTCTTGTTGGCTTGATGCCATGGTGGAGTAGCATTTTGGGCAACAATGCACTCTAGCTCGCCATTGCCCCTCATATTTCGATTTTTGTTTTAGCATGTGGCAATCTTCAATTTTGTGCCTACTTGCATTATGGTATGTGCAATACTTCTAGGCCTATAGCCCTTGCTCCTTGTCACACTTGGCCTCTTTGGTCTTATCTTGGACATGCACACTAGAGTAGTGTATGTCAGTGCTGTTGTGACACCTTGTGTGAGTGTCTCACCTTCCTTCACGTTGGTCTCTCCTCGCCTTTGGTCTTCTGTCTCAATCATTTTTTAAATCTCTTTTCGTCGTCTACTCCTTCTATTCTGATCTAGCCTTTAAAGCAAGTAGTGTATCCTCAGCTTCGACAAAATCGTTTGCCCTATCTATGTATTCTTGTAGAGTGGAAGGGGTCTTCCTTGCCAACTCGGCCATAAATGAGCTTCTCGGCCAAATACATTCGAGTAGAGTAGCCAACATGATCTTTTCATCTTAGTCGTCAAATGTCATTCTCTCCCTATTGAATTGAGCCAGATATGCCTTCAAACTCTCTTCTTCTATTTGTTTCACGATCAATAGGTATGTGGTTGGTTTCCTTCGCCTTCGACTAGCCATAAAATGGGTTAAAAATTATATGCACAATTCCTCAAAACTGTCGATGGAGCCTGGCTGCTACGCTTGAAACCATCTTCTAGTCATTCTCTTCAAAGTTAAAGGGAAAGCCCTACATGCAATCTCACCTAGAAACTCATGAAGCATCATGTGAGCTTTAAAGGTCTCCAAATATTCCACTGGGTCTTTGGATCCATCGTACATGTCTATTGCAGGGACTTTGAATTTAGACAGCAAGGGTATTGCCATGATTTCAGTGTTATATGGTAGACTGGTGTTGGTCAACAATTGATCGACCAAGGAAGATATCCCTATCCACTTGGCCATTTCCTCGTACTTGTCCATCAAATTGTGCATGTTATGGTGCATTTTTTTCATCTCTTAATTTTCCTAGGGAGATTTGCATACTCCCAAGCTATGTGCTTCCATCTTGATCCTATTGGCCTGGCTTGGTACTATGTCCTCCCTTGATGGTACATTCTTTGCTTTGAGGGCCTCGTTCTCCTTCTGCAATGATTCTACCTCGGCAGTGAGTTTCCTCACAACTTTTTCCATCTCTACGAGCCTCCCTTCCATATTTCTTGATGACACATCCTGGTCTCTGGTTGCTTGAGATCGAGTGGTGATGGGCATGTGAAAAGCATGCTGGTTGTAGGACAAAGGTATCCAGCAGATGGAGCCAACTGTTATGGACGTGTTTCCCAGCTTCAAAAATGCGATCACCTGCAACCAAAGAGGAACGAGGCTTGGAGGTTCAAGAGAATGCCTCTGATGCCTAAGTCAGTAAAGATGATGGAGACTTCCTTAGCAATTAATTTAGTTGGGTTTTGTTTCCGTATAAATAGAACCTAAGATGCTTTCTATTGTTATGTGATAATTGCTTCATCCATTATTTGAAATTAAAGCCATGGGATACTGGGGTTTAGCTTATCTCAAAAAAGTTGATAACCCTTCTCTCGAAACTCTCGGGCATTTATTCTTTTGGTGTTAGCTATTATATGCTCAGAGTGGACTAGGCTCTTAATTAGCTAGGTTATTGGGCTATGCTACAGTCTAGGCCCATGATATGGCTAGTAGGCCCCCGGAAGAGGATTAACCCCTTCCATTTCCGTTTCAACTAATTAAAGTCGGTGGTTTCAATCAATGCTTATTGTACTATGTATTTACTTAATTTGAGTGAAAATTTAGGCACCTAGAGGTCGCCAAACAAGCAAGAGCCTCGGTCAAATTGGCTATGGTGAAGTTGAGGTAGAGCATGGTGGAGTGCTGCAAGCGCTTGTTTTGTTTGAAGATGGTGTCCACCACATTCGTGTGGTAGCACCATTGCACAGAGAACTTTACAAATGACTGGCTTGTAAAATTTTTTGGCAGGAGAGAGAGAGAGGAGAGAAAAGGAAAAAGATTATAAGAAATCAATTTTGCTAGGTACAGTTAGTATATGCAAGTGGCAGGTAAACGTGAGGAATAAAAAAAAGTAGAGAAAAGCTATAGATCAGCCACTATAGCACCCCACACTGCACACGTGACATGTAAATTTTTTTATTTTTTATTTTTACTTTCTGCCTACTAACTAAAATGTGTGTTTTGGTCGAATTGGAAATTTTCTCTAGTTGCCCATTCAAAAATTTCTCCAACCCCCCCAGCGCGTGCCCACACACTTCGTGTGTACTCAACCACATTGCGCCGCGTGTCCTCTTCTGTGTTCTCTCTAAACTACAGACGAAAGCTTTGTCGCTGCTGAAGACCTATTCTTTATTCACTACACCGCAGATGATGAAAGCTTTGTAGTCCAGCTTTCTCTCTCTCTCTCTCTCTCTCTCTCTCAAGGTATTGTCCAAAATCTCTTTTCGTTAACTTTTTCTTCAAAGATTTGTTCTTCTCTGAAAACTATGGCCCCAAAGATAATGTCTTTTAGAAGTTTATGCTAGGTTTATAGGTAAAATCAATATTTGTTAGATTTGTGAAGTTGTTCTTGGTAGATGCCTTTGTTCTTTGTTCTTGTACGA
Source organism: Carya cathayensis (assembly GCA_011037825.1). Lineage (NCBI taxonomy): Eukaryota > Viridiplantae > Streptophyta > Magnoliopsida > Fagales > Juglandaceae > Carya > Carya cathayensis. The sequence continues at coordinate 601,977 of QGSO01000375.1, forward strand.
GACTAGCTAAGAACTATAACTTTTCTTTAATCTTTTTCTTAGTTTACTCGTGCGTAATTTTTCTTTCATTACCATTATTTTGCAATTTGGTCTCTGATTTTTGTGTTTGAGTTCGAAAAAGGCTTCTTGCGTTTAATTGCTTTCGCTATATGTAAAAATCCATCATGGGCATATTTAAAAGATGATATTACTCTCCAGAACTTAGTTCTCACTCAGAGTTTTCATGGCTTTTCATAGTGATACATTATATAGGAAATAATAATTCCACCTTTTGATACCCTACACACGTCTAGAAAAGTGTTCATTTTTATCCTTTCTTTCTTCACGTTATCATGTGAACTTTTGAGAGTGGACACGACACGGATATTCCATGAAAGTATAATAGACATGTTCTATAACCCCCACAACTTCCAAGCTCTACTACTATATTACCTTCCCCACTCCCTCCTTTTGATATGTTACTCCACTGCTATGTTAATTTACCTACTCATGGAGTGCTGGAGACGAAGCAATTAATAGAAAAGGGGAAGTAAAAAGGGAGGAGTTATGAGGCACCTGTGAATTTCCATGAAAGTAGAGAAGACAGAGTCACAAACAATGATCACATATAATTTGTGTTTCTGCATCTAAATCAAATCATGGATCAAGAGGATGAAATATTGGTGCAACTATATCTTGTCTAAGATAGAATCATTCTACCTATTAATTGGGCTCTTGCCTATTAATTGATGGGTGCATGTGCAATTAGTTCAGAGCTCCTTTAACACATATATTTGTGTGTACACACAAGAGTGTTGGTGTATGGCATTGCATGGCAGTTAAATTCCTAGCTAATTATCATTCAAGAACTCAGACCAAGTAAAAAATCTAGATTTAGTTGCTTAACATAAAAATAACCAAAATTATTTGAAACTATGTAAGAAATCAAATAGCATAGGAAAGTTTGGGGCTATAGCATTCAAGTAAGGTTTATCCACTTTTATGGTTCAAATATTAATTTGGAGAAACCAAGTAGGATCATATAACTGTTACCTCAATCATGTTACTACTGCAGAGAAGATGAAAATATAGAGTTGAATTTGGACAGTTTGAGTTTGAGTATGGGAAGCCTCTATTTGAGAAAGCAAACCAAGAAAGACAATCTTTTTTGTTTTTTTGATACGTAAGAATTGCACAGACTTCAATTCTTTTATTCATTTATTCCAATTCTATTTGGGATAAACATTTTCATTTATAATTCTTACATATGCATGAGAGTGTGGTGCCTATACATATTAAATGTTTAGATTTGTATTGCATTTTCGTATTATTGTGATTCAATACAATATGAAACTGCAAACATTATGGAAATTAGTAGTTGATAGTAAACATGGCAGCTTATGGGGGGCTGGTGTACTAGAGAGGGGAATGGGTCTTATGGTGTGGAGATTTGGAAGCATATAAGAAGAGGGTGGGGGGCGTTTGCCAACCATACTAAACTTTTGGTGGGGGAGGGCACACGCATAAAATTTTGGAGGGACATCTGGTGTGGGGAGGAGGCACTAAATGATTCTTTTCATTCCGTTTTCCGAGTGGCGCGTGATCAAAAAGCTTCGGTGGCGGACCTCTTGGTTCGTTCAGGGGACCAAGTCTATTGGAATGCCACTTTTTGTAGAGCAGCACATGATTGGAAAGTAAACAGCTTCAAGGCTTTTTTAAACCTAGTGTATTCTACAAAGTTGAATGGATTGCATGAAGATAAGCTGTGGTGGAAACCTGCAAGTAAGGGTACTTTCTCGGTTCGCTCTTTTTATAAGTCCCTTACAATTATTCCAAATTCTCATTTCTGATGGTGAAGCTTGTGAAGGAATAAGGTCCCTCTCAGAACACTTTTCTTCATTTGGACAATGGCCCTGGGTAAGATTTTGACTATCGATGATCTACGAAAGCGTCGGGTAATCAATTCTGATTGGTGTTGTATGTGTAAGAAAGCTGGTTAGTTAGTGAATCATCTCTTGCTACATTGTGAGACTGCTAAAGCCTTGTGGTGCGAAGTATTCAGTCGACTAGGGTTAAACTGGGTGATGTCGAATTCAGTGGTTGAATTATTGGCCAGTTGCATGATGTCGAGTGGTGATCCACAAATCAAAACTGTGTGGAAAATGGTCCCTATTTGCATTATGTGGTGTATTTGGCAAGAGCGTAATGAGCAAACATTTGAAGATAAGGAGCAGACACCAGAGGACCTTCGTTCTTTATTTTTTAGCACTTTATTCCTATGGACTATAGTTATAGATTTTAATGGCTTAAATGTACATGATTTCCTTGCAACTTCTATAGTGACCTAGATAGGTCTTATCCCTTGTATACCATCTTGTGTACTTGGGTTATGCCTATTATTATTAATACTACTGTTTTTACTTATAAAAAAAAAATTATTGTTATTTATCCCTCAAATATATTTGGGTGAAAAAACATTGTTCTTTGAACCTGAGTTCACATGCATGAAGAAAAAATAATGTTCTTCGATTTCTACTATTTTAGTCTTATCATGCTTCTACTTTCATCTTTGTGTGCTTCTACTTTAACTGCTTGAGTGAAAGCAAATGGTCTTGGTGAAAGCCATGCACACTTGAAGGAACTTTAATAAACAGAGTTATGTACTACAAGCGTGGTTTTTCCTATTGATATTCTAACTTATTCAAATTATAGTGCTCTTGGGAATCTGGCACAAATTGAAGCAACCATCAAAGGAGGCTTTGATGTGAAATGGAAGGAAGATACTGCAGCTTGTTGTGCCTGCACTGAGTCTAAGGGAGTTTGTGGTTATGATGTGATCGGTAAAAATAGATGGAAACAATTTATACATGTAGTGGCAGTATTATAGTAGATGGAAACAATTTAGGAGATAGCATGAAATGTGTCTTTTTCTTAGTCAATCTAGTTTAGTTGAATTGTTGAGTATACTAATTACCAGGAGAACCACCGCTGCCACTGGCATTTTAATTAGTACATGACATGCCTTATGATTAGGATTGTTCGATCAAAACTTTGCTGAAAATACATAAATTAACTCTACACTAAGTTATTTTATTTTTGTCATAACTCGAGCCATTGCTATCACTTCTACAGTTATACTAGGTTAGATCACATGTCCTTTTCAAAATTGAATACAAACAATGCTCTTGGGTCCAAGAGATATAACAATTTGTTGCTTAGAAAAAGATATATCTCAATAATCTTAATATGTAAAAGATTATCTCATCATGATCACTAGTTAAAGTTGTATGGAAGAAGGCATCCATTGAGTTGGGTGTAAATTATTTACCTGCATTAAAATGGTGGCAGCGGGTTTATTTTTTGGTTTAGATGTGCAAAGAAGATTAGTCAAATGGGGGTCATAATAGGTTTGTTGCCTATTTTGATCTCATGGAAACTTTGGAGATGGAGGTGTTTGGCAAAGATGGAAGGGAAAAAAGAATCACTTGAGATTGTGTGGATATCTATCAAGAAGTGGCTGAGTTTAATTTCTGGAAGAATTCATAAGGCTAGCCCAGTATCAAGATTGGATGGGGAGATTCTTAAGGAACTTGGCATTCCGATAAGCCATGGCATTTGACGACTTCCAAAATTAATTTCCTAGAGTAAACCTAGAGTTGGATGGGTTAAATTGAATGTAGATGGTGCTTGTAGGGGTAATCTGGGGAGTAGTGGAGGAGGTGGTGTTTTTCGCAATGATGAAGGGAAATTAATTGCCACTTTTGCAGTAAAATTTTCCTATGGTACTAATAATGAAGTGGAGCTTCGTGCTTTAATTCATGACTTGAAGATTTGTAGGGAGCTTGGTTTAAGAATGGTGCATATAGAATGTGACTCTCTGTTAGTAGTGCAATGATTGGAAAAAAGTTTTTGTACAGTGTGGTATTTATGGGATTATTGGGAGGAGCTTATGGAAGTTATAGAGAGTTTTGAATACATGGTGACTCATCAGTTCTGTGAAGGAAATAAAGTGACAGATTTTATGACAAGATTGTGGGAGGGAGGAATTAATTGTACATACAGGAATTCAAATGACCTGCCTCGCCCATTGTTTGAGCTGTAAAATTGCATATTTTAGCTATTTAAAACCACTGTATTTCAATTGCTTCGTGACATTATTATTGGTTTTAGATGGAAAAATAGTTAATAAGTATAAATACGAGTCGTGATTTTTAATTGATTAATATCATGTTTATGCTTAATTTTATAACTATGATTTAATTGGACAATATTTCCTCACATATATAATATTTTTTTAATAATCTATTTTTCTTTATTATTTATTTCGAGTGTTATTTTTATTTCTTCATTTGCAGTATAAATAAAATTCACGAGATCCAGCTCTGACTAAAAGCGCATGCTTTACTAGTCTTTCAAAGTAGAATTGCTGAAAAAGATAAAATGTTGAGGACTTTGAATGTAAAAGAATTGTCGGCAAGCGATGTGGAGTTTTAAAGTGAAGGGCCGAAAGAACATGGGGACTTCCCCTCCTAGCTGGAGTGAGACTTGGCTGGGAGGTGGAAGGGAAATGGGACGTTTGGAGTTGAGGGGAGTGAAGTTTCGGTCAGATTTTATTTTGCTAAGCTCTATTCTGGTACGTGAGAAACGGTAGAGAGGGGGAGCTGGATTAGAGTAGAGAGAGTTTGGGGGTTTACGTGGGAGAGAAATTAAAGTCAAGGAGTACTTGGGGAGTTGAGAGAGGCTGAGAGAATTTTCTGGAAGTTGGAAGTCTGTGCTTGATTGATTAAAAGGAGAGTCGGTGATTTATTTTTCTAGAGTTTAAGGGAGTCGGCTGGAATTAGTTTGGGGGCTGAAAGTGAAGGTGTACGTGGGAGGTGGAGAGACATTGAGGTGGAAGTATGTGTGAGGATGTGAGGGAAATTGAAGAAGTTGGTGCATAATTCTGCTGGGATTTATTTATTTTTGTTTCTAAGTATCAGCTGGATTTCCAGATTTTATTGTTTCTAAGTTGTTTTCTAGTATTTCTTGTATTTCATTTTAGTTTTCTATTAAAGAATATTTATATAATTTTTATAGTATTTGTAATAAATATGGTTGGCTAAATTTTCATACTAAGGTTGGAGGTGAAATTTAATGATTTGGAAATTGTTTTCGGATCGACGATAAATTTATTTTGAGAGTTTGATCGATTGAAGGATTTTATTATTGGATATTTTGATTATCTATATATTTATCTTGATTCATTGTGATTTTCAAATACAGTGAATGCTTGAGGAATCCCTGTGATAGTCAAATAGATTTGTAAATGTTATAATCATCAATCGCTCATGCTCAATCATTAGTAATTATTTTTCTTGATCTTAAATGCTAAATCTTCCAATTAAACGGAATCATTATTCTAGTTTAATTGAAGTAATTTGATCAGAAACAATATTTTAAATTATTAAACGGATCCTCGAAACCTTAATCTTTTTCCGTATCAACACAGCTTATCATTTTAGTATTTTATTTTCATTTGTTTGAGAGAATTTTTCACATTAGTCAATCCCTGTGGATTCGATCCTGTAAGGTACTACAACACCTGTATACTTGCAGGTAAAACTGCACTAAATTTTGGTTCATTAATTTGAGTCAAAGTTTAGGCGCAACACCCATCGAAGGGATTGATGAGACTGGATTATTTGGGGTTGCCAAGCATTAGAGGGTAAATGGGGAGTTTTATTTTTGATGTTATAGTTATATTGGCTTCTTTTTTTTTCAGTAAGAGTATTTGGTTGATTTGTTTATTGTTTACGCTGCTTTGTGTTAAGGCGTCTTGGGTTAGTCTAGTTGTTTACTTATGCTAGGGGTGGTTTTTTTGTAACTCCCCTAGTATGAGTTTTTTTAGATTGGTTGGTTGCTTTCAAGGTATTCCTCTACCTTAAGTGAAAGTTTTTAATAAATTTGGGGAGATGCCACTTTTGGACATGTGGCCTCGACCTTTTCAAAAAAAATAAAATAAAAATATGATCACTAGTTAACTGATCTCATTTTATATAGAGAGCTAACTAGCTATGCACCGCTATCAATTATGATGATCAAGATTGGGGAAATTATGGAGGTAATTCCAAAGTTATAAGTTGGGTGTAAGGGAAAAGCATATAGCAATTATGGAGGTAATTACTGATCTTTAATGGAAATTTTTTTGCCCTTTTCTCTCCCTTTCCCTTTCTTATGGTTGTTTCTAAATCTTTTGAAAAATAACCCCCTGATTTGCAGGTTATGGCTCTACAATGGGATGCTACAACTCTAACTATGGATCTGGAATTACAAAGGATTCAGTGAAGATGTTACTCTTTTTTGCAAAGATTTTGATTGGATCTCAAAATGTTCATTCATGTTATGTATTTAGATAGCCACAATATTTGTATAACTGGAATGATTTTAAGTACGGGGATCTGTTCTTATATTTGCATTGGTCATTTATAAATACTTTGATGGCATTTATTTCATGAACATATGGTTAATTATTGTTAAAAGCATTTGTTGAGGATCATCTATATTAGTTGAATGTAATGATTCTTAAGAGTTAAGTGTAAGGGCAGTGTCGATTGATGGTAATTATATTCAATGTGTTTTCCAAAAGCTGCAGAATAACCCAAAAGTTCCAAAAAAGTTGAGGCTCATTTATATTAGTTGTTCAACAGTGAGCGTATCTTATCTTAATGTGTTTTCATGGAAGCTGCATGACTACTCCAAAAAAGGAAAACAAAAGTAGTTAACAAAAGTGATTCCTAATGGAATGATGCCATGAAAAAAATACATACGGCCTGTTTGAGCATTGAAAACCATAACATATTCAATAGAGGCAGGACAAAATCCTGCAACAAATAGGGTACATAGCTAAAACTCAAGACAACATGATGTCGAAGTAGGGTGGGAGACCGAATTAAAATCTAGAGAGAGAAGCTCTCCCTTCTCTCTAGAGAGAAATCTATTCCGAAAACTGCCCTAGAGGGAGGTGGGAGCCTCGGCTCCTCCCTCCCTCCCTCCTCCTTTTAGCTTCGTGTTTTAGTTTATTTCCGTTTCTTTTCATCCAGTTCTTGTTTTGGCCTCTGTTTGGCTAGTTTCTCAGTCGGCTCTTGCGGTTTCGGTGGCTTAGCCCTTGGTTCCTTGTTACAGCGCCTCATCGAAGCGAGGATCACCTGTAAAAGTCCCGAGAGCAACCCTGCGAGGTGGCTATTTGCAGAGGGACGCGCACTGATGCTGGTGGTCTCGCCGAGGTTGGTGGATCTAGACAAGGCTGACGTCGTTGGATTAAGGTGCAGCAAGGCTACGGCGGGGCGGCTCGATGGCAAGAGGCACGTTGCTCTGTTTCGCAGCAGAGCGTTGGTACGAGCAGTGGAGTCATGGGCTGTTGGCCTTCTTTCTCTCTGGTTTTGGCCGTCGGTTGCCGGGCATAAGTGGAGAGGGTCGGCGCAGCAGTTGGTGCTGCACAGTAACAAAGAAGAAAGAAGGGGCTACGTGCGGTAAAGATGGAACCCTAGCCAGCCCACGCGTTACCTTAGTCTAGGGGCTTTTTGTAATTTTGTGCTCTGTGTTTTGTTGCTTTATGTTTAATGTAGCTTTGGTGTTTAGGTTTAATAATTAATAGTAGTAGTCTCTGTCTCTAGGACTTTTAGTCCATAGAGTTTGTCTCTGGGACCTTGGGTCCGCAGAGTTTATACTTCACTCTTCGGAGGGGGAGTTGTGTGGTCTATCTTAGACTGTGGTCTAAGATAGGTTTGTCTTTCAGACGTTTAGTCTGGAGGCTTTGGGCAAGACCTTATCAGCCGCAAAGAAATTTGTGGGTTGGAGCGCGTGTATTTGTTTGATTTGACTTGTTTTTTCAGGTCAATAGCTGTAATTGTCCGTTTCTCGGGGATGGAATATATATCTCTTTCAAAAAAAAAAAAGACAACATGATGTCATGAATAGCTGCTACCAACAAACAAAAGCAGCAAAAAGCTCCATGACTCACTTAAAAATGAGTAGAACAAAAGCTATCTCAAGTGCATGAGAATGTCGTGTAATAATTATGAATAAAATTCCTAAATCGTTTCCTCGGGAAAAGTTGCTTAAATCCAAACTCGTATAAAATAGTGAAAAGTTTTACAAACAAAAGTGCTAGTATGTACAATGAATGGAAGAGTGCAATGAAAACAAAAAAGGCACTAGTCATATACTAGATTCATACTTTTGGATTTTTTTTAGTGTCAAAATGGAACGTAAAAGATTAACAAATTGAAATTAACAATTAAAGATTCAACTATGCTAAACAATTGTAATTAATCTGAAAATTAAATAATAAACTGAAATTAATCTAAAATGTAATTATAATGCATATTTAATGGAAGTTAAAAAAAAAATAATAACTAACATAAAATAAAATAAACAACAAATAAAATATCTAAATTTTTAATTCAAAAATATCAAGAATAGACCATATATTTCAAATTGAAATTAAATAAAAAGTAGAGAATGAAAAGAAAAAGCTAAATAAGTAGAGATGGAGATTAAAAATAGTGAAAGAAGCTAGACTACAACAATAATTAGACTTCTCAAAAAACTCTTCAACGCACTTGAGTTCCCCTGTACAAGGAGAAGAATGAATAATCCGGTTCTGACACTGAAGTGAATTAATTCATAAGAGAAAAAAAATCATGCAGTTCTCAAAATGTTCAAGAGAAATAAAAGTCTTCGGCGTGAAAATGTCGAAACTCAAATGTGCGGTGCTGAAAAATAAAATCCTTAAAAAGAAATTATATGTTGCCGTGTGGGTATTGAACTCCCAAATGATAAAGTAGTGCTGCGTTGCTGAATTGAATTCGGCTGAACCAAAAGAAAACCTCAGGTCGTGCGGCGTGAATGAACCATAGAAAATTAAACCAAGCCAAAAGCCACCCTTGTTTTGAGCCATCATGCATGCGTTAGTCACTTCCAAACCATCCAAAAAATTCAACATATGGTCCCGCGTGTGAGTTTTGAGAAAAATTCAAAGCGTGGGAGTTTTGAGAAAAATTCAAAAGACTTTTAGACCCATGACTGTATATGAAGAAAAATAAAATAAAATAAAATAAAAGAATAAGAATAGAATATATAAAAAAAAACGTATCGTGCATATAAAGAAAAATTGCTTAATTAAATCACAAGTTTTAAAATTAAGCATAAATTTTAAAATTAAGCATAAACTATGCTATTAACTAATTTAAATCAAATTCGGATTTATTTGTCTTAACTATTTTTCCATCTAAAATAAATAATAATGTAATAAAAAAAATAAAATATATTAGTTCTAAATATATAAAATATGCAATATTTCAACTCAATCACTACAACTCAACTTATGCAAAAAACAATAATTGAAGTGCATGATTAAACATCCCAATTTCAATAGCTAGAGAACAAAAACCACCTTATACACTATAAGTTCCAAAATTTAGAATACATCCAATCCTGTTATGAAACTAAAAGAGAAATGCTATTGCAAGGGAAAGAGAATATTGCAAGAGAAAGAGTTATTCTTCAATCTAAAACTTGATGCATATATAAGGGAATGATACCCCTATTTATAGGAGTACAAAGGGGGTAGGTGTAGCTTAAGTCACCATTGATGGCTAAAGATAGGTCTAAATTAATGGTTCAATGGTCTTAATTAGTGGCTAAAGATTGGTCTTAGTTGATGGTTCAATAGTCTTAATTAGTAGCTATGTGTGGTTATACAAATGTTTATAACACTCCCCATTTGGATGACCATACATAAAGAATATGTATCGTTAAGATCTTGCCAAGGAAAAACCCAGTGAGAAAAAACTAATGGCGAAAGAAAAGAGTACAACATTCATGTGTACTGCCAAGTGCTTTAAGATTGCCTCATTAAAACCTTGCAAAGGAAAACCCAGTGGGATAAAACCTTAGTGAAGGAAAAAGAGTACAATCAGCACAAATTTTCAAGACATTTACTCCCCTTGAAAAGTGCATGATAATAGGTCTTCAAGTTTTCGCATTCCAATGTTCTGCACAAGCTTCTTAAATGTTGCAGTTGGTAATGCTTTAGTGAATAAATCTGCCAGATTATCACTTGATCGTATCTGCTTGACATTAATTTCACTTTTCTCATAAAGTTCATAGGTATAAAAGAATTTAGATGAAATATGTTTGGTTCTATCACCTTTGATATATCCTTTTCTAATTTGAGTAATACAAGCAGCATTATTTTCGTATAAAATTGTTGGACTATCATTAATCATTGGAAGACCACACTTTTCTTGAATATGTTGAATCACTGATCTTAGCCAAATATATTCTCGACTTGCCTAATGAATTGCAATGATCTCTGAGTGATTTGAAGAGGTAGCAGATAGTGTTTGCTTGACAGATCTCCATGATATAGCAGAATTTTCATAAGTAAATACATATCCAGTTTGAGATCTATCTCTGTGTGGATCTGAAAGATAACCTGCATCCGCATATTCAACTAATTGTGGACTTAATCCATGTTGATAAAATAATTTCATATCAACTGTACCTCGGAGGTATCCAAGGATGTGTTTAATGCCATTCCAATGTCTTCGAGTTGGTGCGGAACTGTATCTTGCAAGTAAATTAACTGAAAATGCAATATCAGGCCGAGTGCAATTTTCAAGATACATCAGTGCTCTAATTGCACTGAGATAAGGTATTTCAAGACCAAAAATTTCTTCATCGTCTTCATAAGGACGAAATGAGTCTTTATGCACATCAAATGATTGAACAACTATTGGAGTATTCAGGGGATGAGGTTTGTCCATGTAAAAGTTCTTCAAGATCGTTTTAACATTAAATTCACTACTCTTCAGGAGTTGTGCTCTTCTGGAGTTCTTGTAAATAATATAGTTAGTGGAGAAATCATCAATATTAAGTCGTCAGCCTCCATATTCAACAAAAACGGTGGCCACGTTTTTTAGACCGGACAAGCACTGCAGAATTTTACAGCTCTTCTATAGCTGTCAGGCGTCGCAAGGCTATGATGCTACATCTCTTGTCTCTTGTAGAAAGATACTTAACGAGGAACGCTGTGAAGCAATAGAGATGCTTTGTCATTCCTTTCATAATTTTCTCTATAAAAGAAATATTCTGCTTATCTTCATTCGCATCCCATCTTCTTTACTTTTCTGTAATTAGTCTGCAATCTCTCTCTGCATTCTTACTCTGCAATGGCCTAGCAATCTTCTCATAACCAATATATGAGGTATTTTACACCTTGTTCACCAGTTGTTTCTGCTTCTACTGTAGGTGCTATAGTGCAATACAATAATGATTTGACTAATAAGTCAGATGTTGAAGCTATCTACAAGCTTGTGAGTCTCGGTACCCATTACTCATCAACTATTGTCGCATTTTTTCAGCTACTACAATCCAAACCTTATGATGTTGACAAACTCAATAAGAAAAATTTCTATCATTCAGCGACTTCTTCTGGATTCTAACATGAAGATGAAGCAATAAAGTAAGAGAATAAGAAATTAAAATCCTTGTTTAAGTCTTCTTTTCGATTGTCTACTCCTTTAGATAGAGATGCCACGCAAATTTTTGAAAAGCAGGATCGTTTAAAGAATAAGGTGAAGAGTCTCAAATTTCTGTAATTTTGTTTCGAGATAATAAAATAATATCTCACAAATATTCATATTGTGTTTCTATCTTCTGGTAGATGTTCTGTGTGCTCCATTTTATTTCTCATTTAATAATGCACATTTGTTACAAAACCGTAATATGAATTTGAAATACTAATTGCATTTAAGATATGGTATTTTAGAATTAATAATTTCATTTATCTCCTCATTGAAACCGAAAGGGTTTTTTTATTTATATTTCAAATATGTGCAGTTCTTCTGATCTCTTCAGGAGTTCCAACAAGATTTAAATCATCAACATAAACCGCAATAATAACAAATCTGGAATCTGATTTCTTAATAAAAACACATGGGCATATTAGATTATTTTCAAATAATTCTTTCAATAAATATTTACTAATGCGTTTATACCACATGCGTTCGGATTGTTTTAACCCATATAAAGATCTTTGAAATTTAATAGAATACATATTTCTGGATGTATTCAGATTAGAAGCTTCAGGCATTTTATATCCTTCATGGATTTTCATATATATATTTCTGGATGTACTCAGATTAGAAACTTTAGGCATTTTATATCCTTCAGGGATTTTCATATATATTTCTGGATGTACTTAGATTAGAAGGTTCAGGCATTTTATATCTTTCAGGGATTTTCATATATATTTTATGATCCAATGATCCATATAAATATGCAGTGACCACATCCCTTAACTACATATCCAGTCTTTTTGTAACTACCAAACTAATCAAAAATCTGAATGTGATTGCATCCATAACAGGAGAGTATGTTTCCTCATAATCAATCCCTAGTTTCTGCAGTTTTCATGAGCTCTTCTGGAGCCTCAATGAAATTTAATTTATCTACATAAACTGCAACAAAAGATAATATAAATACTGAAAATATATGGAAAATAGCTTGTTCCACATGCGTTTAGATTGTATTAGATCATATAAGGATTTTTGAGACTTGATAGAATAAGTATTTTAGGACTATATGATTCATGCATTTCATATCTAGTGATCCATATAAATATGCAGTTTAATCATGCATACCCAAACTCTCGGTAACTACAAATCTTAATATAATCTCATCAACTTCAAAAGTATATCAATATCATTTCTGCGGGAAATATACTCGTGATTTATATATCACATTTTCATTTTCTTTATACAAATACTCACTGGTATTCAACAAGCATCAACTCATAGGTGTTTGGACTACAAGTCCATATGCATCACATTTTACTAGTGATATCAATTCTGCAGGAATTTGTTTATTTCTATTTTGGCCAATATTTTTACGTCGGTATTCTTCGACGGTTCTTAACTCATTTTCTTCATTACTTCTGATAATATCAAGTGCCATCTTATATGAAAATACGTTGTCGACAACGATTTTATTTCTATCCAGAATTTCTCATTTACTCACGAAATGTATCGAGATCTCGTTATTTTCAGATATCTGTCCCTCTTCAAGGGAAGACATTTCATGAAAAACCTCTTCAGGAGGTACTCTTCAGGAGTATTATACTCTTTAGGAGTTTTTATTATGATAGAATTTTGTATAGAAAGTTTGGATGAATCTTATTGCTTGTTTTGTGGGTACAGCCTCTTCAGGAGCACCAATTTCTTTTCTTTGTGCTTTTCTCTTTCGTGATGCTTTATCATTTGTATTGATAGGTCTCACACGCTTTCAGAGATGTATTATGTTCATTAGACTGCTAAATTTCTTAATTGTCCTATGGGGACTTCAATCATCGTTGGGATTTTAGTAGCTAGAATATGAGATATTTTTATCTTTATGCATCCATAAATTAATTATCATCTGAACTTCCAGTTCACCTATGATAATCAAAATAATGTCAAATTATTTTATATTTTATTTGCTTCTAGCAAATTTTTTTTTCCGCTCATAGTGGGAAGACTTTATAGTAAAAGAATCTTCTGGTTCCTTTATAGACATCCATATGAAAATTATTTGACTTATCGTAATTGATTTCGGGTGATCAAGATAATCATGAAAAACATACAAATATTTTGAATTATATCATTTTTTATGTATTATAATATTTGATTCAATAGTTGTATAATATCATCTCAAAGAGAAAGCTGATAGTTTTTCCAGTACGAGCTTTTGGCCCGAAATTATAGAAGTACTATAAAGATATTCATTACCACGTCCAATCTCTTGGTTTCTTTGAAAACAATGCATCATTCTATTCTGAGAATGATATAAATCCAATACTATTCACTTTAGGGAATGATGTGGAACTAGTAGGACGTGACTAATGATTTCTTACCAAAATCTCATTATTTTGCTTAGTCACTAGAAGACCAGATATAAATTTAGAATATATTGTGAGCTTTTGCACTCAATATTGCTACTTCAGGAACACATTCGAGGCGTTCATTTTAAACATATATTCTTTAGTGGCTTTTCTCTACACAATTTCAATTATGCAACTTCAGGTGCATTAATTATAATGAGATTTTTGTACACATATCACTCATTTAAACTATCTCACATAGTTAATAGATCCTTTATTATGAGATACTCGATAAAATTATTTGTTTAGAGCGATCCTTCAGGGATGCTCAATTTCTATTCCAAGATGAATCTTATCATCAATAATTCATAACAAATATAAAAAATAAATAGAACTTGTATATAAACTATGTGAATAAACATAAAATTTAATCAAGTAATAATAATGAATATAATCTTTAATACTCACTTTGAGGATTGCAAATAATATATTGAAAAACTTACTTGAAATAGAAGACTACTAGCTTCAGAATCAACAGAATCTCGTGCTGATAACGTGTTATGAAACTAAAAGAGAAATGATATTGCAAGAGAAAGAGAATATTGCAAGAGAAAGAGTTGTTCTTCAATGCAAAACTTGATGCATATATAAGGGAATGATACCCTTATTTATAGGAGTACAAAGGGGGTAGGTGTAGCTTAAGTCACCATTGATGGCTAAAGATAGGTCTAAATTAATGGCTCAATGGTCTTAATTAGTGGCTAAAGATTGGTCTTAGTTGATGGTTCAAATTAGTGGCTATGTGTGGTTATACAAATGTTTATAACAAATACATGTTTAAAGTAATACATTGGGTACAAGATCCAAATTTAAGCACATTTACAAAAGCAAGGATATTTTATTTTAATAATATTCCAATGTTTCTATTGTTTCATCAAATTCAAACCAGCAGTACATAAATAAATCAACACCAACTCTTTTATTGAGGACTGGCTGGCACTACTATTTATGGGTAGGTATGATTACATAATGGGTTGTACATTTGATACATACAAGGTAGATGCTACCTAGTTATTTATATGTTATAATTTATTCAAACCATGCAAAAACTATTACAATTATACAACTCTGTACAAACACAATAATTTTCGATTCGCTTCTAAAGATTAGCCTCTCACTCTTACATTATTTTCCTTTTTCCGAACTTCATACTCGTAGCAACATGTCATCCCACCTCTTCCAAACTACATTATTTCTTGTACGACTTTTGAATGATATCCTCATTTTCACTGCGCCTTTCAATTTGATGCTCAATAGTGTAAATAAATTTGAAAAGAAGCCTTAAGAGAAGGAAACTTATTAGAAAACATAAATTATAACGAGATAAAAGAGACAAATGCATATTCAAAGAAGCCAAGAAAATAACCCACTAAAAAGTGTAAAATATCAAGTAACTTGAGAACAATTTGGGGGTCTTCAAAAACTTCGAAGAACTCTAGCCAACAACCCCATAATCAAATTGTATCTGTTCTACCAATACTAGCAACTAAAAGCAAACTAAACGTGAGTTGCCTCATTTAACCTCCCATTTAAGATGAGTCTTTTACACAAATCATAATATAGATATCCAGTAAGGAACATAGAGATTAGAGTGAATGGGCACAGGAACCTGCAATAAGAATGATAGATAAAATTATAATGGATGTAGATTAAAAACTAGTAGAAGCTATTTCAGAGATTCTTACACCTGAAATGAGTTCAAATGCAACCTCTTTCACATTATCAATTGCGATATCTGATATAAAAGAGCTCTCAAGATTACAAGAGAAAGCAACGCTATGTATGTCAAGGTGAAATCCCATGCAACCCTAAGACCATAGACAAAGAGAAAGCAACGCTGTAGTTAAATGGACATTATGTCAAGAAAATGCATAGAAATATGTCATACTTTAGAACCTAATGCACCTGATACAATAAAAACACAGACCTAAAGCACCTGTTGCAATGAATTTATCATCTTTTTATTTCCCTAATGGTGTATAGGTGTACACTAGGCACGGGGGGTGGAGGTTAGCTTTCAAGGCAAAGCCGCCTGTATCTAGAAGGTTATTTCAAATACTTCTTGGCTTCCATTCTAACAACTATTTCTATTTTCACTTCTTTTGAACTATAATAGTAAAATTCAATAAATAGTAGTATTTGTTTTCTACTCCTTTCTATTTTTGTTTTCTAGTCCATGCCATCATCAACATTTTGACTGGGCCACGAACTCTCTTCACCAAAAGGTTCACTAGCTTATATTTTCCTAGGTCTTGAAGTTTATTAGGATACCCATACAGAAAGCTTCCAAATAGAGAAACAATTTCCATATGAAGCATAAGTGTACAGTGCTAGTTAGCTTTCAAGGCAAAGTTGCCTAGTTCTAGAAGGTTACTATTTTCATTCTAGAATGCCAATCAATTTAGAGATGGCTATCTTAGTGATGGCTAGACAGTTACTACTACTCTTGATGATACGAGTGATGCAGATGATGATGATATATAATACAACAAAATCCTTTTTGTATAATTGAAGAAATTAAATACACCATGATGCAATCAAGCCCATTTCTTAATGTCATATATAATCCACAGGAACATTAGTAAAGCGAGAATTAAAACAAGAGAAAAATGACTAGATTTTGTTAGAAATATCCATGTATCAATTCAAACCCATAAGAATATGATGATGATCGGTATTTCAAGAAAACAAAAGGCACAAGATTTCCACAAATGCCAACCAAAATTTCAAGGGAAAAATGCACATAACCCATTTGATAATGAACAAAAATTAGATAGACAAACAAGAAAGAAAATAGAACTCGGATTAAAGCACAGAAGCGTCATGCCAACACAAACCATTCGTTGGAGTAGTGAAATATAGAAACAACAAAGAAAGTAAAGGTACAAAGTCATGAGCCACATATTCTTGTAAGACCCAGAAACGGTAATAATAGAAGAGAAGAATGAGAGCGCTCCCTCTACCTCTCTTAGTAGAAAGCATCAGCTTTGAATCGCTCACTCAAACACAGAAACCCCATTTGGTAGAAGCCATGTTTGTATGCTCGTATTCTTTCTATTACAGGTCGCTTGTTTACATTTTGGGAGAAATGTAAAGGAATGGTGGGGATGCTAGGCAGAGGGAGGGTCGAAAACGATGGGGCAACTTTGTAGAGGATGGGCGACGCGGGGGGTGAGGGTGGGGGAGGGGATCGGGGGGGAGGGGGGAGAGGATGGCGATGATGGCTCAAAGAATTTCAATTGGTTGAGAGATGAACATGCGATAGGGAAAAGGAGGGAAAAAAATTACCTTCCATGTAAGGGGTGTCTTGGCTGATACGAAACAGTGGTTGATAAGAAACAATGGTGTGTCTCTGCACCACCAGCTCCACTATAGCCTCCCCATGACCACCCCTTTCAGATCCCGCAAAGGATGGGCAACGTGGGAGGATGGGGGAGAGAATGGGCGACGTGGGTGGTTTGAGGAGGGAGGGGAGGATGGGCTTGGGTGACCAGGGGGGAGAGAGGAAGTGAAAAGAATTTGAGATGGGTGAATTGAGAGAGAACATGTGAAACGTGGATTTTGTTGTAGGGAGTTTTTGGTCATTTCACTTAAGCCACGTCATAAGTGATTTAGCTGCTCCCCAAATAGTGGCTGCTCCCTAGACTTTTTTTTTTCAAAAAAGTAAAAGTACGAAAGCAAATTAACCTGCCTCTTTCTCTCTCTTTCTTCTTCCCAAAAACTTTTCTTTCTTCTTCAGTTTCTTCTTTCTCCATTTCTCATCTCTCTTTCTCTCTCTCTTTTTTATTTTTTTTATTTTCTGGGATCAGTTATTTTGTGGCTGGTTTTGTGTTTTTTATCCAAAATTTTATAGATTTTATCTCAAGCAACTCTCTCTCTCTCTCTCTTCTCTCTTAAGTCTGAGCCATGCTATGTGTTGAGGCTGCTTGTGTGGAGAAACCCATTACATTGAAACCTGGTGAAGAATAGAGAGAAAGGTAGGAACTATCTGCTGTTCATTCTAATTACTATAGCGAACAACTTGACCCACAAAAGGCTCTTCAAAGCGGTTAAAGATCAACCCCATCCAAGTGCATATATTGTACAGGTACGTTACATTTGGAATAAAGTTGATTAAGCAATTGAATTTTATTGGACTCTTGGTTGAGTTTCATGTTCTTTTGGTGTATGGCTAACACAAAATTTCGGGACATGCCAGTTGCACAACTTTACATCTTTTCTCAATTGAAACTTAGCTTGTTTGGATTTAAGGATTTTTTGTATGAAATTCTTATGGTTCAATCAAGTACTAACTCCAACTAAATCACTCTTCAGGCTCTTTTGCAGTTTATATTTGGTGCTTCCAGTGAATTTTTGCAAACATTTTTTTTTGGGTTGGAGTACAGATTCATTATTAGCAGAACTCTCTATAATGTCCTCGAAGCTCTTTATTGTTGAGGAAGGAAGAGAAGGCAGTTCAGAAAAGGGATTTGTATCTTTACTAGGATTTCTGTCCCAATAAAATCAATGGAGAAGAAATAAATAATCTCATTTTTGTTTTGTTCCCCTCAAACTTTCCTTTTCCTTTAGAGAACATTATATTCTTTATATGCAACTCTTGTTTCGTTTGTATACTGTAGACCACAAATGAATGATTATTCCCAATTGTGTTTTATATTTTTTTTCTCTTGAAATATTCTTCAATATTTGGAACATTTGTACAAGATATTCATTTGTAAAAGATATATTTCTTGAAATATTTTTTAAAAACATAATTAATGGCCCAAACAACTTGTTTATTGAATTAATTGAAATTGAATTGAGTTTGGGTTCTATAAACTGCATTGTTCATTTACTACATTAAAGCTGACAAAAAATTAAAAGAAAAGAGAAAAACTCTACACCTTATATACACGGTGGAATGGTGAAGATGATATCACCACAGAAAATCCATTCTAAAGAAAAGTTACAGAAGGGAGGGAAGGAATATGGAAAATCCAACAAATAGACGGAAGACAGAGATTTTCAGATTTCTTAGATCCTTCAATGATTCAAACCCAAATCAAATGCAGGCCGAATTCTAGAGAGAGAGAGAGAGAGGATTGGTATACGGTTCTGCTATCTAACGAGCTTGGACTGCGATCTTGCTAGGTTGGTATACGGTTCTAGAAGGACCATCTACTGATAAAAAAGAAGTTGAGAGAAAGAGGGAGGAAAAAAGTGACTGCACGGTGGGAGGAATTAATGGAGAGAGAGGGAGTAAGAAAGTAGGGGCCATCTATGCAAGTTGTTAGACAATTGTAACTCGACTGTAGTAAGTCTCACATTGCTCAAATATGACTCTTGTATGGCCTTGTAGTTCTATATAAATGTGACCTAGGGTGCTCATGCCATATGTAATCTTGTGAACAAGTTTCACTCTTTTATGATTCTTGTGAACAATTTTAACAAATTTTAATATATATATTTATATATATACAATTTGTAAAATATAAATATATATTTATATATTAAGCGTAGGGCAGGGCGGTGGAAAAGCGGGGCGGGGATGAGCCCTGCCCGCCCCCGCTTAGCATATTTCATACAAGGTCGGCATGTGCAGTGCGGAGTAGCCCGTCCTCTCATGCGGGGGCGGAGAGGGGTGGGGTAGCTGGAGGAGGTTCCCAGCTGCCCACCCATTACTTTTACAAAAAGGGATGAAATGGTAAAATAAGAAATAAAGGGACAAAATTGGAAAGTAAATGTCAGGTCAAAGGAAAAGGCCAAAACACCACATGGAAGGCCTACCTGCAAATTGCAATCATCATTTCCTGCTTCGATTACGACACCACATAAAGTGCTGCAATCTCTTTTTGATGGGTCGTTTTTGAAAGAGTCATCTGAGCCATTGATCCTGACACCAGAGTGAAAAAGTACTCCTCAGTCCTCCATTGCCAAATCTGCATGAAGCTTGATTCCCAGCATGGCTTGGAGCCTTGGTTGGACATGGACAATACTCTCACTGATTATGCTTGCTTATCTGCTGCAAGAATATTGGGTATGGAAAAGCAGGAACAAGAACAGGAAATTACCTCCTGGTCCAAGAGGATTTCCTATTTTTGGGAATCTTCATATGTTGGGGGAATTCGCTCACCAAGATCTGCATCGATTAGCCAAAAAACACGGCCCCATCATGTACTTGCAATTAGGCTTTGTCCCTGTTATTGTTGTCTCATCTCCTGAATCTGCCGAGCTGTTCCTCAAAACACATGACCTTGTATTTGCAAGTAGACCACCCCATGAGGCTGCCAAGCTTATCTCTTATGAGCAAAAGAACTTGTCCTTTTCTCCATACGGCTCTTACTGGCGCAACGTACGCAAGATGTGCACGCTCGAATTGCTCAGCAACCTTAAAATCAATTCTTTCAAATCCATGAGAAAACAAGAGCTTCGCTCACTGGTAAAGTTTCTTCAAGAGGCGGCTGCTAATTGTGCTGAAGTCGATCTCAGCGCGAAGGTTTCATCACTCAGCTCGGATATGAGTTGTCGTATGGTGTTGGGGAAGAAGTACATGGATAAGGATTTTGATGAGAGGGGATTCAGGGCTGTAATCCAGGAGGGAATGAAGCTTTTAGCAGTCCCCAACCTTGGTGATTACATTCCTTGTATTGCTCCCGTTGACCTTCGGGGTTGAAACGACGCATGAAGGCTATAAGTAAGATATATGATGAGTTTTTGGAGAAGATCATCGATGAGCATGTCCAATCCAAGGACGAAAATAAGACTAAGGACTTTGTTGACGTCATGTTGAGTTTCATGGGATCTGAAGAATCCGAGTACCTTATTGAACGGTCAAACATCAAAGCAATAATTTTGGTAATTTTTCACAGAACTTCCCTTATATATTAGTATGGGTTAAGTACTGTACTATTTTGATTTATAGATGGCTCTAATTTCCTAGAAAAAAAAAATGGTTGCAGGACTTGCTTGCAGCCTCGATGGACACTTCAGCAACAGCAATTGATTGGGCACTCTCAGAACTGATGAAGCATCCACGTATAATGAAGAAACTTCAAAAGGAGCTGGAAAATGTGGTGGGCTTGAAGAGGATGGTAGAGGAAGCAGACTTGGATAGATTGGATTACTTGAGTATGGTTGTAAAGGAAACCTTCAGGCTACATCCAGTAGTACCACTTTTGCTTCCTCATGAGGCCAGGGAAGATTGCACAGTTAATGGTTTCCACATACCCAGGAAGTCTAGAATCATGATAAACGTATGGGCAATTGGGAGAGAGACCCAAGAGTTTGGAGTGATGCAGAGAAGTTCTTCCCGGAGAGGTTTGTTGGTAGAAACATAGATCTCAGGGGACATGACTTCAACCTAATCCCATTTGGTTCTGGCAGAAGAGGCTGCCCAGGGATGCAATTGGGTCTGACTGTGGTTCGGCTAGTGATAGCACAACTTGTGCATTGCTTTGATTGGGTTCTTCCAAACAACATACTCCCAACTGAGTTGGACATGACTGAGGAGTTTGGTCTCACAATTCCTAGAGCCAAGCATTTACTTGCCATTCCAACTTATCGGCTTCAAGATTGACATCATCTTCGTTCTGTTTTATTTTTGTTATCTTAAATAATCTGCCCGTGCAATTTCAGAAATTTCTAGCCAAGTTGTACATAATCATTTTGTGAATTCTACTTTCTGTTTGTACTCATTTTATGGACCATATTTTCTGCTGGACTGTCTTGCTAGACATTTTCAAGCTAGAATTTACTTTGCTTTCTTTACAGGAGCAGAGGACGCGTGTTGATGGATTGGATTTTCTTTTCTGATGCGCACTTTACAGGTCAGATGTGGTGAGTGAGGATGGCTTAATTTTACCTTTTGAATGATTGGATGAGTGATTTGAAGTTTTGATTCTTGAACAACAAAACAAGGAAAATATGAGCGTTTCAAGTGATCACCACCAGAGAAGGATGCTAGACCCAAAATTCCGACTTTATAATAATAAAGTACTTCTTTAGTGAGTTTAAATTTTTGGTATATGTAATAGTTTTAAATTATATCATGGTAAAAATTTTAAGGTTAAGGGTTTGTTTGAAAAAAGTTTCCATCTTAAATTATCATCTCGGCTTTTATTTTTTTCCAACATTCCTCAAACACAAATACTTTCAAATTAATTATTATAACTTTTTCAAATTAATCAATACAACTTTTCTAAACTTTTCAAAAAAAATAAAAAATAAATCAATTTTTTTGAATTTCAAACAAAAATAATATTAAAAAACTGCATTATAACAATATTTTACTTTTATAATATTTTTATTCAACTTTTTTCTCATTTTTCAAAATTTTAAAAATATTTAACTCAAGTTTTCTTACTACTATTTACAAACCATTTTACTATTATTTACAAAATTTTCGTCTCACTTATATGTTAATTTTACACTTCATTAAATTGATTTAGGGTTGATGGTTTTAGATTACAAATGAAAGTTGAACAAAATATTCTTAAAATATTATTTTTTAATATTATTATTATTTTGGGATTTGAAAAGGTTGAATTGAGATTTGAAAAAATTAAATTGTTTATTATATTTATGTGAAAATTTAAGAAAGTTGTAATGATAAGATGGGATGAAATACTTTGCGAATCCAAATGGGGCCTAGGCTAGTTTGGTTGCTAGAATGCACTGAGATCAACTCAGCTCAGTCTAATTTTACTTTGAATCTGACATTCAAACACACAACTCTCAAATTACTAAACTCATTTCAATTCAAAACCTCCTTACACGTGGAATCCACCGCATTTTTCAACTCATCACCTTATTACACGTGGGACCCTTAACCCTTTTTAATTTCTCATAAATAGTATTAAATTTATCTAAATATATAATCACATCTAAATTCATTTTAGATGGATTCTACAAAACTCACTCTACCATCTCAACTCACTACTATTTATAAAGAACTAAATTCAGATCAAATTAGCTCAAAATTCATAAATATAGTACTTATTGGACATACGACGTTTGGGAAGCCGTGATTGAGTCATTTTTCTCTACTCTACTTATTTTATTGTGTTTTCTAAAATTCAGAATCGATGGTACTCTCATGTTCAAATTTATGAAATAGGAGACAAACAACATCTTCATTCAGAGCACTCACAATGGATTTTCTATTTTATTCTTTAAAATACATCACTAAAACTTACTTTTTATATTTTACAAATTGATTTTTACAACATACCATACATCAGCTTATCTATTTTTTCTTCATATCATTTAAATATTATACTTTTTAATATTTTTTTATTCATTTCAAATATTTTCTCTATCTACTAATGATATTTTCATATCTCTTGGTATTTGTAATATTTCTATATATATAATGTCATATAATTATGTATTATTTTAAATTAATTCAAGCTAAACTAAAATATAAATTAATTTAAAATTTTAAAAAATTATATAATAAAAATATATATTAAAATATCACCACTAACCAAATAATTAATATCCAAATTATTAAAAATTAACCATGGCAACCTCACTAAGTAGCCTGCAGGTTTGTATGGATATGTGAGAAATGAATAAAAAAATGTTTACAACAATGTACAGGCTCCTCCAAATGTAGCGGCAATCCTGTAGCAAACTTTAAACTCACTTTAAAATAGAAGATCCAATGGAAGGTAATTTTGAGAACATTTCTCTATATTTTAAAGTAAAATTCATTATAGAGCATCCATTGAGAGTGCTCTCACAACAATTGCTCGGATACTGATACCCTTGCGGTTGCCTTGCGGTTGCTCCACTACTGCTCTACTACTCAGCCCATGTGGTTTATTTTTTATTTTTATTTTTATTTTTCCTTTTTTCCCCTAATTTTAATACAGCTCCCAATATGTCTTTTGCTTGATTTCTTTTTGTCCTCTTGCTTGGTTTGAAATTCAAATACATTTCATTTTAGAAACCCCTCTTCTTCGGGTGGACAGCAGCAGCTCTTGATGTTGCCTCTTCTCCTTTGCGTTACACCTCCCGTTTTGACCACCGTTCGATGGCGCTGTTTCAAATGAGATATCCACCGAACCCTCTCCTTCACCTCTCTCTCTCTCTCTCTCACACACACACACACACAAAGAATCCTAGCCTCACGTCTAGGTTGAGCCTCCTCTAACTTTTGCATTGCGCCTCTCGCGTTGTGGCCACCGTTCAACAGCACTGTCTCAGGTGAGGATATCCACTGAGAGCCTTCCTGTACTTGTATTTTGAGACAGCATTGGAACTTTCATCTCTGCTTTGCATAATGGTCAAAGGCATAGACCCACTTAGTGCACGAAGATCACTTTTAAGAAATAGATTTTTCCACCAGGATTGAGATCTAAGCGATTCCATTATTATATAGAAATATTGGACGGCACCTGCAACCTTCTCTTTTTCAAAGGATATATTAGTCTCTTTATTTTCACATGTTCAAGTAGTATAGTCCACACTTTCATATATAGCTAGAGGCAAACAAAAAATTAACAAGTTTCGTGAAGATCAAGTACTCGATCCCTTCTAGAAAACAAGAAATAGTCTCTGTTTAAGCTTCTATATGTTTTCAACATTCACTTGAAATTTAAATTAAAAAAAAAAAAGAACAAAAGACGAAAGAAGATGCCTATTAAGGCCTAGAAAGACAATAACATGCTATCAGTAGTTGAAAGAATGTGCAAATCAGCTTAGTAGAATTGGAATAAAGTGGCTTTTGAATGCATTACGTTTTTGGCCATTAAACTCTATAAATATCCAAGCTTTTCTGTAATATTTTTGGGTTTCCAGGAACTATTTATTTTTCAACTTTTTTCTTTTTGTTTGGTTTTAAAGCTGGGTTCTCACAAAGATCAAATATGTCAAGGCCCATGGATTCAAGTCCAACTGCAATAAGGCCCATGAATGAAAGATCCAATTCTGCTGTTGTTGCAGCAAAGGAATGTGCAGCCACTACACTGCACAGACCAGACCAGCAGACAGTACACCGAGACATGAGTGGCTTGCTTTTGTCTGCTCTAAATGCTAGGATGATTGTGCTAATCTGTTCCTCTTTGTGCACATTTTGTAAACGAATTTGTGTGCTTATGTCAGAAGCTAGTTGTCCTTCTTTTGAACTATAATATTCATTCGACTTGTACATAGAACATATAAGGGGCCTTGTATTCTTGAGTAAAACAGAGAATCAGAATATAGAAAATTCACCTCACTCGTTGGTCTTAGTTTCTTCTCATCCTCTCCATCATTTTCTTTCTTCTTCAAGCTGCATTTCCAACATGGTATTAGAGCGGGTCTGACCTGCTCATTTCCTTCCTATTATCAATCCTCTTTTCATATCTCTTCTCATGACTTTGTAAATCTTTTCTCCCATGGCGGAGGCAAATCCGCAGCATCACCCTTCCCCATCTGAGGACCCCAATAGCCCCTTCTTTTTGCACCGGAGTGACAATGCTAGCACTGTGGTGGTCACACCTCATCTCACAGGGCCCAACTAGCTCTCTTGGAGTCGTTCTTTCACCTTAGCCATTTCAATCAAGAACAAGCTTGGTTTTCTAGATAGAACCATTGAGACACCTGAACTCTCTAGCACCCTCTATGTTCCTTGGCTCCGCTACAACAACTTGATACTCTCTTGGATTCTCAACTCAATCTCAAAAGAAATTGCCTCTAATGTCCTAAATGTCAACCCAACCAAAGAAATTTGGGAGAAGCTTAAGGCTCGGTTTACACAATTTGACAATGTGCGCATCTATCACCTGCAACAACAACCGGGATCCATCACTCAAGGAACACAATCTGTGAGTGATTATTTTACTTAACTTAATGCAGTGTGAGAAGAGTTACATAACCATAGACCATTACCTCATTGCTCATGTGGTCTGTGCACTTGCAAAACCTTAGAATCCATAGGAGAAGTCCAACAAACAGATTTAGATTTCAAGTTCTTGATGGGGGCTAAATGATACCTATGATGTCATTAGAGGGCAAATCATCCTTATGAGTCCTATGCCCTCATTAGATAAGGTTTTCTCTCTAATATTGCAGAAGGAAAGACAAAGGCAGACTAGGACCCTTGTCATGCCTCCTACTGAATCATCAGTTTTGGTTACTTACCATAGCCAAACCAAAAAGAAAGAGAGGACATATATCACTTGCTATCACTGTGGAAAACTTGGCCACACAATGGAGAAATGTTTTCGACTAGTTGGATTCCCACCCAATTTTAAATTCACTAAGTCCAAGCTTAGATACTCAACTATTGCACCAAACACTCAGTCAGTCAACCAAGTCACTGCTCAAGAACAGGAAAAGAACTCCTCGAGTGATCCACAACTTCCTTTTAACTAAGGCATAAATTCAACAGAGCGAAGCTCTTGTCAATGCTCAAACTTCTCAGCTTAACTCAAGGTAGAGTAACCTGTCAATCAACCAATCTAGTACTCATCTCCCAACAACTATAGATGTCAAGTTTCCCAGCCATCACTCATCCAATATGGCAGGTATAACCCCTCAAACACCTGTTGAAATTGATTTACAAGCATGCCTTCATTTTTCTGCAAATCACAACCAAAAGTTACATTCCCAATGGGTCCTTGACACTGGAGCCACAGACTATATGGTCTGTTCCATCTCACTGCTCACCACCATCACTTGTGAAAAACAAACCCATGTGCACCTCCCAAACAAAATCCATGATGAGATAACACATATAGGCACTGTTAAAATTTCAGACAAAAATTTCAGACAAACTCACTCTCACAAATGTCTTGTGTGTCCCCAGTTTCACCTTTAATCTCATATTTGTCAATAAGCTAATTGAAGATTATTCTCTTTGCCTCATATTTTTTGAAAAACTTTGTTTCATACAGGACTTGTCTTCATGGATGACGATTGGTCTTGCTAACGCTTCCAATGGCCTCTATTTCCTCAGACCTCAATCCCCTTCCTGCCATGCTGTTTAAGGTCCTCCATCAATAAAAGAAACTCCCAATCAGACCACTCAATCTGCCATCAATCAAGATTCAAGCTCTAGCTAGCCACAAAGCTTTGATCTAGGGCATTTTAGATTAGGTTATGTACCTCACCAGTGGTTGAATATTATTCAATCCCATGATCCTAATGTAAAATGTAATAGTGAAATACAATGTACAATATGTCACTTGGCTAAACAAAAGAGGAAGCCATTTCATTTGAATTCCATTTCTACTTCTCTTCATTTTGAATTAATTCACTGTGACATTTGAGGGCCATACTCCCATCCTTCCATCCAAGGTCATCTGTATTTTCTAACCATTGTGGATGACAAAAGTCGAGTCACTTGGGTTTATTTAATCAAGTTCAAGTCTGAAACAAGAACTATCTTGCAAAGTATTGTTCACATGATTAAAAACCAGTTTGATACTAAAATTAAACAAATAATGTCTGATAATGGCCTAGAGTTTCAAATTACAAATTTCTATAACTCACATGGCATCTTACACCAAAGAACTTGCATTTACACCCCTCAACAAAATGAGTTTGTGGAAAGGAAACATCAACACCTTTTCTCCACTGCTAGAGCCCTCTTTTTTCAAACTTCCCTTCTACTAAAATTTTGGGAAGATGCTGTGTTAACTACAACTCACATAATCAATAGAATTTCAACACCTGTCCTCAACAATAAGTCCCCATATCAGATCCTCTTCTCATCCATCCCCTCCTATTCTCACTTAAAAGTTTTTGGATGTCTATGCTTTGCTTCTACCCTCAAGAATGATAGAAGCAAGCAGGATCCTTGAGCAAGAAAATGTATTTTTATAGGTTACTCTCCTGGTATTAAGGGGTATAAAGTTTATGATCTTGAAGACCATTCTTGCTTTGTCTCAAGAGATGTGATATTCTATGAGTTACTCTTCCACTTTCAAAAACAAAGTTCTAATGCCACCCTTTGTTGATCCTCATAACCTGGTACTTCCAATACTTATACCAGAATCCATCCCTTCTCCTTTCACATACCAACCTTTCACTCCCTCAACTCTAAATGAAAATAATGCCATTGAACCTGACTCACAAAACATTAAACACAACCAATCTACCTCTTCTCCAACTACAAACCATACCCCACTTTCACACACACCTACAGAACCACCTTTCTCTCCAATTATGAGCATACCACTTGTCACTCTTAGGAGATCTGATAAAGCTCAATAGCCATCTGCTTACCTCCATGACTACCATTGTCAGATAGCTCATACCAATCTATCCTCACACTCACCTACTTTCATTACTTTTCATCCTCTCTATCAAAATATCTTTCTTATAAAAATTTGTCCAATCATAAAAAATCCTTTGCTCTATCACTCTCCCTACTTTGAGAACCCCAAAACTATCAAGAAGATGTTAAGTCCAAGTATTAGCAAGATGCTATGAATGCTGAACTGAAAGCTTTAGAAGACAATGGGACTTGGACAGTCACTGTTTTGCCTCAAGGAGAAAGGGCAGTAGGATGCAAATATGTCTATAAGGTTAAGCTCAAATATGATGGAACAGTAGAAAAGCCTAAGACCAAGTTGGTGGTGAAAGGCTACACCCAGAGGGAGCGATTTGACTACCAAGAAACCTTTATTCTAGTTGCCAAACTCACAACTGTCGGAGTTTTTCTTGATTGCCTGCCATCTTCAATTGGCACATCTATCAACTAAATATGCACAATGCTTTTCTTCATGGAGAATTGGATGAGCAAATATACATTGAGTTGCCTCCTGATTATCACAGTAAGGAAGAGTCCACCATTAAAGGAAAATTGGTTTGCAAATTTCATAAATCAATCGATGGGTTCTAACAAGCCTCTCAGTAATGGCACTCAAAGTTTGTTTGAATCCCTTGTCTCTAATGGTTTTCAACACTCAAAATCAGATTACTCTCTTTTCACCATAAATGGTGAGGATGGTTTCGTAGCTTTACTTGTCTACGTTGATGACATAGTCATAGGCAGCTCTAGCATCAAGGCCATTGATAATGTGAAAGCTCACTTACACTCTCAATTCAGAAATAAATACCTTGGGACCCTCAAGTTCTTCTTGGGCTTAGAGATTGCAAGGTCAACTGTTGGCATCCACTTGTGCCAAAGAAAATACAGTCTAGAAATTCTAGAAGATGAGGGACTGCTTGGGTGCAAATCAGCAAGCGCACCCATTAAAATGAATCACAAACTTTCACATTCTCCTGTAGATTCATTGAATGACCCCACAAGTAACAGGAGACTCATAGGCAGACAAATCTACCTCACCATAACTAGACTTGACATTGCCTATGCAGTGAGCATACTTAGTCATTTCATGGACAAGCCAAGTGAGGTCCATATGCAAGCTGGCCATTGAATTTTGAGATATGTGAAAGGATCAATAGGCCAAGGTATACGCTTCTCCTCTCAATCTGATGTGCACATCCAAGCTTTTAGTGACTCAGATTGGGCAGCTGGCCTAGAGACAAAAAGGTCTATAACAGGTTTGTGTGTTTTCATTGGTGACTTCTTGGTTAGTTGGAAATCTAAGAAACAACCAACCATCTCACGTTCCTCTGCAGAAGTAGAGTATCGAGCCTTAGCTCACACAAGTTGTAAGCTAGTTTGTATAATCTCCTTGCTAAAGGTCTTTAACATTGTCCACTTTGAACTTGCCCTTCTATACTGTGATAACCAATCTACCCTGCACATTACCAAGAACCCAATTTTCCATAAAGAACCAAACATATCGAATTAAATTGCCATTTTGTTAGAGAGGAAGTGTTGGCCAAGGTTATGACTCCTATACATGTTGCATCGAGATTCCAACTTGTAGACATTTTCACTAAGGCATTGAGCATTGCAAGCTTCCAGTTTCTACTATTCAATATGGGTACCTTGAACATCTATGCCCATCTTGAGAGGGAGTCACAAAGATCAAATATGTCAAGGCCCACGGATCCAAGTCCAACTGCAATAAGGCCCATGAATGAAATATCCAACTCTACTGTTGTTGTTGCAAAGGAATGTGCAGCCACTACACTGCACAGACCAGACTAGTAGACAATACAGTGAGACATAAGTGACTTGCTTATGTCTGCTGTAAATGCTAGGATGATCGTGCTAGTATATTCCTCTTTGTCTGCTCTGAATGCTAGGATGATCGTGCTACTATATTCCTCTTTGTGTACATTTGGTAAACTGATTTGTGTGCTTATGTTAGAAGCTAGTTGTCTTTCTTTTGAACTTTAATATTCATTCGGCTTATACATAGAACATATAAGGGGCTTTGTATTCTTGAGTAAAACGGAGAATGAGAATATAGAAAATTCACCTCACTTGTTGGTCTCAGTTTCCTTTCATCCTCTCCCTCATTTCCCTTCCTCTTCAAGCGGCATTTCCAATAGTATCCTCTTTATATTTTTACTCATCCATTTTTATGCAGATTCTTAAATTCAGTTACTTTATACATGATTTTCATAATCAAAGAAAGGAATTTAGATCTTTAGCAACATTGTAGGGTAAATGAAATGTCTAGGCCACATCTCTGCCCAAGCATTTTCCCTTGTGTTTTGTATGAATTACTTTATTTTATACATCCAAGAAAATACAAACAAGGAGCTCTGTAAATATAAATAATTATAAGTTTACTGCCTTCTTATTATCATTTTAATTTTTTTTAATTTTTTTATTTATTTAATGATTAAGGAAGTGATTATTAGTAAATTTATATATTTTTTTAATTTTTTTTAATAATTAAAGATGTTAAAAAAATACTTAAAAAAAATTATAAAAAAAATAAAATTTCGAATACACTGAAATCAATAATAAGAGGGTGGTAAGTATCATCCTAGCAGATATATAGACACTAGATTCGAAAGGTCTTTTCATAAGCATACGAAAACTCGTCAATTTAAAGGAGCAGAGACGTGTCAAAAATGCTTTCTTACCACTTGAGCTTATTGGTTAGGAAAAAGTTAGGGATCTGCAGCTCTCGTTTCATTTTTATTTTTATTTGTTTTGTTTAGTGATTAAAAAAATATTATTTAATAATATTATAAAATTTTCTAAATATTGAAAAATATTAAAAAAATTATGTAAAAAAATAATAAAAGAAATAAAAATGACTTGGCGGAATTCCATCGGTCCACCCTATTGTCATTTTAAATGAATGATAGTTGTCATTCTATCCCTGAGTGTACCACTCAAACTAATAAGCGGTTTTTTTTAATATATTTTAATATTTTTAAAAATTAGAAAATATGTTAATATATTTAAAATTATTATTTTAATTACTAAATAAAAAAATTGTCACGGATATTACTTAAGAGCGGTACTACAGGCATAGCTGGTGGCCCTCGAGCCACCGTTAAGTCAAAAAAATTTTTGATTTTTTTGTTTTTCTTTTCAAATTATTTTTTTATACTTTTAAATGTTTTAAAAAAATATAAAAAATTTATAATAATATTAAACAACTTTTTCTTAATCACTAAGTTAAAAAAAAAATTTACCAAGGGGTGTGGCCTAGACTTTTCCATTACTTAAATAGGTAAGGAAAGCGAGTATAGTACTGTTTTCTTTAAATGAATACGGTAGGTGATCCATCTGCCTCAACACGCCATAAACGATAACAATTCATTCACTTTCATAGACGATAACAATTCATTCACTTTTAGAGAGAGAGAGCTACCGGCGATGGCTTTAGACTTTTCCATTACTTAAAGAGGTCAGGAAAGCGAGTATAGTACTGTTTTAGTATTTTCTTTAAATGAATACGGTAGGTGATCCATCTGCCTCAACACGCCATAAATAATAACAATTCATTCACTTTCATAGACGATAACAATTTATTCACTTTTATAAACGATAACAATTCATTCACTTTCAGAGAGAGCCACCGGCGATGGCCTTAGACTTTTCCATTACTTAAAGAGTTCATAAAAACGAGTATAGTGCTATTTTAATGTTATCCTTAAATGAATAAGGTAAGTGATCCATCTGCCTTAACACGCCGATAACAATTCAGTCACTTTCAGATCATACTGACCAGTCAGGACAACAGGAAATGCGCATTGATGAGTTCTTGTCGTTGTTAAGCAAGTACGAAAACAGGACAATCCTTTCGTGGCCCACATTATTGATAAGACACTATGATTTTGACGACTTTTTTATTTTTTATTTTATTATTATTATTTTTTTTAAAGAAGATGGTAGTTTCTCTTTATTTTCTTTACTAGGGATGATTATAGTTTATTACTCTTTTAACATATCCTTTTATTTAATATAGTATATTTAAAATTTTTTACTTTTTTATTATTCTCTTTTAAATATTTTTTAATAACCTTAATTATTAAGAAAAAATTAAAAAAATATTTAACTTTACTAATAATCACTTGTTTAATTATTAAATAAAAAAATTAAAAAAAAAATA
Source organism: Carya cathayensis (assembly GCA_011037825.1). Lineage (NCBI taxonomy): Eukaryota > Viridiplantae > Streptophyta > Magnoliopsida > Fagales > Juglandaceae > Carya > Carya cathayensis. The sequence goes on from QGSO01000375.1 coordinate 634,320, forward strand.
AAAAAATAAAAGAGTAATAAAATATTGATAAGAGTGCAATAAACCTTTTATTATTCCTTTTAGAAAAGATAATCGATGAGCATGCCCAATCCAATGACGAAAACAAGACGATGGACTTTACAGGAGTTGTGCTGAGTTTCAAGGGATCGGAAGAATCTGGCTACCGTATTTAAAAAATATAAAAAATTTATAATAATATTAAATAATTTTTTCTTAATTATTAAGAAATAAAAAATAAATAAAATAAATAAAAAAGCCAACGGTGGCCAAAGTATTATCCTTTTAGAAATGAATATTACGAGACGGCTTTCTATAAGAATAAAAATATATATATTTTATTATTATTATTATTTTATATTTTTAAATATTTAAAAAAATTGCATTATTATGAAAAAATATTTCATTAATTATAAAATAAAATAAAATAATTTGTCATACCCCGTCGGAACTTAACTTTAATAACATTTCTGTTTTGGTAATAACCGAAAGAGCAAATATTTTATTAGGAGTATTAAAAGTATCCTAAATCAAGTTGTTTGCATTTATTTTACGTGCTCAAACTCAAAATCTTTAGAATAAATCCACTAAGGAGCCAATGTTCGGTGCATCCACAATGCACACATGACGTGTAGACCGGACTGAGTTCACTAACACCATCAATGAACCGTCTCTCAACCAGCCCTCATTTCGAATCCCCTCGTTCGGTCATCCCCCCGCTCCCCGCGCGCGCTGAAAAGCTATTGAAGGTAAGCACCCTCAGCCCTCACGGTTTCATCTCTCTCTCTGACACACTCTCTTTCTCTCTCTCCTCGCCGCATGGTTGTCTTCTTCTTCTCGCCCTGTCGTTGTCGTCTTCTCCTCTCTCTCACTCTCTCTTGCCAAAACCCTAGCCTCCTGCCACTCCGATTGAAGCTTTGTTCCTCGTGGTGGTTGTCTTCAACGTTTTCACTCTGTCATCAACTTCGGTTTTTCTCTATTTCACACACACTCTCTCTCTCTTTGTTGGTGCTTTTATTTCGATTTGGGTTGTGAGAAAACATTGTGTTTGACATGGGTAAGTAAATTTTTATTTATTTATTTATTTTGTATAGATAGCTTCCTTCTTGATTTGCATGATGAGTTGAAAATAGTTGTACTAACAGTTTGTGCACGTAGGGAGGAAACCCCACTTGATCAACTCAAACACTGCTCCGGATTAATTTTTCCTGTTTTCTTTGCTTTACAGTGCTAGCTGGTAATTAAAAAATAATAATGATGGGAGCTAGGTAAAAATTATTGATTCTTGTTATGTTTAGGCTACTTGTTTTTTACTTCTTTGTGTGCTGATTTTTACTCCTTGGTTTTATGAATTTAAGACTAATTTAGGGGTTGTTCAAATGATTTTGTAGTTGGGTTCAAATGATTCTTATTATATAGACATCATGCTTAAATGTATACTCTTCATATGAAATGTATACACATCGTTGGTATAGTTTGGTCAAAGACCATTTGTATACCACATATTCTTATTATATACACATCCTACACATCCTGCTTATACCACATTTTCTTTAAAAAAAAAAAAAAGGAAAATTGAGAAGGTGAAGTTATATGGTCAAAGACGATTTTTGATAGAAGGTGAAGTTCTTGTGTAGGCCTTGGAATTTTGTCTATTTTCATGTTAATACTAACAGAAAATTTCTATTTACATTTTGAATATGTACTTATATACTCTTTTGCTTGAACTGCTAATCATGGTCTAGAGAAGTTTGAACCTTAAAACTACAGACCAAACTTATTACCACTCAAACCATTTCCCTATGGTTTCTTGTGCAATTTTACGATTTATTGGCTGTGTTGAGTCATATGGAAGGGCAGAATTTGATCACTAAGTAGGGATGTTATTAACCCCACCATACTGATAGAAAGTTTTATGTCTTTGAATTTGTCTTTGGTTTTTCAGAATCACTCATGGCACCATCTGAATCATCATCTGTATTTAATGATTTTGTGATGGAGTCACCAACTTGTTGGTGTGGTTTAAAAACACCACTAAAAATATCCCACACCAAGAAAAATCCTGGAATGAGGTTTTTTGCATGCCCAAATTATAATAAGTAATACCAAAAAAATATTTGGTCACATTTACATATCAATTTTTACCCTATGGGGTGTATTGAAATCATGTTAATTAGGAGTTCGCCACTGTGTGCAGGGAGATGCTCGGTGTGAATTTTTTGTTTGGTTGAATATATTGACTCTACTAGAGGAGAATTTTCGTGTCAGAGAGAATAAGGCTTCCTGTAGCTGGGAGGATGTATTACAGCGTGAGTATGATGTTAGGAAAAGGGAAGATAAAGTCCAAGATGCTGCGAAGAATCTAAAAAAGCCTAAACAAAAATGACTGATTATGTACTTGGTTTTGACATTTGTAATAGTCTTTGCTTGGTTTGGATAAATACCATGTAATCTGCATAAATTTTGGTGCTGTTTGGTTTTTTTTTTTTTAAATAGCTTGTTAACCCCATGTTGGTATCGAAAACCATGTAAATTTTTCTGGAAACAGGTTGTTAACCCATGTTGGTATTGAAAACCATGTAAATTTTTTTGAAAACAGCTTGTTAATGAGACATGTTGGGGATGAAGAACATTGTAATTTCAGGTTGATGCTAACTGTGTAATTATTAACAGGTTTTGCACTTGTAGTAGACTGAATGTAATAGCCATATTGTGTAGTTGAATGACTATTTCAGATTTAATACTATCGGCGTCAAGAACACTGTCATCACTAATCCATGATGAACTTCCAACATTTTGTTCAAATTCAGTTGCAATTGGCTCAAGGGGCACTTCTTGCCTCAGGTCCTCCAGATTACTGGGCGGAGGGTAGGGCATATAAGGTGGCATCTGTTCAAATAGGACGTTGTTAGGCAAAATGAAAGTTCTCACTAAACTAAACAAAATAGAGCCATTTAAATTTTCAAACAAATATACCTGAAATAAATGATCAAATGGGTTAAAGTCTTCATCAAATGGGTAGGCCATGATTTACATCAAAAGGATGCTGCAATTATGCTGTTAGTTAGATTCTGCAATTACATCATAGGAATTGATTGAACGAAGGGAATGGGAAAAAATTACTAATTATTGAAAATTTTCTAGTTTTTTCTCTTATCATACATAAAAGAAAGCAGATAAGAAATAATAAAACAAAGGGAATGACTTAAGAGATGCTTAGGAATGGAGTAATAAATTGTTGGCCAATAACTTAAAAAGATGCAACTGAAAATATGATACTGGACATAACCATTTTCATGTTTAAAAAATTCATTCAAGTCAGAACTTATAATTTATAAGATGTTTTAAAAAAAAATGTTTTAATAATTTAATTTTTTAAATTTTCTTCTCAATGTTCAAGAATATAATTTTTATAAAAGTTCCTGCCAAAAATAAAAGACTACCACAGACAAAAAGTGTTAATTTGCTTCACGGACTGGTTGTTAACCACATTAAAAGGATCACTCAAACAATTGTTAATAAAATTGTTTTTCTGAGAGTGTAGTCAATGGAACAATTTGTTAGTGAATATAAATCATAATAACTTGGAGATGAATTCTTGAATTATAATAACTTAGATTATAAATCATAATAGCAAGAAGCAGACCAGCCAAAGACGCGGTGATATCCTAAAGCATCATGATTTCATCAAATTCACAAATGATTGAGACGTCTCTTTTGATTTCATATATTACTAACGTAAAGAGCATACTGAAACTGGATTTATCACTCCTCAAATGTGTGGAGGAACAAAGAGACCTGTTCATAAACTTGATCACCAATTTGGTTGGAAGAGCAGTTGACATTCATTTCAGGCCCAGTTTATTCTTATCAAATAATAAAGTTGGATAGTAGTGGTCGTCTCGCATTGTGCATCAAGAGACTACCTAATATGGTGGAGGTCGAAATTGTTAAATATCAAACATCTCTTAAGAGAGTGTAGTCAATGGAAGAATAGCACGAAATATGAATACCAACATCAACAGAAGAAACAATTATATTCACTAATTTAAGAATTCATCTCCAATTATATTCACTAAATCATAACAACAATTTGTTATTATGATTTATCAACTGTTTAAAAGAGTGTAGTCAATGGAACAATTTGTTAGTTTGTTTTGATGTATGTTACTCATTGAATGTTAATAAAAAATAAAATTCATGCATGTCAATCAATTAACTTGTAACTTTGCAATATTGGTTTCTAGTGCGGTCTCATCTGCTATTTTCTTTTTAACTCTAAAAAAACAAATACATTTCATTTGTCATATTGGCTATAGACATTCAAGATTACCTACTCCGTAAAAAAATAGAAAACTTGCTCACGCATGTTACCTAAACTCAGTAATCTTGAAACACATTAGATGTTCTTAAGCAATACTATCTATCAGATTAACCCTGATCAATTTGAGATATTAATTATCATTAATCGCACTGCTAAATGTATGTACATACAAGTCTGGAACAAAAAGCTAACAAGTATTTCATTCCTCCATATTCCAAACTTAGAGAAGCCAAGCAAAAGTTAAGATTTTTATGTTACAATCCACAACCATTCAAACCTAACAGAATCCAAGTAAAAGCTGAGATTTTTATGACATATTTCCAAACCATTCAAAACTAACAGAAGCCAAGCAAAAGCTTAGGTTTTTCTCCATGCCCTAAGCTACCATACCAATCTCAAAAAACAGAAAAATCGAATCTTGATGTACACATGAAGAACATAATGTTATGGACGGGGAAAATGGTACAATATTTACCTGCTAAGTTTTTCAGTGCATTTAGCCGAAACAGAGCTGTAGGAACTGTTTATGGTTTGGTCCATTCAATCAACTCAAGGGGAGCAAAGGCGCTGGGCATATGTAGGAGACTCGCAAGGTGGCACTGAACAGAGACTTGTCGTCGGGAGGTGGCGCTGGGAAGAGGAAGGGCAAATGTGGGCTCGTGCCGAGGAAGAAGGGTGGGTTTGAGGGGATGTTGGCCTCGTTTGCTCCATTCAATGAGCTCATGGGGCTCGGCGGCCCTGGGAAGACGGCGGAGCGACGCAATAGAAAGTGGCTGACAACAAAGACGTTGTCACCGGGAGGCCCTGGGTAGATGGACTAGTACGCGGGTTGTTGGTGAGAGAAAGGGTACTTCGCGGGCTGATTTCGAATGGGGGTGAAGAAATAAAACCGTAATTCAAATTGGGTCAAAAAGCACTGTTTTGGTCAAAAAATGACAAAAATAAAATAAAATAAACCAGGAGCAGCCACGTAGTGAGTGCATTGTGTGCACTGCTACAGTGGCTGCTATATAAAACTACTCAAATCTTTATGGGTGTCCCAAATTTATTTGTACGTTTATCGTGTTAATTTCCTGACACTGATATCCTTGCGCAGGATATGAAGCTTCGCTAGACATTTCTGCCACAACAATTGATTGGGCACTCTAGAACTAATGAAACATCATGGGTAATGAAGAAATTTCAAAAGGAGTTAGAAACTGAGGTGGGCTTGAAGAGGATGGTAGAGGAACAGACTTGGATAGATTGAATTAATTGAGCTTGGTTGTAAATGTAGATGCAAAAATTTGGTTAGAACTAGATAACTAAGTTGATAAGTTTAGAAAGGACTAAGTGACTCAGATAATAAAGTCTATCATATCTGTTAATATTTTGTTTCATAGTCTGAATAGTTCCATGAAAGCCCCACATTGAAACCTGCAACCAAGAAGAAATGTGAGCTTCGGGGAGGTCTGGGCACCTCCGATGCTAAAGTCAATCAGTGATTTTCATGGTAGCTATGGAGAGTAAGAGAGCTAAATAAACATCAAGAGAATGAGAAAATGAAGTAGAAGTCACCCCCCCCCCTTTCCTTTAATAAGGGTAGGGGTATTTATACCTAACTCCGGCTCGACCACCAAGAGGGATCGTGGGGTGTCAGGCTGTATTCAGGCCTGACTTGCTGCCAGCCTCCTTGCCGAGCAACAATATGTCAAGGCATGGTCGTGACAACCACTGGCACCCCAGGAAGCATGTCATTACGTGCCTAGCCCCCGGTGAACATTGAAATTTGAGGTGGTCCCTGTCTATGACGTGTCTTCCTTCTTGTCCCATTTAATGCAGCGTGTCCTTAGTCAGGCACTCCCCATTCCTAAACGTGTTTAGCCGTCAGGGCTCTGGGGCAAGCATTGTTCTCGTCCTTGCTTGTAGGATCATGTCGGCTACTTAAGTGTTAGGTGATTCTTGATCGCCACAGGCCCTTCAGCTGCTCTTGCTATCGGGCTTCCTAGGCTGGCCTGGTGACACTCCTTTCTTGTTCTCGGGCCCTGGGCCTTCTTGTGCCATGTGAGCAGAGCTTGTTGGGTTCGGGCTGGCTCTGGGTATAAACCCCCTCACAGTAACCTACGAATTTTTATCACAGCAATATGATGGGAATTTAAAACATCCCCGGCACACCTTCCAGGGGCACATACCTTGCGACCATTCGTCTCGTCATCAATGCCAGAGGACTTCTGGACTTCTTGTGCCTCATTAATTCCTAACGGTTGAGCTCGATCAGACATCTTATCACGACCAGCAGAGTGTATTGGCTTGTGCTCTTCATGCATCCTTTACCACCCTCTTATGTCTACGCCGGCCTGCGTCAGTTGGGTTTCCCGAGTCCATGTAACTCCGTCATCAGTGCATTGCCTCAATTCCCGTAGCCCTTTTGGCTTCCTGACAGTTGATCGAAATGGTAGTGGTCCCCCACATCTTGAGTTGCACCTTGGCTTGTGCTCTTCACGTGCTCGACGTGGCTTTCCTCTCCTTGGACTAATCGCCCCGGTTAGGGTTCACTCACTGTCCTGTTCGCATCATCAATGCTTGGTGAAGCCTCGACTCCCATGCCCCTGTCAGACACCCAGCACTATTTAAGGTTACCCTTACTCTTCTTTTTGGCATTGCTACCTTCTTTTCCTCCGAGTTCCCTCTGCTCCTTTCCTCTCTACTCCTCGTCTTCTCTTCCTTTCGTAGTTCCTCGAGCCCCATTTCTGTCGTCTTCTTCCTCAAGCTTTCTCAAAGTTCTCCATGGCCCCAAAGAGTTCTTTCACTCCTAAATCCCTGTTCTTTGCCGACTAGAAATGGGAATCGTTGGTCACCAATGACAACCTTCAAGCAAATTCGGATGAAGTACAACATCCCTGCCTCAGCAGTCCTAGAGGTTCCTAGAAAGGGAGAGCATATCATGGATCCTGAAAAAATGGTGCCCTGCATGGCCCTTTAACCCCTAATGTTTGTGAACGGTCATCGCCTCCTGTTCTGTCGCCCAGTCTGCGACGTCCTCAACTTCCTGGGGTTGGCCCCTACACAGCTTCATCCAAACGCCTGGCGGCGCCTGGTGGCTAGTTACATTATCTACTGGAGGACACTCAGTTCTACTATGGAGGAGTATCTTGGTTTGACAGCCTAGGAGTTCTTATACGTGTACTGCATCAACCGCCTTGACGGGAGCATAAATAGCTTCCAAGTGTGTGTCTCTGGCCAAAAGATAGCCAACCTTGAGCAACGTCACTCAAGCATAAATGACTGGGCCAGAAATACTTCTTTGTTTCGGGCTCAGGGTGGGAATAACCCCAGGCAGAGAACGTTCACTAGGAGTACCTGGTTCGGGTGATCTGGATGTTCGTCCCCCTTTACAAGAGCTTATCCATCACCCTGACCCGGAAAAAGGAGGCTAAGTTAGCAACAAGGCTATCCTCGGTGTCAGCCAACCCTATTGACTCGGGGACTAACCAGGCTCTCTTCGATGTCAACATTATGAACTACTTGACCATGCTCGATCGCTTGAATGTGGTCGATTGGGACTTCTTGTGCGACTCACCATCGACTCGAGGCTAAAAGCACTCCTCCCGTACCTCCAGCAGCAAGGGTAAGCGGCCAAAGGTGCATCATGATGGAGTCGGTAGGGTTCCTCATAGTGAGGTTGGAGGATCTCGTGGTGGAGAATATGCTCCCTGGGGCAGAGTTGGAGGATCCAGACCCTCTCCTTCTCTTAAGGGGTCTAGTGGTGAGGACCAAGGTCCCCAAACGGAAGACAAGGAGTCTCAGGGCCAAGCAGGGGAGTCTAGGGGCCAAATTGGGGGGTCCTGAGACCAGGCCTAGGGATCAGGGCATGAGGATTCCTTGCGCTCGAAGATTCCGATCCCCTCCACTGTGGGGAGCACGTCCTTCTCAAGAGGGTTGCACGCGACGTCTGGGTCTACTTCCTCCCCAGCGGGCCTACTCTCAATATTTAGGACCACTTCCTTCCTACAACTGGGGGGGGGGGGACGTTCGCCACACCGCTCATCCAACTGAAGTTTACACTCGAGGAGGAAGATAACTTTGGTGATCTTTGGGCTGCTTTCTTCAAGACCTTCATCAATTCTGCCTCTTGCAAGGCTCAAGAGGTGGAACCGTTTGTGTCTTGATGTTTCATTAATTGTTACCAGGGCCGAGGGCCAGGAAGAAGCTGCCCTTACCACTTTCCCGAGTGTTGGAGCCGGGCCTCCCCCTTCTTCTTCTTTTGGTCCAGGGGCTGAGGGCTGTGAGGAGGCTAGCCAAGGCTCCCCTTCTGTTGTGGAGCTAAGAGACGATGATGAATCGACGCGGCCATCTTCTACCGACTCCTCCCAAGAACTGGAGGTGGATTCCTACCTCACTTCTCTGGAGCGGTTGCCTTAGCAAAGTCCCCTGTCGGGCAACTTGGGCTCGGCCAGGAGCGAGGCACATCATGTGGCTGGTGAGAGGCTCAGGGCTACCTACGAGCCTCCTGCCAATTCCTTAATATCTGCAGGGTCTGTGTTGGAGGAGCAGGTCCTTGATCACTAGGAAGAGGCTAAGGTCGAAGGTTCTTGGCTTGGGTTTGTTTGTGGAGGACGTGACGAGGATCTCGTGGTAGTTGGGGAGTGCTGATTACAACCAAACTATTACGCGGTCATATAGTATAATTCAAGGTGTCGATCCACAGGGAGTCGGAAGAAACATTACAAGATGTAAGCTTAAGGAAAAAAATTAAATGACAATAATCTAGAAATTCTACCTAAAACACGTAATTAAAATGAGAATAGGGCACGAATAAAAAGGCAAGTAAAGCTTCGGGTTTCAATCAATCGGATCCAATACTCTGACTTTTTCAATCCAAACTATATACACAACTAAGAATTATAGCACCAAATTCATAATTGGAAGATATGCCGTTATGTTCATCTAATTTCTCAAATTTAATTCTAGAATATATTCCCCTCTTTACAAACTACAGTTTTCATATATAAAAATAAATATCAGATCTATAGACGACACCATGTTTACAAACAATAGTGCAATAAGAGATCACATCATTGACATGAAAAATAACTGTTTAAGTCACAATCATATATTCATAATCTTATAGCTCACAAAAAACCATAGTAAGATTTAATATAATTGTCTCAAACTTATAAAAATCTAAAACAAATAGAGAAATTCAATTCTAAAATCCTAAACAATAAAACTTAATCTATGAATTTTAATAAAGTCAAAGTATTTTCACCAATCAATCTTCACTCTAGGCTTTACCCCAAATTTAGTTCTCCATGGCAGAACTCGAAAAGTACCAATAAAATAAATTGTATTCTCCTCTCTATTCAGATCTACTCCTCCACGTAAAAAAAAAAAAGCCTCGTTTGGTTACACAATTTATATGAGATGAGATGAGATGTTTTACTGAAAGTTGAATAAAATATTATTATAATATTAGTTTTCTTTTGAGATTTTAAAAAGTTAATTTTTTTTTTTTTTTTTTTTTTTTTTTTTATTTGGTAAGGAGATTTGAAAAAATTTTAATGATGAGAAAAGATGTGATAATTTAAGTTTGGGTCCTAACCTGGCTTGGCGTCACTCCTCTTGTTCTCAAGCCTTGGGCCTTTTTATGCCTTGTAGGCCGAGCCCGTTGGGTCTGGGATGGCCCTGGGTATAACTCCCCTCTCACTATCATTAACTTTGTAATTTGGATTAATGTAAAACACTTTGACTTTATCTATATCTATTTTGAGTTTACCTAGAAGTTGTTAGGAAGTGTTTTAGATAAGTCAGGAAGAGAGTGAAAATCGAGTTCTAAGAGCTCTAGTATTATCTAAAGAAGTGTTTGAATGGGAAACTGTTACTGCTGAGAAGATAAAGTGCCAGGTGTCAACATTTCGTCAAAAGAATCCATCACGACACAATCACTCCGTTAGTAGAATCCAACATCAATTCATCCAATGCATATTTTGGTGAGAAAATTCCTTGGAGGATTTTCATATTATTTCTCTCAAAGGGTGTAATTGTTAATCTAAGATTGAGATTGAGTGATCATTATTCAGCCATTGGAGTTCCAGGAGAAAAGCTAATGCCTGAAGATCATCAAAAGTTCTGGCTACTACTGAGGTAGAGACAAACAGATCGTTTGTCTGGTTAAGTAAGAGTGTCAATTGACAAATATTTTGTAATTGAAATTTGTTTGTAATTGATTTTCAAATAATAAAATTGAATTTTCTGGATTTGGCTGCCTCGTAGGGTTTTATCTTTAAAGAGTCTTTTAAAGGGTTTTCCTTCATTACCAATTTTGGTGTTATGCAATTTATTTGCTTTATGTTATTACTTTATTAAACAATTTCATGGTTGAAGTCTAACCAATTTGTTGAAGTGAATTGGCATTAAAGTGTGGTTCACTAATTTGAGTGTGATCCGTGTCCCTGTTGATCATGTTGTCATCAATTTCGCCATACTTTGATGGAGAAAACTATGTACTAACATCTTGTTTCGCACTCCTTTGGGCTTAGTTCTTAGCAATGCAGATCTTCAATCTTGGGCCTACGAACACAAAGAAAACCCCACGAGACGAGGGACATGGTGGTGGCCGAGGAGTCTCTGATGTCAAAATCAATATCGCCTTAGAGTTTGGTGTCAATATGTAGGGAGTGCAGAGAGAGTTACTAGTACCTAGAGATTCATCTTTTATACTTGATTCCTAGGGTCAGCTGCCCATGCCTGGTGTCAGGAGGATGTGTCCTCTCAGCAGTTTCTATAGTCAGGTTCCTTTAATGCGGCGTGGCTCCTTGGGGTGACTTCTTGTCTCGTTGATTCCTCGTGTTCACGTCGTCAGGTCTCCTCATTCCCTGTTTATCAGAGTATCAAGGGCTCTTCGCGATCCTCATTTGCATGTTCGCTCAGGGCAACGTGGGACTAGGCTCCACATGAGGGTGTCGAGGTGGCATGTTCCTTCTTTACGTTGTAGAGATTTCTTGCGCTTTTAAATTTGTGGGCTACCCTTTGTTCTAGGGCCTAGGATCCCTTGATTGGGCCAACGGGTTGCTCGGTTGGCCTGGGCCTCTCGTGTTATTAAGCCTATATCCTAGGCCTTCGGCCTAACTCCCTTACAGTTACCTTACCAATTCCCATGAGACGGGTTCGATGGGAATTTCTTATTTCCTCTCCTTCCTTGTCGTATGCAGCCGTCATCACTTGGTATCCTTTCCTCTCAAGCAGGGTGGTTCTTTCGCCTCCCGGCTCTTCCATGTGTCGGCCCCTAGGCAGTACCCTTTTGTCATTTGATGTGACACGCAATGCTTCACTTTATGACTTTATTGGCACGTTCTTCGATGATTGAGTTTTGGTACTTGATTGCGACCATTATGTCCCTTCCACGTTAATGGTTGTCAATGGCTCCTCCCACTTTGTGTCGTGGCATGTGTGTCGTAGGATTCAAACCGCTCCATTTCCCACGTTCAGATTGTAGAAGTTGGAAAGCCAACCGTTACTCCTCTATATAAGCTTTGTCATGTTCTTGCCATTCCCCTTTTACTTCATTTGCCTTCTCCTTGTGTCCTTATTCCCTTGCCTTTCTTTACTCAATTTCTCCTTTGTTCATCTCTTCCCTCATCCTTATTTTAAAAAAGTTAAAATATCAATAGAAAATAATTTTTTAATATTATTTTTGATTTGGTGTTTAAAAAAGTTTAATTATTTTTTGTGTTTTATTTGAAAGCTTGGGAAAATTACAATGATTAAATGAAAAAGTTAAATATTTGAAATTGAAAAATATTTATATTTGTGGTGTTTGGATACTGAGATGAGATGAGATGAAAATATTTTATTATCTAAACTAGGCCTAAATTATAAACGGCCCACTTGTCTTGATCAAAAGTGAGATAATTTTTGAATAGTTGTAAAATTGTTTAAGTTAAGATTTTTATGGGATTTTGGGAAAGGAGAGAGAGAAAATTGAGAAAAAAACTATAAAGTTAAAATAATATTAGAATATAATCTTTTCATGTTATTTTTGTTTCAAAATTTGAAAAAATTGATTTTTTTTTGTTTTATTTAGAAATTTGAGAAATTTATAATGATTAGGTAGTGATTAGATAAAAAAATTAAAAATTAAAAATTGAGAAATATTTGTATTTAAATAGGATCAAATTAGATAGAATTATATAATTTAAAAGGTTCGTGAAATCAAATTAAGGCTTAATTGGATTGTCAATGATTTGGTTGTATTTGCCATTAGTAATTTGAACTGGGGCTGGTTGCTTGACTTGATTGTTGCAATGACGTATATTTCTTTTCCAACAAACAGTATAGTTTGTAACTGGTAATCATAATATTTGAGCTTTCGATTATAAGAAAGTATATGAAATGAAATGAGTTAAGTTGATATTAAAAATAAAAGTTAAATAAAATATTATTAGATTTTTAATATTATTTTTATTTTAAAATTTAAAAAAATTAAGTTATTTATTTTAATTTATATATAAATTTTAAAAAAATTATAATAATTAGATAATATGAATTAAATTGAAAAGAATTGTTAAAGTGTTAAAGCTTAATCCTCAGGAACCACGGCCTAGAAATTAGACAAGAACTTGCATGTTTTTCACAAGTAACACGATAAAACAACCTACGTACCTGGCCGAACAAAAACAAAAACTTGTTCCTGAGGAATGCTAGCCATGAAATGAGATGTGGTGTGAAAAGAAAAAAACGCGATTTTTTTCAGCAAAAGAACGTACATACTGGCAAAATATTACATGATCTTTTTCAACAGTTTGCTAGCGTATTTTTTCCAAGCCTACCAAATTGTAAGTAGTACTACAAAAAGTTCCCACAATAACATTAGTGTCCTCTCGAACCGACAGCACATGAACGAGATAAGCGTTTCTAAATGCTATCGTCAAGAATATATATAAGAAATCTACAAAAACTAAGTTTAAATAAAAACTATTAATCATTTCAAAAAATAAAAATAAAAACTATTAACTTAAATTAAATATACTATTTTTATTTAATAAATAACACATGAGGAGTGGATGATGTTCCTTTCTAGTACTAATCTTTATTATATAATAATAACGAAACCCAATTCACCATCATTTTGAATATTCTCCTAATTTATCATTCCTAATCTGCATTAAATTATTGAAAAATTACTTATTTTTCTTCACTTAACTGTCAATAATTTAATAGCCTACATGAAGATAATGAAAGAATGATAATAAAAAAGATGATAAATAATATAAATTTTCTTAAAAAAATAATACAATAGGATAGCAATATTTGATGATATATATGACTTCATAAAAGCAAGTTATTAATTGTGTTTTTAAAGAGAAACTCGAAGGCTGTAATTTATTTGATAAGGAAATTAAATTTTTTTTAAAAAAGTTAAACGATAGATCTTGTCGAAGCATGTAGCTATCTTCTGTCATTATATATATATATATATATATGTATGTATGTATGTATGTATGTATGTATTTATATCAACTCAATAATATTTATTGTAAGCGACAAACATGCACGAGATAAACGATTTCTTTCGTTATCTTCAACAATTGACACCGATATACAATTATATAGATAGATCCACATTTTTTTTTTTTAGCAAGTCATATTATATATATAAAACTATGCGGTTACAAGATACAAGATTTCATAAGGGTGAGAGTCTCTAGCAATCATCCCAAAACAAGCAAAAGCAATACTAAATAAAATAAAAAAGCGGGTTTTTAGAGTAAAAAACTTGGCTCTCACCCAATCCCACTAAGGGGATGCTGCTTAAAGCGGTTTTAAAATAGTCTGATTAACAGACTATTGAATTAGGACGTAAAGCCGTAGTTGAGAAATGTGTGCTGCTTTTTGTTAATCCGGTCCGACTAAAGGAGATTTTCACGACTTCTTCATCTTGATCTTTGGTTAGGAAAAACGGAAACATAAGGATGTAGCAACTAGATGATGTGTCGATATACCGACAAAAGATTGTCACCAGCGGTGGTGGCGCATGAGGTACACGCGTTACCCTAAAAAGGTTATCAGTTCTGAGAGAACCGGGGTCGCTGGCCCAAACGGAGCTACGCGTGGCAGCAGGGGACTAGCCCCTTCACGGCCGCGCTTGGGTTTCATGCGCAAAGACAAGCACGCGTGAGAAGAACGCGCCACACTAATCGGCAGTATTCTCTTGCCTTTCGACAGATCAGCGGCTGAGGATTCCAGAGGTAGGGCACATGTTGGTCTTCGAAGTTCGGCAAGTAACAGATTGGGACACTATTGTGCTACAGGCAAAAGCTTGAAAAAAACACAAAAAAAGACTATATAAACACAGCCTGAGTAGGCTGGACAGGTGGAGGGGGGAAGGAGCTGAAGCTCCTCCACCCTAGGTGGAGCAGTTATAGCTAGCTGACTGGGCACTAGCTGAAGGCTTCGTCGGGGCTCTTAAGTCCGAAGAAAGGATCGAGCGACCTTTTATTTTATGTCAACTTAAAATGCTACATATAATTATTTTACCGTACGTAATAAAATAGAGTTTTTCTTTTATCAAGTCGATGCATGTTTTAAGTATATATTTCTTATTTAGTTATAACACAAATGATAAGTATATTATGTGTCTTTGTAGTACTAATCGTCATTTAATAATAGTGAAATGTTATTCGTCTTCCTTTTAACTATCATTACTTTTAACGTGCATATATGTCATCAAATTATTGGAAGATTATTTATCATTTTTCACTTAGAAGCTGCCATTGATTTAATATATAACATGATGTACATTAGGAGCGAGATTATGAAAGGATGATAGTTAAAAAAATGATAGATTGAGATGGTACGTACTTGATAATATGAATATATATATATATATATATATATATATTTATATATAACATAGGAGTAAATTAGCTTTGTTCTTTTAGAATTATATAGTACTAGTTGCACACCCACGCTATGCACAAGAAAAATTGATGAATTCATGATAGGAAAAGTAAGAAAAAAACCTTGATTTTATGTGGTAACTAGATTGAAGTGGATGGGATGGGTCCTTTCAGTATTGGAATTCGAATATATGGTCTTTTATACAACAAATGGTGCTTCAAATAGTATATATATAAGAGGTGCAAGAAATTGGTAAGTGAATGGTGAAGTGGAAATGTTGATGCTGTAATTAAGAAAAAAATAATTTAAGGATCCGATCAAAAAGTTAAAAAAAATTAAGATGATTAAATAAAATGATGAAGTGGCTTCATAAGAGCAAAGGAAATGCTTTAGAAACTATAAAGGCATTAGATATTTATAGAACTAAATATCTAATGCCTTTAGAGTACTAAATATCTAATGTCATTTTGATGGTAAGACAATGGGCAAGTGGTTACGAGGGTGTTTTCTTGAAGAGTTATGATCTACCATGAGTTTTAGTTGGAATGTTGAGAATAGACACTACAAGAAAAATGATTATTTGCAGCTATTTTTATTTCCAGTGATAGAATTATAGTCGCAAAAATCCTATTTTTAAACTTTGGTAAAATGTTTGTGTCAATTCAAAACAATAGCAGCAAAAATCGGTTATTTCTGCCGATCTTTGTCTGCTGGAAAAAATATGGCCGCAAATAGCACATTCTGTAACTTGTTTTTGTCATAACAGTTTTTTCGCTGTTATTATTATTTTTTATTATGGCGACTTCTTGTATTATTAAGGTGACTTTAAGGTCACCTTAATAGATATTATGCCCTTAATACTCCCGTGTCTTATTGTCCCACATGGACCCCATTTTCTCTCTCTCTCTCTCTGGTTCTACGACGGGGGTTTTTGTTCATTGCTAGCGCCACCGTCTTCTCGCCGGTGAGTTTATTTTATGCTCCATCGCTCTCTCTCTCTCTCTCTCTCTGTTTGATACTCATTCGTTTCTCTGTGCTGCTTCCTCTCGGTCGTATCGCTTCTAACTTTGGGGTTGATAGATGTAAAGAGTTTAGTTGTTTTACATTTTTGTCTTTGATTTTAAAATGTAACTCTCGAGATTATTATTGATAGGATTGTCTTGTTTGCTTATAAAAGGGGAAAAAATGGAAAAAGTTATTCATGGATTTGGTTATGCTTAAGCACGATTGTGGGTGTGACTATGGTGCTTCATTCTTACAAATACACATGTAAATGCATATGCAATGCCTAAATATGCTATTTTCTAGCGAAGTAAGGTTTGTAATGTTTTCTCTGGCATTACTACGTTATGCTGGTTTTTTGGTCCTCTTTGCTTGGTTTCTAGTGGATGGGCAGTTCAAGAGATTTAAAATATAAATGTGCACATGAAATTGAGTGATAAGGATAAAAATTTTAACTTGCTGTGTTCTATGCCAAGATCTTAACATATAACAAAAAAATCTATCTAAATTTGAATGGTTCTTTAAATCAAAGCAACAATAACTCTTTCAGTAGCGTTGGTGAGCTTGGAATTTTCGATGAAACAGAAAAAGGCCTTGAAATTTTTTATGAAAATTTGATTTTGTCATTAGCCTCTCCTTATTCACACAATTCAACCACTCCATTAAACTCCCCCAAAACAGAGTGATCTTCTAGCAAAGCACTTTTATTTTAGATGTATGTATTGCCTATTGTTGTTTAGGATTTTTCTCTAAGTTGCCTCCACCCGAATACCCTTCAAAGAAATGAGATATAATTTCTTATATAGTTAAGATATTAATATATTTTCTTGAGTAGCTCAATAAAAGAAAAAAAATAAAAATAAAAATAAAAATTCTTAACTGGTTGAATGATGAGTGATCCCGGCAAATGGGCACTAGTATAAAGTTTGCTCTTGTACTTGTATAAGGCCATCTTCTAAGGTAGTACTAGGAAGGAATGAAAGAATAGATCATATTAGAGAAACAGAAATGGGCAATTAACTAGTGTGCAAGCTATGTCCTCCTTGCTTCAAACTATTCATCTGCACCAACAAGCTGATGTAAATCTAACACTTTGGGTACTTGTAATTTCAGCAAAGCACTTTTATTGGAGATGTATGTACTGCCTATTGTTGTAGAGGATTTTGGTATGTATTGCCTGTCAGTATAAATGTTTGGTGTCAAGGGGAAAAACAAAATCAAAATACTTCAAATGTATGAACCAGAATTCTGTAAATGTGAAAGTTGATTTTCTGTTAACTTTTTTATATATGATTCTTTCAAACAAATACCTTAATGTGAAATATATTCTAGTTGATTTAGTTTTTTGTGCTGTGTATGCTTGAAAAATCAAAATGAGAAAAGTAAGTTATGAGAAAATTTATCTGTGCTAACAACTATGATTAATGACACTTGTTTACAATATCATGAATTGGATTATGGTCTGGTGATGTTTTGTTGTATGTCCATTAAACACTCAATTCCACTTTATTAACAAAATACACAACACTCACTTCCCTCACTCAAGGAGACAGTAATACAACATGCATAAAGCAACTTTGTTGTAGGACTTAACATAATTGTAATAGAAAGAATGACTAAAAGCCCAAAGCAACAAGAATGGCTAAGAAAACCAACTTTTTTCTGCTGCCCCAGGTAATTCTCTAAATCCCCTTAAACCATTTGATCAATATAAATAAAGGAATCAAATCTCTTAGATTTGAACAAATCATATTATATTTTCTTCCACTAACATCTTTCACTTTTTTTTTTCTCATTTTGACTCCCTTTTATTTCTAGAATAGCTGGGCCTACCGATCCTTCGGCTTCAATGAGGTTATACTCGTGTTGTAGATAGTGATCCATATATAGTTAAAATTAGTCTTACTTAACACCTTGTTCTTGTCAAATGTGTATGGTGTTTCAATGCGGTTTTCCACCATGAGGATTTTTCATTAATAAAATTCTATTTCTAAAAAAAAAAAAAATTAGTAATTAAGATAATGGGTAGTTGATCAATGATATGGCTTTAAAGGAGCAAAGCTTTGCTCTTTGAAAATCATATAGTATAATATATATATATATATATATATATATAGAGAGAGAGAGAGAGAGAGAGAGAGAGAGAGAGAGAGAGAGAGAGAGAGAGAGAGTATTAAGTATAACAAATATGATATAGACATAACTATTTTACAACTTCTACGCAACTCTTCAACAAGATATTATTATTTGGATAATGATAGGTCACTTACTACCCTATTACTATCCATTTACTACTTATAAAGGATTATAAATTTTTTATTTTCTTATTATTTTCTTTTATGTATTTTTTTAACATCCTTAATCACTAAAAAAAAATTAAAAAAATATATAATTTTATTAATAATCACTTCTTTAATCATTAAGTCAAACAAAAAATTAAAAAAAAAAAAATCAAATACAAAAAAGGTAGTAAATAGTTAGTAGAATAGTTGCAACTCTATCATTTTCCTTATTATTTTTGTATTTATAAACATACATCTTGGATTTCTTAGACTAACATAAAGTCAGTAATATGGGTTTGATATTTGGAATATGAATTATATATGCTACTTAATTATAAGTTGGTATGTAGACACATTAATAAAATCTGTTATACATTAAAAAAAAGGTAAAAACACATCAATCAATAACATGTATGAAAATAGAAGGTGGAATATATTTGGGCGCTACTAATTATCCAAAGAACTATCCATCTCCAACATCAGCCACTGCCACATCTTTGATTTACATTGTCGTCAATTGTCATTGAACCTTCTTCAAGGGCGGTATCAAAACTTATTGTAACACCCAGGCTCGAGAAGCTCCACCCCTGAAGAAAGGAAACAACGTTGTTTTTCATTGAGGTTAGTGTCTTCTTCTTTTCTGTCTTCTTCTTCTTCCCTTCTTCCTCAACAATTTCCCCTTCTCATATAGTTTTTGTAACATCCCGTTCTTCAGGTTTAAGAATAAAATCAATTTTATAAATTTTCGAGAAAACCAAAATGCTACTACTGAACTTGACTTAAACTATATATATATATATATATATATATTTTTCTAAAGGAAGCACCAAGTACAAAAATTCCTTATAATAAATAGATTCGTTTTGTATTAAAATATTGAAATAATAAATAAGAATGTGCAGAAGCATTTATTAAAATTTTTCAAAATTTGTGTTATTAAAATCACAACTTAAAATTCTATACATAATCTAGGCCATTGTCACGCCTCCATGGACTAAGTTTCTTCCTGCAGCTCTATTTTCATAAATATTATGACATTAGGTATTTTAAAAACATTAAAACAAGTTGACGACTCGATAAGAAACTCATCATAACGTAAACATACTTAACATAAGGTTTTCATAAAATATTTCATACTGGGAGTTAAAATCTTGATCATTCATGTGTATACTTATGCCATACATGACTTATCTTGGCTTATCTGACTTATCTTATTGGCCTACATACTTAACTATGTGTGTAAGGTTGT
Source organism: Carya cathayensis (assembly GCA_011037825.1). NCBI lineage: Eukaryota > Viridiplantae > Streptophyta > Magnoliopsida > Fagales > Juglandaceae > Carya > Carya cathayensis. The sequence goes on from QGSO01000375.1 coordinate 654,052, forward strand.
GCACCAGCCCCACATCCCACTAACGCAAGGGGGGCCGCTAATAATATTCTGACATACTATGGTGGACCACACTTAGGTCCGTGGTTTTTACGTCCAATCATAAATTCACATTGGTAAAATGCATATGAATGGCCATTTGATTAACTATTCTGAGTTTATCTTATGCAACATGAGATGCATGAAATGCATAACTATAAATTGATGAATGAAACATGATGAATGATGTGCGTGCAAATATCATGACATGTGTGGTACGTAAACACTGGCTTCCAAAAAACTGGCTTTAATAATATATATATATAACTTGCTAATGTATGCTAATCCTAATTTATTATCAAACTACTTACCTTGTAGTGTTGCTTCCTAAAATTTTCAACGCAAAATTGGTCATGTGCTGGATTGGATATTTTGGATTCGGCCGCTACACTTATAGAAGTTTATGGTTTTTTTCAAATAACACGGAAGGGAGATATTTATAGAAATATTTGGGAGATGGTGCCGACGAGTTTCAGTTAGACTTGGTTAATAAATGTAGTGACACTAACTTGCTAAACACTCGATTGTAATCATATAAGAAGAGAGTTTGAATTTAAAAACATGATCTAGTAATTCATTCAATATAGGATTGGCAGTGACTGAGACTACGTAGGAGACTTCAATCAATGATAATTTTAAATTAAATAAACTTATAATGGCCGATCTTTAAATATAAAAGGAGTCTAACTCCGTCAATAAATAACAAATAGGATTTAACCAAGTTACTGGATCTAATTAAAACTCCTAATCAACCTCAATAATTTATCACTCATGGGCTTATCCTATATAACCTATTAAAATAATTTAGGCCTAATAAAAATGATCAATATTCCAACCTTAGAATTATTGGGTCCGGTCGTTACAATTTTTCTCTTTTCTCTCAAGCTCTCTCCTTTTCTCTCTCCCCCTAACCTTCTCCTCAACAATTTCTTTGTGCCACATGCCTCCATCTCTTATTTCTAGGGTTTTAAATTCCAATGAGCTTCCTCACAGGAATAGTATTGAATGACGGTAAGCTCTCTCTCTCTCTCTCTCTCTCTCTCTCTCCATTTACACAACACTCATTTCAATTCCTCACAGGAATAGTATTGAATGACGGTAAGCTCTCTCTCTCTCTCTCTCTCTCTCTCCACTTACACAACACTCATTTCAATTCCTCACTCACAAATTTTCTCGCAGATCACTCCTCCCTGTTGCGCATCATCTCTATCGTCTACAGCCTTCATCAGGTAGGTCAAATTTCGTACACCTCTTTCACACCCTCAGTTCCCTTATGTCTCTCAGTTCCTTCATAGGCCCTCACTTTCTCTCTACTTCTCTATTTAGTCGGAGCTAGTGCCATAGGATGTCGCTCTTCCACACCATTTTTGGTGATTTTCGATGCCAATAAACTTTGCTACCCATGTTCCTCTCTCTCTCTCTCTCTCTCTCTCTCTCCTCTGATTGTTTGTTTTTCAATTTGTTATAATTTTTTTAATGATTGTGTTGTAGCAAATTCTATGGGTTTTTGCTCCCTCCTCTCTGTTCGATTTCAGCCATCGTGCTTCGCCGTGCATGAACAAGTCAGTAAGCTCTTGGTTGTTCGTTCTGTGCATATTTTTTTATATTTATTCCCCCTATTTAAATTTTTTTATTGTGTGTATTTGTCCAATGCAAGACCCTCGGGTATTCCTCCCATAGAAGCATTCTCACTGTAAATTTTAAGCCACAACTAACTTAGGCCATTGGAGTCAACGTATGCCTCTCACCGCTAAGGTAACTCCTCTCCTGCATTGTTTGACTTCTTTATGCCCCCTGCTATGTAATACCACCCCATACAAATTGGGTTTGAGATTTTCTTTAACACAGGGCATTTAAGTCAATCGAGGCAGCGCCCTTCATCCTTGAGTTCAATAGGTTACCAAAACATGATTTGGGTAAGTTATAGCCTCTTAATCATACCATTATTGTGTGACTTGTTTGTTGGTGTCTACTAGAAGGTTTTATGGTCTATGTTTGCGTGTTTGAAATTGTAGAGATTGTTAATGCATGTTTGGGACTGTTATGTGGCTGTTTGGGATGATGTTGGTTATTTGGGGTTGACATGTGAGGCTGTTTGGGGTCGATATGTGTGGTTGTTGTGCTAGACAATTTATGATTGTGGGTTGATTATATTGGATATGTTGTGAGTTGTGTGGTTGTTTAGGATTCATGTGTTGTTGTTTGGTTGTTGGACATGTCAGTTCTGGCAAATGTATAACGTTTATAGGTTTGATAAAGCAAGGGGTAAGTGTTTTTGAACGTGTGATTGTTTGGTTGACATACGTATTGTGAATGGTGAAGTGAAATTGAGGAGGATGGACTAAACTATTGGTGTATCATTTATTGGAGGTTGTGTTGTGTGATTATAGAAACCGATACACCATGATGAAATAATTGTTAAATATTATGGGTTGTTTTTGAACTCAACTATTGATGGACTTGTACTATTCTACCATTAGTATTGTGGAATTTCTGTTTATTAGATAGTTATGCTTGTGTGAATTATTAATGTGTGAGCGAATATTTTTTTGGTTTAAGTAGTTGTGATGCTGTTAGAGTACGTGCTCAAAGCTTAGACAAGAGTCAGGTAAGCGGATCTTTAGGTTAGACCTTGATAAAAAGAATGGATTCATGTTGATTTATGAAAACATGCATTTTTTTGTTATGAAAATAAAACTTGAAACCAACCTTGGTCATTTTATCTACATTATTTATAATATCCATATAATAATAAAAAAAATATTTTCTGTGATGATTGGTTAGACATGGACAATTTTTGGTATTATGTTCTCAGTTGTATAAAAGAGCATTATAAAAATATGAAATTTTGTACATGATTATATTAAGATTATCTATTTCTATTCAGTACTCTGTTATGATATTATATTGCATTTGAAAGCCTCTAGCATGATTTTTTATTTCTGTTTCTGTCCTAACCTTATCACAAGTGTAAAACTGTTTACACTTGTAGCCTTTGTTATAAGGGTGATGCTAGGGATCCCGTTGGGGGATCCCGTTCAAGCATCCCGCTCAACTTTTTTTTTAATTTTTTTTATATTATGATTAAGAAAATGTTGTTTAAAAATATTGTGAATATTATTCATTTTTTAAAAATATTTAAAAGTGTTAAAAAAATGATATGAAAAAAACAAAGAAAAAAACACTTTTAAATATTTTTTTAAAATCATTTTTTTAACACTTTTAAATATTTTTAAAAAATGAAAAAAATTTACAATATTATTAAACAATATTTTCTTAATCACTACATTAAAAAAAAAAACTAAAAAAAAAATTGGAGTGGGAAAAATGATGGGAATCCCCAAACGGGATCCTTATCATTTTCCTTGTTATAATATTGGTACCAACATATCCGTTTGTGGTGGACTCACTTTGGAGACAAAGAGGTTTTCAGCATGCTCTTTCTTGTCATGTGCACATTGATTTAGGGCTCTGAGAATAATAATGAAAATATTTCACATTTTGTTCTTTGCTCGGCTGGTTGTCGGGTTTTGTACAACTCTACTACAGGGGGTTAAATATTAAATACGTTATATTATGATGTTGTTGAATTATGTTTATGCCAAAGGGTTTTTTTTTTTAAAACCAAAATCATTTTAAATGAGGTAGTTGTAGTGTTATTGAATAAAGATTAATTTTTAAGTAAGCCTTTTTATATTTTGGAGTTCCGAAAATAATATAGTTTTAAAAAATTATTTATTTAAATAATTTTATTATTTTACTAATGTTATTTAATATTCATGAATTTATTTTATGTTAAGAATTCTCATTATTTAGATGACTAGTTTCTCTTAAGAAATATTTATTAGAACTTATTATTTATTTTATAATAAAAATTTTTAATTTTAGATCAAGAATAAAAAATTTGATTTTAAAATTTAGTATATTTTTTTCCTTATCTATTTCTTTCTCTTATTTTTCTATGTATTATTTTCATCTCTTTTTCTTTTGAAAAAACTTAGGTGTAAGTATAAATACATACTAATATATGCATTAATTTAATATAATTAATTAAAAAATAGATATTATTTAAAATAATAATAATTTAAATTTTAAATATAAAAAAATAAATTAATACCTCGATTAATATACAATTTTATCTGTACGAAGTAAAATTCTTTCCTTTCGCTGCAGCCCACCTGTCCCAAGTTCTGTATTATCACACGTGAGGAAGAAAAGTCCAAAATACCTCATTCGACTCCTCTACCCACAAACCCACCTACTTATTTTTCTGGGTCTCTCTTTTCTACTTCCGCCTTTGTCCCCAACGCACCTACTTCTCTCTCTTTCCCTCTTCTGCCACATGGCACCCAGTTTCTATTCAACCTTTTCACTTCCATACAAAAACAGTCTCCAAAAATCTGTGACCAGGTGGTCGTTCTCATTTTGTCATCTTGTGCAGATACTTTGCATCATGTGTACCATTCACACATTCCTAAAAGCGGTTGTTTTCTCTGTTTGTTGGCTTCGTTTGGTTGGTAATGGCGTTCGGAGTCCGAAGAGAAGTGGACAGCGTTGGGTTCTTCTTTTCTCAGCGTTGTTATCTTTGTTTGCGCTATCGTCGTCACGCACAGACTCTTCTAGGATTTTTATTTTTATTTTCTACTATTTCGTAAAAGCCTTCGGAAATGTAGCTTTTTTATGAATTTCTTCGTAAATCTGAAGTGTTGTGACGCACTAGTGTTTGGGAAATTGGTGGATTTTTCGATTGCGTGTGAAATTTGTTCTTCTTTCCTATGGGTTATTTTTCTTCGCTAATCTGGAGTATAGATCCGTTTCTTTCTGGGTTGTGTTTTTCTTTTAGGTTTAATTTAAAACTTTGAAACTTGTCTATGGGTTTTCTTTATGGAGGACGTAGATGCTCGTCGATGTGGTTTAGTGGTAAGGATTGATGGGTTTTGTATTTCTCCAGAAGGTTTTCAATCCGTCCGAAGAAGTTAGAAATTCAGAATTGTAAAAAGACAATATAGCCAAAACCGGAGAAATAAAAGAAACAGAATAAAATGTAAATTCCTTGTAAAATAAGGGATAAAATTGAAAAAAAAAAAGTTAAATGAAAATACTGTTCACCCCACTTCACACTTATATGTATGGTAAGAGAAGTGATATTTGCAGTCGTGATTGTGTAAGTAGAGTGTAGTCATTTTGAAAAAAGTAAATTAATATGAAATTTATATAAAAAAAAAATTAATTTTTTAATCATGAATTTAACTCTTTTTTAAAACGATTATATAATATTTATACATTCTACTGTACTTAAAATTGCTCCAAACGTTGGTCCCGACGTCCCGATTATGGTTTTTAACTTTTTGATTTGTTTTTAATTTAATGATTAAAAAAATATTTTTAAAGATATTGGGAATTTTATTTTATTTAAAAGTATTAAAAAAAATATATAAAAAAATATTATTTTACCTTGTCCGGAAGCCGGTCGGGATTCCATGTGTGGCGTACGGCCACTCTTAATTTGTTGAAAGCACGTGAGCTCAAGTAACCAGCGACCTGCATGCACCGGCAAAGCCAGCCGGGGGCCTCCGGAGAAAATTCTTTACACCATCAGAGGACTTACATCCCGGTCCCAGCCTCGCATTTAAATACATGTCAGTTATGATTTTGCAATGAATAATGATAGCCTTCACTCTTTTATTAATTTTTTTTATTTTATATATATATTTTTTTATTTTATTTATTTATTTAAAAAAGTAATTATTAATAAAATTATATATATATTTTTAATATTTTTTAATGATTAAAAATATTAAAAAAATACTTAAAAAATTAAAAGAAAAATCAAATATACTAAAATAGTAAAGGCCGTAAGAGTATAATAAGTGTCACCATTTTGAAATAGTAGCACTACCCTTTTGTAATTAACGGTCCTTGCCGGTGGCATATATGCTCTCATTTGAAAAGGAAACGTGAAATGTATTAGTTAAAATGACACTTTTGATGAAAGTGAGATAAATTTAATTTTTGACTATTTTATTCATATAAATTTTTATATTGAAATAATTATTTTTTTATATAATAATAAAATAATATAAGATGAATTTGATTTTGACTATTCATATCAAATTTTTAGGTAAGATTATTTATTTATTCATTATATAATAATAAGTAATTAATAATTAAAAAATAATTTAATTTTTTTAATTATTAATTTAATTTATTTTATATGTTAATTATAAGTAATCATATTTTAAACAATAAAGAGAAGGTCCAGTACTTCTCTTTATTACTTTCATTCAACTTGAAAGTAGACATAAAAATAGAACTTTCATTCAACTTGAAAGTAGACATAAAAATAGAGAGAGAAATAAATGATAAAATATATATTTGAAATATATACCGTAAGTAGCAAATTTGTAAAGGATTTTGGTGTTCACTATAGTCAAAGTCCAAATATTTGAATTTTAATTAATCTATTTTTGGAAAGGATTTTGGTGTTCACTATAGTTAAAGTCCAAATATCTGAATTTTAATTAATATATTGTGATGATATTTTAGGGCTACCAGCTAAATATACGATGGATATACATCAAGGATGCTTTAAACAAGCTAGTTTAGTACTACACTTTCTTCCTTTATATACTAGTCATCGAAGCCATACAATCCCACCAATACCATGGCTTGGACATGGACGATAATTGCAGTAATAGTTCTGCTTGCAGCTTATCTCTTGCGAGAGTGCGCATGGAAAAGCAGGAACCAGGGTAAGAAATTGCCACCTGGTCCAAGAAGGTTTCCTGTTTTTGGGAACCTTCATTTGTTAATGGGGGAACTCCCTCATCGAGATTTACATCGACTAGCTCAAAAACATGGCCCTATCATGTACTTGCGTTTGGGCTTGAAACCTGCCATTGTTGTCTCCTCCCCTCAAGCGGCCGAGCTGTTCCTCAAAGCACATGACCATGTGTTTGCTAGTAGACCAACCTTGGAGACAGCAAAGCGCATCTCTTATGACCAAAAGAGCTTGGTCCTTGCTCCGTATGGCTCTTACTGGCGCAACATACGCAAGATGTGCTCCTTGGAACTGCTTACTAGCCATAAAATCAATTCTTTCGGATCCATGAGAAAAGAAGAGCTTGGTCTACTGATAAACTTTCTTCAAGAGGCTGCAGCTAACTGTGTTGTTGTTGATCTCAGTGCCAAAGTTTTCTCTCTCAACGCCAATATGGCTTGCCGTATGGTCGTTGGGAAGAAGTACATGGACAATGATCTCGGTTTGAGGGGGTTCAAGGATATAATGCAAGAGGTGATGCAGTTATCAGCAGCTCCTAACCTAGCCGATTGCATTCCTCCTATTGCTTCCCTCGACTGTCAGGGGTTGACACGACGCATGAAGGCAGTTAGCAAGATCGTAAACGACTTTTTGGAGAAGATCATAGATGAGCATGTCCAATCCAAGGACGAAAATAAGACAAATGACTTCGTTGATGCCATGTTGAACTTAGTGGGATCTAAAGAATTAGAGTACAATATTGAACGGTCCAACATTAAAGCCATAACTTTGGTATATATATATTTTTTATAATCTTATGGGCGCAGTCAAACTCTTTTAAGTGTGGAATTATGTAGTTTTACATATAATGTGATCTCTAGTAATTTTTCATTAATTAGTAACTCTACTGCATTAATTTCCTGATGATGATTTCCTTTCAGGACATGTTGGTTGGCTCAGTGGACACTTCGGCAACAGCAATTGAGTGGGTACTCTCAGAACTAATGAAGCATCCGCGGGTAATGAAGAAACTTCAGACGGAGCTGGAAAATGTGGTGGGCTTGGAGAGGATGGTAGAGGAAGCAGACTTGGATAGGATGAAGTACTTGGACATGGTTGTAAAGGAAACCTTCAGGCTACATCCAGTAGCACCACTTTTGATTCCTCACCAGGGCATGAAAGATTGCACAGTTAATGGTTTCCACATACCAAAGAACTCTAGAATCCTGATAAACACATGGGCAATTGGGAGAGACCCAAGTGTTTGGAATGATCCAGAAGTGTTCTTCCCAGAAAGGTTTGTTGGGAGTAGCATAGATCTCAGGGGACGCGACTTCGAACTCCTCCCATTTGGCTCCGGCAGAAGAGGTTGCCCAGGGATGCAATTGGGCCTACTAGTCGTACGGCTGGTGATTGCACAACTTATCCATTGCTTTGATTGGGAACTTCCTGATAACATGCTCCCAACTGAGTTGGACATGACCGAGGAGTTTGGTCTTTCAGCTCCTAGAGCCAAGCATCTACTTGCCATTCCGGCTTATCGCCTGCACGAATAAGAATCTTGGGTTTTTATTTTTGTTTCTGCTGTCTAAAAATAACGTGCACGCGCGTTCAGTGTCTGGGTTTGCTGTTATGTTGTATTTAATTACTCATTATGCACTATATTTTCTGCTGCAGTACTCACTTCTTTGAACTCTTTAAGCAAGAGGCAACCGCGTGTTGATGGACTAAAAACTTGATTTTATGTGTGTTGGGAATTTGGACCTTCCAAATTCACCCTCCTTAGGATTTATCATTTGCAGGAGTAACAAGAAAAATAGAAAAATAATAACACAAGAAATTTACGTGGAAACTCCACTACAAGAAATCAGGTCTTTTGCAGCGCTTAAAATCATTGCAAATAAGCGCATAAACTGCTGCATATACTCAATTCCAGCGTTTTTAACTTCCTTGCACGATCGCCGCTATTATAGCGTCTTTTTTGCCCAAAACAGCAATAAAAAAAATTTCGCTGCTTTAAGTCATATTACCAGCGATTTTTTTTCCTTGGTACTACTCCCAAAAGTGCTGTAATTATCCACTTTGAAATAAAGATAGAACGCTGAGAAAAATTAATTACAACACTCAAAAATCCTTGCAAATTATCCCAAAATCGCTGCAATAAGTACAGATATTTCCAGCGAATATTTTTAAAATTGTAGCAATTTCATTTTTCTAGCGTTCCACGAATGCTGAAAATATATCAAAAATCGCTGCAATTTTAAAAAAAACTGTTGTAACTGTCATCAGCCAACTATCGAAAATCGTTGTTAAAGTATAATTCCAGCAATTTGAAGCTTTGTAATTACTTGAAAATCGCTGCAAAAAATATTGATATTGCAGAGATAAATTTCAAAAGTGTTGGAAATAAGATTTTCCAGCGGACCGTAAATGCTGGAATAAAAATGAAAAGTGCTGCAACTTATTTAAACTGTTGCAATTGTCGTCATTGCTCTATGGAAAATCGTTGTTAAAGCCAAATGGCAGCATTAAGAAGCGCTGCAATTACCTTAAAAAGTGCTGGAATTAAGCTTTAATTTCTAGCGATTAACTTAAAAAGTGCTGCAATTGATGGCTTAATTGCAGCGATTCCTTTCAAAACTGCTGCAATTAAGCTTTTATTTCCAGCGATTACCATAAAAAGTGCTGGAATTGATGTTTTAATTGCAGCGATTAATTACAAAACTGTTGCAATTAAAACTGTAATTGCAGAGATTAATTTACAAAGTGCTGGAATTGATTGTTGTAATTGCAGCGGTTTCAGCACAAAACTGCTGCAATTAAACTGTCTATTACAGCGATTTATTTAAAAACTGTTGGTATTAATTGATTTAGTTGCAGCAATTTGTTTAAAAACTGCTGCAATTATGTAAGAAATTGCAGCAATTGATGTTAGAAGTGCTGGAATTAATTGAGTTAATTGCAGCGATTTTTTAAAAAAGTGTTGCAAATATGATTTTGCTGCGTAAGAAAAATGCTGAAAATAGCATAGAAAAGCGCTGCAATTGGATAAAACTGTTGCAAATGTGGTTACCATCATTTTAAAAGTGTTGTTAAAGTATTATTCCAGCATTATCAATCGCTGCGGATACTAAAAATATCGCTGGAATAGAGTTTTCACAATTTTTTTTTTCGGATGCCGCTTGTTACGCTGGTTTTATATAAATAACCATCATTAATGCAGACATATGTGATCTGAAATATGTTTTTTATTTATCCTGTTCATGTCAATCACTAACCACATGCAGACATCAATTTATTATCTAGCCTGAAATAATCAAATAACTTTTTAACTTCAATAATTTCAGTCATTTAATTATCTTTAAGGTATCTACATCGCCACAAGTTTCCAAGATCATACATGAAACGATCACACATATTTATATAGCACTTATAGCAAATCAAACACCTAATTAAGAAATAGGAAACATAAAGGAAAATCTGCTTGCACTTTCATTATAAATCTAACATTTTGATCGAATATTATAAATCATTCACATTCGTACTTCTAAACCCAGTGGGAAATTCACATTAGTTATGGGCTATATACATTGGGGGTGGACCAATTTCTTCCTACAACTTACAAACTACTAAATTAAAAAGATCCCATTTCTTGCTTCTAAATTGCACATTTGATTAAAACACATGAAATCCAGAATTTCCCAACTGAAATGCTCCTCTATAGACTAAAATTACTTCATGTCATCTATAGTATAATGGGCACCTGAGCTTCGTGGCTTGGGTAGAATAGCTTCAACACGTCTACATCATGTGGGGGATGATTCATCCTCTAATCATTTTATCCGCCTTTCAATCTCTCCAACCCCTAGCTGTCAATGAATGTCAATAGCTATGTTACTTAAATCGATTAATTTATTCAGAGCAAACATTCCATTTAAACAAAAAAATGGATTTTATTTGAAAACTAACTTTAATGTTCCTTCATCATCACCAAATAATTTAATGGCAAACATAAAGTATGCTAAACAACACCCTGTCATCAAAGTTACTGTCATTGAAGGCAAAACACTCTTCACAATGCCCATAGCAATTTTGGCTTATAAAGCTACCTGTAATTACATAGACTATAAAGATGATGTGTATGATACTTCACCCAAGTTCTATATATTTTAGTTGTGATTTACAACCAGTCTATCTATATATATATGCATCTGAAACTAATTTTTAATCTACAAGCAATTAAATGTGTATACATGCAGTACTCACATTTTAAAACTATAGCTGTACAGATTTATGTTAAAATTAGCTATGTTGATGATCTTCAACATTGAATTCATTTGCAATCAATTTATCTTCTACACTGCTGAACCCAAATTGTTCTAGTAAATACACCTGCACAGCACAGCAATCTATTTTGTTGTATGGCAATACACCTCCACAACAATCTATTTTCCTTCACCCAGGAAAATATTTCCTGCACAGCAAGGCCTAAGTCCATTTTACACCATAATTTATATCCTAATACTACTTACTGGGACAGCTCTTAAGCTTTTGCAATAATGGTACAAACAAACCAAAAGATTGAATCTAAAGTCAGCTTACTGTTCCTTTCTCCTAGCTTAAATTATGAGTAGCAGGAGCTAGACAATCACAATTCCCATAACTAGAAAGTAAACAAGCCCTGTCTATGGAAACATGTAATATAGCAAATGTTCCCATACTGTTGTTAATTTAAGTCAACAGGTGGCTTATGAGCGATAGAAGGAAAAAGAGGTTTGTTTATGTCTTGCCATGGATTGCTAATCCTCTTACCCGATTTTCATTTCATTGAGTTGTATGTGGCTTTGTTTTTTCATTGTCATGTTATTTCTGCAAGTGGGTATTTTTTCCATGGACATGGCTTATTCTACTAGTTTCAATCTACATGCATATAAGGACATACTCATTGAGGTATACGACCAAATGACCATTTTACAACCCAATTGACTTGCAAAACCAAGGATTGAAGATTCTTTCAATGTGCATGCCATGTTTCCAGCGTGCATCCAATATTATTATTGTAGATAACTTAGATAATCAAAATGTTTATGTGATGTTGGTGGATCTTAAGGCACCTTACTATGTTTGTTAATTCTTTAATTTCTGCTGCTGCCGCATAAAACAATCTGTGAATGAATAGGTTTTGACTTGTCATGCACGATACTGCTTAACTTATACGATATTCTGACTATAAACACTAAGAATAGTCCTTCACTGAACCTTTATAATACATGCTGAAAACAAACAATTTATTTAATCTAAAAGTCTCCAACAAAATATGAAAACTTAAATGATATCTTCTCAGCATTTGGTGAGATGCTAATATTTTTTACAACATAATTCTTCATCTTACATTGCAATTAAGTGTAAACCAATAACCCATAAAAGTATTAATAAATCTGAAGTCATCAGTTTAGGTAAGATCCCAAAAATGATTGGAAATAACATATGCGTCATTTTGTGTGCATCTGTAGAGTTCTAACTTAAATTTAAAGTTTGATATATAATCTTCTGTCATACATTAAATGAATATATTAAGAAATTACAGTTATAGTATATATTTTTTACTATTATTAACAAAATCAGCAACACATATGCATACAAACATAACACAAACTTGCACACATGTAATTTTTCACCCACATTCAGCCCCCCCAAATTCACTTCTCTGGCTCCGATCCATTGGCATTTAGCAAAAATATCATAAAGACCCACAAGTGAGAAACAAAGGATTATATGGTTGAATTCTGGTAAAAAAAACCCAAAACTGAGTACACTATGATATACTTTGTAATTGCAGGCTTAAAATGAAAAAAAAAAAACCTATAGAGAGCATGCATATATAACTCTGTATACAATAACATTAAACAAATCCCAAGGGGCTGGATCTTATTTCCAGCCTTATAATGCTACTAATGATTTGTGGCCCACATATCAGTTATAAGTTTGTTTATACAGTCTACCTGCACAATAGGTAGGGATGATCGACATGCTAATGAAATTGTCCAGCAAATAAATTACTCAACCACAGAAATTATGTTATAAAAGCTCTAACATATAAGTTATCCTCAAAGCCTTTAATATTACCTCTTAAGATATTTCACATATATCAAACCAAACAGCTAAATGCATCTTAAGTCTCAATTGATCATTGATGAAAATGGAACAGCTACTTCTAGTCTAACCCGGCCTGAGTGTACTAGTCAACTGTCCACACGTAGAGTCCTTCTACTTGCAAGCGGTGTTCATGACTGACTGCTTAAATTTTATGGTCATATATATATATTAATCATCCAACATTGGTGGATGATTAAGACTAGAGAAGTTCTAACGTAGAGTCCACACGAAGTTCTAAGACTAGAGAAGATTGGAAGACATGGCAAGTTCCATGAGAAGCTGAGCTCTCAAGGCATTACCACAGTTCAAGATTTCTAATCCTGTTGTCTGTTGTCGACAATCAAAGGCGTAGAGAGGTACCTCCACAATGTATATATATAAATGGTTTTTAGATCAAGCATTTAAATGAAAATTAAGTTACTAAAAATATGCAACAACTCGGATTATTAATCTTAATTCCTACTTCCACATAATTCTAAAACATTTTCATTATTTGTCTGTTTACTATTTTTTGAACAGATTTTGGGTCCTGGAATGTCTGAGAAAATGTGGGAAGTATCCATAAGGCACTCTAGGACTTGTGTTTTGGGAAACAAACAGTATAGTTTCCAGGGAACTAATAATTATGGGTGATTAGCTGTATGTTTTTTCCTTTCTTTACTGGATTCGCAAATATTAATAACATGTTTTTCTAGGAGCCTTAACTTGAATGCCAGAAACATAAACTGTCCAAACTATGGATTAATCTGAAACCTAGGCATCATTGTTCAACATGTCATAGAAACATATCAACACACCAAGCTTATGAACAAGCATCAGAATGATTGATTATAGATGAAAGAAAATGGTCACCCACATTAAGCTGGTGTGCATTCATGATGGCGGTCCAACTACTCCATCAATAATAATAGCTCATGCAATTGTTTGAACGGTTTCATACAGCCTGTTAGTTTATCATAAAATGTAATATAAATATAACCACAATAACTATAGTGGGAATAGGCACAATTGTTGTGTAAAATAAAAGTATGTGAAGGGATCAAGCAATTACATAACTTCTATAGAGTCTTCATCTCCTGCTCGGATAATAAGAACCTTCTCTTCATGGCTATTCAAGGTGCTATAATTCTACGAAAGCCCACATTCAAGCAGAAAATTCCTTACACAAAAAATCCCCCCACTGCCCAAATGCCTCCCACAATAACCACAACTGAAAAACCTTCCTCTTTAAAGCCATATATATATATATATATATATAAATGTTTTCATTTATAATTTGGCCACCCACCATCTCCCACGACCAAAAATATGCCTAAAATATTCAAAATAGACATTATCGTGCTCACTAAGTCTGTCCACGAGACTGGAGAGACTGGATAGCCTGGAGAGACTCGGGGTTAGTTTGGAAATTCTGAAAAAATGTTTGCAACATCGCATCAGTAGCATTTTGCCTCTCAAGAAGAACTTGCATTTGACCCATCACTTCATCAAGCTTCGTCTTGTAATGGTCAGCATCTTTCTTGTAATTCTCAGTATCTGTCTTGTGTTTTTCAATTAAGGCTTGATACTCTCTTTCTTTTTGGGTGTTCCGTTGTCTTGTCGACTCCGGAATGACCATCTCTCCTAGCCCCCTCGCGTATCCTGGGCTAGGAATTTGCTCCTAGCCCATCCTTGCATGCAACAAACAATAGCAAGAAATACATATACTCACATAAGTGTTTTCAGTTGCTGCGGTGACAAATTTACCATTCTTCTTTGACCAGTGACTCTCCTTATAGAACTCCACCAAATTCCTAGAAGTAGCCCGCTACAAATGTCCATGATTGTACAGGTAATTATTCTATCAGTTACATTAAATATTACAGCATATTTATTCAAAAGGAATGACCAATCATTCCAAAAACCCCTACTATGGTCAAACCACACCATGACCAATGTGAAATCAGCTAATAGACTATACCTTCTCCTCCACTAGCCTAACAAAAGATTTGCGGCCTGTAGTGTGGTTAATGGTTAGCGCTTTTCGATTCTCTCGATTTTGTCTTGCAATTTTCTGCATTACGTGACACCCAATATCAGCTTACACAAATTGCACACTAAGGATACACTAATTAAATTCTGACAGATTGATATGTCTTTAACTAATACACACCTTGAATTCCTTGGTTCCCCACCTCTCACACAACTTAGCCCAGACTTCCAAGCCAACCATTGTACTCCCAGCAGCCATTGCTTCCTCGTGACTACCGTATGATTCATACTTTTTGTGTAATTCATGGTGGAATGCATTGAACCCCTTACGCAACTGCTTCCTGACGGTCAGTCTATGATTCTCCCGATCCCAATCTAAAACGAAGTCACCCTGCATGGATGAACATCCACGTTATTTTGAACTTGTGTTGTGTACACCCACTACCTTTTCTCAAAATAAAAGGCAATATCTCTTACTCTGACATGGTCGATCAACTCGTCCTTCTGTGCCTGCGGTACATTAGTCCATCTCGCATAGCTCATGTCGCAATGCTGTTTTATTAGTTGCGTTACCTGTGCCGTGAACATCGCTGCGTTCGAACAGCACGATGCTGTTTCACCGTCATTGATCTTCAAAATCACGGGGCCATACTTCCTCAACTTCTCGAACTCAAGAAACTTAGCTGGCCCACGTCTCTGTTTGGGCTGTTCTTCGTTTGCGTTGGGCATCGTGGGGACAGTCAAATCTGTATTTTTAGCAAACAAAAATACAGTATAAGTCTGAATATAACAACTTTTTTATTTACACTTATATGAGTAATGTATTGAGAAAACTACCACAATAATTATTGTACCGGTATTGTCTCCATTAGGTGGGGGTTCTCTTACTGGTGAGGGTGCTCTACTCGTCTCAGGTGGGGGTTCTCTAATCTGCTCAGGTGGGGGCAATGGATTGGGACATGGTGGCTCCCATGGATGACTGGGAGGCTGCGTTGAGTCATCTGAACCTGACTGATCAGCCTCTGAGTGGCTGTAGTATGAAGCGATTTTTGCTCCTCGTGGTCCCCGCATTCTACTCTGGTAAGGTGCAAATCGTCTTGCACGAATACCTCGTCTATACCCTCTTCCTCGAGCACTTTCTCCCATCGCAAAACATGCATTCGTACGACCCACCATTTGAGTAACAAGTATGTGTTACTCAATAATTATAAATCATAGCACAAACATATATATGAAAAACATAACTCGAATACCCAATTATTATATGACTAAACTCTACTGCAGATGATTGTAGGATTTTTTGTGCAATACACCTGTATATCAAGCTCTTTATATTTCTAACATTATCAAGGTAGTGATGCATTCACTTATTCATGGCCTTTCTCTTTTTGCGCCAAATGATGAAATAAGAATAGCATGCATGCAAACATCTAGGTGGAATACCTGGTTTAATCAAGTACTTAATCGTCAAAACCAACAATATCATATGTATAGTTAATGTTAACTCCTAATTTGTTGCTTAGACATCACAAGCTCATTGAGTTTTAACAACACCTTTTCCAGTTAACTTGTCAAATGTTCCCAACCAATGTATGAGTCAATATGGATAAATAGAGCCAACCAATTTGCAACCGGGATTAGCTATCATTACAACTATATTCATAATGGGGGCATTCAAGATATATAGATTGAACAATACATTGATTAAGAAATGCTTCATTACTTGACCCAAATTGCTCAAGTAAAACTAACTGTTGCCCCTTGTTGAAATGAACATACATTATGTTTTTCTTTGTTATATATAATATTCACATACTTGTTACGTCTAAGATAAACGATGGCAAGAAAGTGCGTCAACAAATGGGCTGCTTGTCTAAGATGACCTAGACTCGTCGTCTGTGGATAGGTCATCCTCATCTGAATATTCCCCATCATCAGAAGCATAGCCTGAACCAGAAGCAATCATGCCATCATCAATAAAGTCTGCTACACGTATGTTTTGACCAGCCAGACTGGTCACTTCTTGTGCATCAATGACCATAGGTTCTACATCATTCCTATTCAATGGAGTGGACATTGGACATGCTTCACACTGTAATGGTTCATAATCATATGATGCCTTAATTTCTTGATAGACATCATCATCACTTGATGATCCATCAATATCTCCTAACACCCTCGGGACTGGTGGAATGTCGTATACATTCCTATTCATGTACTTCTGCACCACAAACCATTTCCCTTTCGCCCTTATATCTCTAATGTAGAAACACTGGGAAGCCTGGCATGCCAACACAAATGGTTCATCCTTATACCAAGTCTTGTCCATGTTGATACTGGTCATATGGTTATTAACTCGTACCCCTTGTCTTGTATCACCCACGTCAAACCAATCACACATGAACAAGTACACCCGACGCCAACCCATGTAGTGTAACTCCACGATATCAGTAATAACACCATAGAAGTCAACATTATTAGTACTTTCATCCCCAATTACCAACACCCCTGAATTTTGTGTCTGCCGCTGAAATTCACGTTGTCTCGTATGGAACCTTTTGCCATTTATAATGCACACAACATATGATGCAACGTTCCATTCGGGCCCGCAAGCTAACTCATACAAATCAACGGTCACATCAAGTGGGTTGGTTATACGCTGGTCCTGAACCTATAACAATATTGAAAAATGGTCATTACTTATAGTTTCTTGAACAGTGGGAAAAAAGGCTCAAGTTCATCTAACTAGGGAGGCAGCAAGCTAACTTACATGTTTCTTCAACCAAGTTGGAAACTCAGTTTGATGTGTTTGATAGATACAATTTGGGCTATGCGCTTTACATTTTTCATAGTGCTCCCTGCATTTGGCGTATGCAAAATCGTTCAGCTTTATACCTAAGTTACTTCCTATGGACATACAACATAAATGGGTTGCTCCATGGGTTGGTTATACGCTGGTCCTGAACCTATAACAATATTGAAAAATGGTCATTACTTATAGTTTCTTGAACAATGGGAAAAAAGGCTCAAGTTCATCTAACTAGGGAGGCAGCAAGCTAACTTACATGTTTCTTCAACCAAGTTGGAAACTCAGTTTGATGTGTTTGATCGATACAATTTGGGCTATGCGCTTTACATTTTTCATAGTGCTCCCTACATTTGGCGTATGAAAAATCGTTCAGCTTTATACCTAAGTTACTTCCTATGGACATACAACATAAATGGGTTGCTCCATAAAATCATAAAAGAACGTTTGAATATGAGAGATAATGGATGCTTACTCTAAGTACGGACCAATCTCAGCGCAGTTGTTGAGGACGTACCAGGTTGCTTCTGTTAGGAGTTTATCTGATAATTGAAAGTTAGAAGCTATACCCATAGGACGAACTTTCTGGTTGAAAATTTTGAATCCATCTATATTCTCGGGATCTCCACCATCAATGTTGCGATCCGTTCGAGTAAACTTCGTCTCAATATCTTGGAGATACATTGAGCAAAAAGTCAGGCATTCGATGTGAATGTAGGCTTCGGCTATTGAGCCTTCTGAGCGGGCTTTATTCTTAACATACCGCTTAAACTTGCCGAGATACCTCTCAAATGGATACATCCACCTGTATTGTACTGGACCCCCAAGTATGGCCTCACGGGGTAAGTGGACAGCTAAGTGGACCATGACATCGAAAAAAGATGGAGGAAATATCATCTCCAATTTGCAAAGAATTGTAACGATATCAGTTTGGAGCTGGGATAGTCGGCTAACATCCAAGGTTCGAGCACACAACTCCTTAAAGAACGTGCACAGTTCAATCAAAGGCAAGGCAATATCAGTTCGTAAAAACCCCGCCACGGCAATAGGAAGTAGTCTTTGCATGAAAACATGACAGTCATGGCTTTTCAATCCAGAGATTTTGCAATCACGTACTGAAACACAATGCGAGATGTTCGAAGCAAATCCATCTGGGAATTTCACATCGGCCAACCATTCACAAAATTTCTTCTTTTCATCACCGTGTAATGTGTACAATGCATGTGGCATTGTAACACGTTCACCTTCATGCTTCAAATGTAATTCTTTTCTAGAGCTCAAGATCTCTAGGTCACGTCGAGAATTGATATTATCCTTAGTTCTACCAGGGATGTTCATTAAAGTACAGAATATGTTATCGAATATATTCTTTTCAATATGCATGACATCTAGATTATGTCGAAGATGTAGGGTTGACCAATACGGTAGCTTGAAGAAAATGTTATACTTTGTCCAGTTCAACTCTTCAGTAGTGCGCTTCCTTTTTCGAAGAGATTTACCAAATTGCACATTCCCAAGCATCTGTAGTTGAGCTACAATATCAGCTCCTTCTAAAACTCTTGGTGGTATGCGATGATCTTCTTTACCATTGAACAAATGTTTTCTCAATCTCCACATGTGATCTTGTGGCAAGAAACGCCGATGTCCCATATAACAAAATTTTTGGCCATACGTCAACCAATTGGAGTCTGTGCATTTGTTACAAGATGGACATGCCAATTTTCCCTTTGTTGACTAGCCAGAAAGATTCCCATACACTGGAAAGTCATTGATTGTCCACATTAAAGCAGCGTGCAACTTGAACGTTTCCTTTGTGGAGGCATCATACGTAGGTACCCCATGTTCCCAAAATTCAAGTAGCTCATCAACTAACGGTTGCAAGTAAACATCAATATCATTACCTGCAGATTTTGGCCCTGGAATAATGAGGGATGTAATAAAGAATTGGTCCTTCATACACAACCACGGTGGCAAGTTATACGGAACCAAGATTACTGGCCAAATGCTATACAGTTTAGCCATATTGTTGAAGGGATTGAAACCGTCACTTGCCAAACCAAGCCTTACATTGCGAGCATCCTGAGCAAACCAGCTATGTTCATCATCAAATCTCTTCCATGACTCTGAGTCTGCAGGATGTCTCATACTAGCACTGTCGTTTGGCCGATGCTCTTTATGCCATCTCATATCTCCAGCTATCTGTGCAGACATGAAGAGACGTTGCAATCTTGGCTTCAAAGGAAAATGCCACAAAACCTTTTTAGGTATAAGACATGTCCTGTGTGTATTAGGCATCCACCTTGAAGCCTTACAAATAGGACATTCATTAAGATCTGAACTTTCCTTCCAGAATAAGATATAGTCGTTGGGACATGCATGAATTTTGTGGTAATTGAAACCCAAACCCCTAACCAATGACCTTGACTCCACATATGAATTTGGCAATTCAGCATCAGGAAATGCAAACATCAATAGGTTAATTAGCATATCAAAGGACTTTATTGACCATCCACCGACTGTCTTAATATGTAACAACTTCACAATGAATGACAATTTTGAAAACTTTGTACAACAAGCAAAAAGTGGACGACGGGCATCCTCTAGTAACTGATCAAAAGATGAACTTGGATAAGAATCTGGTACTGATCCACCAGTTGGCAATGGATTGTGATGATCTTGGGGAACATCAACGAATGTGCTTGCCCGAACGTCATCTAACATATGGTCCATGTCATCAATGTACTCGTCAACATAATCAGCAACACCATCATTGTCGGGATCATTGAAACTCCGGGTTTCCTCCTCCCCATGAAAGATCCACTAGGTATAATTTGGATTGATCCCTTTAATGAACAAGTGAGACTCCACATCATAGATAAGTAAGAATATCATATTACAACATGAACGACATGGACACCGAATGCGATCACTTCCTCGGGAATGGTTTCATGCAAGGGTGAGGAAACTGTTAACCCTCTTTGCGTATGCAGGCGATCGAAATCTATCGGTCAAGTTCATCCAGCTTTTGTCCATCTAAAATTCGTGGAAAAAACAATATATTAGTGATGCGGATAATAGTGATAACTAAAGCTGTAGGGAGGACGGGTGAAGAAATTGAGAAAGTGTATTGGCTAACAAACAAATAAGAAGCCGAGGCGGGGCAACAGGTAATGGAGCTCAAGAGAAGATGGAGAAAATGATACTAACCGAAGTTGTTGTATATGTAGACCGTTGTGGAATGATGAAGGTAGTGTTGAACAGGAAATTGTGTTTAAGCCAGAAGTATTGAAGTGCTGCAGAATATGTTATCATGTTAAAAATGGTCACCCATATGTGATATTTGTTAGTATAGGGCAGACTAATGCATATGAAGATGCTAACTAGAAGGTCCACCTACACAATATTTGGTACGATTTATTGAAGGTTATGGAATAATGTAGTTGGTATAGTAGTCGTTGCATTATGAATTGCGTAATAATCATATGAACTTGACTTATAAATGACGACGCTTGGGCAATAATAGGGAAGTTGTGAGAAGGAAGGACGGTTCTCTTGATGTGGTTGCATTGTTTAATGGTGTGACGAGTAAGGACTATTGTATATCTAAATTGTAAATGAACCATTGTTTTCATGGACATGCATTTTCCCTGCATTGATCATGGATAGGTAGATGGCAGGAGGTAACCATAAGATCAGACGAGGCTAACCAATTTTGGAGAAGTTACCAAAATTTATAGTAATAGTGGGGGGAGGGTTTTTCATACAACCAATTGTTGAAAATGTATTCACTATATTTTCTTCTAAAAAAACCAATATGGTGATATACTTCAATTCCTAGACGTTGCTATTGGACCTATAAACCAACATGAGAAGTTGCATTGTGGCCTACCGACATTACCATTACTCCTAATTTTACATGTATATACTCTAAATGGTGCTTCACTTAATAAATGAGCATCACGAATCAAAGTTCAGAAAACATAGAATGTAATTGGAATTTCATTCTAATCATTTCACTAAGAGTAATGTATTGCAAAACCCATGCTTCAAAACCAACAAAACTGAAATTGACATGATGCCAACCATGAAACATATCTTCGTGTACAAACTTACACACCATAATACCAAGTCTTCAAGTATACACGTGAATCTTACCACAATTATGAAAACATTATCAATATTCAAGCAAAATATTTAAGTCATCATAGCATTATGTATTCGCCTTGTGTATTTAAAACTTAGTAATACAAAGTAAGACCAATTAGTTCTTGGTATGTTTATTTTGAAAACATAGTTGCCAAACTATGTTTTAAAACTAAGTGCTTTACATAAAAGTAACATATACATGTAAAGGTGGCCATGCTTCAACAAGTATGATTGGCCAAGACAAGCAACGCACAATTGAATCACACAAATGTAGCTTGTTACTCAAATATAAAAAAAATATGAAAGTCAATAAAATTGATGTCATGGATTTATGTATATACTAATTACCTCAAAAGGGCCCACAAAAGTAATTGTAATTACTTGCCTGCTCTCAAATTCTTGAAACCTTGGTCACCTCATCCTTTAACAAGGCCTAATTATAGACATTATCATTTGTTTAGTACATAGCTAATTGTAAGCAATAATCAAAGAGGAAAGAAAATGCCATTATATATTTCGAATAATCTAATTTTAATACAACAAACATATATATAGACAGCAATATTAAAGATAGGAAAGAAAAAAAAAATCTGCTAAGATGTGCTTGGCCAACCAGAAAATCTAAATGAATTGAATTTGGTGAGATTGTTGAGAATTTTTAAGTTTAATAATGGACAACTTCCAGTCGAAAACAACTTCAGGAATTAGGGTAGTGTTTTTGTGTTATGGAACAAAAACAGAAAAAAAAAACAACAACCCAACAATTAGGTATGGAAAGCCCACGTCCAAAACAACACATTAAAATGGATACGAACTGCTCCAATCACTTCATGAGAAGTGATTTAACAGTGTGGACACAATTTTCTTTCCACCTGAAACCCAAAACAACCAATCTAAGACAGCTATAAATCAAATCACAATACATGCAAAGGGAGAAAAACAACATGCAAAGGAGCAGTTCCACTATTACCACATTAAACCAAAATATAACAGTAGCATATAGATTGGTTTGAGTTACTGGAGTTCACAAAATACTAACAGCAACATATACATTCCAACATATAATAGCATCAGATGAATAACAAAAAGCCCAGGAATTCCACCCACTTCTCATATATAACTCCTCCATTAAAATATTTCACCCCTAGTTTTGTAACCCACTCAAACCAATGAAACCATAAACCATCCTTGCTGCTATATTCTCATACTACCATAAACCTCCCTGCCCCCTTTTCCAACCAAACAACATGCTCAGTAATGGAAACAGAGTCAAAATAATTACATCTTATCGACATGCTCAGTAATGGAAACAAAGTAATGGAACCAAAATTTCTAATGTATTTAAAATTTCACTTCACCAAGCCTTATATGCGCTAGTTAAGACCTAAATAACTTTAAGTCAATGATATATAGATTAGTTCACACGAGAAAACATGCATGTAAGTGCAAGTTTTTGTAAAGAAAAAAATTTTTGGTCATAGAATGTGTTTTGTTTAAAATCATAGTATCAAACTTCTAAACCTGTCCATGATTGTTGCAGAATTGTTGACTATCAACCCAATCTGCAGGTTGAGTTCACATATATATGTCAAGCAAGGGTGATTACAAGATTGGTATTAAAAAAAGATTAGACTCTCTATATAATAAAAGAAAGAGTTTGGACCCTACCCCATCAGACAACAAGACATTGCTACACTAAGTCTCCAACTGAAATGTCCCTCTATTTACCATTCTAGGTGAAAATTACATATTACAGATTGCATTTTTCTATGTCTATGACCTTGCTACACATAATTACTTGAATACCCAATGTGCCCTACAAGCGATATTTAGGGGCAATCACAAATGCCCCTACTGCATATCCAATGGAGACTATATATCTGAAAATTAAAAAGTTTAAGATTCTGGGTATGGCAAGACATCTGACTCGTATGCTACTGCAAACATTGCACCCACCTGCTGTCAGGCAGAATAGAGCTACACAAAAATCAAACATTTTCATGGGCACACGCTAGGCCACATCTCACCTGAATGTTTTAAATTAACCTAGTCCGAACTATCAATTCAAACTACCTTTAGTAATTTTTTTAGACTGAAAAAGATAGAAACCTCAGTTATATACAATTTATGGTATAAGCTAGATATGGCGACAGACAGCTACCTAGGGTAACTGAAAGAGTCAGTAGAGTTCTGATGATTACATGGGATTGAGTAGAATAAAACATGTCAATAATTATCGTCATGGATGTTTCTTCCATATGTATGCGAGTATCAAGGGGTAGCTAGCATTGCTAAAGTGAGAAAGTGGTTAAGGTTGGACATACATTTGGGACATCATGTAATTGCCATAAACTGGTAATGATCTACAGTTTTGGAACACTATCAAACGTGGAAATCAGGGACAGCTGTACATGGGACGTGCCATGTTTTAGACTTGATTTCAGTCAAGGCCTAATTGATCTAGGAACAAAGTTTTGGTGACCATGTCAAATCAAAAACCTGGGCAAAGACAACTGAAAAAAGGAACGATTACATGATTTTACACATTAGGAAAAGATTGGGAATTCTTTTTTTCCCAATCTTTTATCAGGATTCTTAAACTTGAGAAAAAGCAAAAAGTATTATATATATATATATATAAAGAACAAGCATTTCTATAGTAAATGAGAGGCTGATTAGTATGATATGAAAGTGGGTTTTCATATCAAAATTCTGGTTTAGGTTGATAAGACTACAAAGGTCAGGACATAAAGTGGTATTCAAATTTTTCTTACAGTTATCTTTTGAAATTACAGTAATTGATAACTGTAGATCTGGGACCAAAAACTGCAATTGTTGGACATTTGATGGGGATCATTAAACGATGGAAATAATATAATTCCAACGACCTAGTTATGGTACAATAAGTAGGTTTGAGAGATGGAAAATGGATGCATAATGGCTTGACCATTTAGGTTGTGAATTGAGTAGCTCAACAATGCCCAACATTACAGCAAAAAAATCTAAGGGGTTATTTTTTTATTTCCCTTTTAAGTCTATGACCATTTTATTTTCCCATTTGCTACTAATATAATAAAGCCTTTCTCCTACTTATAGGATTTAAATGAGGAAATACTTTTTTTCCACACAGAAACACGAAAGGCCTTACTCATTTCATTAATTATCTTCTTTGATCACGGGAATCAATTTGGAAGTTCATTTAATTTCCATGCAATAATAGGATTATTTTAGGAAAAACTAGAGATTGTAATAGCGATAAAAAAGTATGAATTCTAAGTTAACTTGAAAGGATGACAATTTTTGAGCCTTTCTAGAATGAAGTCTTGCTCTGATGCATATATGACAGATTGGTATAATTAGAGTTCTCGAGTCATGATTCCCAAAACTGGAGGATTTTAGGTTCTGTTAGTGGAGGTCCAAGTTAAGAGTGTCAAATTGCTCTTAATACTAATCTCAGCTCTAAGGAAAGACCCGAGATTATTTTCAAATAATGGGTGGAGGCTGATACATCCGGTACATGAATGTATAGGAAGAAACAGCCTCCATGTAATCTGCTTACTGCATGGAAGCTTTTCTAATATACTACATAGCAATTTTCAGAAATTATGCATTCATATGAATAATATTATTCGACCCTGGAGTGTGGCAGCTTCTTACTGCATGGGATTTCTAAGTGATCTGCATAATAAGTATGCAAAAAGATGGCAAGACAAACAGTTTGTCTTGCCATCTAACTCATGTGTAATTACATAAATTAACCTTTTGAGTTTGATTCCCCACAAGCATTAATATCAATTCAAATTAACTGTATGAAAAGAGATTAGATCACAAAAAACCAAGAAAAAGAAAAGAAAATGAAAGTCAAGAGTCATGGTAACAGGCAAATGACAGCAACCAACTACCCCAAAAACAGACCCACCATACAAATGCACAGAAAAGAACCACAACTCAGATGCACAAAACAGAACCACAACTGTAATGTGCATACAAAATCCCACTGCACATCCAAAAAATCAACACAACAGATTAAGTTTGTAGTTCAAGCTGTCACAAAGGCTAGTAGAATGCAGAAAATAGAAGATGAAGGCCACTTCTCTGCAATTAATATTATCGATATAAGTTTTAGTAATTTGAAATAGGAAACTACTATTAAACAAATGTAGAGGAACATAGAAGGAATGACATTCATTGCTAAAAAAAAAAAGAGAAATGCACTAAAGTTAATGTATAAATATCAATGGAATTCCAACTCATCTTATATGTGTATAATGGGAAGCACTTTACTCAACACATTCATTCCTCAAATATTATTCAGTTGCAGGAAAAGGTGGCAGAAACTCTACTGCATGGGAGTTTTTAGTGATCATCATAAAAAGTCCCAAATTATTGGCTAAGGGTTTGGTGATCCTTGCCTTTAAGGCATTCGTATACTTCTAATCCTAGGCATAAAAAAATAGACGAGGCCTTTAGCAGTAAACCAAAACCCTTTGTCCCTACCCCAGATAAAATCACATAGTATATATGTCAAATCTTCCAGCTTCAAAAACAAAAACAATGGTACTGATAAATGGTCAATTATGTGACATTAATACTCTTAAATATCTTGAGTAAAAGTGCTTTATGAGTTTAAATAAGAGTATTAGTTAGATAATGTGAATTAATTTTCTTTGACATGCGAAACAATATATTACCCCTAATAAAACTTAAATGCATGCATTTCCTCAAGTGTAACCTGAGCAAGTAATTACAAAGAAAGTGAATTCCTTGGTTTACTGGTTCTTATGTGCATCCTTGTACAGACGCTAGACAACTAGATTCGTTGACGGGGACTTAAAGCTTAAAACAAATAAAAGCTGCTACTAATGATTTCGATTGTGCCAACAAAATTGGCGAAGGTGGCTTTGGTCCTGTTTACAAGGCCTGTCATTAGCAACAAACTGGCAAATTGATGAGGTTCATTGATGATAGGATGGAGTCTGAGGTTGACGAAAAGGAAGCTGAAATTATGGTTGAAGTAGCTTTGTCATGCACAAATGCATCCGCATCACTAAGGCCTACCATGTGTGAAGTGGAACTTGGCAAGTGGGCAGCATCACACGGATAGAAGCAGAAAGTTCAACTCACGGCACAGCTCATGCAGAAAGTTTAAAGCCATTCACTCATGCAGAAGGATGAACAAACACATGCATCAAAAGGACATGAAACAGAACACATGCAGCTCACATAAAGCAGCACACTCACACGGATAGAAACAGAAAGTTCAGCTCACGGCACATGCTTGCAAATTCAATGCAGAAAATGGACACAACTCATGCACATGCAGGCAACTCACGGCTGGAACATGCAGAAAACAGAAAAAGCAAAACAGAAAATGCACATGCAATGACAGCTCACATGCAGAAAAAAAAANCAGGGATAGTTGTACATGGGACGTGCCATGTTTTAGACTTGATTTCAATCAAGGCCTAATTGATCTAGGAACAAAGTTTTGGTGACCAGGTCAAATCAAAAACCTGGGCAAAGACAACTGAAAAAAGGAATGATTACATGATTTTACACATTAGGAAAAGATTGAGAATTCAAAGATTCACAATCTTTTATCAGGATTCTTAAACTTGAGAAAAAGCAAAAGTATTATATATATATATATATATATATAAAGAACAAGCATTTCTATAGTAAATGAGAGGCTGATTAGTATGATATGAAAGTGGTTTTTCATATAAAAATTCTGGTTTAGGTTGATAAGACTACAAAGGTCAGGACATAAAGTGGTATTCAAATTTTTCTTATAGTTATCTTTTGAAATTACAGTAATTGATAACTGTAGATCTGGGACCAAAAACTGCAATTGTTGGACGTTTGATGGGGATCATCAAACGATGGAAATAATATAATTCCAACAAGCTAGTTATGGTACAATAAGTAGGTTTGAGAGATGGAAAATGGATGCATAATGGCTTGACCATTTAGGTTGTGAGTTGAGCAGCTCAACAATGCCCAACAATACAGCAAAAAAATCTAAGGGGTTATTTTTTAATTTCCCTTTTAAGTCTATGACCATTTTATTTTCCCATTTGCTACTAATATAATAAAGCCTTTCGCCTACTTATAGGATTTAAATGAGGAAATACTTTTTTTCCACACAGAAACACGAAAGGCTTTACTCATTTCATTAATTATCTTCTTTGATCACGGGAATCAATTTGGAAGTTCATTTAATTTCCATGCAATAACAGGATTATTTTAGGAAAAACTAGAGATTGTAATAGCGATAAAAAAGTATGAATTCTAAGTTAACTTGAAAGGAGGATTAATTTTTTAGCCTTTCTAGAATGAAGTCGTGATCTGATGCATATATGACAAATTGGTATAATTAGAGTTCTCGAGTCATGATTGCCAAAACTGGAGGATTTTAGGTTCTGTTAGTGGGGGTCCAAGTTAAAAGTGTCAATATTGCTCTTAATACTAATCTCAGCTCTAAGGAAAGACCCGAGATTATTTTGTAATAATGGGTGGAGGCTGATACATCCGGTACATGAATGTATAGGAAGAAACAGCCTCCATGTAATCTACTTACTGCATGGAAGCTCTTCTAATATACTACATAGAAATTTTTAGAAATTACGCAGTCATATGAATAATATTATTCGACCCTGGAGTGTGGCAGCTTCTTACTGCATGGGATTTCTAAGTGATCTGCATAATAAGTATGCAAAAAGATGGCAAGACAAACAGTTTGTCTTGCCATCTAACTCATGCGTAATTACATAAATTAAGCTTTTGAGTTTGATTCCCCACAAGTGATTAATATCAATTCAAATTAACTGTATGAAAAGAGATTAGATCACAAAAAACCAAGAAAAAGAAAAGAAAATGAAAGTCAAGAGTCATGGTAACAAGCAAATGACAGCAACCAACTACCCCCAAAACAGACCCACCATACAAATGCACAGAAAAGAACCACAACTCAGATGCACAAAACAGAACCACAACTGTAATGTGCACTAAAGTCCCACTGCACATCCAAAACATCAACACAACAGATTATGTTTGTAGTTCAAGCTGTCACAAAGGCTAGTAGAATGCAGAAAACAGTAGATGAAGGCCACTTCTCTGCAATTAATATTATCGATATAAGTTTTAGTAATTTGAAATAGGAAACTACTATTAAACAAATGTAGAGGAACATATAAGGAATGACATTCATTGCTAAAAAAAAAAAAGAGAAATGCACTATAGTTAATGTATAAATATCAATGGAATTCCAGCTCATCTTATATGTGTATAATGGGAAGCACTTTACTCAACACATTCATTCCTCAAATATTATTCAGCTGCAGGAAAAGGTGGCAGAAACTCTACTGCATGGGAGTTTTCAGTGATCATCATAAAAAGTCCCAAATTATTGGCTAAGGGTTTGGTGATCCTTGCCTTTAAGGCATTCGTATACTTCTAATCCTAGGCATAAAAAAATAGACGAGGCCTTTTGTAGTAAACCAAAACCCTTTGTCCCTACCCCAGATAAAATCACATAGTATATATGTAAAATTTTCCAGCTTCAAAAACAAAAATAATGGTACAACAAAACAGAATAAAAAGGAGATGTTGAGAGAGTGAGAGAAGGATAACATCAGTTTAGGGAATCCATTACTACTAGTTTCTAATAATACCAACCACATGTTTCACAACTTTCCAAGATAAGCCCTACTACAAGCTCTGAAAATATCAAGGTCAAGCTTTCTTAGAGCTGTTAGGAGATATTCGTGTGTGTGAGAAACGTCTAAAATGCACTATAACACCAACAGTAAATGCAGATATAAAGGGTGTATTTTCGTGCTTACAAACTTCAAGCTTTCTGGTTAAAACCATGAGAAATTAGTCTACAAGAAAACAACATTTGCAGCTATGAACTTTCATTAATATATCATCACAGAGTTTCATCAAATTAATAATGTGTTTTGATATAATGTATAGAATGGTTGGTAGGCACTGGAAATGTCAGGTACAGTCCAAGAAATTAGGTGGTTCTTTAGTATATTCCCTATGTACATGGGCTTTGCCTATTAAAATGGTTGAATAAAATTAATGTTTGCAAAAAAATTAAGCAAATCCAACATAGACTATCATCAGACGCTGCATAGTTGTTGTGATGAAAGTATAATAGGAAAGCAAAAAATGGCTATTAGCAATTTATGGTTTTTTGGGTATGAGGCAATCCCCTTATAATTGCATTCAACAATCTTGTTCTTCCATATAAATGGTATATATATATATACTAGTAAGGACAAAGAAAAATGAACATTAGACCAGTTCGAGTTCACTAAAAACCGAGAAATGTCTCTTTATATAGTAAAATTATACCAAAAAATTCAAAAAGGACCATCATTTACTAAAGTCCAGATGGTTAGTTAATGATTGATTATCCACAGGTCACATAAGTTTTGGAACTTATAAGCCATTCTACAAGTCAATGGTACAGTAGCTAAGCTTGTAGTCTAATTTTTATATTTTCACTGTGGTGCTCATCAGCCTTAAACATGTCAGAGACAAATATTCGGAAGCATGACTATTAGCTTCCGCCAATGATGATGGTTAATTGCAAAAATGGGAGAGGGGACATTGTGTGCAAATATTATTTATATGATGTCTGCATAAACACAGAAAATACAACTGTTGATATACACTTACAGTTTATTTAACAGAACAAACAAGACACCATCAGGAAAAAGCTCTTACAATTCAAACTTTGAATTACAACACAAAGCATACAACCAAACTTCTGCAACAGATAGGGAAACAAATAACCGGAAAGTCAGCTACTTCGGTTTTAAAAGCGTATGCAGAAGATGCATGGCAACTCCTTGACCTGATGGAGTACTAAAAATTACATTTAATGATTAGGTACTGACAGAAAAGAAAATAATTTGTTGCAAAAATTTAAGTCCATATCAAAGTGCTAGATGTCTAAAAATAATTGAGGACTTCAATTTATTGGAAAAGAAATGTTTGGACAACATAATCGCTGTTAAAAACTAGTAAATGCAAAAGTTACCCCCCAACAAATTATGAGTTGCAAAAATGTAGCTGTTTTTATTCAGAGCTTGGAGATGAATGCTGTTCACCCCAGCTACCCTAGATATAAAATGCGCAAAGTGATAATGAGTTTATGAAAAAAATTAGTTTATGCACCAGACAAGTTGTAATGTTAATTTATTCAGACGTTGGTTATAGACCACTGAATGTCAATATGAAACGAGGTTAGTTTAAGTATAGCAAAAATGTGCAAGCTATACTTAAACTATGTGTGCTGTCCCTAACAGATAAGTGGGTACAGTTTATTAATGATTGAGGTGTGATTGCCAATCATTCTAGGCTTTATGAGGTTGAGCTTTTGATTGTTAGACCGTAGCCTTAACAGTTTTTGCTGCAATTCATTAGGAAAGCCATAAAAAGGCCTATATGGTAAAACTACATATAATGACACGCACTGAACGTTCCTATATTGATTGAAGAGCTGCCCATAGTGGGGGCAGAAGGATACATGTTAATATAGTTTATTCAATCCCTCAAACTCTTCAGCTAATGTTAATTTGTAAGTATTTAGAGCAGCATAACACCCAGGATTTCTTGTAGTGCCTGCTTATTGCCGTTTAGTATATATAAGATATAATATATATATATAATAAACATTAAATATGCTGGTTTCTTTAGATCGAACGAACACTGGCCTAATCAACTTTAACATCCACATTGTGAGTGGATTAATACGACATTAATTAAATAACGTAAGCAGGAACAACGATGCATGTGTGCGATGACTCAGTATTATTAATTTAAGATGCAGTATATACCCATATGATATATGCCACCACTTAATGCGTGATAAGACCAAGAACACATAACAGATCGACAACAATGGCAGCATGAGAAGTTTTTTGGAGAATATAATCATTATTATATATAGTACTTAATCAAAAAGAAGGGAGATACGATCGAGTTGATGCATTAAAATATATTATGTATATACATGGAGATCATCATCATGCATTTAAGTTGCAGATCAAGAGAATTAAAAAAGGCTATCTATAGATACATATATATAGATCAGGATGATGATGAGCTTATCCTGTTTGAACCAACCGCTATAAAATGGGATGACCCCAGGAGAAATTTGGGTCGAATTAGAGAAAGAAAGAAAGAAAGAAAAAAAGGTGGGATGTTTAGTGGGGAGAGGGAAAGTGGAGACAGTACGACTGCATTTATGGTACAGGATCGAGAGGGTACCAAACAATTGAGACCTCAGACCATCATGAGAAGAACCCTAAAAAGGGCTTGAAAACATGAGGTGATCATGCGCGTGGAATTTTCACGCTAGAGACTATATATGTATAGATATATTGTCATGATCGGTCATCAGGTGGTGGTGACAGGTGAAATCGGAGATCGACAGAGCTAGAAGCACTTATACCACTTTGCATAGATGAAATCATCCGAAAATAATTTCCAGGACCAATGAAATTATAATTAATGAATTGGCCTTTATTAAGGAAGTAAGCTTAATGAGAAAGAAGGAAAATCGGTAGATAGCTAAGCAAATGCAATCCAAAAACCAGTTTATAGATGATTGAGCTAGCACTATTGCCCGAACCCTAATAAATATACCGCTTCATAACTTTTGTTCAAGTACTTGCATGCAGCGATATAATTAATTAAAATGTATCGATCGATCTCTGCCTTATAAAGAAAGGAAAACTATCATCATCGTCACTGAGCAACAAAATCAATCATCCACATATATATACGATGAATGCCAAAATCAATTATTTGCTTGGCTCTTTCAAATATATCACTAAGTTACTTACATAAATAAGTTGGCAAAACAGGACCAAATCCCACCGGTCATGAGATGGAGAAAGGAACATTAAACTAATTAATTGGCACAACTTGTAAGCAAATAGAATTTTTAATCTTTTTTAGCATTTCTTAAACAGAGATTTATGATGTTATGTTATAATGTATCGCCAAATAAATTTTACAGCGATACAATACATGCAAAAAATGTTGGTGGAAACTTTCCAGATTTTTATTTGTCCAAAAACGATTTCTGGGTATTGTTGTATCAATTTGCACCCACGGTAGGTTCAGCTACAAGAAGTTCTATTTGCTTAATGCTATAATTATCTAATACACACAACTGATTGAGCAATCCAAACACAAGAGGCAGATACACAACCAGTATACCTCAAACAAACGCACATGCACATCTGTTTCACTTCACCCAAAAATACAAGTGTCCAGAAAAAAATGACAACTTTTGTAATGCAACCTACTTGTAAAGGGGTTGCATAAATTCAATGGCAATAGGAGATACCTGGAGCCTCGTTTGATCTGGCTTGAGAACAGAGGACTGATAACTTCAGAATAGAAATGGAGGCGCTGGAATCGTCTATTCCAGCGAAGGTGGAAACGTAGTCCTTCAGCTTTCCAAAC
This sequence comes from Carya cathayensis, assembly GCA_011037825.1. Taxonomy (NCBI): domain Eukaryota; kingdom Viridiplantae; phylum Streptophyta; class Magnoliopsida; order Fagales; family Juglandaceae; genus Carya; species Carya cathayensis. The sequence goes on from QGSO01000375.1 coordinate 687,420, forward strand.
AAAAAGCTGGTCCAAATCAAATGGAAGGCCGTGTGCACGCTAGGGTTTAGGATTGGGAGATCAAAAATTGCAATTGAGTTCGGGAGGAGCACGAATGGGAGAAACCGAATGTGCCTAGAGGTGGAGGAACTCAAGCCACTCTCCAATGCGATAACTTTGTCTTCATTGGGGTGGATTGAGCTGCGAACTGTGTTGGTGGGTTTCAATCGAAGTGCAGAATTAGGTTGCTAAACTCTATCGGACTGAGCAAACATGAGGAAAAGAAAGTTGGGGGGAAATTAAAAGTGAAATAGATGTTTGGCGCGACAATCTCAAATGAAGCGAAGAACACAGCATTGCTAAAATTAAAACCTAACCTCGACGTCCAAAATCGTTGTAATAACTAAAATAATCGCTATAATTTCAGCAGCGAACATGGATTTTCTGTTACAGCAAATATTTTCGTTGCAAAAAGTAAATAATTGCTGCAGAAAGTCAAAAATTAAAATTACTGTTTAAAAACACTGTAGCGTACCAAAATCGCTGCTTTTAATATATTATTGCAGCGATTTTATTTCCAACAGCTATAAAAGCGATGCAAAAATCCTGATTTCTTGTAGTGTAGAAACATATAGACGGCGCTAATTAAGACTAACTTGAATTGCATGATCTGATCGATGGATAATTAATTACAAAATCAAATTAATTAGTAAATAAGATAAAAGATAATTGATGCTACTACAGCTGCAGGCATGCATGGGTTAGTTACTAGAAACTAATGCAAGCCAAATATTTGGCTCTCCGACCAACACCTTTACGGATGAAAAGTGATAGTCAATATCAATCTGTTTATATGGTTAAGACAAAACATTAATTAGAATAGGTCACTGTCGGATGATAGTTACTAAGCTAAAAAGATATGGAAATGATAATCTCACGTCTTCTTTATTACTATTTAATTATTCATTTTTTTTTCTTTGAATTTAGAAAAATAATCTCAGAACATGACCATATATAATTTAGCAAAAAATAAATTTGATCAACCAACGTAATTATATAATTTAATTAAAAATAAATATAAAAATTAACTTTCTTTTAATTAAAAATAAATTCAATTTTATAAATTCCTTTATAGACAAAGAAAAATAATACCCAAATCAGTAAGGCATGCACGGTCAATTTTGTATGCAATGAGTTGAGCGCATCAGCTAATGAACTATACATAAAAATTAGAGAACATTTACACATAAAAAGCTATTACAGAAAATAAATTCACAAATTGACATGGATTCATAGAATCTGTTAAATCTATTACTTTACATAAAAGTAACTTTATAAATTGATGTATCACATCAAATTACGTCAGTTTGTGAATTTATTTTTATGTAATCATTTTGTGGTTAAAATATTTTTCTAAAAGTTAATCATGTCTATATCCTAATTAATATTTAATATCTCAATATTCAAAACAAAGAGGTCCATATAGCATATATGGAATGGGAAATACTTTGGCCACAAATTGATGTGATTTGGTTGGTACATCAGATTATAAAGTTATTTTTATTATAAAGTAGATTCAACATATCACATAATGTCATGTTAGTATGTGAAATAATTTTTATGAAACTTGTTAATTTATAGTTGTAGCACTTTTCATATGGAATTAGATTATGGTAAAAAAATCCCCTGAAATAATTAACCCATGAGTAATGCTGCATATAGTCGTGGAATGCGTAAGCAATGTACAGTCGCTTTGAAAAAGAGTGGGATCTACTATTAAAAAATTAATATTTTTTCACCTTTTTTACTCTTTCTTTGTTATCACCTCCACCCACCACTTGAAGGTAAAATTTCCGACAACCCACAAGATAGGGGAGATCAAAGGGGAGAATGCTTCGGCATGCGAATGTTACCTACAGGAGCTGAAGCCAAGAACCAGCGGGAAAATGCTCCTCTCATAAAGCTGCGACAAGCTCTTGCTTGGAGCTTGAGCTGTCCTGGCTAAAGGAGGGGATGAGGGCGCATATAAGGGAAACAAAAAGCAACCCGGACTTATTGTAATTTTTTATATTTTAATCCTTGCTGTATAAACTCTATTTTAATGAACAACACTAGTCTTTTTCAAGAATCCAGTGAACCAATCTCCAAGCAACAAATACCTCCTCCAAAAATTCAAATCTTCACTGACCAATTACCTCCCCGCAGGGTAGCAAAGGGATAGGTGTAGTGCCGAAGCCTGTCTAGTCTCTAGGTGTAGGTGATGGTTACTTGTCCACACGTCCTCAAGTTGCAACTCATGAGTACCTGGGGTGTCCTGAGACAGCCCCTGTGATGTTGCATATTGGAGGAAGGTTGGTTATGTGTTGAGAGCCTGTGACAATTTTACCAGCGACCCCTTGGCCTACGTGGGTGGTGCCCGCCTTCGTCAACTCTTTGTTGGAGCTTCATCATTTTTCTCGATCCTTGTTTTTATCAATTCGAGGGTCTTTTGGTTTGACCGGCTTGATCCTTGGGCCTTGAGATGGGCTTCTTGTTTCTCATTGGGTTCTGGGCCGAATAGATCCTTGGGTCAAGGGATGGACTTGATCTTATTTCCTACTGGGCTCAACCTATTGGGTTGAGGGGGTTTTCATCCCCTCAATTTACCCTCCAATTCTCATTGAACCTGTTTGAAGGTCACAGGTTCAAGACCTGCATGGGCTACGTTTTGTCGTTTTAACTTTTCAATCATCTTTTACTCCTTTTCAATTATTCATAAAATGAGATGTCGTTTCTTTTCCACCTTAAAGTTTTCAATAACACTATTTCCCCCCCTTTCGTTTGGCTTTTAGGAAAATGGAGAAAAGTACTATTTAACCAATATTAAGTTTCTTCTTTAATAGGTTAATTTCCTCCGCAATGAATTGATTTGTATATGATGCTTGGTTTAGAATCTTGTTCCATTAAGGATTCATTTGGATAGTGGGTTTAAAATCTTGTTCCATTAAGGCCCTATTTGGATAGTGAAAGTGTTTAATCTCATCTCATCTCATCTTATTGTTATAACTTTTTCAAATTTTCATACAAAATATAATAATTAATTCAACTTTTTCAAATCTCAAAACAGTGATAAAATTAAAAAATAATATTCTAATAATATTTTATTCAATTTTAAACTTTCATGTCAACTCATCCAATCTCAACTCACTATCGAAACAACTACTAATTTAGTTGTTGGTTCATCATGATGTTTACACTCCTTGTTGTCTGATTAGTGCAAAACTGAAAGTGCATAGTATCGTAGTTTTATAGTAAAATGATGAGAAGAGTATCATCCTTAAGGATTGGTAACTTACTTTTGACAAGTATCAAAATTATACTAATATCGACTTTATTTAGAGAAGTCACTAAGATTTTGGTAATTGTAATTTAACATAAAATCAATTCAAAGAAAATACTCAAATGAAAAGAAAGTTGTTGTTGGAAGATCAAATTAATGAGAAAGAAAACTTATAGGAAATCGATTTTACCTAATCCCTCACTATGCTTTACTCATCTAACTAATTGAATTTAATTCTATCTGTTTGTTAGCAAATCTCCAACTCATCCAAAAGTTTCTTTCAATAGTCAATTGAAAATATTCTTATTCATCATTTTACACAAGAGTATGCAAATTATTAAAGAAAGAAAGCATTAAGACCAACGATTTTAATACTACATAAGTTCATACAAGTCTTTCGATCAATATATTTACCTATACTATCCTATAATTCTCTGTTTCGATAGCAAATAACAAGATCAAAATTATCTAATTAATGATCAGTTAATTAGAAGTAATAAGCTCAGAATAAATTAGACAAACATAAAAGAGAATTACTTTAAATTAGTATAGACAAGTAAGTATAGTTTGAAATTAGATTACATCATTTTTTTAGAATAAAGAAAATTTATTAATGCTAAAAATTAAAGTCAATATAAACGAATTTATTATAATTTTTTTTAGATGAATGGAAAAAAATCAACACTTAAAAAAATACTCGTTGCAGTTTCCAGTGTCGTCGTACCGCGTCTGTGTGTCCCAGAACCCATCAAAAATTCAATTTCCTTATCCGTGTTCGTTGCATAAAACCAAGAGTCAAAAACCTGCAAGTGCCCACTCAAGACGGAAGGAATTGCTCCGTTACTTTTGGTCCCGCAAGCTACGTCTCGTACCAAAACAAATCAAATAAAAATCTGCTGCATTCACGTCCGTTCCGCCTTGATCCTGCATGCGTGCGTCTCAAACGTCGCAAAATACACTTGGCCCCGCGTACGTCTCGCATACAAGAGATTATCATCAGCGTCCAAGCTTTTTACCAAGTCAAAGTCTTCCATAAAATCAAAATGGCCCCGCATACAATCCTTTAATTCAAATAAGGGCCGTATTCCATGTTGATTCCTTCATATCTTATTTAATTTTTTTTTTAATTTTTTAATTATATTTTTTCAATCCTGCGTTTCATGTCGTACGAGGATAATCAGTAGAATAAATACAAGTCCATTCCTAACAATTAGCATCATGTCTCTTCCTTTTGAATTTAGAAGTCTTCTTCTATGTTTAGCAACTTCAAAAATTTAGCTAAATCTTTATTCCCAAATAGCACTGGCGATCAAGTACTCTTACATTCGAATAAATCTTCATTTAAATCTAAGAGTCCTTAGAAGATATGCTTCTAAAATTTGGATCTTCTTTTTCTTTAAATTATAAATAAAATTTAATGACAATAATGAAGTCCAAAAATGACAAAAATAAAGAAAATTAAACTAAAGTTTAAAATTAAGAAGTGATAAAATATACTAAATTATACAAGTCATCAAACACCCACAAACTTAAAACTTTGGTTGTCCTCAAACAAAAAGACAATAAAATAAAATATCACTATAGAATATATCAACTAGACCCCATAAAAAAGTATCATCACTCACCAAATCATGATCTGAATTTCGATTTCATTACTAGTATCTTACTCTTTTAACATCAAAGATAGCAGGAAAATCAATAAACAATTTAGCAATTTGTCAGGCAAGAATTAGACGTTTACTTCAACCTAAAGCTAAGACCTTGAGTGTGTGTATGAAATAGTCAATTTAAGTCCAAACCACCTGCAAACTCAGATAAAAGTATAATAACTAAAATCAGAAGAATTCTCTCAAAACTTAACCTCATAAGTCTAATTTTCAGAAATAATCTCTACTAATGTAGTCAATACCAAACTCAAAGATCAAAAGATCTTTAATCAAGTTGTAAAGACAAGGAAAAGGGTGATGGCTAAGAAAGAAATGGATGTAGAAAATCAAAACAAATTGAGAAAATACTTGGTAGAAAGAACAATAAAAGAGATATCTACAAGGTTCAAAACATAGCTTTTTCTTGACTATATGCTTAGCGAGGTGACATTATTGTTGTTATAATCAATGAAGCAATACCAACTATTCCATTAACAAAACTAACGTGATCCATACTCACTTATTGAAAATCACTACAACAAAATTTCTTTTTAAGGATGAGTATTTTTGTCCCAAAAACTTTCCATTTCAACCTTGAAATTAATTTGGGATGAAAACAATCCCATCCACAATTTGTCCCAAAAGTTCCTTGTCAAAAATCATTTTGGGTCAAAATTCAAATTTTCATTTTAAAAAATGTTCTTTGGAATGAAATTTTTCCAACCTATTCAAAAGCATTCGAGTGGATTTTTTTTTGATGAAATGTTTTTTGTCCCTAATATGTGTTCAAATGCCAACAATAACTTTCAAAAAGAATTTTTTGAGATGAAATTTCTTCATCCCTAATAATTGTTCGAACTGCAATAATTCCATTTTAAAAGAAATAATAATAATAATTTGATCTCCAAATCTTTATGCAAACAGATATTGTGATTTGTCCCTTTATATACAATTGAACATTATATTGTTAAAACTTAGATAAATAATAAATAATCGAATGGTTTTTTAGCCCATATTTGAATGGCCTGACTTTCTGTGTTCAAATGTAATTTTTTCCCTTCCATCATTGACAATTAAAAAGAAGTTATTATATAGAAATACAACAAGATAATTAATTATGAGAGCAAATATAAATAAATTCTCATGAAGACAAGCCCATTATCCCAACAGTATTAATACTAACAAAGATATAAAATTGTATGTTAATAAGAAAGAAAGACACACAAATCACTTCATTCGAATCCATCGGGTTGATAGCATGACCTTCACTTCTTGTTGCATGAAATTCATATAATCTATCACTAGCTTAATCTCCTATTGCTTTTCTTCATTCTCAGCCCCAGCCCATAAAAGTTTTCCTGCAAAAAAAAAAAAAAAAAAAAAAAAAATCATAATTTAACAATTGAACCAAGTCTAGATCCTCTTTGGCCGAACTTGTTTTCATATAGTAAATCACATAAATTTCCAAATGAAGCAATCAAAACTTGAATGCAAAGAGAACATTGATATCACACAATTATTCAGCGGACATCATGTAAATCAAGGATGGGATAATATTGAGCTTTTTAGTTTGTTTATTCTGAGTGTATGTACATGGCCTTGGGTTCAGGCATTTCATAGAACAGTTTGTATAAACTGGTAGCCATAGAACTTGTCTTGAGTAAGCAATGAGGAAAACACAACTTAACAATAAAGAAATCACCATAGAATCCAAGGCCTCTCGTGTGGTACTTTTGGAAAATGCAAGGTTGGGTTTGGAAAATCACAAAGCAATCGGTAACTCAGCAAATGATGAACAGAGTAAAGAATGAAGATGTGAAGTTAGAAGATATTAGTGCAACATATGTTCTGTAAAAATGGGGATGTATTTATACAACATTCAGGGCCTACTATTAGATGAAGAAAGTGAAGATAAGGCATATTATTTCAAGCAGTACTTATCTTTGTGCATGTTATGTTCAAATTTTACAAGCTGTAGTTAGCAATCTAACAAATTAATTTCTAAATGTGAGGAGTAAAATAAAATATTTTTACCTACCAGAATTTCATGCACAAAAGCTTCTTCACATCTTCACAATTGAATGATGGAGGATATAGTTTGTACGAGAGTGAGCAACAATAAGGTAACAGCTGCTGTAGTAGAAGCTATTTTCCAAGGAGTGCTGCAATAATCTAGTTTGAAGGTAGCCTTCCAAGTATGCTTAGAGTTTCCATAAAATGCATTCAAATCTCGAAACAAACCACGATAAGCACATTCGCTACTATCATATGATATATTCATGTCCAGATTATAGAAAAGAGATGCCACTGCATCGCTGTTGGTAAGGCTATTCACGATGATTCTTTTTCTTATAAGTAATTCCGCATCTTTGGGAGCATTGATTAGTAACTTCAATAGCACAATGTACTCTGTAAGATGAAAATCACGTGGATAATGGCATTACTCAAATGCTATGATGTTTCGATAAATAGTCTCCGTGTCATTATAAAGTTTAATGCATGGAATTTCCAATGTTCCGTCGGTGAAATTCAGGTCAAGTAAGCATTTGCTTGAGCTCACCTTAAACTTCACTCCAGCCTTGTACAACTGGGTTGCAGAATATAAGTGATCAGCATGAGGAAGATCATTACTTTCCTGTAGTGATAATGGCTTTCTGGATGATGGAAGAAAAAATGCTTTGGTCAAATCCACGAAGTGTCTATATGGTTGCGCTTCAATATTTCCAGGAAGTTTCTTATCATTAATGCCCTCAAAGATCTTAATTGCAAGCGAAGTAAAGGTAGGATGCTCATCATCAGCCGGTGCACATGCAAGGATGAATATATCTCAAGAGCAAAGAAAGGAAGTTGATTTTCAAGTAACTGCAAGTCCAAGATAATTTTATCCACCGACATTGGGTTTAACAGTAGACGGTTCTCAAGAACAACAAGAACAAATCTTTCGAACCATAAATCGTAGAAAAGCTCAATAATAAAGCTTCCATCCACCAAAATTAGTTTCACAAAATCATCACTGCTAAGGTTGATGGTTTCCGCATAACAACCACGTACTCTTTCTTCATACTGCTTTATGGCATTTACTAAAATCTCCACGTTGAAGTCAGTCCGTTGCAGGAATCTCTTAAAATATTTCAGTTTCAACTTTTCCATGGGTTCTAATCTTTTGTTGCCATGGTGGAAAGGCCCTATTGATATAACCGTAGGAGTGTAGGCTTCCTCATTCAAGTTGTGAAGCCAAGATGGAATCCTGCAGATACAACACTCGTTTGATGGTAAGGTAGCGTCTTTGATATTGCTAATTTCTTTGATGCTTTCAACCATTTCTTTGATGCTAATTACCAACTCTCTATGTTGATTTCCACCATTTCCACGACTCGAAGTGTTTTCTTCTTGATCCATTAATTGATGAATTTCAGCAGTTTCCACTATTTGTTGAATTTCTTGATCACTTGTTAAATTTTCCATCTCACAACTAAGGAGCTTCTTATAATATAATTAACTGGCTTTCAGCTCCCGGCCTGCTTACACAAAGAAAAGTACTGACTACAATAAAATTATGAGAAATGATATTTGTAGTCGTGGTTGTGCAAGCGGCGTGCAGTCGCTTTGAAAAAAGTGAATTAATATGGGACTCACATGAAAAAAAAACTAATTTTTTAATCGTGGACCTCACTCTTTTTCAAAACGATTGCGCTGCGTTTGCACATTCTACAACTGTATGTAGCATTGCGCTAAAATTATATGGGACAATTTTATGGGCAACTTATTAGAGTACTTTAATGCTAATGCTAATTTTTTCATTTAACGTACAGCTTTAAAAGAAAGGGATTAAAATAAGCCGAGTAAAGCAGCAAACATTATCAGTCATTAAAAGTAAATTAACTATATCATATTGTATATTATTTATAGACATAAAAAAAATAATAGCCAAAGTAAAACTTCTCTTTTATTTATTTTTATTTTTTACAAAAAAGTCTAACTCAAAACCTATCACAGCATTACACCCGGTAACTCATCATTATGAAAATTAATACCTTAACACTAGTCAGTGAAGAAGGAATCTGGCTGTGTATATAAAAACTCTCTCATGATGTCATGTGTAGTAGCACGCGTGGCTTAGGTCTCATGTAAGAATACTTGAATGGCCACATTTTCTAATTAAAATATATGTATATTCAATTATATATATTACATAATATTTAAAACTGAATAATTAAAAATAAAGACAATTACTTGTGAAATATTGTCTTTTTTGGTATTAATGAAAGAATACCTTTCTTAATGAAAGATGGAAGAAAGTAACGCCTGAAAATTTGTGACTAAATTTATAATTCTCCATCCATCACAATATCAAAGTATGCAAATAGAAAAATTACTAGAGTTTACAATTACAAAATGTAAGTATTCTAATGGTGATTGTTCATTGATTTTGTTGGAGAATAAATCAATTGAATTTCTATAGACATTTTTAATAGTAGGCGATTTCTTTGAATCCTCGTCATTATTTAGTGATTTTATGGTATTGTTGTTTTATTATAGAGAAGTACTACAACCATAAAGAGATTTTATAAAAGTAAACTCATAAACAGACGTGACTTCATGTGATGCATTAAAATAACTTTGTTATAAAAGTAATTTTATAATTTGATGTATCACATCAAATCGTTTCATTTTATAAATTTACTTTTATAAAATCTCCTTGAGCTTTGCTACTTATTATCCTACATATCACGTACACACCACATATTTTTTTATTTTATTTTTTTTAATTTTATTTCTACTGAACTAATTGAATTCTTCTACTCACAATTCTTCTACTCACAATTCCTATATCACATATTGACTAAGGAAAAAAAATATAAAAATATAAAAAAAAATATGTGTAATGTGTGGTGTAAGGATAATAAGTAAAATTTTTCTCCTGCACCCTGTTCGTTCGACGGGTGAGCGAGTGGCTCAATCGACTGTCCAGATCCTTGCCCCTCTGGTGCTACCATATCACAACCAAAAACTATATGACAACCACTATATCATAACCAACAAATCAAAAAATATATCACCATTACCATATCATCACAACCATATGCATTTGAAATCCACTATTGACTAAATCTATGCTTGTAAAGCCACGGTCATGGCTCTTCACGTGTCGATCTTGTGGTTGTAATCACTAGTTGTGGCTCTTCATGTGCCGATCTTGTGGTTGTAATCGCTAATTGTGAGAAAAATAAGTGGAGGAGGAGATGTAGAAAGAAGACGAGGAGAAGAAAAGTAGGACGAGAGGAGATGAAAAAGAAAAAATATTGATGGAAAACGCCCTTCTTGAAGGCTAGAGGCATGGGGATAGGAGGATCCTAATTGTCAAATATAATTACAATCTAAAAAATATATTTTTAACTAATAATAAAGATACTAATAATAATAACAACAACAACAACAATAATAAAAATAAAAATAAATCTAATCCCTAATTTAGAACTCATATGTTCCAAACTCGATAATGCTTATCCAAAATTAGTCCATTAAAAATTAATCTAGGACCAATAAAACCACCCTTATCAAATTCCTAATATGATTGGATCGAGTTCTTACAAACTCTTCATTCTTATAAAAAAACATTCATTTCTTGAAATATGCTAATACCTCAAGCAATATTAAGGCTAAATCTGACTCAGCACAAACACAGCCTATGCACACTTAGCAATCCACCTCAGTCGAGAATCTTCAAGAGGAATGCACTGAATGATTCTTCCAGAACAAACTTGTAACACAATAGTCAGTACAATACGTGTCTCATTGTAAATGGCCATTGGCCTTAGGTTGTTATACGATCTTGTCTTTATAAGGAATGTCATTGTATCAAAGAGAAAAAAAATTATTTCATTGTGCTACTGTTCTCTTTCTGCCTTATGGCACTTACACAAACACCTTGTGTGTGCCTTCCCTTTCATTACTTCAATATGGTAATCAGAGCCTGCTAGACCTACGTCTCTTCTATGGCAAACTCAGCGAAAACAACCCCACCCTCACCATCCCTTACTCCCTCCATTGCCACCGCTGCTTCTCACCTTGTAACAGTCAAGCTTACCATTGATAACTTCCTCCTCTGGAAGGCCCAAATCGAACCATTTCTTCACTGCCATCAACTATTTGGCCACCTTGATGGCTCTATTTTGGCACCTACTCAAACTATCGACGGCAAACCCAACCCTGCTTATACCTCCTAGTCTCTTTGAGATCAGCTGATCTTATTAGCTCTCAACTCCACCCTCTCTGAATCGGTTCTTACTCAAGTTCTTAAGTGCGAAATTGCACAACATGTATGGCAAACCTTGCATAACCTCTTCACCGCCCAATCCTCTGTCCACATAATGCACACCAACTTTCAACTTGCTACCCTAAAAAAGGGGTCTGAATCCATTTCCAACTACTACAACAAAGAAAAATCTCTTGCTGCCACTCTTGGTGCTGCTGGTTATACCCTTACCAATCATCAATTTACCATTTACTTACTTGCAGGTTTGGGATCCGACTATGAATCAATTGTTACTTCCCTTACAACCAGACCTAATCCTCTTACTCCTCACCAAATTTATAGCTACCTCCTTAACCATGAGTCCCACCTCTCTCATCAGACCAACTCTTTGTTCTCTGGCACAAATCTTACTGCCAATAACACCCAAATACGACCCCCAAACACTCCAGGTCCAGCCAATCGTGGGCGTAATTCCCCTTCCCGAGGAGGCTGCCGAGGTCGTGGTTATGGTTGTTGAAGTGGTCGCAATCCCTCTTCACAGCAAAACTATTTTTCTCCCAACTCAGATACTTGACCTTATTGTCAAGTATATCATAAACCTGTTCATATAGCTAACGCTTGCTATCATCGCTTTGACCAGGCCTATCAAACTCCTTCGCCACCAGTGTTCATTGCTCATTTTACCATTGTTCCTCCACCCATGATCCCAAACACAGCTTGGTTTCGTGATACCGCAACATTGCATCACTTCACCCTTGATTTTACAAATCTCAACCTCGAATTTGCATCTTATTAGGGATCTGGTCAAGTAAGCATCGGAGACGGCAGCTCGCCGATTCAGCATCATGGTTATGCTCTTCTCAACTCCAATTCTGGCAAATTTTTCTTGCATAACTTACTTCATGTCCCTTTGATTTCACGTAACTTACTTTCAGTCCGTCAATTCTGTGAAGATAATGCAGTTTTCTTTGAATTTCACCCTCGTTCTTTTTTTTGTGAAGGATTCTAGTTCCGAGGTGGTGCTGCTTCAGGGAGTCGTTGAGAATGGCCTCTATGTCCTTCACTCTGCCAGTCATTCACCCTCGTCTCCTTCACCTCCTCAAGCTTGTGTTGGTACTCGGTCTACACCCTCTCTCTAGCATCTCCGATTGGATCGTCCCTCCCTGAACCATTGCTTTCATCCTCCACCATTTTTGTCTGCCTACAATGAGTTCTTCTCTCTCTACCTCCTTAGCATGTCCTTAGGCTAAGGCCCACGTTGTTCCACATCCAAGCTCCCGACCTTGTCCAATAAGCCTTTTAGTTTACTTTTTCTTGATGTATGGGGCCCAGCCCCTTTCCTTTCTACAAATGGGTGTTGCTATTATCTTTCTGTTATAGATGATTATTCCAAGTATATTTAGCTCTTTCCGATGCAAACTAAATCTAATGTTTTGGCAATTGTTCTTGCCTTCTTATGTTTTGTTCAAAAATAATTTCCAACACAATTAAATCAATCCAATCTAACTGTGGTGGTGAATTTCGCCCCTTAGGTTCAATTTTCCAAACTCATGGCATCCAACATCGCATTACATGTCCATATTCCCATCCTCAAAATGGTAGTGTTGAGCGTCGTCACCGACATATTGTCGAGACAAGTCTTGCTCTTCTTGCTCATGCATCCATGCCTCTTCACTATTGGGCTGAGGTTTTTCAAACCTTTGTATATCTTATCAACCTCATGCCCACACCATTACTAAAAAATAAATCCCCTTATGAACTTCTCATGGGCCATACTCCTGATTATGGTCATACTCCTGATTATGGTTTTCTTAAAGTGTTTGGTTGCACCTACTGACCCAATCTTGGGCCTTATACCAAAAATAAATTGGCTTTTAAATCCCTTCCCTGCGTCTTTATGGGCTATAGCCCAGACCACAAAGGTTACCACTGCCTTCACGTTCCTACAAGCCGCACATACACCTCTCGGGACGTCATGTTTCATGAGTCCATCTTCCCGTTTGTGTCTGGGTTAGGTTCTCTTCCCACCAGTCCCTCTCCCACATCACAAATTCATCGGCCTCTCTTTATTTCGAGTGTCTCGTCTCCTCCGCCTGAGCCCATCACTCAAACTTCACCTAGCCCAAATTCACAGCCCATTTCCTCAACCCTAGCATCTTCTAGGGTTCCATCCATTTCTCAATCATCTCACCCATCTCCTTCTTCGTCTCCCCCATTGGACTCTGATACGTCCTCTACTTTGCCTTCTACTGTTCCTCTACCCCCCACCATTACTCATCCAATGGTCACCCGATCTAAGTCTAATGTTCATTGTCCCCAGATTCATACTGATGGAACCAAACCCTGTCCTCCCCCGAAGCCTTCGGCATCCCTCTCTCATACTTCTCCTCCTTTATCAACTTGAGAAGAACCCACCATACCAGAAGAACCCACCTTAGTCTCTGAAGCCTCCAAATACCCCGAATGGCGCCTTGCCATGCAACAAGAATTTCAAGCCCTCCTTGTGAATCATATATGGGATTTAGTTCCACCATCGTCTCAATTCAATGTCCTCAGCTTGAAATGGGTTCTCGAAACCAAGTGATGAGCTGATGGGTCCCTTGAGTCATGCAAGGCACGCCTTGTGGCCAAGGGATTCCATCAGCAATCAGGTTTGGACTATTTTGAAACCTTCAACCCTGTTGTGAAACCAGTTACGATTCCCCTACTTCTCTCCTTAGTTGTCACCTCCAACTGGCCTCTCCACCAATTGGACATCCAAAACGCCTTCTTACATGACAACCTCGAAGAAGTAGTCTACATGAGGCAACCACCTGGGTTCATGAATCTTAATCATCCCTCTTATGTCTGCAAACAACGTAAGTCCATCTATGATCTGGAACAGGCCCGCCAAACTTTCGGATTGTTTACATTCTCTGGGTTTTCATGGTTCTCGTGCAGATAACTCTTTGTTTATTTTTAGAACTGCTACTAACTGCATCTACATACTAATTTACGTTGATGACATTATAGTAATAGGTTCTAATCCTACTTTGATTTCTCAGTTTATTCATTTGTTGGGTCAGTAATTTCCGATTAAAGACTTGGGTCCTCTTCATTATTTTTTAGGCATAGAAGTCACTCGCACTTCATCTGGACTGTATCTTACCCAATCTAAATATATCACTGACTTGTTACACCGCACAAATATGCATCTGTCTAAACCAATTAGCACTTCCATAGCTTCCTCCTCTCAGCTTACTGCTTTAGATGGGCCCTCTTTTAAGGACCCTCACTTATATCGTAGTGTAGTCGGGAGTCTTCAATACTTGTCCTTCACTCATCTAGATATATCATTTGCTGTCAATAGGGATTGTCAGTATATGCACAATCCTCGGTTGCTGCATTGGCAAGCCGTCAAAAGAATCCTTCGCTACCTCAACAGTACTCGATCCTTTGGTCTTATATTTTCACCCTCATCCCCCATTAGCTTGGCTGCCTTTTTTGATGCAGATTGGGCTGGATGCCCTGATGATCGCCGATCGATGGGTGGGTTTTGTATCTATTTTGGATCACATCTCATCTCTTGGGGTTCTAAGAAACAACCCACCATCGCTAGATCCTCTATTGAGACGGAATATAAAACTGTTGCCAATACCACCTGTGAGCTATTATGGATTCAATCCCTTCTTCAAGAGCTTGGTATTTTTCTTCCAAAACCCCCAACTCTTTGGTGTGATAACTTAGGAGCCACCTATTTGGTTGTCAACCCTGTTATGCATTCTAAAATGAAGCATGTTGATCTTGACTACTATTTTGTGAGAGATAGAGTTGCAGCCAAAGCTCTTCAGGTCTCTTTTATTTCCAGCAAAGACCAACTGGTAGACATTCTGACCAAGCCCTTATTAGCTGCACGATTTCACCAGCTTTGATCCAGCCTTACTATGGGGCCAGTGCCACTTGCATCGTGGGGGGATATTAAGGCTAAATCTGACTCAACACAAACACAGCCTGTGCACACTAAGCAATCCACCTCAGTCGAGAATATTCAAGAAGAATGCACTGAATGATTCTTCTATCACAAACTTGTAACAGAATACTCAGTACAATACGTGTCTCATTGTAAATGGCCATTGGCCTTAGGTTGTTATACGATCGTGTCTTTATAAGGAATGTCACTGTATCAATGAATCAATGAGAAAAAGAATTATTTCATTGTGCCATTGTTCTCTTTCTGCCTTACGGCACTTACACAAACACCTTGTATGTGCCTTCCCTTTCATTACTTCAATAAGCAACAACCCATACTTATCCATCGATCACGTCCTTCCCATATTTCTATTTTAAATCCTCGATCATTTAGTCAAGCCTAATATTCCAAGAGTTTTAGTCCTCCTATATATATTTGTTCCTAAACCTCACATATTCTTCTAATTAACCTTTTGTGCGTCCACATCCATGACTCAGCGTCAATCTTCATACATTTCCCAAATATAATACAAGCCTAAAAATATAAACATTAACAATGGGTTTGATTCAAGGCCTAATAATAATCTCACGTAAACCTGCATTATCTTAACTCTATATAAGATTAATAGTAAATAAAATTCTCCGCATAAAATAATAAACAGATTTTCCACATAAAATAGTAAATCAACTATTCACATAAAATCCAAATAGATAGCAGCATAAAACTAATTAACTATACATAAAATCCAAATAAATAGTAGCAAAATACTAAATAAACTATTCACATAAAATCCAAATAATAAACAAGCAAGCCATGCATCAATTTTGGAAGTAACGAGTTGAGTGCATTAGCCGATGAACTAATTAACTATACATGATAAAAATGTCAAAATCCTAATAAATTAATATCTCAATATTCAAAACATACAAGGTTCGAATAGCATATATGCATGGAATTAGCTAGATCCATACAGACGGGGCTAATTAAGATGAACTTAATCGAATTGGGTGATCTGATCATGGTGATCATCAGATTAGATCAGTAGTCTGATCGATAGATAATTAATTACAAAATCAAATTAATTAGTAAATAAGATAAAAGATAATTGATGGAACTACTGCACGCATGTATGCATGCATGGGTTATAAGTTACCATATAGAAACTAATGCAAGGCAAATATTTGGCTGTCCCACCAACACCTTACGACGGATGAAGTGATAGTCAATATCAATCTGTTTATTTGGTTCAAAAGAAAATTAGAAGAGGTCACTGTCAGGTAATGATAAAGAGGTCACTATATAGAAAGATAAAAGGTAATCATATACTTACATTTATTTTATTGTTCTTTTTTTTTTTTTTCCATTTGAATCTAGAATAAAAATTTCAAAACATGATATTCTTATATAATCTAATAGAAAATAAATTCAATCAACTAACCTAATAATCTAATTTAATTAAAAATCAATTGACTTTCTTTTAATTCAAAATAAATTCCTTTCTTTTAAAGTCGTTAAATGAAAAATTAGCATTAGCATTAAAAGTTTAGCCAAATTAATTACCTACCCACCATGACCAAAAACCCCATTATTAGTCATTCAAAGTAAGTTTACCATATATCATATATATTATATATAGACATAGAAAAATAATACCCAAATCAGCAAGGCATGCTTGATCAATTTTGTATGCATGTAACGATTTGAGCACATTAGCTGATGAACTAAACAGAAAATTAGAAAACATGATCTACATACACTGAGATATTACACAAAATAAATCTACAAACTGATGTTGTTTTGTAAAATTTGTTAGATCTAGTACTGTACATAAAAATAACCTTACTGATGTATCATATCAAATCACGTCAGTTGGTAAATTTATTTTTGTGGTTAAAATATTTTCCTAAAAGTTAATGCCTATATCCTAATTAATTAATATCTCAATATTCCAAACAAAGAGATCCATATAGCATATATGGAATAGGAAATGGTTTAGCCACAAATAAATTATACAAAAGTAAACTCATAAATTAACATGATTTGGTTGGTACATAAGATTATATAGTTATTTTTATTATAAAGTAGATCTAATTTATGACATAATATCATGTCAGTGTGTGAATTAATTTTTATGAAGCCTGTAAATTTGTGGTTGTAGCACTTTTCATATGGAATTAGATTAAGGTAAAAAAAGCCCCTGAAATAATTAACCCATATATATAGATTATCCATATAGACGTGGCTCAAGACTAACTTTGGTGATCTTGATGAGATTAGATGAGCAGTCTAATGATAATTACAAAACTAAAATAAGTGAATAATTAGATAAAGATAAATGATGATACTCATGCACGGGTAAATTAATAGAAATTAATTAAGCATCACCTCCCGTGGATGAAATTAATGCAAAGCTAGCAAACATTTGGCTCTCGCATATAGATAAAGTGATAGTGCATATGTAATAAATAGACTATCGAACAAATTAAGAGAAATTAAGAAAAAGAAGGAGATGGTGCATATAATGCCATTTTATTTTGTCATGACCGCTCCAAAGTGGGACTGTTAATTAATATCTCAATATTCCAAACAAAGAGGTCCAGATAGCATATATGGAATGAGAAATGCTTTGGATACAAATGAATCATACAAAAGTAAACTCACAAATCAATGTGATTTGGTTGGTACATCATATTATAAAGTTATTTTTATTATAAAATAGATCCAAGGTACGTATCATATAATGTCATGTAAGTTTGTGAATTAATTTTTATGAAACGTGTTAATTTGTGGTTGTAGCACTTTTCATATGGAATTAGATTACGGTTAGGAAAAACCCTGAAATAATTAACCCTTGAGTAATGCTACATACAGTCGTGGAATGCTCAAGTACCGTATAGTCGCTTCAAAAAAGAGTGAGATCTAATATTAAAAAATTAATTTTTTTTATGTGGGTCCTATATTTATTTATTTATTTCAAAATGATTGTGCAGCACTTGCATAATTACAATTGTAAATATCATTTCTCTCAACCAATATATATAGATGATCCATATACACGTGGCTCAGGAAGAGAGGGTCTCATGGCACTAAAGCTTGATATGAACAAAGCATATGATATGATTGAATGACCCTTTCTCAAAGCTGTCATGGTAAAGATGGAGTTTGATTGTAAATGGATTGATGTGATTCTAAGGTGTGTCTCTACTGTTTCTTATTCAGTAGCACTCTTAAATGGCATCCCACAAAACTCTTTTATACCTTCAAGAGGGATTAGGCAAGGAGACCCCCTATCTCTTTACCTTTTCATTCTATGTGCTGAATCTTTAAGCAACTTGATCCAATGTGCTAAAAGTTCTGAAGCAATTACAGGTGTTCCTTTTGTTAGACATCATTTAAGGATTAGTCATCTGTTTTTTGCAGATGACTGTCTAGGTTATCGTATCTATTGGACACCTATGAGCAGGCCAGTGGACAAAGGCTCAATAAGGACAAAACTTCCATTATATTCAGCAAGAATACAAGGGTTGAATCTCGAGCTCTCATCACCCAAATTGCAAGCATCTTGTCCTCACACCCTTATGACAAATATCTAGGACTGCCTGTAATGGTTGGGAGATCTAAAACTAAAAGTTTTTAGAAGCATCATTTTTAAAGTTCGAGGAAGCGTCAGCAACTAGAAAATGAAGTATTTATCTCAGGCTAGTAAAGAAATCCTGCTCAAATAAATCATCCAAGCCATTTCTACCTATAGTATGGGTGTCTTAAGATCCCTAAGTCCCTTTTGTTGGAAATGGGTCGTTTGATTCAACAATTCTGGTGGGGTTAGAAATCTGAGGAGAAGAAGATCATTTGGTGTCTATGGGATAAAATGTGCAAGGCTAAAGCAATTGGTGGGTTAGGTTTTAAAGATCTTGAGCATTTTAACCTTGCTATGCTTGCCAAACAAGGGTGGAGACTGCTTCAATATCCTGAGTCCCTTGCTGCAAAAGTTCTTTCTGCAAAATATTTTCCTTATGGCTAGTTTCTCAATGCTACACTCAAAAGAAATCCATCTCTTATATGGAAAAGTATCATGGCTGCAAGACCATTGCTAGAGGAAGGCTTGTTTTAGCGTGTAGGAAATGGTGCAAATACTAAACTTTGGCATCACAAATCGCTACCTATTCCCACTTCTTTCAAAGTTCAGAGTCCTATAGAGATCCTGGATCTAGAGAAAATAGTTTCAGCTTTGATTGATCATGAAGCCAAGCCTGGAGAACTGATGTAATTGACTACATTTTTCTTCAACCAGAAGTAGAGATAATTCGACAGATCCCTATTAGCTACTATAACAGTCCTGATAAAATTGTATAGAGGTGTAATTCTAATGGAATCTTTTCTGTTAGAAGTGTATATCACCTGCAAATCAAGCTCCATCAGAGAAGTAAGGGCCAGAATTCTCATTCTCCTATCAACAAAGAGAATTGGAACAAGCTTTGGAGAATCAAGGTTCCTAATGCTGAAAGATTATTTCTATGGAAAGCTTGTCATAATAGTTTACCTACTAAACTGAACCTGTTCAAGAGAAAGGTTGTCTCGGACACTTTGTGCCCAATTTGTAATCTGCATGAAGAATCCATGGAATATGTTTTGTGGGAATGTATGGTTGCAAGGGATGTGTGGTGTCTTAGCTCCACTAAACTGCAGAACAAAGTGCGAATCAAATCAACTTCAAAAATTTTCTATTACACATGCTTGAGGATCTCAATGATGAAGCTTTAATTGAACTATATGTGGTGGCTTGGAAATTATGGAGGAGAATGAATGATTTGGTTTTCAACCAAACCTTTTCTAGCCCTCAAAATCTAATGAAATTGGGCCAATCAGAAAATAGAGGATCTTGCTGTCATTTACTTTTAGATCCCTACTAATCCTCCTACCTCTCCATCTCAGATTTACCAGTGGCTAGCTCCACCTCCTGATGTGTACAAGGTCAATTGGGAGTCTGCTGTGGATAAAGTGCATTGCAAAGTGGGTGTTGGGGAAATAATTCAAGACTGGGAGGAAGAGTTATAGCCTGTTAAGAGGATGTGCATGCCTCTATATCCTGATCCTTATTTGGCTAAGGCATTTGGTGCTTTGCAATCAACATTTCTGGCTACTGATATTGGCCTAAAACAGATCTCCCTTGAAAGTGATGCACTAAACATTATATATGATATCAAGGGCAACAAAGAAAGTTGGGGTCAAGCTGGTTTACTTGTTCATTATGTTCAACAAGTGATAAAGAGATTTGATTTAGTTTCTGTTACTTTTATTCTTAGGAGTTGCAACAATTTGGCTCATTGCCTAGCTAAAGATGCACTCAATGTTACTGATATCCTCGTTAATCTAGAGGATGTCCCATCTTGTATTGCATCCTTATTGTAATCTTTGTTGTTGAATAAAGATGTACCTTTAAATATATATATATATATATATATATATATATATATATATAGACGTGGCTCAAGACTAACTTAGGTGATCATGATGAGATTAGATTGGCAGTCGGATGATAATTGCAAAATCAAATTAAGTGAATAAGATAAAGATAATTGATGGTATTGGAGGGGTAAGTTAATATAATATTTGTAACGTTTGGCTCTCACATATAGATAAAGTTATAGTCCACGTGTAATAAATATTTGTAAGCTTAAAAATATAATTGAATAAAAACATCATTCATCCTCTTTTAATTATGATCATTTTTTTTCTTGTTTCTTGATTTAAAAAATAATAAATGATTCTCAAAATTATAAGCTATAAAAATAGGAGAATTATGGAACAAATTAAAAAAGAGAGAAAAAGAAGGTGATGGGGAATGTTTTCCTTTACCCAAACAAACAAACTGTCTCTAACTTGTCAGTAAGATCAACTGATGAAGCGAGTGATCAAACGGAGATCACAATGAAGCTCGTCTCTGAACTTTTTTGTTTCCACAATAATCGTAGACTCGTGGTTTAGGGTACTGGAGTCAACAACGATCAAGAACAGAGATTTATCATTACTCATGGGGGCTGGATGCGGGACCAAGCATTAATATTCAACACCTAATCTAAACTCGAGCTATCATGGCATCACACGTGTGGTGACTTATCATTATGAAAATATCTTAACATCAATCCGGTAAAGGATTAGAATCTGGTACTTGTCCCCATGTTTCCACCGGCGGCTTCTGTCCACTCTGAGGTGGTTCGGAGATCACCATGGCGGCCGGGGAGGGGGAGAGAGAGTGAAGGGTCATTGGGAAATCATGGGGAGAAAGAAAAGGAAAAAAAAAAAAAGATCTTCTTATCATCCTCACACTTCACACACCACACTAATTTTAATTTTTTTTCATTTTTTCTATAATAAATATGTAGTGTGTAGATTATAAATAGAACAATTCAATTAGTTTAATAAGAATAAAATAAAATAAAAAATAATAAAAATAAAAAATAATATTTTAATATATAAAATGTGTGGTGTGTGATGATGTGTAGCATTCTTCAAAAAATAAAGGGGGAAGGGAGAGGTGACAATTCCTTTGTGAGATTCCATTATATATATAAAATGTCTTCCAAAAATGCTGGCCTAGGTCTCCTGTGAGAAGAATTGGATGGCCACACATAAATATATATATATATATACACACACACATAAATATATAGCAATGCAAGCTTAAAGTGTGCAAGTATTGTGTTGGTTCTTTATAAAGAAATTAGTCATCCCACTAAAAAGAGTAGTTTTTTTAATTTTTTTTACACTTTTCAATTCATAATAGATTCTTTTTTCTTTTTTCTTTTTTTACAAAGAATCAACTGTGTAAGGCTTATATATTTGTATATTTTGGACATTGCACAAAGCTAGCATTACTCGTGTATATATGTATGTGTGTGTGTGTGTGTATATATAATATATATGACTTACGATAAAAGCTTGGAAGACCAATATATAATTTATCTAGAGGCGTATATATTTTGTTGTATGTACGTTAATGTAACACGTAACCCTCTTTTTCCCGATTCTCTCAAACCTCTAACCTCCATCTCTCTCTGTGGAAAATTTCTCGACCAGCCCATATCTCTCTCTCTAACCCTTACACACTCAGTTGCACTCACACACAACACTTTCTCTCTCTCTTCTGCTCTATCACACACTGCACTTGCCCCCTCTCGTCTCAACATAGAAACAAAAATCGTCATCAGTGTTAGTTTTTTTTTTATTTTGCCTGATGTGTGCTAGTTTGCTCTTCCTGATCTGTTTTCTCCCTATCTTTGTGCTCATTTCTAAATAATTTCTTGTCAATACATATAGATCTAAGATTCTATTTCTCAGATTTTGATTTATTTTTTCTTTTTTCCTTTTATCTTTGTGCGTTGGGCTGTTGTGACGATTATTTTGGTTGCAATTTTTTTTTTCCCGAATGGTTACAGATCTTTAGATCTGTAAAAATCACCACCTCTTTTTCTTTTTATTTTTTGACTTTTAAGAAATAAATTTTTAAACCTCACGAATCTGAAACTTCATCTTTCAGATCTCGAGCGAACTTAAGAATACAAGTAAGGATGGGCTACCTACAAAGTCCAATTTATTGCTGAAGCATGTTTCTATTGATCAAATCTGTAGTTTCTGCAATGAAAAGGAAGAAGGAATCCTTCATGCTTTGGTGGAATGTAAGTTGTTGAAAGATTCTTGGTTGAAACTGTTACCCACACTAATTTCAGATTCTCATTCAAGTTTTATAGACATAGCTTTCAAATTCTGCAAGGCTAATCTTTGGGAAAGCTTATCTATTTTTTTCTCTGTGGCCTGGGGTTTTTGGTATAGAAGGAATAAATTTTTTCATGATCAGATTGTCATTTCTCCTCACAATGCAGCTGAGCATGCTTTATCTTTGTTAAAGAATTATAAAGATGTGTATAAAAGGAATAGAAGGCAGGTGCAAGACTATTATAAATGGAAGATGCCTCAAGGGGTTTTTTAAAGCTGAATGTGGATGGATCTCTATGTGTGGAATCTGGTAAAGCAGGAGCAGGAGCTATTCTCCGAGATAGTAGGGGCAGAACGTGTTGGCTGCATCTTTTCCAGAAGTAGCAGTTGATGATGTTGAGCATATTGAACTTCTGGCTATTTTGCGTGGCTTGCAACTTTGTGCAGGTATGGGTATAACTCATATACAAGTGGAAAGTGACTGCCTCTTGGTTATTGAAGCTTTAAATCAAGATAGCATGTCCAACTCTCTGTTTGGTGGGATTTATTATGAGATTAAACAGTTGTCTGTTCTGTTTGGGGAATGTTTGTTTACACATGTTTATAGGGAAGCTAATATGGCTGCTCATTCTTTAGCTCATTATGGTAGGAATGTTGGTAGTATTACCACATGGTGGGATTGTATTCCGACTTTCTATCTCAAACCTTATGGTTTGATTTATTCTGTAATCTTCTCTTTTTTAATGAAGTATTGATGTTTGGTTATCAAAAAAAAAAAAAAGTTTCTATTTCTNCGTAGGTAATCAAATTGATATTGTAATTAAAGATCCGGCCTTAGATTAAAAAATAAATAAAATTGACAAAGAGCTTGCTACATTTAAGCAAATATCGAATGACACAAGATCAATTCATGCATATAACTTACTGCGTGCGCTACTATATATGATACCGGTACTTCAATTGAAACGAGGCGCCTCCTGATCCGGTGCTTGATGAAATTAATGCAAAGTAATATTCTGAGTGGCCTACAAACAATTTAGACACGGGTTATAAAGATAAGAAGTTACGTACATAAAGAGAGTACATAATAATAAATTTAAAAATTAATATATGATCTATTAGATCTACTTTATAATAAAACTAATTATGTATAAAGTAGGAAAATATATAAAGTATGGGAGATAGACTCAAGCGGAAGAAAGGATATAGATAATAGGAAGAGACTTCTACAAACTAGGGACTCTCTCTTACAAACTCTCAACTTATACACACGAACAATATCTTGTTCAATCTTTCTTCAACCTTCTTTTTCACTATTGTATTAAGAGTAAAGTGAGTCGCGGGGACTATAACATCACTAAACCCCATGGACAAAAGTCTTAGCACTGAACTACGTAATTCTCAAGTCTCTCTATTTATATTTCCTAAAAAAAAAAAAAAAAAAAAAAAGAATACAAGTAAGGGATAAAATTGGAAATAAAGCAGCCATAAATACTTACATTCAGAAGTGTAAAAGACAAACATTAGTCGGCAAAAGAAAAATAAAACGAAACAGAACGAAATTTTGGAATATAAGAAAGGGTAAAATTGAAAATAAAAATGTTAGGTGAAAATACTGTTCGTCCAACATTTCCATTTATATATACAGTAGATATATGATTTACGATAAAAGCTTGGAAGACTAATATATAATTTATCTAGAGGCGTATATATTTTGTTGTATGTACGTTAATGTAACACGTACGTAGGTAATCAAATTGATATTGTAATTAAAGATCCGGCCTTAGATTAAAAAATAAATAAAATTGACAAAGAGCTTGCTACATTTAAGCAAATATCGAATGACACAAGATCAATTCATGCATATAACTTACTGCGTGCGCTACTATATATGATACCGGTACTTCAATTGAAACGAGGCGCCTCCTGATCCGGTGCTTGATGAAATTAATGCAAAGTAATATTCTGAGTGGCCTACAAACAATTTAGACACGGGTTATAAAGATAAGAAGTTACGTACATAAAGAGAGTACATAATAATAAATTTAAAAATTAATATATGATCTATTAGATCTACTTTATAATAAAACTAATTATGTATAAAGTAGGAAAATATATAAAGTATGGGAGATAGACTCAAGCGGAAGAAAGGATATAGATAATAGGAAGAGACTTCTACAAACTAGGGACTCTCTCTTACAAACTCTCAACTTATACACACGAACAATATCTTGTTCAATCTTTCTTCAACCTTCTTTTTCACTATTGTATTAAGAGTAAAGTGAGTCGCGGGGACTATAACATCACTAAACCCCATGGACAAAAGTCTTAGCACTGAACTACGTAATTCTCAATGTCTCCCTATTTATATTTCCTGCATTTTATTTATTGTAAAAGCTATGGAAGAGTGTCCAAGCACTGCACCACCGTTCAAACACCTTTGTGGACTAGTTGACCACAGTTGGCTTCAGGCCTTGGTGAAAGATTGCATCAACAATACATATAGGGTTATTCAAATCTACACAAGTTTATACGAGTCGAATCAAGTTTTATCAACTCGAGTTTAATCAAACTAATCTCAAGCATCTTGCCTATGTACAACTCTATCTCTGGCTGAGGTTAATTACATTTCTCAAAATGTCAACACCATGGGCTATGTGAACCAACCAAAAGTGACATTTTTACACAATGAAATTCTTGATTACTCATAAAAACCCATCCATTATCAACCCAAAAAAATCAAATAAAAAAATCAAATTCAATCTTGAGATTTTGGTGATGAAATCAAAATCGAAGGTTAATGAAAGATGGAAGAAAGTAACGCCTGAAAATTTGTGACTAAATTTATAATTCTCCATCCATCACAATATCAAAGTATGCAAATAGAAAAATTACTAGAGTTTACAATTACAAAATGTAAGTATTCTAATGGTGATTGTTCATTGATTTTGTTGGAGAATAAATCAATTGAATTTCTATAGACATTTTTAATAGTAGGCGATTTCTTTGAATCCTCGTCATTATTTAGTGATTTTATGGTATTGTTGTTTTATTATAGAGAAGTACTACAACCATAAAGAGATTTTATAAAAGTAAACTCATAAACAGACGTGACTTCATGTGATGCATTAAAATAACTTTGTTATAAAAGTAATTTTATAATTTGATGTATCACATCAAATCGTTTCATTTTATAAATTTACTTTTATAAAATCTCCTTGAGCTTTGCTACTTATTATCCTACATATCACGTACACACCACATATTTTTTTATTTTATTTTTTTTAATTTTATTTCTACTGAACTAATTGAATTCTTCTACTCACAATTCTTCTACTCACAATTCCTATATCACATATTGACTAAGGAAAAAAAATATAAAAATATAAAAAAAAATATGTGTAATGTGTGGTGTAAGGATAATAAGTAAAATTTTTCTCCTGCACCCTGTTCGTTCGACGGGTGAGCGAGTGGCTCAATCGACTGTCCAGATCCTTGCCCCTCTGGTGCTACCATATCACAACCAAAAACTATATGACAACCACTATATCATAACCAACAAATCAAAAAATATATCACCATTACCATATCATCACAACCATATGCATTTGAAATCCACTATTGACTAAATCTATGCTTGTAAAGCCACGGTCATGGCTCTTCACGTGTCGATCTTGTGGTTGTAATCACTAGTTGTGGCTCTTCATGTGCCGATCTTGTGGTTGTAATCGCTAATTGTGAGAAAAATAAGTGGAGGAGGAGATGTAGAAAGAAGACGAGGAGAAGAAAAGTAGGACGAGAGGAGATGAAAAAGAAAAAATATTGATGGAAAACGCCCTTCTTGAAGGCTAGAGGCATGGGGATAGGAGGATCCTAATTGTCAAATATAATTACAATCTAAAAAATATATTTTTAACTAATAATAAAGATACTAATAATAATAACAACAACAACAACAATAATAAAAATAAAAATAAATCTAATCCCTAATTTAGAACTCATATGTTCCAAACTCGATAATGCTTATCCAAAATTAGTCCATTAAAAATTAATCTAGGACCAATAAAACCACCCTTATCAAATTCCTAATATGATTGGATCGAGTTCTTACAAACTCTTCATTCTTATAAAAAAACATTCATTTCTTGAAATATGCTAATACCTCAAGCAATATTAAGGCTAAATCTGACTCAGCACAAACACAGCCTATGCACACTTAGCAATCCACCTCAGTCGAGAATCTTCAAGAGGAATGCACTGAATGATTCTTCCAGAACAAACTTGTAACACAATAGTCAGTACAATACGTGTCTCATTGTAAATGGCCATTGGCCTTAGGTTGTTATACGATCTTGTCTTTATAAGGAATGTCATTGTATCAAAGAGAAAAAAAATTATTTCATTGTGCTACTGTTCTCTTTCTGCCTTATGGCACTTACACAAACACCTTGTGTGTGCCTTCCCTTTCATTACTTCAATATGGTAATCAGAGCCTGCTAGACCTACGTCTCTTCTATGGCAAACTCAGCGAAAACAACCCCACCCTCACCATCCCTTACTCCCTCCATTGCCACCGCTGCTTCTCACCTTGTAACAGTCAAGCTTACCATTGATAACTTCCTCCTTTGGAAGGCCCAAATCGAACCATTTCTTCGAGGCCATCAACTGTTTGGCCACCTTGATGGCTCTGTTTTGGCACTTGCTCAAACTATCGACGGCAAACCTAACTCTACTTATACATCCTGGTCTCTTCAAGATCAGCTGATCTTATCAGCTCTCAACTCCACCCTCTCTGAATCGGTTCTTACTCAAGTTCTTAAGTGCGAAATTGCACAACATGTATGGCAAACCTTGCATAACCTCTTCACCGCCCAATCCTCTGTCCACATAATGCACACCAACTTTCAACTTGCTACCCTAAAAAAGGGGTCTGAATCCATTTCCAACTACTACAACAAAGAAAAATCTCTTGCTGCCACTCTTGGTGCTGCTGGTTATACCCTTACCAATCATCAATTTACCATTTACTTACTTGCAGGTTTGGGATCCGACTATGAATCAATTGTTACTTCCCTTACAACCAGACCTAATCCTCTTACTCCTCACCAAATTTATAGCTACCTCCTTAACCATGAGTCCCACCTCTCTCATCAGACCAACTCTTTGTTCTCTGGCACAAATCTTACTGCCAATAACACCCAAATACGACCCCCAAACACTCCAGGTCCAGCCAATCGTGGGCGTAATTCCCCTTCCCGAGGAGGCTGCCGAGGTCGTGGTTATGGTTGTTGAAGTGGTCGCAATCCCTCTTCACAGCAAAACTATTTTTCTCCCAACTCAGATACTTGACCTTATTGTCAAGTATATCATAAACCTGTTCATATAGCTAACGCTTGCTATCATCGCTTTGACCAGGCCTATCAAACTCCTTCGCCACCAGTGTTCATTGCTCATTTTACCATTGTTCCTCCACCCATGATCCCAAACACAGCTTGGTTTCGTGATACCGCAACATTGCATCACTTCACCCTTGATTTTACAAATCTCAACCTCGAATTTGCATCTTATTAGGGATCTGGTCAAGTAAGCATCGGAGACGGCAGCTCGCCGATTCAGCATCATGGTTATGCTCTTCTCAACTCCAATTCTGGCAAATTTTTCTTGCATAACTTACTTCATGTCCCTTTGATTTCACGTAACTTACTTTCAGTCCGTCAATTCTGTGAAGATAATGCAGTTTTCTTTGAATTTCACCCTCGTTCTTTTTTTTGTGAAGGATTCTAGTTCCGAGGTGGTGCTGCTTCAGGGAGTCGTTGAGAATGGCCTCTATGTCCTTCACTCTGCCAGTCATTCACCCTCGTCTCCTTCACCTCCTCAAGCTTGTGTTGGTACTCGGTCTACACCCTCTCTCTAGCATCTCCGATTGGATCGTCCCTCCCTGAACCATTGCTTTCATCCTCCACCATTTTTGTCTGCCTACAATGAGTTCTTCTCTCTCTACCTCCTTAGCATGTCCTTAGGCTAAGGCCCACGTTGTTCCACATCCAAGCTCCCGACCTTGTCCAATAAGCCTTTTAGTTTACTTTTTCTTGATGTATGGGGCCCAGCCCCTTTCCTTTCTACAAATGGGTGTTGCTATTATCTTTCTGTTATAGATGATTATTCCAAGTATATTTAGCTCTTTCCGATGCAAACTAAATCTAATGTTTTGGCAATTGTTCTTGCCTTCTTATGTTTTGTTCAAAAATAATTTCCAACACAATTAAATCAATCCAATCTAACTGTGGTGGTGAATTTCGCCCCTTAGGTTCAATTTTCCAAACTCATGGCATCCAACATCGCATTACATGTCCATATTCCCATCCTCAAAATGGTAGTGTTGAGCGTCGTCACCGACATATTGTCGAGACAAGTCTTGCTCTTCTTGCTCATGCATCCATGCCTCTTCACTATTGGGCTGAGGTTTTTCAAACCTTTGTATATCTTATCAACCTCATGCCCACACCATTACTAAAAAATAAATCCCCTTATGAACTTCTCATGGGCCATACTCCTGATTATGGTCATACTCCTGATTATGGTTTTCTTAAAGTGTTTGGTTGCACCTACTGACCCAATCTTGGGCCTTATACCAAAAATAAATTGGCTTTTAAATCCCTTCCCTGCGTCTTTATGGGCTATAGCCCAGACCACAAAGGTTACCACTGCCTTCACGTTCCTACAAGCCGCACATACACCTCTCGGGACGTCATGTTTCATGAGTCCATCTTCCCGTTTGTGTCTGGGTTAGGTTCTCTTCCCACCAGTCCCTCTCCCACATCACAAATTCATCGGCCTCTCTTTATTTCGAGTGTCTCGTCTCCTCCGCCTGAGCCCATCACTCAAACTTCACCTAGCCCAAATTCACAGCCCATTTCCTCAACCCTAGCATCTTCTAGGGTTCCATCCATTTCTCAATCATCTCACCCATCTCCTTCTTCGTCTCCCCCATTGGACTCTGATACGTCCTCTACTTTGCCTTCTACTGTTCCTCTACCCCCCACCATTACTCATCCAATGGTCACCCGATCTAAGTCTAATGTTCATTGTCCCCAGATTCATACTGATGGAACCAAACCCTGTCCTCCCCCGAAGCCTTCGGCATCCCTCTCTCATACTTCTCCTCCTTTATCAACTTGAGAAGAACCCACCATACCAGAAGAACCCACCTTAGTCTCTGAAGCCTCCAAATACCCCGAATGGCGCCTTGCCATGCAACAAGAATTTCAAGCCCTCCTTGTGAATCATATATGGGATTTAGTTCCACCATCGTCTCAATTCAATGTCCTCAGCTTGAAATGGGTTCTCGAAACCAAGTGATGAGCTGATGGGTCCCTTGAGTCATGCAAGGCACGCCTTGTGGCCAAGGGATTCCATCAGCAATCAGGTTTGGACTATTTTGAAACCTTCAACCCTGTTGTGAAACCAGTTACGATTCCCCTACTTCTCTCCTTAGTTGTCACCTCCAACTGGCCTCTCCACCAATTGGACATCCAAAACGCCTTCTTACATGACAACCTCGAAGAAGTAGTCTACATGAGGCAACCACCTGGGTTCATGAATCTTAATCATCCCTCTTATGTCTGCAAACAACGTAAGTCCATCTATGATCTGGAACAGGCCCGCCAAACTTTCGGATTGTTTACATTCTCTGGGTTTTCATGGTTCTCGTGCAGATAACTCTTTGTTTATTTTTAGAACTGCTACTAACTGCATCTACATACTAATTTACGTTGATGACATTATAGTAATAGGTTCTAATCCTACTTTGATTTCTCAGTTTATTCATTTGTTGGGTCAGTAATTTCCGATTAAAGACTTGGGTCCTCTTCATTATTTTTTAGGCATAGAAGTCACTCGCACTTCATCTGGACTGTATCTTACCCAATCTAAATATATCACTGACTTGTTACACCGCACAAATATGCATCTGTCTAAACCAATTAGCACTTCCATAGCTTCCTCCTCTCAGCTTACTGCTTTAGATGGGCCCTCTTTTAAGGACCCTCACTTATATCGTAGTGTAGTCGGGAGTCTTCAATACTTGTCCTTCACTCATCTAGATATATCATTTGCTGTCAATAGGGATTGTCAGTATATGCACAATCCTCGGTTGCTGCATTGGCAAGCCGTCAAAAGAATCCTTCGCTACCTCAACAGTACTCGATCCTTTGGTCTTATATTTTCACCCTCATCCCCCATTAGCTTGGCTGCCTTTTTTGATGCAGATTGGGCTGGATGCCCTGATGATCGCCGATCGATGGGTGGGTTTTGTATCTATTTTGGATCACATCTCATCTCTTGGGGTTCTAAGAAACAACCCACCATCGCTAGATCCTCTATTGAGACGGAATATAAAACTGTTGCCAATACCACCTGTGAGCTATTATGGATTCAATCCCTTCTTCAAGAGCTTGGTATTTTTCTTCCAAAACCCCCAACTCTTTGGTGTGATAACTTAGGAGCCACCTATTTGGTTGTCAACCCTGTTATGCATTCTAAAATGAAGCATGTTGATCTTGACTACTATTTTGTGAGAGATAGAGTTGCAGCCAAAGCTCTTCAGGTCTCTTTTATTTCCAGCAAAGACCAACTGGTAGACATTCTGACCAAGCCCTTATTAGCTGCACGATTTCACCAGCTTTGATCCAGCCTTACTATGGGGCCAGTGCCACTTGCATCGTGGGGGGATATTAAGGCTAAATCTGACTCAACACAAACACAGCCTGTGCACACTAAGCAATCCACCTCAGTCGAGAATATTCAAGAAGAATGCACTGAATGATTCTTCTATCACAAACTTGTAACAGAATACTCAGTACAATACGTGTCTCATTGTAAATGGCCATTGGCCTTAGGTTGTTATACGATCGTGTCTTTATAAGGAATGTCACTGTATCAATGAATCAATGAGAAAAAGAATTATTTCATTGTGCCATTGTTCTCTTTCTGCCTTACGGCACTTACACAAACACCTTGTATGTGCCTTCCCTTTCATTACTTCAATAAGCAACAACCCATACTTATCCATCGATCACGTCCTTCCCATATTTCTATTTTAAATCCTCGATCATTTAGTCAAGCCTAATATTCCAAGAGTTTTAGTCCTCCTATATATATTTGTTCCTAAACCTCACATATTCTTCTAATTAACCTTTTGTGCGTCCACATCCATGACTCAGCGTCAATCTTCATACATTTCCCAAATATAATACAAGCCTAAAAATATAAACATTAACAATGGGTTTGATTCAAGGCCTAATAATAATCTCACGTAAACCTGCATTATCTTAACTCTATATAAGATTAATAGTAAATAAAATTCTCCGCATAAAATAATAAACAGATTTTCCACATAAAATAGTAAATCAACTATTCACATAAAATCCAAATAGATAGCAGCATAAAACTAATTAACTATACATAAAATCCAAATAAATAGTAGCAAAATACTAAATAAACTATTCACATAAAATCCAAATAATAAACAAGCAAGCCATGCATCAATTTTGGAAGTAACGAGTTGAGTGCATTAGCCGATGAACTAATTAACTATACATGATAAAAATGTCAAAATCCTAATAAATTAATATCTCAATATTCAAAACATACAAGGTTCGAATAGCATATATGCATGGAATTAGCTAGATCCATACAGACGGGGCTAATTAAGATGAACTTAATCGAATTGGGTGATCTGATCATGGTGATCATCAGATTAGATCAGTAGTCTGATCGATAGATAATTAATTACAAAATCAAATTAATTAGTAAATAAGATAAAAGATAATTGATGGAACTACTGCACGCATGTATGCATGCATGGGTTATAAGTTACCATATAGAAACTAATGCAAGGCAAATATTTGGCTGTCCCACCAACACCTTACGACGGATGAAGTGATAGTCAATATCAATCTGTTTATTTGGTTCAAAAGAAAATTAGAAGAGGTCACTGTCAGGTAATGATAAAGAGGTCACTATATAGAAAGATAAAAGGTAATCATATACTTACATTTATTTTATTGTTCTTTTTTTTTTTTTTCCATTTGAATCTAGAATAAAAATTTCAAAACATGATATTCTTATATAATCTAATAGAAAATAAATTCAATCAACTAACCTAATAATCTAATTTAATTAAAAATCAATTGACTTTCTTTTAATTCAAAATAAATTCCTTTCTTTTAAAGTCGTTAAATGAAAAATTAGCATTAGCATTAAAAGTTTAGCCAAATTAATTACCTACCCACCATGACCAAAAACCCCATTATTAGTCATTCAAAGTAAGTTTACCATATATCATATATATTATATATAGACATAGAAAAATAATACCCAAATCAGCAAGGCATGCTTGATCAATTTTGTATGCATGTAACGATTTGAGCACATTAGCTGATGAACTAAACAGAAAATTAGAAAACATGATCTACATACACTGAGATATTACACAAAATAAATCTACAAACTGATGTTGTTTTGTAAAATTTGTTAGATCTAGTACTGTACATAAAAATAACCTTACTGATGTATCATATCAAATCACGTCAGTTGGTAAATTTATTTTTGTGGTTAAAATATTTTCCTAAAAGTTAATGCCTATATCCTAATTAATTAATATCTCAATATTCCAAACAAAGAGATCCATATAGCATATATGGAATAGGAAATGGTTTAGCCACAAATAAATTATACAAAAGTAAACTCATAAATTAACATGATTTGGTTGGTACATAAGATTATATAGTTATTTTTATTATAAAGTAGATCTAATTTATGACATAATATCATGTCAGTGTGTGAATTAATTTTTATGAAGCCTGTAAATTTGTGGTTGTAGCACTTTTCATATGGAATTAGATTAAGGTAAAAAAAGCCCCTGAAATAATTAACCCATATATATAGATTATCCATATAGACGTGGCTCAAGACTAACTTTGGTGATCTTGATGAGATTAGATGAGCAGTCTAATGATAATTACAAAACTAAAATAAGTGAATAATTAGATAAAGATAAATGATGATACTCATGCACGGGTAAATTAATAGAAATTAATTAAGCATCACCTCCCGTGGATGAAATTAATGCAAAGCTAGCAAACATTTGGCTCTCGCATATAGATAAAGTGATAGTGCATATGTAATAAATAGACTATCGAACAAATTAAGAGAAATTAAGAAAAAGAAGGAGATGGTGCATATAATGCCATTTTATTTTGTCATGACCGCTCCAAAGTGGGACTGTTAATTAATATCTCAATATTCCAAACAAAGAGGTCCAGATAGCATATATGGAATGAGAAATGCTTTGGATACAAATGAATCATACAAAAGTAAACTCACAAATCAATGTGATTTGGTTGGTACATCATATTATAAAGTTATTTTTATTATAAAATAGATCCAAGGTACGTATCATATAATGTCATGTAAGTTTGTGAATTAATTTTTATGAAACGTGTTAATTTGTGGTTGTAGCACTTTTCATATGGAATTAGATTACGGTTAGGAAAAACCCTGAAATAATTAACCCTTGAGTAATGCTACATACAGTCGTGGAATGCTCAAGTACCGTATAGTCGCTTCAAAAAAGAGTGAGATCTAATATTAAAAAATTAATTTTTTTTATGTGGGTCCTATATTTATTTATTTATTTCAAAATGATTGTGCAGCACTTGCATAATTACAATTGTAAATATCATTTCTCTCAACCAATATATATAGATGATCCATATACACGTGGCTCAGGAAGAGAGGGTCTCATGGCACTAAAGCTTGATATGAACAAAGCATATGATATGATTGAATGACCCTTTCTCAAAGCTGTCATGGTAAAGATGGAGTTTGATTGTAAATGGATTGATGTGATTCTAAGGTGTGTCTCTACTGTTTCTTATTCAGTAGCACTCTTAAATGGCATCCCACAAAACTCTTTTATACCTTCAAGAGGGATTAGGCAAGGAGACCCCCTATCTCTTTACCTTTTCATTCTATGTGCTGAATCTTTAAGCAACTTGATCCAATGTGCTAAAAGTTCTGAAGCAATTACAGGTGTTCCTTTTGTTAGACATCATTTAAGGATTAGTCATCTGTTTTTTGCAGATGACTGTCTAGGTTATCGTATCTATTGGACACCTATGAGCAGGCCAGTGGACAAAGGCTCAATAAGGACAAAACTTCCATTATATTCAGCAAGAATACAAGGGTTGAATCTCGAGCTCTCATCACCCAAATTGCAAGCATCTTGTCCTCACACCCTTATGACAAATATCTAGGACTGCCTGTAATGGTTGGGAGATCTAAAACTAAAAGTTTTTAGAAGCATCATTTTTAAAGTTCGAGGAAGCGTCAGCAACTAGAAAATGAAGTATTTATCTCAGGCTAGTAAAGAAATCCTGCTCAAATAAATCATCCAAGCCATTTCTACCTATAGTATGGGTGTCTTAAGATCCCTAAGTCCCTTTTGTTGGAAATGGGTCGTTTGATTCAACAATTCTGGTGGGGTTAGAAATCTGAGGAGAAGAAGATCATTTGGTGTCTATGGGATAAAATGTGCAAGGCTAAAGCAATTGGTGGGTTAGGTTTTAAAGATCTTGAGCATTTTAACCTTGCTATGCTTGCCAAACAAGGGTGGAGACTGCTTCAATATCCTGAGTCCCTTGCTGCAAAAGTTCTTTCTGCAAAATATTTTCCTTATGGCTAGTTTCTCAATGCTACACTCAAAAGAAATCCATCTCTTATATGGAAAAGTATCATGGCTGCAAGACCATTGCTAGAGGAAGGCTTGTTTTAGCGTGTAGGAAATGGTGCAAATACTAAACTTTGGCATCACAAATCGCTACCTATTCCCACTTCTTTCAAAGTTCAGAGTCCTATAGAGATCCTGGATCTAGAGAAAATAGTTTCAGCTTTGATTGATCATGAAGCCAAGCCTGGAGAACTGATGTAATTGACTACATTTTTCTTCAACCAGAAGTAGAGATAATTCGACAGATCCCTATTAGCTACTATAACAGTCCTGATAAAATTGTATAGAGGTGTAATTCTAATGGAATCTTTTCTGTTAGAAGTGTATATCACCTGCAAATCAAGCTCCATCAGAGAAGTAAGGGCCAGAATTCTCATTCTCCTATCAACAAAGAGAATTGGAACAAGCTTTGGAGAATCAAGGTTCCTAATGCTGAAAGATTATTTCTATGGAAAGCTTGTCATAATAGTTTACCTACTAAACTGAACCTGTTCAAGAGAAAGGTTGTCTCGGACACTTTGTGCCCAATTTGTAATCTGCATGAAGAATCCATGGAATATGTTTTGTGGGAATGTATGGTTGCAAGGGATGTGTGGTGTCTTAGCTCCACTAAACTGCAGAACAAAGTGCGAATCAAATCAACTTCAAAAATTTTCTATTACACATGCTTGAGGATCTCAATGATGAAGCTTTAATTGAACTATATGTGGTGGCTTGGAAATTATGGAGGAGAATGAATGATTTGGTTTTCAACCAAACCTTTTCTAGCCCTCAAAATCTAATGAAATTGGGCCAATCAGAAAATAGAGGATCTTGCTGTCATTTACTTTTAGATCCCTACTAATCCTCCTACCTCTCCATCTCAGATTTACCAGTGGCTAGCTCCACCTCCTGATGTGTACAAGGTCAATTGGGAGTCTGCTGTGGATAAAGTGCATTGCAAAGTGGGTGTTGGGGAAATAATTCAAGACTGGGAGGAAGAGTTATAGCCTGTTAAGAGGATGTGCATGCCTCTATATCCTGATCCTTATTTGGCTAAGGCATTTGGTGCTTTGCAATCAACATTTCTGGCTACTGATATTGGCCTAAAACAGATCTCCCTTGAAAGTGATGCACTAAACATTATATATGATATCAAGGGCAACAAAGAAAGTTGGGGTCAAGCTGGTTTACTTGTTCATTATGTTCAACAAGTGATAAAGAGATTTGATTTAGTTTCTGTTACTTTTATTCTTAGGAGTTGCAACAATTTGGCTCATTGCCTAGCTAAAGATGCACTCAATGTTACTGATATCCTCGTTAATCTAGAGGATGTCCCATCTTGTATTGCATCCTTATTGTAATCTTTGTTGTTGAATAAAGATGTACTTTAAATATATATATATATATATATATATATATATATATATATAGACGTGGCTCAAGACTAACTTAGGTGATCATGATGAGATTAGATTGGCAGTCGGATGATAATTGCAAAATCAAATTAAGTGAATAAGATAAAGATAATTGATGGTATTGGAGGGGTAAGTTAATATAATATTTGTAACGTTTGGCTCTCACATATAGATAAAGTTATAGTCCACGTGTAATAAATATTTGTAAGCTTAAAAATATAATTGAATAAAAACATCATTCATCCTCTTTTAATTATGATCATTTTTTTTCTTGTTTCTTGATTTAAAAAATAATAAATGATTCTCAAAATTATAAGCTATAAAAATAGGAGAATTATGGAACAAATTAAAAAAGAGAGAAAAAGAAGGTGATGGGGAATGTTTTCCTTTACCCAAACAAACAAACTGTCTCTAACTTGTCAGTAAGATCAACTGATGAAGCGAGTGATCAAACGGAGATCACAATGAAGCTCGTCTCTGAACTTTTTTGTTTCCACAATAATCGTAGACTCGTGGTTTAGGGTACTGGAGTCAACAACGATCAAGAACAGAGATTTATCATTACTCATGGGGGCTGGATGCGGGACCAAGCATTAATATTCAACACCTAATCTAAACTCGAGCTATCATGGCATCACACGTGTGGTGACTTATCATTATGAAAATATCTTAACATCAATCCGGTAAAGGATTAGAATCTGGTACTTGTCCCCATGTTTCCACCGGCGGCTTCTGTCCACTCTGAGGTGGTTCGGAGATCACCATGGCGGCCGGGGAGGGGGAGAGAGAGTGAAGGGTCATTGGGAAATCATGGGGAGAAAGAAAAGGAAAAAAAAAAAAAGATCTTCTTATCATCCTCACACTTCACACACCACACTAATTTTAATTTTTTTTCATTTTTTCTATAATAAATATGTAGTGTGTAGATTATAAATAGAACAATTCAATTAGTTTAATAAGAATAAAATAAAATAAAAAATAATAAAAATAAAAAATAATATTTTAATATATAAAATGTGTGGTGTGTGATGATGTGTAGCATTCTTCAAAAAATAAAGGGGGAAGGGAGAGGTGACAATTCCTTTGTGAGATTCCATTATATATATAAAATGTCTTCCAAAAATGCTGGCCTAGGTCTCCTGTGAGAAGAATTGGATGGCCACACATAAATATATATATATATATACACACACACATAAATATATAGCAATGCAAGCTTAAAGTGTGCAAGTATTGTGTTGGTTCTTTATAAAGAAATTAGTCATCCCACTAAAAAGAGTAGTTTTTTTAATTTTTTTTACACTTTTCAATTCATAATAGATTCTTTTTTCTTTTTTCTTTTTTTACAAAGAATCAACTGTGTAAGGCTTATATATTTGTATATTTTGGACATTGCACAAAGCTAGCATTACTCGTGTATATATGTATGTGTGTGTGTGTGTGTATATATAATATATATGACTTACGATAAAAGCTTGGAAGACCAATATATAATTTATCTAGAGGCGTATATATTTTGTTGTATGTACGTTAATGTAACACGTACGTAGGTAATCAAATTGATATTGTAATTAAAGATCCGGCCTTAGATTAAAAAATAAATAAAATTGACAAAGAGCTGGCTACATTTAAGCAAATATCGAATGACACAAGATCAATTCATGCATATAACTTACTGCGTGCGCTATATATATGATACCGGTACTTCAATTGAAACGAGGCGCCTCCTGATCCGGTGCTTGATGAAATTAATGCAAAGTAATATTCTGAGTGGCCTACAAACAATTTAGACACGGGTTATAAAGATAAGAAGTTACGTACATAAAGAGAGTACATAATAATAAATTTAAAAATTAATATATGATCTATTAGATCTACTTTATAATAAAACTAATTATGTATAAAGTAGGAAAATATATAAAGTATGGGAGATAGACTCAAGCGGAAGAAAGGATATAGATAATAGGAAGAGACTTCTACAAACTAGGGACTCTCTCTTACAAACTCTCAACTTATACACACGAACAATATCTTGTTCAATCTTTCTTCAACCTTCTTTTTCACTATTGTATTAAGAGTAAAGTGAGTCGCGGGGACTATAACATCACTAAACCCCATGGACAAAAGTCTTAGCACTGAACTACGTAATTCTCAATGTCTCCCTATTTATATTTCCTGCATTTTATTTATTGTAAAAGCTATGGAAGAGTGTCCAAGCACTGCACCACCGTTCAAACACCTTTGTGGACTAGTTGACCACAGTTGGCTTCAGGCCTTGGTGAAAGATTGCATCAACAATACATATAGGGTTATTCAAATCTACACAAGTTTATACGAGTCGAATCAAGTTTTATCAATTCGAGTTTAATCAAACTAATCTCAAGCATCTTGCTTATGTACAACTCTATCTCTGGCTGAGGTTAATTACATTTCTCAAAATGTCAACACCATGGGCTATGTGAACCAACCAAAAGTGACATTTTTACACATGAAATTCTTGATTACTCATAAAAACCCATCCATTATCAACCCAAAAAAATCAAAGAAAAAAATCAAATTCAATCTTGAGATTTTGGTGATGAAATCAAAATCGAAGGGGCTATATATTCAACTATGTTTGCAAAATCCCAATATCCTCAGGACAAACTTTTAAGCCTCCCTTGTCTCTAAAAATCTGGACAAAAGATCAAGTTTTTCCATCTCTAGTTATCCAACCATGTTGCTGCTTTTCCCAAATGAAAACATCGAGGGAGTGGAAGTGGAATTCATTATAAAATGAGCCAAAACAAAAGATCTTAGTGTCTTTCTACTGCTAGTGATTTCAAGCCACAACCAATTAATCCACTCATTAGATCAAAGCAAACCACCTTCGATGGTCCTTTCCCTAGTTCAGCCAGCTGGGAACATAGGTCCGAATCTATGGTTCATTGCCTATTTCTATTTATCTTATCCTCTTTCCCTCCGAGCACTGAAATCACTGTACGAGATTTTTGTACTAGGCATCCTAGTCACCCATTCCTCTTGTATTTCTAATTAATTAATTTCAATGCATCATTGACGAAAAAGAAAAACATAAACATACCCTCACATCAAAACTTACTATTTGTCACAATATAATCGACTACTCTTCAAAATTCAATTTTTTTTCTAATTCCTTTCTTTTGCTGTGCATATTAGGCACAGCAAATCAATTGATTAAAACGCATATATTTCCTGAATTAAGCAAAATATGGGGATAAGGAAAAACAAAACTTGCGCAATTATTCATTGCCTATTTCTATTTATCTTATCCTTTTTCCCTCCAAGCATTGAAATCACTGTATGGGATTTTTGTACGAGGCATTCCAGACATCCATTACTTGTGTATTTATGATTTAATTTTAATACATTATTGATTAAAAAAAAATACAAAAGCATACCGTCACATGAAAACTTACACTTTGTCACAATATAATCGACTACTCTGTAAAATTCAATCTTTTTTTTCCTAATTCCTTTCTTTTGCTTTGAATGGTAGGCACAGAAAATCAACTGATTAAAATGAATATATTTCCCGAATCAAGAAAAATATGGGACATAAGGAAAACAAAACTTAGACACTCATTCCTCTTGTATTTATGATTTAATTTTAATACATCATTAATAATGATAATAAAAATACTAAAACGTACATTCACTTCAAAACTTACCCTTTGTCACAATATAATCGACTACTCTACAAAATTCCTTTTTTTTTTCT
This sequence comes from Carya cathayensis, assembly GCA_011037825.1. NCBI lineage: Eukaryota > Viridiplantae > Streptophyta > Magnoliopsida > Fagales > Juglandaceae > Carya > Carya cathayensis. The sequence continues at coordinate 728,208 of QGSO01000375.1, forward strand.
TTTGCTATGAATATTATGCACAAAATTGGGCCAATGCAGGTGCAGGCCGGGCACCCGCCTTGATCATGTCAGCAGTAGGATAACCGCATTAAATGCACCAGCAGGGAATGATAGAGGGAATCTTGGAAGAAGATTCAGTTGAGGATAAGGGGGTAGCTCCATTAAATGCAACTGCTTGATAGTCTGGGGGAATGGGACCTGTGGAGGGAAAGTTGGAAACAAAAGAGAAGGGAAGGGCAGAGGTTTGGTAATGTTTTTATACCCTTACGATTTTGCTCTCAACTTCTCATGCTTCCAGATTATTATTATAAGGACGCTAACTTTGGCATCAAAGGTGACACAACCACCCCCACCACTTATTCCCTCTCCCTTGCAAGTTGGGAGATTCGTCATGGCTCGAGAGATACAAAACAAGTATCAACTGTTCATGCCGTTCGTGTGATTTGAATTTATTTTTTCCTATCAGAGTTAGCGTGCCTTTTATACGCCGGCCACGACCACATGGACCATGATATAGAAGCCACACCGAGTGGCAGGCAGGGAGTGCCTATGGAGACCAAGGAGCAAGTGGCAAACTTTACATCGAAATTGGAGGAGCAAGCGGTGGATTCACCCCCAAGGGAAGAGGGGCCTAAGCAAGCCAAGAGGGGGGAATGTGTTGTGGAACAAACTTGGACCTCGTCGGTAGATCTACGCCCGCCCCCTAAAACTTATCAATCAGGAAGTGAAGATCCGGGATGAGTAGAACCTAAAGCAAGGGGAAACTGACGAGCTTCTTGAATTGGTATCCCTAGATGTCACCCACTGGGAGAGGCGAGTGATAATAGGAATGAGGATGGACAACAAAACAAGACTCCAGTTGATACAACTCCTCATCGAGCACTAGGATGTATTTGCTTGGCATCATACTGATATGCCCAAGATTGATAGAAGTGCAATCGAGCATCGCCCGAGTGTGAGCCTCGATGCGAGGAAGGTCTAGCAGAAGAGGCACAGCTTCAGCTCAGACAAGTATGCAGCAATAGTAGAGGAGGTCAACCAGTTGCAGGCTGCGAGCTTTATACGAGAAGTCCACTGCCCGTAATGGCTCTCTAACATGGTCTTGGTATAGAAGTTGAACGACAAATGGAGCATGTGTGTAGATTTCACTGACTCGAACAAGGTGTACCCAAAGGATAGCTATCCCTTACTGCACACCGACCTGCTTGTCAACTCAATAACTGGGCACAAGATGCTGAGCTTCATGGACACCTTTTCCAAATACAATCAGATCTAGATGAGTCGAGAGGATCAGGAGAAGATTGCCTTCATCACAATCCAAGGTCTCTATTGCTACCGAGTGATGCCCATTGACCTAAACAATGTTGGGGCCACCTACCATAGACTAGTGAACCGTGTGGTTCAAATAGCAGATTGGCCACATCGTGGAAGTATATGTTGACGACCTATTAGTTAAAAGCAAAGATCTGGAGGGGCATGCAGGGGACTTGAGGGAGACCTTCGCGATCCTTCAGAAATACAGAATAATTCTCAACCTTGTTAAATGCACTTTTGGAGTAGGAACAAGAAAGTTATTAGGATTCATGGTCTTAGAGAGGGGCATCAAGGCTAACCCAGAGAAAATTCAGGCTGTGACCAATATGAAGTCCCCCTCATCGTCAATGAGGTACAAAGGCTGGTGGGTAGAATCTCTGCGCTGGAAGGTAGAATCACTGCACTTAATCGGTTCATCTCCAAATCAACCAATAGATCAACAAGTGTTACGGAAGGCCCACAAATGAAACAACGACTACGAGAAGGCGTTCACCCAAATCAAGGAATACCTCACCAACCCACCCTTGTTGAGCCAAACGGTGTAACGATGTTAGGGCAGAAGCTGTATATCTACCTATTGGTAATAACCACCGTACTCTTGGTGGCGTTGGTCCGAGAGAAGGCAAAGTGCAAAGGCCTATCTATTACATCAGTTGTGCACTGAGAGGAGTAGAATCGAGGTACCCGCCGATGGAACTACTGGTGTTTGCACTGGTAGTAGCCATACGGTGGCTATGACCATACTTCCAAGCACACACAATCAAGGTCCTAATGTAAGCGTCATTGAAAAAGGTCCTACAGTGCCCGAACATGTCTGGGAGCCTAGTGAACTGGTTGATCAAGTTGAGCAAGTTTGATATCAACTATGTGCCCCAAACAGCGGTCAAGGGGTAGACCTTGGCAAATTTCATCTCTGAGATGACAGGATTTACTGAGGAAAGCACCCCCCCCCCTCGGGGGCAAGCGCACTGCGGCCAGTGGCATATCTATGTCAACAAATCATCATGCTAGAAAGGTGGGGGCTTGGGGTTGTATATGGTATCTAATGAGGGCAAGGAGACCCAACACTCAATCAGACTCAGACTCAAAACCGCCAACAACAAAGCAAAATACGAAATTTTGCTAGCAATGCTTGCCATCACGAGAGTGTTGGATGTGGTGGACGTGAGAGTAAAGGTGAATTCCTAGGTGGTGGTGAACCAGGTTAAAGGAGCATATGTGACGAAAAGTGAAAAGCTCCGACTCTACCTATAGGGTGATGGGAGGAACATGACTGATTCAAGAGCTTCGACATCAAGCGGATCCCTTGGGAAGAAAAGTAGTTGCCACTTTTTGATCAATGTTGATGATTTTTCCATCTCACAATTAAACTTCTTGTATAGTTAATTGGTTTCCGAGCTACCAGCCTGTTCACACAATGAAGAGTATTGACTAAAATAGAATTAAAAAAATGGGCTAATTTTGTGGACAACTTAATTAGAGTACTTTAAGACTAATGGTAATTTTTCATTTAATGGCTTGCTTTAAAAGAAAGGAATTAGAAAAGCCCTAGTAAAGCAGCAAACAAATTAATTAGCCTACTAATACTACTCAGAACTATTGGTTTCACAAAAGAGTCATTGCAAAACTATCAATGTCCAAATAATGGAGTAACTTACTGAGTCTCCTCTAAACTCTCTCTGTGAGAGCGAATACATGGAGTGTGTATTCTTGGTGCTCTTGGAGTGACTGAGGAAGGGCTTCCCCTTAATTCAATGTGAAAGAATTAAGGTGGGAAGAAATGAAGGTTCTGGAGATACAATGGGATCAATTTAGCCTTACTGAAGATGAGAATTCAGTAATAGAAGTTGACTCTGTTGATTTGGAGGAAGTTGCGCATAAGGGAGAGAGACGATTGGTTTGTAAACTGTGGTCTGATCGACGAGTGGGGAAGGAGGTGGTTCAATCTACTATGGCCAAGATCTGGAAAGTAGATAGCTCGTTCTCTTTCCAAGATATTAGCACAAACTTGTTTGTGATTATTTTTTATTGCCAAGATGATGCACAACGAGTGCTGAAGAGTAGGCTGTGGTTACTCAGTAGCTATCTTTTGGTCCTTAAGCTCTTTGATGGTTTTATCCATCTGTGGCAGATGAATTTTGATACTGAGGATTTATGGATTCAATTGTTCAATCTCCCGTTTGTTTGTATGAATCGAGAAGTAGGTAAGCAGATTGAAGACTCAATAGGGGTGGTAAAGGAGGTTGATGTAAGGGAAGATGGATCTGGCTAGGGGGTGTTTTGAGAGTTAAAGTTGAATTGAATTTAAAAAAAAAAAAACCATTTCTCGTTGTAGAAATATGAATTTGCTTGGGAAAAAATACTGGATTCCTTTAAAATACGAGAAATTAACTAGAATGTGTTTTAATTATGGAGTGATTGTCCATGGGGGGGAAGGATGTTCTAATTCAGGTGCTAGTGCTAATGTGAAACAGGGAGGGAGGTTATAGTATGGATCCTGGCTTCGGGCCAGTAATTTGATGGGGAGAAAGAGTGGAATTCCAAGTGATGATAGGCCAACTTATGGTCATGTTAAACCTGAATCTAAGTGTAGGAAGGGGAGATCTCATGAGGATAATTTGGGGGAAAGGGATGGAGATTCTTATCCTGTTCAATCTGAATCAAATTGTAGTGAGAATATGAATGTTATAGATGAGCTAGTTAAGGAGCAGAGGGTGCATAATCTAACGCAGCCAGTACTAAATGATGAAAGGATCAGTAATACTTTGGTTAGAAAGATGTTTGAGGAAATGACTGAGAAACAGGCAAGTGAGAAGCATGAAGGGGAACTATGTGATTCAAAGGCCATTTGTAAAAGGACAATAGTGAAGCAAAATGATGTGAAGGTGAGTGAGGGTGGCGGTGTGATTAACAAAGGGAGATGGAAATGAAGGGCCAAAAATGTTAGTAATCCTGATGAGGTTGCATTGTCTGCTAAGTGTAAGCATGGGCCACAATTGCTTGATGAGAATATTGCTTTGGATGAGAACCCTGTGAAAAGAGGAAAGCACGATGTGGACTGTGATGATAACATGTTTTCTAAGGAATTGGCGGGGGTTGTTCAACAGCCCCGCCAAACATTATGAAAATATTAAGTTGGAATTGTTGGGGGTTTAGGAACTCTAGGACAATTCAAGACCTATACCTCTTGGTAAAGGATAAGAAGCCCGATATAATCTTTCTTATGGAGACAATACTACTAACAAAAAAGTTTGATGTTATAAAAAGGAAACTGGATTGTGAGGGTTGTTTTGTGGTGGATGCTAGAGGCAGTAGTGGGAGGCTAGCTATGTTGTGGAAACAGAAGGTCAATGTAGATGTGATTAATTTCACTCACACCATATTAGTGTGATGGTGAGGCAGGGTGATAGCATGACCAAGTGGACTTTGACTGGTTTTTATGGCCATCCCGAGTCCTCAAAAGGAAGATCAACATGGAATTTACTATCTAGCCTGAAACCATTAAGGAAGCAAGGGTGGTGTGTGATTGGAGACTTTAATGAAATTGTCTCACAATCTGAGAAAGCAGGGGGCAAAGAAGGACCTGAGGGACAAATGGATGAGTTCAGACAGTGTTTGGAAGGTAACAATTTGTATGATTTGGGGTGGAAGGGAGTGAAATATACCTAGTCTAATAAGCATGCTGATGACTCATTTACTAAAGAAAGGCTTGACAGAGCTGTTGCCAATCCTCAGTGGATGGAATTATTTGCTGATAGGAGCGTGGAGACTCTGGTTGCTAGGCAATCTGACCACAAACTTGTTTTGTTGATAATGAATGAGATTTCTTGCTTTGCAGGTAATAGAACGAGATTATTCAGATTTGAGGCTAAGTGGACTTTGGAGGATGGGGGAGGGAGTATTGTTGAAGCAACTTGGGCAAGAGACAATGCAGGCCAAAATCTCTTAAAAAAGGTTCAAGGAAAATTAAGAATGTGCTGTGGTGATCTGATTAGATGGAACTCCCTAAAAGCTAATGATGGGGAAAATGAGATCATAAGGCTGACTGAATTGTTGAAAAAAGAGCAAGAAATTAAAGGAGCTCACAATACCTTGATTGTAAGAAGCCTGCAGAAGGAGTTAGGTTTACTCCTTGAAAATGAAGATTTAAAATGGAAGCAAAGGGAAACAAGAACGTGGTATAAGCTTGGTGATAAAAATACCAAGTTCTTTCATGAATGTGCTAGTCAGAGGTAAAAAAAAAAAAAAAGAATTGCATCACAGAAATTCAGGATGCACAGGGAAGAAGGGTGATAGATCATAAAGGTATTGAGGAGGTTTTCTCTTAGTATTTCAGAAGCCTTTTCAGTTCTTCTAATCCATCGCCAAAGGCTATTGCAGAGGATTTAAGGGGAGTTGAGAGGAAGGTCACTAGTGCTATGAACTCTGAGTTATAGAAGGAATTTATGTTGCCTAAAATTGAAACTGAACTTAAAGATATGAGACCTCTTAAGTCTCCTAGGCAAGATGGATATGGAGCTTGCTTTCACCAGACTTATTGGAGTGTTGTAGGGCAGGAGATAAGTCAAGTTGTTTTGTCTTTTTTGAATGGAAAGTGCGAATTAGATTGTAATCTCAATTTTACTCATATTGCCTTAATCCTTAAAGTTGAAAAACCTTCTGTTGCTAGTGAATTTCATCCTATAAGTCTCTGTAATGTGTTGTACAAGTTAGTGTCAAAAGTTCTAGCTAACAGCTTGAAGAAGGTGCTGCCAAAGATAATTTCAAAGAACCAAAGTGCATTCATTCCAAGCAGGCTTATCACAGACAATGTCATGGTTGCATATGAAACTTTGCATACCATGAAAACAAGGCAAAAATGGAGGGTTAGAAGCATGGCTTTGAAGCTGGACATTTCCAAAGCCTATGACAAAATTGAATAGGGATTCTTGGAGGGTGTAATGAGGAAGCTAGGCTTTGGGGAAAAGTGGATTAAATTGGTTATGGATTGTGCTAGTTTTGTAACATATTCTGTTTTAGTTAATGGACAGCCAGGCAGTATTATAAAACCATCAAGGGAAATTCGTCAAGGAGATCCCATCTCTCCATATTTGTTCATTCTTTGTGCTTAGGGATTGAGTTCTCTTGTTGATGTGGCTGAAAGAAATGGTGATATTAGGGAGGTTGTTGTAACCAGAGGAGGCATAAGAGTGAATCACTTACTCTTTGCTGATGATTCTGTCATTTTTGGGAGAGCAAAGCTATCCGAGTGGTTTAAAATTCAAAAGCTCTTAAGCACTTATGAGAGGGCCTCGGGTCAGTGTCTAAATAGACTAAAAACCACCATACTTTTTGGCTATAATACTCCTATGGCTGTAAGAAGGCAAATTCAGAAAGTGGCAAGGGTAGCTATCTGTGGCAATTTTGAGAAATATCTCGGCCTCCCTTTCATTGTTGGTAGATCAAGGTTTAATGCCTTCAAGCACTTAAAAGAGAGAGTATGGATGAAAGTTAACAACTGGAAGAATAATTTTCTCTCACAAGCAGGGAAGGAAGCCTTGCTAAAAGCTGTTTTCCAGGCAATACCAACTTATTTAATGAGTGTTTTTATGCTACTAAAAAAACTGTGTAAAGAGATTGCTGTTGTAATGACAAGGTTTTGGTGGAGCCATTTGCAAAATGATAAGAGAGTTCATTGGAGGAGTTGGTCAAAGATGGGTGATTCTAAAAGAAGAGGAGGGCTGAGCTTTAAAGAGCTTGAGTGCTTTAACAAAGCCATGTTGGCTAAGCAAGTTTGGAGAATCTTGAATAATCATTCCTCTTTGGTGGCAAGAGTAATGCAAGAGAAGTATTTTAAGGGGAGGAGTGTGCTTGATGCTAGATTGGGATATTCTCCATCTTTGGTTTGGAGAAGTCTTCTTTCCTCTGTTGACTTAATCAAAGAAGGATTGCTATGGAGGGTGGGAGATGGAAATAAGATCAAAATATGGAAGGATAGATGGGTACCTTCATCTTCCTCTCATACGATACAATCTCATGTGAATATCTTTTCTACTGATGCAACTGTTAGGCAATTGATTAATGAGGATATGGGTAAATGGAATGAAGTGCTAATTAATGAAACTTTTAGCAAAGAGGAGGCTGAGGCCATATGTAATATTATCCTCAACAGGATGGGTATAGAGGACAAAATGATGCGGGGCTTTTCACAGAATGGCATGTTTTCTGTGAAAAGTGCCTATCACCTGGAACATTCAAGGATAATGGCAATGAAGGGTGAATCTTCGACTATGAATTCAGATGAATATGGATGGTACTCAATCTGGAAGTTGAAGGTGCAGGGTGTGGTTAAACAGTTCATGTGGAAGGCTTGCCCTGATTTACTTCCTACTAATTTGAACTTAACAAAGAAGAAAATAATTGAAAATAGTCTATGCCCTATTTGTGAGAGGGAAGAGGAGTCCATTACACATGCTTTATGGTGTTGCTCGACTGCTTCAGATGTATGGGTAGAGAATGATAGTCCAGTTCATAAGTGGGCTAGTTCAGTAGGTCACTTTATAGATTTATGGAAACAGATTAATAGGTGTTTGGAGGAAGATGGGGATGGTCTTGTGGCTTGCACGATGAGAAGGATATGGTTGAGAAGAAACTCATTCATTTTTAGACAAATTTTGAGAGTCCAAGAGTATTATTTCTTCTTCCAAGTAGAGTCTTGAAAAGTTCGGAGTTGCAAACACTTTTTCTAGAACTGATTTAATTGACAAAAGTCTAATTAGGTGGAAAAAACTTGATGCTATGGCCTGTAAAGTTAACTGGGATGCTGCCCTTGATACTAAAAACAAAAAAGTGTGAATTGGGATCATTATAAGAGACTCGGAGGGTGAGGTTCTTGCCTATCTCTGTTAAAAAATATTTGCATTTTTCAAGCCTATTGTGGCTGAGACACATGCACTTAGAAGAGTAATGACTTTTTGTTTGGAGCTGGGATTGTCGAATGTGATGCTGGAAGGTGATTCTCTGGTTGTTGTCAAAGATACAAATGGTAAAGATGATATATGGGCAGACTATGGTGTAATAATTGAGGATACTAGAAGACTACTGGAGAACAGTACGAATTGGTCTGTAAATTTCATTCATAGGGAATTTAACAATGTAGCTCATTTATTGGCCAATTGGCTCTTACTTGTAATGAAGAACTTGTGTGGATAGAGGAAGGCCCTCCACAGATCATGAACTCTGTGTTGAGGGAGAAGTATTGTAATGACTGATTTGTTGATAAATGAAATATACCACTTATACTTTTAAAAAACTAATAATAATAATTAGCCTACCCACATTGACCAAAAACCCCATTATATATTATCAGTCATTCAAAGTAAATTAACCATACTATATATATATATATTTTATAGACCTACGTTGAAAAATAATACCCCAATCAGCAAGGCATGCATGCATCAATTTTGTAAGTAACGAGTTGAGTGCAATAGCTGATGAACTAACTAGACATAAAAATGTCAATATCCTAATATATTACTATCTCAATATTTAAAAAAAAAAGAGTTCCAAATAGCATATATGCATGGAACTAAAAACATATAGACGGAGCTAATTAAGACTAACTTGAATTGGGTGATCTGATCATTAGATCAGTAGTCTGATCGATAGATAATTAATTACAAAATCAAATTAATTAAAAGATAATTGATGGTACTAGTTCATGCATGCATGAGTTAGTTACTAGAATGAGTAATGTTATATATTATCATAGAGTGCGCAAGCATAATACAATCGATTTGAAAAAAACTGAGATTTATTATTAAAAAATTATTATTTTTTCACATAGGTATTATATTTATTTACTTTTTTTAAAATAATTACACAATAATTATACACTCACAATCGTAAATATTATTTCTCCGTATTTATTTATTTGGTTCAGACAGAAAATTAGAAGAAGTCACTGCATGTCTGGAGACATTTAGTAAGCTAAAAAGATGAAGGTGATGATATCCATCTCTTTTAAATTTAGAATAAAAATTTTAGAACATTATCTTCTCGTATAATTTAACAAAAATATAAATTTAATCAACTAGAGAAATAATGTAATTTAATTAAAAATAAATTTAATTTTATAAAAATAACTTTTTTTAATTAAAAATAAATTCAATTTTATAAATTCCTTTCTTTTAAAGCTGATAAATGAAAAATTAGCATTAACATTAAAAGTTTAGCCAAATTAATTACCTACCCACCATGACCAAAACCCCCATTATTAATCATTCAAAGTAAGTTAACCATATCTCTCTCTCTCTCTCTCTCTCTCTCTCGCTCTCTCTCTCTCTCTCTCTCTCTCTCTCTCTCTCTCACACACACACACACACACAGAGAAAAATAATACCCAAATCAGCAAGGCATGCATGATCAATTTTGTTTGTAACGAGTTGAGTGCATTAGCCAATGAACTACACATAAAAATTAGAGAGCATTTATAGACACAAAGATATTACATAAGATAAATCCACAAACTGACGTGATTTCATGAAATTCGTTAGATCTAATATTTTACGTAAAAGTAACTTTACAAATTGACGTATTACATCAAGTCACGTCAGTTTGTGAATTTACTTTTATGGTTAAAGTATTTTCTTAAAAGTTAATGTCTATATCCTAAATAATTAATATCTCAATATTCCAAACAACAAAAAATGAATCATAGAAAAGTAAATTTACAAATTGACATAATTTAATTAATATATCATATTATAAAATTATTTTTATTATAAAATAGATCAATATATCACATAATATCATGTCAGTCATGAAAATTAATTTTTATGAAAAGGGTTAATTTGTAGTTGTAGTACTTTTCATATATATAGATGATCCATATAGACGTGGCTCAAGAGTAGCCTGGGTGATCATGATGAGATTAGACGAGCAGTCTGATGATAATTGCAAAATCAAATTAAGTGAATAAGATAAAGATAATTGATGGTACTCATGCACGGGTAAGTTAATAGAAATTAATTAAGCATCATTTGTAAAGTGAAAGTCCATATGTAAAAAATAAAAAATGATTCTCAATATTATAAGCTATAAAAATAGGAGAATTATGGAACAAATTAAAAAAGAGAGAAAAAGAAGGAGATGGTGAATGTTTTCCTTACCCCGGGCCCAACAAACAAACGCTTTCGCTTTTGGTCGCCGCGCACCGTCTCCAACTTCTCAGTAAGTTCAACTGTTCAAGTGTTGAAGCGGGTGATCAAACGGAGATCACAATGAAGCTCATCTCTGTTCTTTTTTGTTTCCACAAAAGTCGTAGACTCGTAGTTTAGAGTACTGGAGTCAACGAGCAAGATCAACAGAGATTTATCATTATTTGACGTTTCGTTGATTTACCCATCACAGCATTACTCATGGTAGCTGGATGCGGGACCAAGCATTAACACCTGTGGTGACTTGTGAAAATATCTTAACATCAATCCGTTAAAGAATTAGAAACTGGTTGTCCCTATGGTAGCTGGATGCGGGACCAAGCATTAATATTCAACACCTAATCTAAACTCAGGATCTATCATGGCATCACACGTGTGGTGACTTATAATTACGAAAATATCTTAACAACAATCTGGTAGGCCAGTCTGATTCGGAAAAGGTTTAATCTTATTATTATAATTTTTTTAAATTTTTATATAAAATATAATCAATAATTTAATTTTTTTAAATTTTAAAATAATAATATTTTATTTAATTTTTATCATTTATTTAAAATTATCCTATTCTATTTATAATCCAGCCCCTATAATCTGGTTGTCCCATGTTAGCAGGACGTGGGACCAAGCATTAACTCCTAATCTAAACACAAGACCAAACATGGCATCACGTGTCCCATGTTAGCTGGATGCGGGACCAAGCATTAACTCCTAATCTAAACACAAGACCTGTTAGCTGGATGTGGGACCAAGCATTAACTCCAAATCTTAACACAAGACCTAACATGGCATCACGCGTTTGGTGGCTTATCGTTATGAAAATATCTTAACATCAATCCGGTACGTGGCTCTCACAGAGTGTTTTTATGAAAATATCTTAACATCGAGCGGCACCTCCAACAGCTCCTATCCACTCTGGTGGTCCTCGACTACATGGCAGGCATTGGAGGGGAAAAAGAGATGGAAGGGTGAGAGAGAAAAAAATAAGATGTAGCACATTAATAATGTGTCGAATCTCCCTAATTCTTTTGTATCTATAGTCTTTTACAAACATGTTGATCTCCTTTAGGAAGAATTGGATGCCCACGTTTTCTAATTAGTATATGTGACGCACCAACTTCTACGTATAGACATGTAGAAATTAAGATTTCAGAATGATGACAATACGGATCACACAACCCATCGCCTAATGCTAAGTATGTGTACATGCAACATGTATATAAAGAAAAACACACAGCAGATAATAAAGTCTTATAACTAGTACCAGAATTTTTGTTTAAATACAAACCAGTTTAAAACACACGTAAATAAAATATTACAAGTTCAACACTATCTCAAATCTAAATATATATCATAAAAACAAATACAGATAATATCCATAGATAAGCATCTCCACATCAATACTCAGGCGGAGCCAACTCCTCAGGCTCAGCCTCCTCCTCCTCCTCAATCTCTGCATCAAAATCTACGGTACCAAAAATGGTGCCGTAGGTAAGTAATCTTCTAAACGCCACAAGATAAAAATATATTAAAATCACAACAATATGCATGAAAGGATGTCAGATGCACATGTCCAAAAAATCCACATTTTATCACACACGCCAAAACCCAATTTTGGCCCAAAATATTTCATTTAAATCATTCCTTGCTATTATCCCAGATAATGGCCCAAAAACCAATCTCGCTATTTTCCCAGAAAATAGTCTATTAACCAAATCATCAGGATACTGTAGGCGGGAATCGCAGGCGGGACTCTACCACCATCCCTTCTCACATTATCCTTACGCGTGCACCGTAGGTGGGAATCACAGACGGGGCTCTACCACCATCCCTGCTTACCACCATCCCTACGCCATGTGCACTGTAGGCGGGAATCGCAGGCAGGACTCTACCACCATCACTGCTTACCACCATCCCTACACGTGCCTCTGACTCAAGCCAATCAATCCAATCGTTCACATATACCAAAAATCATTTTTCGCTTGAAAATCCAGTTTTCAATATTTAACACATGCATATGCGTGCACAATCCAATGCAAATGATATGACAACAATTAACCAACAATTTTCAAACATCCATAACAAATAAACAAGCAACTCCATCCTTAAATCCATCCGACCCCCGACTCCTCGGACTCAGTCTGAAATAACCAACCAGTCAGAAATAATTATTGTAAGAGTAAAAATATATTTAAATCTAAAATAAAGTTTGGGAGTCGGTGATGAAGTGGTGAAGAGGTGGTGGCCGGAGGTGGAGCGACGGTGGCAGATCGGAGCAAAAGCCGTTCGGCTTTGAGTGACTATTCCGGCTAAACGGTGGTTCGGATGACGATAAAACTTGGTGGGGATGATCACCGGCCGGAGGGGAAGAAAACTGGGTGGGTGGTGTGCCGCACGGTGGCCGACGGCGGTGGTTCTGGGCTGAGACGAAAAACGGCCGGAAATGGGAGAGATAGAGCTTCGCGCGGGCCAGAGGAGAACGGGAAGAAAGAAAGAAAGAAAAAGAAAGAAAGAAGAAAAGAAAGAAAGAAAAAGGAAAAAGAAAAAAAGAAAAAAAAAGATGGGGAAAAGAAATGAGGTCCAATCCTCACCTCTAGAGTCCAAAAACTGATCCAATGAAAATAACTTTAAAAGCAATAAAACCAAGCAAATAATTTAAACACAACATAAAGCTAAAATATAATAAATAACTAGTAAAAACTAACAACTTAATTTTAAATCCAAAGACAAGTTAAAATAAATTAAACGGCAATTTAAACTCGAACAAAAAATAAAATCCAATTAAAATCTGATAATTTAAAATAAAAGAACTATTATTTTAATTAAATTAAAATATTCCTTCAGTGAAAATACATATAAAAACGAGGTATCACATCCTCCCCCCCTTAAAATAAATTTCGTTCTCGAAATTTGTGAGATCAAACATTTGCGCCAAGTAGGATACAATATACAACTCAGAGTATACTTGAGAAAATCATACCATCAACCACTTCAACACAAGTATGAATAAAGCTCTCTCCAAATATATTCCTATAAGCAATTTCATCATATTCATACTAGTCTCCCAGCGACGCATCACGTCTAGAACTCCTAAAGCGGCCACGTAAACCGGAATCAGCATATCCACAAGACCCTCAAAACCGCACCCAAGAAAACTCCAATAATTATTACTTCTTAGAATGAATTGTATTAACCTCAATCAACTCTTATGCTATATTATCAAAACTTTCATTGTATATCATATCTTGGTAATCTAATAGTCACTTCCAAAATAAACCATCAATAATCATAATTTGTACAACCAAATTATTAATCTTTCATTAAAAGTTAAAATCACTACTAATTCTTCAAAATCAGCATAAAATTTGAATACCTAATTATCTCCAAAAATCACGCTTCTGAGCGCACTCTGATAACTATCCAAAATGTAAAAAAACTATGTCCTCATAAATCAACACCATTAAGTACAAGCTAACTCAGCACCTGAAGATAAGAAAATCATTTACCCCACTTCGATAGAAAATAAAATACCTCCAAAAACCACGAATTATCACTCCCCTCATTTAGTTTTTGCTACTTTCATCAAAATCAACATTCCAAAAAATACATCACTTGATTGATGACAAAAATCAATACCAATCAACATTAACACCCTAAATTGAAAACACGTAACATCATCCCAAAATGCATCTGTCTCTTCTAAAGATAAGGAACGTATTCAAAAAGTCTCAAGTCCTTCCCAGCCAACTAATAAAGCACCTATAACTCCTACCCAACAACTTATACTTTCAAGATTACCTTAATTCTGAATATCGTCTAATTTAGAGATGACTAAATTCACTACGAACCACGATTACATTCACCATAACCTTAATGAACCCTTCTTGGAAACTCGTTTACCTACTTCTATTCTCATAACCCTAATATTAGCACGACTATTTTCTTCAATTGCATACAAAATTAAATCTCAATATAGGCCATGCTGTTCAAATCTCCAATCCACCAAAACTATTGCACTACACTCCTGAGTCCTACTGCTTATTACCTCACGTATCTAGTTAGGCTAATCACAGTTGTTCCCTAAGTTTCCACTTTCAAGATTTTATTATCCACCACACATGACAACCCAACAATCTCTTTTCAAGTTAAATAAAATTGTCTATAATTCTCCCAACTGGACACTCAAACTCCAAAAGAAAGTATAGTCTCAAAATTTAAATTCCTATGTAACCTCAAGTCACAATTAATTCTTAAAGATAATCTCAACAATTAATGCCAACCATCACTCCAATTGGTAACCCGCTTCAACTGTACACTCCGATCAACTCACCAAGAACTCGAAGTTAAGATCTCTTGAATTTAATACTATCACATCTAATCCACTTCACTCAAGTCAAAATGAGACTAGGATTTATACTCTCTGAAATATATACACCCTCACCACCACTATAAATGGATCTCATGTACCCTTAGCTAAGACCAAAAATCATTCCAACATATAAGTGATCCATCGCTCCAATTTTCAACATACGTACCTTATCCTTAAAATAAATAAAATTCATTTTCCAAAACCCGCACCATCTATTATCCTTAAACTTGATATGGATCAATCCTAGAACCTACTACTAAAACCTCGAGCTATAACATTTATTTTCCCGAATTCGATACAAATCTTTAATCCTCAGATAATTACACAAATTAAATCAATACAATCATTCCCCAAATAAATATTCTCATAAAAAAAATTCCTATATTTATCATTCAACCATGATCAACCCCATTTTTGTGGTTACAGCGTAATCAATCTCCAAAATATATCAAGCTCGCGCACCAAGTCTATGAAACTAAAACTCAAATCTTATCACACTTCAATCCATCAATTCTGCGAATTCTAAAACTTTAAATTATACAAACATCATTTTATGAAATCCTCAAGTTCGGTGACCTTAAATCTAAAACATCACCTTATAAAGTTTGTAAATTCTAAAACCCCAATGTTATCAAACTATTTATCAAAGTCGGCAAAATCTAAAACTTCTAAATTAAGTAATCCTTCAATTGCTTATTGAACCTACCACCTTAAATCCCATAAACTTATTCTTGAAGTTCGTTGAACTTATAGTTCCCTACTCCATAGACTAATACATAAATTTTACAAAACTTCGAACTTCAATCATCTTAAGCGAGTTAAAGCTAACTCCCCTCCTTAGTTGCAACTTGCATTCCTACTCCCAAGAGATCGTCTAACCATGTCGTTCCCTTCTAACCACAATATTATAAAAGTAACCCACCCCGATCAAATTCAAACCAATTACACTAAGTATTTATTCCTACCAACGACATTCTTAATAGTACCGTCCTCTTGCCATAGCATAATCCTCAACCCCACTTTTAACTCCGGACAAAACAAAACAAAATAACTTAAAACAAAATAAATAAAACAATTAAAACAACATCCTTTCAATTCAAATAAGATCAACTCAATCAAACCAAATAAAATGGAATGGAATTAAATAAAAAAATTCAAATCAAATAAAATCGAATCAGGTTAAAGAAAAACAATACAACTTAAATAAATAAAATAATTTTAACACAAGCTTTTAAAACTTTCGGTACTCCACTTATGAGACATATGGTTTTACCCAGAGCCGAACTGCTCTGATACCATCTGTGACGCCCCCAACTCCCACGTACGGACACGTGGAAATCGAGGCGTCGGGATGATGACAACACGAGTCACACAACCCATCGCCTAGTGCCAAGTGTGTGTACATGCAACATGTGTACAAAGAAAAACACGCAGCGGATAATAAAGTCTTATAACTAGTACCAGAATTTTTGTTTAAATACAAACCAGTTTAAAACACACGTAAATAAAATATTACAAGTTCAACACTATCTCAAATCCAAATACATATCATAATAACAACTACAGATAATATCCATAGATAAGTATCTCCACATCAATACTCAGGCGGAGCCGCCTCCTCGAGCTCAGCCTTCTCTTCCTCCTCAATCTCTGCATCAAAATCTACGATACCAAAAATGGTGCCGCAGGTAAGTAATCTTCTAAACGCCACAAGATAAAAATATATTGAAGTCACAACAATATGCATGAAAGGATGTCAGATACACACGTCCCAAAAATCCACATTTTATCACACACGCCAAAATCCAATTTTGGCCCAAAATATTTCATTTAAATAATTCCTCGCCATTATCCCAGATAATTCCTCGCTATTATCCCAGATAATGGCCCAAAAAACAATCTCGCCATTTTCCCAGAAAATGGCCTATTAACCAAATCATCAGAGCACTGTAGGCGGGAATCGCAGGCGGGACTCTACCACCATCCCTGCTCACATCATCCCTACGCGTGCACCGTAGGCGGGAATCACAGGCGGAACTCTACCACCATCCTTGCTTACCACCATCCCTACGCCACGTGCACTGTAGGCCGGAATCGCAGGCGGGACTCTACCACCATCCCTGCTTACCACCATCCCTACACGTGCCTCTGACTCAAGCCAATCAATCCAATCATTCACATATACCAAAAACCATTTTTCGCTTGAAAACCCAGTTTTCAATATTTAACACATGCATATGCGTGCACAATGCAATGCAAATGATACGACAACAATTAACCAACAATTTTCAAACATCCATAACAAATAAACTAGCAACTCCATCCTTAAATCCATCCGACCCCCGACTCCTCGAACTCAGTCCGGAATAACCAACCAGTCACAACTAATTATTGTAAGAGCAAAAATATATTTAAATCTAAAATAAAGTTTGTAAAATACTTACAGCGCTATATAATAATTTTCGAATGATCGGCGAGCAGCAAATGGCGAATAGAAAGCAACGTAACAGTGTAAGTACACTGTGGCCGTGGGTTGTAAAATACCCACTTTTAAACGGGACAAACCAAGACTCAGGATTGATAGGGAATGACTTGGAGGTGTTTATGAAACTAGTAGAAGTGAAGGTTGGCCGTGGGTGGCAGCGAAAACGGCGATAGGAGGCCGAAATACCAAAATCGGAGAGTTAGCACGTGGGGTCTGTTCCGGCGATGGATCGAGGCCGGAAATGGGTGGTTGAGGACGGTAAGGAGTCGGTGATGAAATGGTGAAGAGGTGGTGGCCGGAGGTGGAGCGACGGCGGCAGATCGGAGCAAAAGTCGTTCAGCTTTGAGTGACTATTCCGGCTAAACGGCGACTTGGATGACGGTGAAACTTGGTGGGGATGATTAGATCATCCGGCTGGAGGGGAAGAAAACTGGGTGAGTGGTGTGCCGCACGGTGGCCGGCGGCGGTGGTTCTGGGCTGAGACGAAAAATGGCCGGAAATGGGAGAGAGAGAGAGCTTCGCGCGGGCCAGAGGAGAACGAGAAGAAAGAAAGAAAGAAAAAGAATGAATGAAGAAAAGAAAGAAAGAAACAGGAAAAAGAAAAAAAGAAAAAAAAAAGATGGAGAAAAGAAATGAGGTCCAATCCTCACCTCTGGAGTCCAAAAACTGATTCAACGAAAGCAACTTTAAAAGCAATAAAACCAAGAAAATAATTTAAATACAACATAAAACTAAAATATAATAAATAACTAGTAAAAACGAACAACTTAATTTTAAATCCAAAGACAAGCTAAAATAAATTAAACAGGAATTTAAACTCGAACAACAAATAAAATCCAATTAAAATCTGATAATTTAAAATAAAAGAACTATTATTTTAATTAAATTAAAATATTCGTTCAGTGAAAATACACGTAAAAACGAGGTATCACAGTATATATATATACATAATATTTATAAATTCTTAATAACTAAAACTAAAGATAATTACTCATGAAACATTATTTTTCTATATTTAAAAAATTTTACATTGTATATTATTTATATGAGATAACTTGATTTAAAAGATAAATTTTAAAATTTAAATTTTACAAATCAAATAATACCAAGTGAATAATCCGTGGTGCAATGCCTAATGAATTCAAACTTTTTATCTTTTTATATTTATGAAAGATTATCTTCTTTAATGAAGTAGGGAAACGAACAACGCTTGAAAATTTGCAAATAAAAGGGCTGGGAAATCAATAGATAAACTAATTATGATTATCTATCCATTACAACATCAAAGTATTTAAATAGATAAGTACAAAATTTCTGTCACACACGCTACATGTTGAAAAGCTACAAGAGTTCGCAGTGGCAAATGTAAGTGTTCTAATGATTATTTTTACTATTTGAATTTTTCTCAAATTTCATATGATGTATGGCTAAAAAAGTAAAATAATCTACGTACCAGAAAAGAAATTATTGTAATATTCTTGTGACCATTTTTAAGTGATTTTGGCGGACCAAAATCAATTAATTAATTTATTGAATTTCTACAGAAATTTCTAATAGTAGGCGGTTTCTTCAACAAATTAGTCTTTTTTCTACTTGTGATTTTGCCGCAATTAGTCTATACTTTTGCCGAAAATTAATGATGTATTTTTCCGCCACTTCAAGTCACAGCTGCCTCCTCGTAAATAAGTAGCAACACATTGTACTTAAATGCATGAGCGAAATATACGTCGGAAATACTCTTATTTCTGGCCATTTTTGTCTTCACAAAAATATGAGTTTCATCGCAAAAAGAATGCCAACGATAGTTAACAGTGGTCGGAAAAAGTAAACATTTTGTCACGAAAATTTAATTTTGGTCGCAATGCTTATATGTCACAATGAAAATAACCATAAATTTAATTATTTCGGATGACTGAGGATCGTTGAAAATAGTTTTTTATGAAAGAAAAAAATACTAGTAAAACAGGATTACAGCGTTTTACCTAAAACACAAAAAAATGTGAACAATATATTACAAATACACTAAGCTTATAGATGAAAAAAGAATAAAAAATAGTACAATAACTAGAATAGACCCTATAAATCTCATCAAACCTGGCAATTCAGATTGAGAAGATGTTAACAAACAACCATTTCTAGATAGTTTGAAAAGAAGGGGAAAAAAAACAAATATGCACAAGTACCAAACAAGGGGAAAATGCACTGAATGAGTAAAAAAGTATCCCTTGCACAGCCCAGACAAAAACAGATAAAGGAGTTTGAACCTTTCACAGTCTCTAGCTCTCTTCCAAGGCATGTTCAAATTGCTTGTCTTTATTCAGGCCTCAAATCAATGTGCTTTCCTACAGACAACGACCAAAGTTCAACATGTATCAATCAAAAAGAAAAAAACTAGCAGAAAATAAAATTGATCGACATGTATTAATCAAGTTAGCCATTCCCATTTTTGAAGAAGGTTAAAGGTTTCAACTTATATTAGTGTGACTAGAATTTCAATTTCTTTAACAAGTTGAGTAACACCTATCAAGTTTCAATCTTGGGCTATAATATTTAACTAGCCCAATTTTAAGTGTCTCTCTTAATACAAGAAATTGATAAGAAGCCATTCCATATTAGGAAAATAAACTCATTCCATTCCCTTCTTGTCAAATAATTTAGGGGGAAAAAACCTTAATCTATCAATTTTTAATTTCTTGTAGTTGGGGGGGGGGAGAACAAAAAGCAAATCTAAAAGTAGTTAACTGTATTCAAATTAAAACCAACATCAGACCATGAGTTATGAACTAGAAAAGCTTAAATGTGCATGTAGAAGATAAAGTCATATATGAACATTGTGAGCCAGAAAAGTAAAACTAGAAAAGCTTACAATTGCATTTTACCACATTGACTGAGTGCACATACGTGGGAATCTCTAGGCCTACAAATTAGAGGCAATAAACAACTGAAAAAAATACTCCAAACACAAATTAGATCAACAAAGTAGCTTGATTACTCGCTTGGCCCACCTTGATCCCTCTCATTTTCCCACTTTGATTGCTAGCTACAACTGTAGCAGCCCTTACACAAAAATCCTAGACCATTATAACTAAAAATAAAAATAAAAAATCCCACAATAGATGTATAGCATCAAAACTAGCTTATTTGCTATCAAATTGACATTGACCGTTCAACATCAAAGCTGATAGGAGTATAAAAGATGGACTAATATACAAGGCATAAACATGTACAAATTAGCATATAAAACCAAACAAAAGGAAAAATAAGATACAATTTTTCAAACACAGCAAAAGGAGAGAAGATCCAAATAATGCATACCTTGCTATACCTATAGGTTCTAGCTCTATCTATCAACAAAAATAGGTTCTACCTGCAAGCAAGTCAAGTGCAACAAACAAGAAACAAAAGTCAAAAGCCATAACTGATCATAGAAATCTTTGTTCCTTAATGATTAGAGATAAAAAGGAATAACAATGTAGCCCATATTTACATTCACACCGCCTCTTTAGACTCTTTAGAGTCTTGCTTAGTCTTCTGGTAGAACAGAAATAAGCATCTCGCCATAATGAATTAAAAAATCAGAGCAAGAAAAACACAATTAACAAGAAACATCCATAGTTGGTATAAAGCACAAAGAACATAGAAGTTTTATAATTAACCATCAGCAGAATAAGTAACCAAGTAAGAGACTCACTAAGTCAGGCAAATGTGAGCCTATTGAAACAAGTAGGCTTGTTGTAGCTCAACAAGGTTCAATAAAAATTACCCAAAAACATATGAAAATGTTACACCTCCTTGGACATTTTGAGCCACAGATAAATGCACCTCAATTACCATACACTAATTGGCTTAAAAAATTTCGTGAACATTAGCTGCCAAGAATAACCCTGAAAGGCTTTAGCAAAGCAATAGATTAAGGGCTCGTTTGGATACTAAGATGAGATGAGATGATTTTAGATGAAAGTTCAAAGTTGAATAAAATATTATTAGAATATTATTTTTTAATATTATTATTATTTTGAGATTTGAAAAAATTAAATTTAGATTTAAAAAAGTTGAATTATTTATTATATTTTGTGTGGAAATTTGAGAAATTTGTAATGATGAGTTGAATTGTAAATATTTGTTGAGCTTTTATTGATACCTCATAAGTATGTCTATAATTCAATTTTATTAACAATCATTTCTATCCAAGAAAAACACCCTAAATTGGTATCCATCTTCAGAATTATAATTCTTAACTAATACCCAAACTGGAATTACAAGATCAGACCATTCCAAGTTTTGCAGGCTTCACAATTTTACCTTACACTACGGATTGAGCTAACATTCTTTTTACATACTCAAAAAAAGATCCAAAGTTATGAGCTACTAATCTTTTTTTTTTTTTTCTTTTTGAAATGGAACTGAATTTCATTCATAAAAGGATCTTACATCAATGAAAACTACAATCATAGAACTGATTGCTTACAAAGAATTACAACATATCACTTGACACGATGGTCATAATACAAGTAGGAACAACTTCTATACTGTAAATGTCTTCAGGGCAGTCCATTGCAGCCTTCGCAAGTTGGTGAGCTGCACTGTTAGCCATTCTATAAGTGTGTGAAGTAGTCCATATTGTAGATGAGTCTAGGATTTTTCAAGCATCACCAATTAAGCATCCTTCCAGACTCCAATTGGAGGTATGATTCTTTAGAATATCCACTACTTGCTTTTAGTCACCTTCTAAGCAAACTTGTTTCAATCCTATTTCTTGACAAAACACTACAGCTAGCAGCAATCCATAGGCCTTTGCATCAAAAGGGGTCCCTCTAAATTGCCTGGATGCTCGAAGAGCACCAATAACTAGCCCTTGGAAATCTCTGATAATGACCCCTAATCCAATTTTTCCTTCATCCTCCTTTACTGTTGCATCCCAATTAATCTTGAACTGACCCTGAGGAGGTTTGGACCACTTGTGATCTTCAGGTGTGAGTTGGGTCTGGGATAGTTTGGGAGTTGTGATTGATGTTTTGTATGAGGATAGCTCAGCTCTGGCTTGTTGAGATAGGATAGTAGGGTGCTTGAATCCTTTTCCATGAAGAAAATCATTCCTCCTGGTCCAGATTCCTCTGAGTGTAATTGCCACCTCCTCCAGCTCTATAGTGTCAGAGTTGCCACTAGTGCAGACCAGATATCAAATATCAAATCACTATGGAAGTTCATCTTTTGCACTTTCTTGTATCCTTGGTTCCATACATCTTTTGCTGCAGCACAACCCCAAAGAACATGGCCTGAAGTTTCAGAGTCTTGCCTGCAAATTGGGCATACACTGTCTGTGATGATTTTCCTCCTTTTCAAGTTGGCTAAAGTGGGTAAAGCCTCATTACAGGCCCTCCAGATGAAAATTTTGACAGCAGGGACTAGTTTTAGTTTCCATAGTGCCTTCCAAACTGCTTGGTCTTTTGATCTATTTGAATATTCCCCTTTTCCCTTATTAACCAAGTCTCTGTGAAGGTGGGTAACCACTTTTGACAGTGTACATGCCATTATTTGTTAACCTCCATATCCTCATATCCTCTCTTCCACCAATGTTGATAGGAATGGATTTAATGACTTCCATTTCTTCTATTGAGAATAGTTCTTGTAGCAAGGGTTTTTTCCATCCTTTTTGGTTGGGTTCAATCAGGTCACTTACTATCTTGTAGCAGCAGTCTTGTGTCCAATGGGTGTTGACCTGATAGGCTAGGAGGGAGGGGATCCAACAATCAGACCATATGTTGACTTTGTGTCCATTTCCTCTTCTCCATAGCAGGCCCTCCCTAAGTAAACTTAGCCCTGTGTGAATGCCTCTCCATGCAAAGGAGGGACTCTTGCCCAAAGGTGCCTCTAAAAGGTCCACCTAGCTGAAGTACTTCTGTTTAAGAACCATTGAAACCAGTGAAGAGGGGTTTTGCAAGAGTCACCAACCTTGTTTTGATAGCATTGCTAAGTTAAAGCTTCTGAAATCCTTGAAGCCAAGCCCACCAGATACCTTTGAGTAGCTGAGTTTTTTCCAACTTACCCATTGGATCTTTGAAGTATCTTCATTGTAACCCCACTAGAATTTTCTAAGCAATTGGTTCAGCTTTTTTTGTAATGGATGCAGGTAGGAGGAAAATTCCCATTGAATATGTTGGTATTGCTTGTAATACTGCTTTGAGGAGTATTTCTTTTCTTGCAGCTGAGAGGTGTTTTGTTTTCCAGTTTGTTACTCGGGCCCAAGTTCTATCAATGAGGGAATGGAATGCAGCCACCTTTGTTCTTCCCACCACAGCTGGTAAACCCAAATATCTCTCAAAGGAACCCTTAGATTTTACTCCTGCCATCATTAGGATTTGGTATTGTGCCTCTAGTTTAGTGTTTTTACTAAATAAGATAGAGGATTTCTCTTTGTTTAGCATCTATCCTGAGGCCTTTTCATAGAGAGTGAGGATGCTTAGCACATGGTATAGTTCTTTATTGTTGGCTTGACAAAATAAGAGGCTATCGTCTGCAAAGAAAAGATGACTCACTGAGATTGGGCCTCTACCTATGGGAACACTTGTGATATCCTTGCAGAATTTAGCTCTATTAAGCAAGGAAGTGAGAGCTTCAGCACAAATGATGAAGATGTAGGGAGATAAGGGGTCTCCTTGTCTAATGCCCCTTGTGGGTACAAAGTTCTGTTGAGGCTCACCATTGACCAAGATTGAGTAAGATACTGAATTAAGACAGTTTTGGAATAAATTGATCCAATGTTGAGGGAATCCCATCTTACACATCACTGCTTTCACAAAGGCCCACTCTACTCTATCATAGGCCTTACTCATGTCCAATTTGAGGGCCATAAAACCTCTCCTCCCCTTCATCCTTGAGGTCATTGAGTGCAGTACCTCATAGGCAATAATAGTGTTTTCAAAAATGAGTCTCCCAAGTACAAAAGCACTTTGGTTTAGGGAAATTATGGTGGGAAGGATGCCTTTCAATCTGTTTGCTAGAGTTTTTGACACAATTTTGTAGGGGACATTGCAAAGGCTAATTGGTCTGTACTCAGCCACTTTCTCAGGTTTCCTAACCTTAGGTATAAGGGTAATATAGGTGTCATGAACCTCTTGTAGAGAGGCCCCTTGGTTTAGGACTTGGAGGACAAAATTAGAGACTTCCNACGGGGGCAGGTAACCTTGTGTTGCATGTCTCGACGCTTCAAATGTCCGTTCAATCCCAAGCGGAATTTGGGGGCGTCACAGCTCAGCTCTAGCTTGTTGGGATAAGATAGTAGGATGCTTGAAGCCTTTTCCATGGAGAAAATCATTCCTCCTAGTCCAGATTCCTCTGAGTGTAACTGCCACCTCCTCCAGCTCTATAGTGTCAAGAGTTGCCACTAGTGTAGACCAGATATCAAATATCAAATCACTATGGAAGTTCATCTTTTGCACTTTCTTGCAACCTTGGTTCCATATATCTTTTGCCGCAGCACAACCCCAAGGAACATGGCCTGAAGTTTCAGAGTCTTGCCTACAAATTGGACATACATTGACTGTGATGATTTTCCTCCTTTTCAAGTTGGCTAAAGTGGGTAAAGCCTCATTGCAGGCCCTCCAGATGAACATTTTGACAGCTGGGGCTAGTTTTAGTTTCCATAATGCCTTCCATACTGCTTGATCTTTTGATCTATTTGAATATTCCCCTTTCCCCTTATTAACCAATTTTCTGTGAAGGTGGTAACCACTTCTGACTGTGTACATGCCATTATTTGTTAGCCTCCATATCCTCATATCTTCTCTTCCACCATTGTTGATAGGAATGGATTTAATGGCTTCCATTTCTTCTATTGAGAATAGTTCTTGTAGCATGGGTTCTTTCTATCTTTTTTGGTTGGGTTCAATCAGGTCACTTACTGTCTTGTAGCAACAGTCTTGTGTTCGAGGGGTGTTGACTTGATAGGCTAGGAGGGAGGGGATCCAACAATCAGACCATATGTTGACTCTGTGTCCATTTCCTATTCTCCATAGCAGGCCCTCCCTAAGTAGACTTAGCCTTGTGTGAATGCCTCTCCATGCAAAGGAGGGACTCTTGCCCAAAGGTGCCTCTAAAAGGTCCACCTGGTTGAAGTACTTCTGTTTAAGAACCAGTGAAGAAGGGTTTTGCAAGAGTCTCCAACCTTGTTTTGATAGCATTGCTAAATTGAAGCTTCTGAAATCCCTGAAGCCAAGCCCACTAGATTCCTTTGAGTAGCTGAGTTGTTTCCAGCTTACCCATTGGATCTTTGAAGTATCTTCATTGTAACCCCACTAGAATTTTCTAAGCAATTGGTTCAGCTTTTTTGTAATGGATGCAGGTAGGAGGAAAATTCCCATTGAATATGTTGGTATTGCTTGTAATATTGCTTTGAGTAGTATTTCTTTTCCTGCAGCTGAGAGGTGCTTTGTTTTCCAGTTTGTTACTCGGGCCCAAGTTCTATCAATGAGGGAATGGAATGCAACCACCTTTGTTCTTCCCCCCACAGTAGGTAAACCCAAATATCTCTCAAAGGAACCCTTAGACTTTACTCCTGCCATCATTAGGATTTGGTGTTGTGCCACTAGTTTAGTGTTTTTACTAAAGAAGATAGAGGATTTCTCTTTGTTTAGCATCTGTCCTGAGGCCTTTTCATAGAGAGTGAGGATGCTTAGCACATGGTATAGTTCTTTGTTGTTGGCTTGACAAATAAGAAGCTGTCGTCTGCAAAGAAAAGATGACTCACTGAGATTGGGCCTCTACCTATGGGAACACTTGTGATATCCCTGCATAATTCAGCTCTATTAAGTAAGGAAGTGAGAGCTTCAGCACAAATGATGAAGATGTATGGAGATAAGGGGTCTCCTCGTCTAATGCCCCTTGTGGGTACAAAGTTCTGTTGGGGCTCACCATTGACCAAGATCGAGTAAGATACTGAATTGAGACAGTTTTGGAATAAATTGATCCAATGTTGAGGGAATCCCATCTTAAACATCACTGCTTTCACAAAGGCCCATTCTACTCTATCATAGGCCTTACTCATGTCCAATTTGAGGGCCATAAAACCTCTCCTCCCCTTCATCCTTGAGGTCATTGAGTGCAGTACCTCATAAGCAATAAGAGTGTTGTCAGAAATGAGCCTCCCAGGTACAAAAGCACTTTGGTTCAGGGAAATTATGGTGGGAAGGATGCCTTTCAATCTGTTTGCTAGAGTTTTTGACACTATTTTGTAGAGGACATTACAAAGGCTAATAGGTCTGTACTCAGCCACTTTCTCAAGTTTCCTAACCTTAGGTATAAGGGTAATATAGGTGTCATTAACCTCTTGTAGAGAGGCCCCTTGGTTTAGGACCTGGAGGAAAAAATTAGAGACTTCCTTTCCAACCACTGGCCAATGTTTTTGATAGAAAAGAGCTGGGAACCCATCGGGACCAGGTGATCCCAATGGGTTCATTTGAAAGACTGCAGTGGTGACCTCCTCAGTTATAAAAGGTTTCAAGAGCCTATCCTTCATTTCTACCTCAATTCCGGGCTCCAAAGCATGTAAACATTCCTCTATATTAGAAGGGGAAGAGGTATTAAAGAGAGAAGAGAAAAATCCTGTGAATACTCCTCCTATGGCCTCTTGTTCAGTTACATCTCTCCCATTTTGGTCCTTGATGCATTTTATTGTGTTTGTTTTCCTTCTTTGGTTTGCATGCATGTGGAAGAATTGGGTATTTCTATCTCCATGCTTGAGCTAGTGTTGTTTAGCTCTCTGTCGCCATATCAGATCTTTCGCTGCTAGTGAGAGCTCGACCTCCTTTTGTAATTGTTTCATGGTATCCAAATGTTGACCAGTGCCATTGTTTTGAATTTGACTAATTCTGGCCAGTTCCTGTGCTGTCTCTCTTTTGTCATGCTCCTTGTTCTTTTGTCTCCATTGCACCAAGTCCCTTTGGCATAACCTCAGCTTGTGTCTCATTGAATTGGCTTCATTGCTTCCAAAGTGGCCTTTTCCCCATGCCTCTGTAACAATTCTCTGGCAATCCTCTTTCAGTTCCCATGCAGCCTCATACCTGAAGATTAAGCCTCTCTTGTTCTTTCTATGGTTCAGGTTCTGTTTACTGATGTGTAGTGGTGAATGATCAGATTTGATTGCAGGTAGTAAGGTACATGATGCCATATTATGTAGGTCATTCCATTACTTATTTGCAAAGGCTCTGTCAATTCTTTCTTTTGTGAAATCATCTCCACCTCTATTATTGGACCATGTATATTTCTGCCCTTGGGAATGGAGATCATTAAGTCCACAAAATTCGACCACCTGCCTGAACTCCTCTATTTGTTTGTATGGCCTGTTTGCCCCTCCAATCTTTTCCTTTTGGTTTAGGATTTCATTGAAATCCCCGACACATAGCCATGCCATCAAGGTAGCAAGTTTGAGCATCTGAAGTAGCTTCCAACTCTTGCTTCTCTTGGTTGCCTCTGGGTGACCATAGAAGCCTGTGAATTGCCAAATTTGGCCATTTTCTTCATCCTGTACTAGAGCATTGATATGCCAACGTGAGTAGTTCAAGACTTTCACACTCCACTCTTCTTTCCACAAGGCTAACCCTCCACTAAGTCCCACACTATCCACTGCCAGACAGCTATCAAACCTCAAGGTCCTTCTAACCATATCCATTCTTTTAGTGTTGCATTTAGTTTCCACAAGGAAAACTAAATAGGGGAACTTTTCCTTAGCTAATTGCCTAAGGACTCTAACTATCTGAGGGTTCCCAAGCCCTCGACAGTTCCATACTAAGATACTCATTGTGGTTGGCAGGGCTGGGGGCCAGCCTCTGCCATTGAGTTGCCGTTTTCATCAATTTCTCCGGTTCTCTTAATTCTTTTTGGATTATGGTCACTATGATTGTTATTTCTTTTCCTTTCTCTATCTTCCTTGCTTCCATTTCTCAGGTTATAGTTGGTTAAATCAGCAAGAATTTTACCTGAGTTTCTTTCTGATTGAATGTTGTTTCCTCGAGCTTTCCGTTTCCATTTCCCAGATTTTGGCCTCTTGTCACTTGATCCAAGTTCTTTGCATTCCACTCTTCCTGGTAGGCCACCACTCAACTTAACCTTGACTTAGACATTTGTGTTGCAGGTATCATGCTTTGTGTCAAGTTCCAAAATTGCTTTTCCAAAGTCTAGTTCCATCCTAGTGGGAAACCTCATCACCTCTTGATCCGCACGTTCAGCTACTGATATGTGAACCTCATGTAATTCTAGGGGTTTATTTGGAATTGGGTTTTGACTTTCGGTTTGAGCTTTTTGTAAAGTCTTAATGTTTTGGGGTTCTGTGCTACCCTTTCCTGAGCTTCCCGCTATAAACCCATGCCCTTCAGAGTCTAGCATGTCCCTTCCCAGCTTATCAACTGTAGTCATCTTTTGTTCATTTGAAATTACCTGTTGCTCTGCCTGCTCGTTCAGACTAGGTTTTTCCCTCCTCATCTCTCCATCTTCCTCCCTGTCGTTCCCGTTGAGGCTGCTTTTGATCATTTGAGCCACCATATTTGTGGTTGTCAAAGATATTAGTGTTCTTGGGTTGAGCTCGGAGCCAGGCTCCAAATTGCTGTTTTGTTTGCTCTTCTCCTTGTTGATCAAATCTTGGTCTCGAGCAGTTTTTTCCTTTGTGATACAGCACTTCACAATGGAAACAAACATTCTGGAGTCTTTCATATTTGAAAGAGATCCAGTACTTATGCTCATCAAACATCAACCACTTCCCTCTCAAGAGTGGTTTATGAAGGTTCACGGCTACCTTACACGAATACATCTTCCCCATGCTAGTCCTTTAGAATCTACTTCTACCCTGATCACATGACCCACTGATGATGCAAACTAGACCACAAGATCTTCGTTCATTGTAGCAAGGGGTAGGCTGTGTAGTTAGACCCAAAATGGTTCAAAACCAAACTGTAGAGCATTAATCGAGATAGATTCATTAACCTCCAGTAAGGTCAATAAGCTCCTATCGAAGAACCATGGTCTTCCACTCAGAACTTTTTCTTTGTATGTTATATGTTGAAATTCAATCAAGAAACATTGGTCACCTAGTTCATTGAATCTTACCCATCCCTGCAATCTCCAGACTTGAGACATAGTTACTCTGAAAGCTTCACAGTTAACGTTCTTTTCAGTAAGAGCTCTTCCAATATTGTTGTGTTTCCCACGTCTACCTCCCTCCACTTCACCTTCTGGTTTAACATGGAAAGGTGAACTTTCCTCCTTCGATAAATGTAGTCTCTCCCATCGGTTGGCAAGCTCATCTATCTACATCCTCTTGGAAACCATGTTCACACTAACTCACAAAACTGTGAGACCTAAGCTTCTGCCAGAGGTAAAAACACTGGAAACCTCACTCTAACTCATGAGAGAAGAGAAGGCACTCAATTGGTGAGCTACTAATCTGACCAAAACACAAGATCTCCTTAACTCAAATGATAACCCATTAGCTCCAACGGATATATATATGTATATTTATATATATGTATGTATGTATAGTGATGCCCTTAAAAAATTATAAACCAGTTCAACATTTTAAGAACAATAGAGAAAGCAATGACCCACAAGCAACTACATATGGGCTTCGCCATTTCATCTAGTAATTGTGCTTCCCATGTTGTATGTTGGTGACTATAGAGAATTGAAGCCATGAATTCATGTTGTATGTTGATTAAAAAAAAAAGCTAGAAATCCAATGAAGTCAAGTTCATTATACTAAATTGGTTGAATATTTCTTGATAAGGGTTCTAAATCCATATAAAAGGCAGAGAGAGAGAAAGAGAGAGAGAGAGAGAAAGAGATGCACCAAACGCAAATCTCTCAGATTTTCTGCATGGTAATGGATACCAAACCTGCGAGTATTTATTGTTGGCATTTGGTCAATAATAAACATGACATGACAAATCTAGACACATATAACTTTACAGTTTTATATGAATCTAACTAAAGTATCTAAAAGGCAGCAATCTAAAATATACCATTTGGAGAGATACATAAGTTAACCATTTGACAGATCCTTTTGCAGCTCAGAAATGCATTTAGGATGGAATTTACAACAAAAAGACCCTATCTATTAATGTATTTAATTAACACTTTATAATTTATGATCAACTCTACCATGTGGGTAGTATAATAATTACTTATGGATGCTCACAACATGGTGGTTAGTGTACTAAGGAAGTAAAGAATCCACTACCATGCAGCACAGGGTAGCTCCATGCACTTTGGATGTCCCACCAGCCGCAAACACTTCTTCATAATTACATTTTTTCGGCTTTAGCTATATAATTGATTGGTGGTTTTCATCAACTGAAATGGGAAGCATTTTTAATTCTTGGTTATGCTAATAACGAGAGTACTTTGTCTTTCCCTGTTGGAAAGAATTCAAGTATTGCGAGGTAGAATATTTATTAAGGAATGGTTGAGTTGAAGCCTCTCTTAATTACGTACAGTTTGATACATAAGATTTATTTTTATCAACCCGTAGGCCAATTAACTTTAGAAACCAGCCTCTTATATATAAAAGAGAATGCCAGTCACGATTTGGACATCTAACAGGATCCGCAACATGTCTAGAAGGGAATTTAGAAGATTCTAGCAAGCCCCACCAAAGTCTGAGATTCAAAAAAAGATGTGAAGAAAATCTTTTTTTTTTAATTTATTTATTTTTAATTTATTTGTATTTTTTATAAATTTAATCACAGATAAATGAGTTAGATATACGAAAGAAAAATACATTATGTCAAATGTTATAACATCTCCAAATGACTAATATGATGCCTTATTTCAAGCATCTGTCCAAAACACATTTCTCAACCTCAAATCTTCATTTAGGTCCGTCACATAGAAAAAACTATTATTTTTTTCTTGTTGCGATACCAAACANTTAGTGTTTTGGGGTTTTGTGCTACCCTTTCCTGAGTTTCCCTCTGTCAACCCATGTCCTTCAGAGTCTAGCATGTCCCTTCCCAGCTTATCAACTGTAGTAATCCTCTGTTCATCTGAAATTACCTGTTGCTCTACCTGCTCATTCGGACTAGGTTCTCCCCCCTCATCTCTCCATCTTCCTCCCTGTCGTTCCTGTTGAGGCTGCTTTTGATCATCTGAGCCACCATATTTGTGGTTGTCAAAGATATTAGTGTTCTTGGGTTGAGCTCGGAGCCAGGCTCCAAACTACTGTTTTGTTTTCTCTTCTCCTTGTTGATAAAATCTTGGTCTCGAGCAGTTTTTTCCTTTGTGATAGAACACTCCACAATGGAAACAAAAGTTCTGGAGTCTTTCATATTTGAAAGAGATCCAATACTTTTGCTTATCAAAGATCAACCACTTCCCTCTCAAGAGTGCTTTATGAAGGTTCACGGCTACCCTTACACACATCATCTTCCCCATGCTAGTCCTTTAGAATCTGCTTCTACCCTGATCACATGACCCACTGATGATCCAAACTGGACCCCAAGATCTTCGTTCATTGCAGCCAGGGGCAGGTTGTGTAGTTGCACCCAAAATGGTTCAAAATCAAACTGTAGAGCATTAATCGAGACAGATTCATCAACCTCCAGTACAGTCAATAAACTCCTATCGAAGAACCATGGTGGGAAAAAAAAAGGAATTATCTTCATCTTATTTCATACAATAATTAAAAAAAATATTTTTTTTAACAATTTAAAGTAAATGTGATGTTTTATCACTCTCCCAGCCATATCTATATCTGAATGCGAGAAAATTAACTTGAGTGTCCCACTAGAATAATTCGGAGTGTCCTTGTTATTTTGTAGGATAGCACGGTTAGGAAGCACCATGGATCTAACAAATGAGAAACTTTTCTAATCAAAACTAGTCTCTCAATTTCATTTCACGCGGTTGGGCGAAACACAGCCATTAAAGTGCAATTGAAGTGATCCCTATGTGCACTTTAATTCCTAGATGTAACGTCGAGTCAGGTGTGCTTGCAGCAAAGCGGGCATGCCATATGGGCGCCCCTACTTTATTACAAAACTTATAAATCCAGATCTTAAACATCTCCAATAGGGGTGTACATAAAACCAATACACAGACTTAAACCGACCGGAACTGACCTCAGGATGCCGGAATCGGCCGAAACCAGCCAAGAACCGGTCGGCGGTCGAGAGAATTTTTGATGAACCGACATCGGTCGGTTTGGTCAGCGGTTCACAGCGAAATAAACCGCTGAACTGACCTACCGATTCTTTATATTTGTTTTTCATTTTTATATATAGAAAACGACGCCGTTTCACTTAAATAAGGGAAACGGCGTTGTTTTGTTAAGGCTTTTAGTTAAAAATATATATATATAAACGGCACCGTTTGGCTTGTTTGGCACCGTTTCGTATTAGGGTAAAATCCCTAACCCAGGTCCCTCGGCTTCATTTCATTTCTGCTGAAGACTGAAGTTCTCCTACAAGGCCGCCGACGATCCCTTCTCCCTTCGTCTAGCCCTCTGCCGCTCACTGCTCAGCTCCTCAGCTCGACGCCCGTTCCTCAACTTGACGTCCATTCCTCAACTAGACGTCGGCTCGTTCCTTAGCTCGACGCCGGCTCCTTCCTGGGCATTCCGAAAGGTAAGTTAAGATTTTTATTATTTCATTTTCATTTTTTCAAGATTAGCTATTGTAATTTGTATTTTGTAAGTTAAGATTGTAATTTTTTGTTGTTTAAATCATGTAGTTGATTATCCAAATGAATGCTTTGATTTTTATTAAAAAAAAATATGTCGTGGGGTTGTAGATTATAACAGTTGGTTCCACTGCCTCCTTCAGCCAAATTTGTATACCAAACTTCATTTGATGGCCAATTGTGTATTTAAAGAATTACCTTAATTGAAGCATCACTGATTGGTTTATTTCTCTATATTGCATCAATATAATATTACTTTTCTATTAAATTATTGTATATTAGAATGCTATTTCACATGTTCAACTTGGTTATATGATACTCTAGCACCTCAGTTGCACCTCCTGCGGCCCTGCCTTCAACCATAGATATTAAAATGATAAAGGAAACCAAAAGAGGAGAAAAGATTATAAGAATAGAATGAAAAGTTAGATGTTCATCAGGTGTACTCAGGTTGTTTATCCTAATTAAGGCATTCCTCCAATGCATATCCCAAAGTGTACTCAGGTTGTTAATGTTTGTTTATGTTAACTGTATCAACTATGTTTGTTTATGAAACATAGTTTGTTTATGTCTGTTTATGTTAACTGTATCAACTATGTTTGTTTATGTTAATTAATTTTGAATTTAATGTTTCATATGTTAGATGGATTCCTCATCAACTCCAATTGATCTTGATAATGATGAACAAATTGTTAATTTGGGAGAGACCCAAACACCAAAACCTTCAAGTGCCCCTACTAGTACTTGTCCCCTTCCTAGGAAACGGAAGGGGAAGAACCCGTCAGTTGTTTGGGATCATTTTACGAAAGTTGAGGGTTGTCCCGTAAATGATCCGAAGGCTAAGTGTAACTATTGTGGCAAGCTTTACGTCTGCCACTCAAAGAGGAATGAGACTTCAATTATGCAAAACCACTTATCTGCATGTCCAAAAAATCCTCATAAATGCGGGCCTCTAGATAGATATCAACAAATATTGACGGGTGAAGCAAGACCCGAAGAGGGGATTGGAGAGAGTGATAGTAGTGTGGTAAGAAATCTTGTAACCCACAAATATAATGAAGATGCAGTGAGGTTGGCCATTGCGGAAATGATAATTATTGATGAATTGCCATTTAGAATTGTTGAGGGACAAGGATTTAGGAAGTTGGTTTGGTTACTTGAACCAAAATTTAAAGTGCCATGCCGTGTCACAGTTGCAAGAGACTGTATGAAATTGTTTACATCTGAAAAGGCCAAGCTTAAAAAGTTGTTTAAAGACGGGGAGATGAGAGTTTCATTGACTACTGATACATGGACATCGATACAAAATTTGAATTATATGTGCGTAACTCCCCATTTCATTGATAATGATTGGAAGTTGAAGAAAAAAATCATTAATTTTTGTTTAATCCCTAATCATCGTGGGGATACAATTGGAAAATATATTGAATCATGCCTCCTTGATAGGGGCATTGATAAGATTTTTACTATGACTGTTGATAATGCTAGCTCAAATGATACTGCAATTTTTTACTTGAAGCATTTTTTGACTGGGAATGTGTTGGATGGGAAGTATATGCACTTGAGATGTTGTGCTCATATTTTAAATCTTGTCGTGAATGAGGGTTTAAGAGAGTGTGATGACGCCATCATAATAGTTAGAAATGCTGTTAGATATGTGCGCTCCTCCCCTGCAAGATTAGACAAGTTTAAGAAATGTGCAGAAAAAGAAAAGATTGATTGTAAAAAAATGTTGTGTCTTAATGTGTAAACCCAATGGAATTCAACTTACATGATGTTGGATGTGGCTGAGAAATTTGAAAAGGCTTTTAGGCGGATGGAGAGTGAGGATTACAATTTTCTATCTTATTTTAATGAGGGACACATAGGGCCTCCTAGAGCTGATGAGTGGGAGACAGTGCGGGTTTTTGTGAAATTTTTGAAGATATTCTATGATGCCACTTGTCGATTTTCTGGGTCCCTCCAGGTCATGGCAAATACAAGTTTTGTGGAGATTTGCATGCTCCAAAAAGAATTAGTTAGGCTGAGTTAGAGTTCTAATAGTTGTTTGATGAACATGGCCATAAGCATGAGAACGAAATATGATAAGTATTGGGGCTCATTGGATAAGATGAACTTGTTATTGTTGGTTGCTGTTGTGCTTGATCCTCGAAATAAGTTAGGGCTTCTCACCCGCAACTTGAAAAAAAGTTATGATGAGACTCGAGGATTACATTTGGTGTCTAGTGTGAGATAGTTATTATTCGACTTATACGATGAGTATAATGCTACATTTGGTTCTACCTCGAGTAGCCGAGAACATGTGCCCACTTCGACATCTATACCCACAAGAGAAAGTGAAGACTATGAAGACTCACAATTGTATATGGATTGGTATGAGCCAGATAACGAGACTGAATCTGCTACTTCTAAAACAGAGGTGGACCGATATTTATCAGATGGTTGTGAGGCACTTAGTTCATCTTTTAATTTGTTGATTTGGTGGAGACAAAATGAGGTTAATTATCCTATACTTGCAAGGATTGCATGAGATTTGTTAGCCATGCCTGTTTCCACTGTTGCCTCAGAGTCAGCATTTAGTACAGGAAGGCGTGTACTCGATCAGTTTTGGAGTTCATTGGCTCCGAAAATAGTTGAGGCACTTATTTGTACTCAGAATTAGTTGCGACATCCGTTGGCGCCAATTGATCTTCGAGAGGCCATGGATAATGTGGAGAATTTTGTGGTAGAATCTGGTAATGTATTCATTCAATATTTATTTAATATTCATTTATTTTTATAAGTTAAATTAATTTATTTCTTGATTATCAAAATTTATTAATACTTGTCATTTGATGTTTAATCTTAATATTTTTTCATATTTATATAGAGTTGGGAGCACAATCAGGCGTCACAACTATTGAAGACTGAAGGCTTTTTGAATATGGAATGAAGAATTAAAGATTTAAGATTTTAATTTTAATTTGCGTTAGTTGCTTAAGACAATTTGTGTTGGTTTGTATTTGTATTAAACATCTACTCATTTAGTGGACACTTCTATTGATTACTTACAGCCTGTTTGGGATTGCTTTTGAAAGTTTTAAAAGTACTTTTAATTGTTTAAAAGTTCTTTTAAAGAGAAAAAATGATATATTTGGTAAATTTATAAAAAGTGTTTTAATCATCTAAAAAAGCTGAAAATCTACTTTTTTTAAAAGTACCAAATTGAAACTTTTATCAAAAAGCTCCTGCAGATAACTGTATATTTTTTAAAAATTAATACAACTAACTTTAAAAGTACTTTAGAGACTTGGTTACCAAACAATAAATGACTTTTTAATAGTAGAGCTTCTTATTTAAGTTATAAGCTATAAGCCCTAAAGTTATAAGCTATATTTCCTACCGCAATCCCAAACATGCACTTAGTAGTTAGTAGTTAATAGTTATTAACTTATTAGATTTTAGAGTATTATTTAGTAATTACTACTTGCTATTATTAGTTTCTTAAGTAGTAATTAGTTTTATTGTTTTAAACAAGTAATGAATTTTAAAAATACAAGAAGAAAAGTTCCCAAAACAAAGGCTCAAACCGGCCCAAACCGCCAAACCGACCGTGGACCGACCAGAATCAGTTTCGGCCGGTTCCTCCACCCCTGAACGGTCGGTTTCGGTCGGCAAAATCACCCTTTTGAATCTGTCTGTCGGTTGTCAGTTCCGTGGCAAACCGAACCGGTAGGGTCGGTTTTCAGGCCTAATCTCCAACAACATTTGAGAAGCTTTTTTTTTTTTTTTTTCCTTTGTGGAGAAGAAATATTAATAATAGTAAAAGTTTTATGGAAATAGATCGATCGTAGGTCTTCAGATTTTTCTTCTAGTTTAAAAAGTTAACAACTAGCACTCGTATTTATATTAATGTTTTAAAACGTCCATCCGTCGAAACTCTGTTACTCTCCTAACCAAAAATGCTGACGTGACTACCATGCTATGATCAATCAGAAGACGAATGTGCCATCTTATGTACATTCAACATTTAAAGATTTTTTTCCAAAAAAAAAAAACATTTAAAGATTTAAAAATTTTAGCTTGCCACGTCAGCATGAACAATAAAAAGAATTAAAAAAAATTCTAAAATCAAGTTAGTAATAAAATCTTCCAAAATCAACAGAATAAAGAATAAAAACACAAGGAAAGGAAAAACTATTTACTTTTTCTTTTAAAAAACCATAAAATTAATTTTAAAATATAAATTCAAATTCAATAAATTCATAATTAAAATAACATTGAGGTTATTATTAGAAAATAAACAAAATTAAAAAAATTAGATTAAGATAAAAAAAAAAAAGGAAAACTAACTTATCAAATTTAAAAAAAAAAACACAACTATCCACTGATGAGGAGTGGACATGCGTGGCTATCCCATTGGACAACAACTTCTTTGGACCACCAGATGTTGGTTGCCCAGTCTAGAGCGGCCGCCTGCCAACCATGAACGTCAAAAGTTTGCTACCCTCTGTTTGTTTGTTTGTTTTTTTTATTTTATTTTATTTTATTTTATTTTAAATTTGATAAAGCAACTAATTTTTTATTACCTAATTTATCTTAATATATTTTTTGGTTATTTTTATAACATTTATAACTTTTTAAAAAAAATCTTTATGAACTGATTAAATCCAAAGTGGTTAAAGGAAACTCAATGCTATTCTTCATATTTCTGAGTTTTTTCTAATATATTTTAATTTTTTTTTTCATTTTAATGTTTGTAAGGAAAATGATAGTATTTTCTGTGAGTTTGAGTGCTCATGTATTTAATTTTTTTTTTATGATTTAGGAAGCGACTATTAGTGTATTGATATTTTTTTTATTTTTTAAAAATATTTAAATATGTTTATAAAATCGTGGGAAGAAAAAAAGAAAAGAAAATAAAAGTTACATTTTGTACTAGGAGGCGTGGCCAATGGTCAAAGCTGAACGATTAAGTAGCATCAACCTTGTTTAAATTTTAATTTTTTTAATTATTTGGTTAGTTTTATAATTTTATTAGTTTTTTGAAAAAACTAATGCTTTTTATATTTGTGTCTATATATATTTTTTGTTAATTTTCTAAGACTTTATAATTTTGTCTTTTTAAATCATTTTATTATTTTCTAATATTTTTAGATCTTTTAAATATTTATGATGACGTGGCTTGTTTGCTGTGTAGTTTTTAAAATTT
Organism: Carya cathayensis; assembly: GCA_011037825.1. Lineage (NCBI taxonomy): Eukaryota > Viridiplantae > Streptophyta > Magnoliopsida > Fagales > Juglandaceae > Carya > Carya cathayensis. The sequence goes on from QGSO01000375.1 coordinate 766,427, forward strand.
TTGAATGTCTACTTTACATAAAATGACATTTTATTTGTGACCATGATATTGTAGTACTACATGGCCACGTCATTTTCTCTTACTTGACAGGGGTCGAGGAGGGCATTGGGTCACCCAAACTTGACCTACCCGCCCAATAAGGAATCGGCTAGCTAAGGCCCAAGTTGGCTGTTTTTTGGGTGGGGATGACATATTAAAGTAAAAAATTTAACTTACGGAGTAGGTGGCGAGTGGCCCATCCGCTCTCTTGGGTTTTATTTACCCAAATATAAGTATAATATATATATGCGCGCGTGCATATTTTATATGTATTTCAAGTTCCAACTCTTTATCCTTCCTATCATATTTCTTTGGAAAATCATATAGCTACCAAGAGTTGATTCACGATATGAGTCCCAATAATTTTTTTTTTCTTAAGTGATTAAGAAAATGTTTTTAATGATGTTGTGAATTTTATTTTAAAAAATATATGATATATTAAAAAAATGTATAAAAGAAAAGCATTTAGTCTTCTTGAGACAATTTGTCAAGCTACATGTAGCACAACTCTTTTTCTTTTCCCCATCTCTCATCTCCCTCGGCCTGTAACCTCTATGTCTTCTTCCTTTTTCCTCTTTACTTCTTGTCTTCTTTTTCTCTTCTTTCTTTTTCTCCACTTCTATTCTTTTGTCACTCTCTCACCTCCCCAAATGATGAGGGTCTCTCAAATCAAATGTCTCTTAGATTAAATCTACAATAAAATTTGATTTGATCAAATGAAATATCAAATCTACTTTGTTTAGTGATCTACCTTAACTTGCCGTTGTTTGGTGATCTATTTAGAATGATAATGTTGATAATTTGCCTATAAGTGTTGGAACCGTGGATTTTGGATGCAGAGGTAATTTGGGCGAATGGGTTGACATGGGCTCTAACATTTTTATTTTTATATTTTATTTTTTTTTAACTTAGTGATTAAAAAAGTGTTCTCAAATGATGTTGTATATATATATATATATATATTTAAATGTGTAAGGGTATGAAAAAAAATTAATGAAAAAAAAGGGAAATGAATTTATCCACCTTTTTTTTTTAAGTGTAGCAAGACTCTTTCTTTATGGATAAAATACAATGATATATACAAACCCCAAATATTTAAAGCTAGCGCATGCTTTTAGAAAAAAGTGAACCTACCATGAAAAGTGTCAAAATTTCATTTTTTCTTGACGAGCTACTTTACTTTTCTACAAAAGACTAGTATGAAACTTGTATATTTGAAGTTTGTCCTTAGCATTGCTTATTAATAAAATAAAGTACAAAAACTTGGGGTGAGGGACGCAACAACCAGCTCAAAACAAATGTTACAATGAATGAAATAAAAACAAAAACTGACAAGGAACCTAACGGTTCCAGTACCATATTTCTCACCTTCTTGTTGAATGAGAACCCTTAAACATTTAAGTAGGCATTGGGACTATCCGAGTTTAAGGCATTTGATGAGAATCTCCTAAACATTATAAAACAGAGTATCTTTTTTGAATAACAGATCACATCCATTCATTAAAGAGGACTTACAACTTTGACTTAAACAACAAGCCAGTTACAACGGTTGATAGCTTCTCAACACACTAAAGTGGTTGCCATGGTCTAGTCCAGACGGCTAACCTCTAAAGACCTAAGTCTAAGAGACAGCACAACTCTATCTAAGATAGAGTTACCAAATCCCCGTATCCGACTAAGCGGGATATAGGACACCAACCCCACCAAACACCGCCAAGCGGAGGGGGGGACTAAGTTTTTTGGATTTTTTTATTGAAAAGAAAAGACAAGACATAAAAGAAACTATATAGGAAACACTATACACGAAAAACTAGTGTAACCCGTAAGCATTGTAGCGCGTGCAGAACACGCGCCACGCTAAGAGAGAACCAACGGCCAATCTTGGAAGTCCCTGACTCACAGGTCCCACAAACGCCACTCGTGGCATCGGCAGAGGGATTCCCGGTGGCGCGTAAGCGCCACGCGTCGGAACGACGGGAAATTTTAACCCGCGCGTGCGGAACACTCTCCACTCCGATTGGCACCGTATTCGGTGGTCTTGAAGATCGGTGGCTGGGCAACGCCATGGAGGTGCGCGTGTTGGTCGGTGGTCGCCGGATTCTTCCAGATCTGTGATTCTCCCTTACACGGCCTAAAAACAAAAAACCGAGAAAAAAAACAAACCAGAATGGGGAGGGGGAGGGAGGCAGGGAGATGGAGGGAGGAGGGAGGGAGCCGAAGCTCCCACCTCCTCTAGCCGAGATTATTTGTTGTTGTTTAGAGAGAAGGGAGAGGTTTTAGAGAGAGACGGGTTCATAAAACAGAGTATCTAAACAAAAACAAGTCATCTAATTCTAAAATAAAGCAAACCAGATTTATGAAGCAAGCAGAAGATACTATAGAGACGCTTTGGAAGTTGATACGAAAATTAGAAAAAATTTAGTTGTAAGCATAATTTTGCATTAATATGTGCACTAATTTAGTATGATTGGTCAAAAAGTAGATTTTATTAAAAACAATGCTGATTTAAATTTTAAATATGAAGGAATCAGTATTAGTACGCATATTAGTACGTAATTTTACTTATATATAGCAAAACTCTACAAATTAAACTCGCTAGCTGAGTAACATGCCATCACATCAAGCAAGCCCCGAATATCCCTTTTGAGGCACCATCAATGTTTAATTCACAAACTATCCACTCATGAGAGTGTCCATGCGTAGCTATACCATTGGACAACAACTTCTTTGTACCACCAGATGTAGGTTGCCCCTCTTGAGTTTAATAATCAGGCCACCATGAGGTTTGGCAGCTTTGGCTGCAAATGGCCACCCCTTGAGCGGCGAAATCCGGACAGCCTAGAGTGGCCGCCGGCCACCCATGTGCGTCAAAACTTTGCTATTCTCCGTTTGTTTTGTTTTCTTTCTTTTTCTTTTTTTTTTTTATTTATAAATATGAGAAAGCAGTTAATTTTTTATTACCTAATTTTTCTTAATATAATTTTTTTGTTCATTAATTTTATAACTTTTATAACTTTTTTTAAAAAATATTTATGAACTGATTAAATTCTAAGTGTTTAAAGCAAATTCAATCCTATTCTTCATATTTTTGAGTTTTTCTAATATATTTTAATGTTTGTAAAGAAAACCATAGTATGTCCCATGAGTTTGCCTCTTGATTTTAACTGCTCATTTATTTAATTTTGTTCTTTTAGTGGCCAAAGAAGTGATTATTAGTGTATTAATTTTTTTTATTTCTGAAAAATATTTAAAAATGTTTACAAAATCTTAGGAAGAAAAAATGAAAAAAAAGAAGAAGTTACATTTAGTACCAGGAGGCATGGCCAATGGTCAAAGCTACGCGACCAGTAGCTTCAACCTTGTTTAAATTTTAAATTTTTTAATGAGTTTATTGGTTTTATAATTTTATTAGTTTTAAAAAAAAACTAATTCTTTTTATATTTTGTGTCTAGGACTGTTCATCCGGGTTTCGGACCAGATATCCGGATATACCCGGATCGGAACCCGGATTCCAAATTCGGACTGGGTTTCGGACCGGATTTACCCCAGTTATGACCCGGTCCGAAACCCGGATTCATCCGGGCTTTTATAATTTTTTTTTAAACACTACAAAGGATATATACCATGAAATTTTTTTTCCAGGAAAAGATGTTCTTGTAACGCATTTTTGTTTTAATTAAAGCCTATATTCTATTACATTTGGAAAAACATTTTTTTTATATATAGAAAACTGATAAATGCATCTAAAATATAGAAATTCAATATTTATAACCCACTTCATATTACATTATTTGGTATTTAATTACATTACAAAATACAAATTACAAGCCATTGTATCATCATCAGTTCAATCAGAAGAGCTTCTATAATACTCTGCTAGATCCTGATCTCCTTCTTCACTGCCCCATTTGGATCTTCTGAGATGGGTCTATTTTCACCATCCCCATTAACACTTATATGTACACTCCACTAATTAAACATAAAAGATATATAACCATCACTTTCGGTCTCCAAGTCCAATTTGTTGACTACAGTATATGCTCCAACTTCTCCAACCATATGGACTGGACTTATTTAAAAGTTAAAAGTTCTAGACAAAAATAATAGTAATAATACTAACAACAACAACAATAATAATAGTAAAGATTAAGAAAGTGTCCAGGCCAAAAATGGAATGACATGTCCTACAAGAACAAAAGATAATGACATTACAAGTAAAAAAAATATATAAGAAACAACAGTGATATAAAACTTAAGCCATTGAACAAGGAGATTTTTTAAATAATGACATTACAAGTAAAAAAATATATATAAAACAACAGTGATTTTTTTTTAATCCCTTCTAGTTTATTTTATTACCAAAGCAAGATTTTTTACACAAAATGCGCACTTATAACTGAAGGGCATATAGAGGAACCTAATTTAACAGGAAGCCCCATAGGAGACCTCTTAAATGAATCAATACAGAAATTACAGAAATGGAAAATAAACCCGCGATCATGTTCACTGTGGACGTATGTATTTGTTGCAAGGTTTTAAACAGTAGCAGTAGCATGATTTCAAAAGTACAATGACCGTTTCAAAATTTGTGAGCAATCCAATCTAAATCTCAGACCAGTTGTTTCACCATCAGTACTTAATGCAAGTAAACTAATACTTGGAGCCTGGGATCCAGACTTCTGATCACAGGAAAAGTACAAAAGAATCAGCAATTCAAACCTTTCCTAGGCTCTCAATTGGGGGAGAGAACCGGAGTGCATGATATAGAGCACGACATCTCAACCTCTGCATATCAAGAGGCAAATCATTGTTTGCGAGTCGAGAATCCGATTTCGCAACATGAACTACCTGCACATATGCACTCATTAATCATCCATGAATTCAGCAAACTTACACTCCTGTAGCTATAATTTTGTTTACCGTATTAAACTCCACAATCCCAACCCAAATACTTCACAATTAACAATAATGAGACATGCTTGGGTATGAGGAAATCTATCCCACCACTTGACGAACCAATTGTGAACAAGGATATCATTTTTCTTAGCATAACTCCACTTCAAAATCCAGGGAATTTTGTATTTCCTGCAGAAGTGAAGGGAAACAGGGAATTTCTCGTCATATTTCTCATCCACCACCAAATGCCAAAAACTCTCCCTTTCAGAAGCATAACGTCAAAACCACTCCTCAAGAAGCCGCAATTCAAGATCCAAAATTAAGTAGAGAAAAAGGATTGTTTCAGTGAGATATCTAATTAGACTGAATAAGAAAAAGGTAGATAACATCCCCTTTGTTGAGGGAATTCTTGTACCCTCAACAATCAAACAGAATAAGGTTTCCTACCCCATGGTTGACTAAATCCTCTAAAGTGTACTGTCCCTAGAAAGCATAGGATCACCTTTTTTTTTTATATAAGCATGAACATGACTATAAAAGCCTTCTTCACTTCTATGAGTAAAAATTCCCCTAAAAAAAAATGGAAACGGGAAAAGAATTGGTAATTTCAAGCTGTGTAGCCTCGGGGGTAGAGATGTGATATAAACTAGCAACAATCATCAGTGGCACCAAGCTCAGCAGCAGGAACCTTACAAAAGTAAGGTAATTTCCTCACTCCAGAACCAGATCTTGACAGGGAAAAAATATTGAATCCTACAAACAAATATTCTATATACCTGATATTCCTTCCATAATTGTGTCCGCTCTTCATAGTAACCCATGCCAGACCAGGAAGTGAAATGCTTCCGAGCCCGAGGAATGGTTTCCAACTTCTTTGGGAGCTCCTTCACAACCCTGATGTCTCCTTTTAAGGCGTCAATGAAATGAAGCTCATCAAATATATCTGAAAAAGCTCATCAAACAGGTTATAGATCTAAACAAAACTCTAACGAATAAAACCCAAAAAGAAACAGCTAAACAAAACTCTAATAAATAAAACCCAAAAACAAAAGAGCCGATCTAGCCAACCAAAACACTACTCACGCACTACCACAACATAACAGATTATAGATCTGGGCGAAGAAATAAAATCCAAAAAGAAAAGAGCAGATCTAGCCAAACGACAACCTCTGCTAATCACTGGCAACGATGGCTAGGGTTTCGGCTTCCCCAACACACTCTTGATACGAAAGAACCTCCCCCATGGAGAAGAGATCTAAATGCTCAAAACATAGAGAGGAGAGAGAGGAACGTACTGAGAGTTGCGAAAACTCTTCTATGGAGTCGTGGACGGTGGCCTCAGATTGTGTCTATATTTTTTTTTGTTAATTTTCTAAGACTTTATTATTTTGTCTTTTTAAATCATTTTTTTCTTTTCTGATTTTTTTAGATCTTTTTAATATTCATGATGACGTGGCGTGTTTACTGTGTAGTTTTTAAAATTTTTGAATGTCTACTATAAATAAGATGACACAAGTCGTCTTTTAATTTGTCATTGTAGTCCATGGCCACATCATTTTCTCCTACTTGACGGGTCGAGGAGGGCATTGGGTCACCCGACTCACCCATACTTGACCTACCCGCCCAACCAGGAATCGGTTAGCCAAGGCCCAAGTTGGCTGTTTTCTGGGTGGGGAAGATGTATTAAAGTAAAAAATTTAACTTACCGAGTAGGTGGCGAGTGGCCCATCCACTCTCTTGCGTTTTATTTACCCATAGTTAATATAAATATATACACATATATATATATATATATATATATATATATATATATATACACACACACACACAAGAGAACTGCTAGATACAAGCAGTTAGCCTACCAAACCGCGTACGAAGATTCCGTGGAGATGTTTACTTTTTTATTTTTGGAATTTTAAAAAAATAAAACAGAAAATGCAAAAGATGAAAATTATAAAGAGAGACTTGACGTCTTCGTCTTCGTCTACACTCTGTTGTCCATTTTCACTATTTCTTTTTTATTTTTTAAATTTCTTTTTGCCCTCTAGCCGAGTCCAGCCCCTTCTCCTGCAGACTGTACCACAAATCACTCCCTCTTCTAAATTTCACAGTTCTGGCCAACTCCCCCAAATCTATTTAGCTGATTGTTTACTCTTTTTTTTTTTTTTTTTTATCTTCTTTTTTAATCTTGGTTGAAATTTACTTCTAGGTGAAATTCAAGGCCACATTCTCTCGCCTCCTCTTATCTTCTCTCTTCAACTTCATCTTTCTTTCTTTGGGGATTTAAGATTATAGTCAAAACTAGGAAAGAAAGAAAAAAGTTCTCATCTTTGGTGGCGGTTGTAATGATTCTGCTTTCTTCTTCTTTTTTTTTTTCATGTTATACAATAACACACTATTTTGTAAAAATAATCTAGTGGGATGGAATTGGTAGACCTGATTAGCCCTTGCACCGCAGTAGAAGGGGAGGCTGAGGTACTGGAAGTGCTTGAAGAATCATGTCGTCTGCATCTGATGGCACGCGCTCGACGACTGTGATGAATCTATGCTGTTTGGAGTGGAAGGAACGCTCGACGGTCTCATCTCCCAAGCACCGTTTTATCTTCATTTTAAACCCAGCTTCCGCATCAACTTCTATCAAACGAAACGCACCGTTTCATTTAGTTCACGTCACCATGGGTGCGCGATTCGGTCCGCTTTTGGCCTGTAAGAAGACTTTTCCATTGATACGAGTCCCAACAATTTTTTTGAAGTGATTAAGGAAGTGTTTTTTAATGATGTAGTGAATTTTGTTTTTTAAAAAAATTTAAGAATAAAAAATGTATGAAAAAAAAAACATTTAGCCTTCTTGAGACAATTTGTCAAGCTACATCCTTGGTGAATGTAGCACGACTTTTTTTTTTACCCATCTCTCATCTCCCTCAATCTGTAGTCCATATGTCTTCTTCCTTTTTCCTCTTTACTTCTTATCTTCCTTTTCTCTTCTTTCTTTTTCTCCGCTTCTATTCTTTTGTCACTCTCTCATCTCCCCAAATGCTGACGGTCTCTCAAATCAAATGTCTCTTAGGTTAAATCTACAATAAGATTTGATGATTTGATCAAATGAAACATCAAATATACTTTGTTTAGTGATCAAATCTCCCTAACGTGCTGTTGTTTGGTGATCCATTTAGAATGATGATGTTGATAATTTTCCTAAAAGTGTTGGAGCTGTGGATTTTGGATTCAGAGGTAATTTGGACATATGGTAGCATTGAAATCCACCTGTCCATTTAACGAGGGCAGGCGATTGGATCTCGACATGGGCCCTAACACTTTTTTTAATTAGTGATTAAAAAAGTGCTTTTGAATGATATTGTATATATATTTTTTTAAATGTGTAAGAGTATAAAAAATGAATGAAAAAAGGGAAAATACGTTATCAACTTTTTTTTCTTTTAAGTGTAGCAAGACTCTTTCTTTTTGGATAAAAAATAATGATATCTACAAATTCCAAATATGCAAGGCATGCACATGCTTTTATAAAAAAGTGGAGCTAACATGAATCATTTTTTCTTGACGAGCTACTATACTTTTCTACAAAAGACTTGCATGAAACTTGTGCATTTGGGGCTTGTTCATAGTATTACTCATTAATAAAATAATGTACAAAAACTTGGGGTGAGGGACGCAACAACCAGCTCAAATCTAATGTTACACTGAATGAAATAAAAACAAAAACTGACAAGGGAACCTAACGGTTCCAGTACCATATTTCTCATCTTGTTGCTTATAAAGAAGCCACCTTGAAGGTGGTTTCATATGTTGAATGAGAACCCTTAAACATTTAAGTAAGCATTGGGACTATCTGAGTTTAAGGCATTTGATGAGGATCTCTCCTAAACATTATAAAACAGAGTATCTAAACAAAAACAAGTCGTCTACAGAAAAGGATACATAATATTCAGCAGAACCTAAGTACGCAAATCTATCTGCTATACTATTGCCCTCTCTGAAAACATGAAATACATCTGAAAGGATATTTAAATTGTGGAACGAGATAATATCGTGCCAAGGCTCAAAAAACTACTTTAGCGTCTACCTTCCTTTTTGGAAGCAATTGACCACAAGCAAGGAATTAGTTCCAACTATTAGATCGAAGATACGAATTAAGCTGGCTGGCATACTAACATGCCATCTCTTAAAACTGAAACTTCCAAGATAGTCTTTAATGAAACCATCACAGCAAGCAAGCCCCGAATAATGACTGAAGGTGAGACCATTTAGCAACTTTCCAAATAATGACTGAAGGTGGCTTAATCATATCATCGTGCCTGGCTGAATTTCAAGCTCCCAAAGATTTAAACATGAAGCAAGATGCGCAAATATAGAAATCAGACTGCCATTATTAAAGAAAGACTCCAAAAATGTTAGCAAAGTGAGCCCAAAATTGAAGATGCAAAACAGCCAGAGCTAAAGCAATACCACAGACTCCAATCTTGTTGTCCAAAGGGACAACACCATTCCATAATTTCTATACAAACACATAATTTCAGGCGCCAAATGGGATTCCAAGTTGAGCGCTTCAATATTAATTTTCTTATGAATTTTCTTTTTTGGTTTTTAGTTTTTCTTTTTAATTTTCATTTCGTTTTCTTTCTTTCTTCTACTCTGACATGCTTAGTTAATTGAATCCTTTTGAATGAAGCTTCCAATAACTCAAGAGGCCTTGTCATATGTCATTGGTTGTCATACTGCAAAAATATATATGCTACCTATATTAATCATACTTAACAAATCTTCATATCCACCAAAAAAAAAAAAAAAAAAGATAAACTAAATGGATGACTTAAGTTTTAGAAGCAAAAGAAAATCAAGAACTTAGGAATGTACGTATTCAAAGTTTTTTATTTTAAAGAGTAGATCATTTATGAATTATGAATATAGGATTATTTGACGGGCTTTAATTAAATTGGGGAGGGGGTCACTTTTTGACACATGACCTTCAACTCTTTCTTTTAAAATATATATATATATATATATGAATATAGGATTATTTTACGGGATTTATTATCTTCCAACCAAAGCCCAAGAAAGCAAAAATTAAGGACTCGAAGTCACCTGAAAAGAACAATATTTAGATAGGTTTGGATATAAAAAATATTTCATCTTATCATATCTTATTTTCTTAACTTTCTCAAATTTTCACATAAAATATAATAAACAATTCAACTTTTTCAAATCTCAAAATAATAATAATATTAAAAAATAATATCTTAACAATTTTTATTCAATTTTCAACTTTTATCTCAACTCACTGTCCAAATCTCCTTTACCAACCAATCATTCTGTCTCATGTTATTGTTGAAATTAAGAGTCATCAGAAGTCAATCAACGGCATGCTCTCATGTGTAAATAGTCCGCAAAGATCATAAAAAACCAATATTATTCATTAATCCAAGTGTAAATACTGCATAAATTAATCGACATCCCAAATTTTCAAAAAATCTACAGAAGGTTATCCCTTAGTACTTGAGATCATAATAATTCCCCCAAAATGATTAAATTCTTAATCTTATTGAGACTTTTCAAAGCCATCTAGTTGCTTTCGATCAAAGTTTGAACCAGAGATTACATGGATTAGCCTCAATTTAATCCCACCCGCCATAAATTGACAAAAATTAAAGCCATTATATATAAAAACAGTAGCTATAAATTGATCTTGTTTACTTGCAAATTTATATCCAGTAATAATTAATAAGGACAAAAGATAGGAGGAAGAAAGACACGTGAAGTAGCTAGTCTCATATTAGAGCAAACTGTTTTTTTTATTTTTAATCGCAAAATTAGTGGTAAGGGAAGAAGTTGTTGAAAGGTTGGAAATTCTTTTTGGTTTGAAGATTTGAGGTGAAGTACGGAATTATGGTCGATCGTGGGGTTCACAATTTAATTAAATAAGATAAATTACCTTGCAGGGTTGTAACATTTATATATTAAGTTGTTTCAAAAATCGGTGAGTGGTATTTCTTTAGCAAAATGTGTCAAATTTCGATAATCGGATTCATTAGTGAGGTTCGAACTGATTTGAAACCAACTAATTAGGCAGTGAGAGAGAACATGATATCATTAATCTAATTATTTAATGATATGTGTTTTGGCAGGGGATCACTGATCACAAAGTGGAGAACGTACATGATGAAATGTGGTGCTTCAACCCCTGCATGTATTGCGGCAGAAGTCGTGACTCCAAGATGTTGGCCATTCGGGTCATACATCGCTAACGTGATGTGATAGCAAGTGTGTGCATATATACAATACAATAGTGTGCAGTTAGTTCACAATGAAACAATAAAAATGGCAACTATAAATTCTAACAGCACCAGAAATTAAAGCAACTTCACTAAGCTAATATCCATAAGCTACGAGTCTTCCAAATTTCAGCATAAAAATATTACAATCATCTAAACAAAAATCAAGTCAAATAACAACACTTAAAACAAAATGGGGAAAAGGCCCCAAATCTTCACTCCTCTCATCAAAGTCGAAGAGGAACTGCAGGTCGCAATACCAAAGTGAGATTTCACAAAACTAACACTCAAAATACAAATAGGTGGAAATGTGGCGCCCTCGACTCCCACTATGATTTGGGAGGAATCATGACACCGGGATGATAACAACACGGGTCACGCATCCAAATCGTCAAGTGTTTAGTGTGTGAACATGCAACTAAGTATACAGTAATAATCACAGCGGAGAAATAAAATATGGTTAACTAAGTACCAGAATTTTAAAAATAGAATCAGGAAAGTAAAAGATCCTCCAAGAGGTTATACAGTTATCCAGCGAAATAAAATAAAAAGCCAAAATAAACAATCAAAAAGGGAAACAAACCCCTTGATCAACAAGCGACCATAAGTCATTCCTCCGGTGGAGCCGATCCCTCAGGTTGAATTGTTAGATATTTAACATGAACATTAATAAACGGATCTTCGATTTTATATGATCTAAAATAATAAATAGTGATAAATAATACGTACCTTTCTCTATCAGTTCGATGAAGAAATAGATTTGACTATGAGGAAATGATCACCCTAGCAACTTTGCCTCACAAGTGTCTCACGATGGCAAAAGGCACTGTAATATTGTAGGTGAGAACCCTTTAACTCCTCAGTGCTATTTATAGATTTCTGACCATCAAGAAATCTCAGAGTTTGTATCTGACTATAATTAGAGATATAGAGTTTTAATCTTATATCTTATGAGTTATCTTATCCCGTTATCACTCATCTTTTATCTAATAAGTTTAAGCCATTTCAAACTTTATTAAGATGGGTGTGTGGGACATAGAGTTTAAATAAAAACTCTTATATTCACCCACTTGGCCCATACGCCCATAAAATAATATTTTCCATTCATGGGTTTATTACAGGAAATTAACCATACTGCGCAAATTCATTTCTTGAAACTTTCATAGCTCAAAGTACATTACATGAGTTCTGTAATATCAATGTCAAATTAACTACTGATGCGAGTCATGGCGGTCCTCTGTTATATAATCAACAAATTTCCTTCCATGTACCACAACACCAGCAACCAATTTAACATGATCTTTAATTGAGATAATTAAGGCTAATACCGTGATGCCTGGGTTCTAATTCATGTCTGTTGCAGACATTATCTTGTCATCATTCTTCCAAACTATTCAATGTACAAAGAAATGGAAAGACAAGAAAACAAAAACAAAACAACCATAATAGCTATCATTAAGTGTCCAAAATAAAATAAAACATCTACGAGCTCAATAACATGTTTACATCATAAGACCCATTCTGTCAACATGCTCTTTAAAATGCTTCACTACTAGACCCTTCGTTAATGGGTCTGCTATCATAAGCGTAGTACTAATATGTTCTATGGACACTGTTTGTTTCTATACTTCCCTCCTTGACACTTAGGTATTTGAACTCCATGTGTTTAGCACCTTTAGAATACCTATCATTTTTGGAGAAAAATATTGCAGAGGAATTATCACAATAAATTCTCAGCGGCCTGTCTATAGAGTCGACAACTCCAAGCCCTGAGATAAATTTCCTCATCCATAAACCATGCACTGTGGCCTCAAAGCACGCCACAAACTCAGCCTCCATTGTTGATGAAGCAGTGATAGTTTGCTTTATACTTTTCCATGAGATTGCTCCACCGGCTAGTAGGAAAACATATCCAAAAGTAGATTTCCTACTATCAGAACAACCGACAAAATCAGAATCTGAGTATCCAGTTGCCTCTAAGTTGTCGGTTCTCCTAAAGTTAAGCTGGTAATCCTTAGTTCCTTGCAGATATCGCAATACCCTCTTTGCTGCTTTCCAATGAGACATCCCTGGGTTACTCTAGTAATGCCCAAGCATGCCAACTGTGAAACTAATGTCTGATCTTGTGCAAATCTGTGCATATATCAAGCTCCCCACAACCGAAGCATAGGGGATTTTTGCCATCTTTTTACGCTCCCACTCAGTTTTAGGGCATTGTGATAGGCTAAACTTATCACCTTTTGATATCGGAGTATCAAGTGATGAGCAACTTTTCATGCCAAATCTCTCAAGAACTCTTTCAATGTAACTTTTCTGAGACAATCCCAACAATCCTTGTTTTCAATCCCAGAGGATTTCAATTCCGATTACAAAGGACGCCTCACCCATATCTTTCATTTCAAAGTTCTTAGATAGAAAGCCCTTGGTTTCATAAAGTAAGCCAAGATCACTACTAGCCAACAAGATATCATCAACATACAGGATCAAAAATATAAACTTACTCCCACTGACCTTTAGGTATATACATCGATCAATGATGTTCTCTTTAAATCGAAAGGCAGTAATGGTATCATTGAACTTTAAGTACCATTGTCGGGAAGCTTGTTTAAGCCCGTATATTGATTTCTGAAACCTACATACTAGGTGATCTTTACCCTTTTCTGAGTAGCCCTTTGGCTGCTCCATGTAGACCACTTCATCCAAACTTCCATTTAGAAAAGTTGTTTTCACATCTATTTGGTGTAACTCTAAATCAAAATGAGCCACCAATGCCATAATGATTCTGAAAGAGTCCTTTTTAGATACTGGAGAAAAGGTCTCTTTGTAATCAATGCCTTCTTTCTGGGTGAAACCCTTAGCAACAAGTTTGGCCATATGTCATTCGACGTTGCCTTTAGAGTCGTGTTTGGTCTTAAAGACCCATTTACACCCGACTTTTTTACACCCTTCAGGCAACTCAACGAGATCCCAAACTTGATTTCCATGGATTTCAACTCTTCTTTCATAGCATCGATCCATTTACTAGAATCACATCTCTCTATGGCTTGTGAAAACGTTAGTGGATCTTCACTTGTCCCAATGTCAAATTCAAATTCCTGGAAATATACCACATAGTCAGCTAAAATAGTAGGTCTCCGATCTCTCTGAGATCTACGTAAAACTATCTGTTCTGGTGACTCTGAACTTGGTTCATCAGTGGTATTATCATTCTGAGATGGGTGATCATTTTCTTGTTCCAATGTATCATTGTGATGATCAATTAGAGAAACCATTATCTTTTCTGAGGATGTAGGTATACGGACATCTACTCGTACTTCCTCAATGATCACATCTCTAGGTTCTATTTTCCCATTGAGTTCGCCAAGTTCAATGAATTTGGCATTCCCTGTTTCCACTATTCTCGGACTGTGATTAGGACAGTAAAATCTTTACCCTTTGGATCTCTCTGGGTACCCAATAAAGTACCCACTTACTGTTCTGGGATCCAATTTCTTTTCATGTGGATTGTAAAGTCTTGCTTCTGCTGGGCAACCCCAAACATGCATGTGTCTAAAACTTGGTGTCCTACCAGTCCATAGCTCGAAAGGAGTCTTTGGAAATGACTTACTAGGAACCCGGTTTAAGATGTAAGTTGCCGTTTTAATGGCTTCATCCCACAATGACTTGGGTAAGGTAGAATTGCTTATCATACTTCTGACCATATCCAATAAGGTCCGATTACGCCTTTCAGCAACACCGTTCTGCTGTGGCGTCCCTGGCATCGTGTACTGTGCAACAATGCGATGCTGTTCAAGAAGTTTGGCGAATGGGCCAGGGTTACGACCCGATTCGTCATACTTTCCATAGTATTCTCCACCTCTATCCAACCTTATGATTTTCACCTTTCTATCTAACTGCCTTTCCACCTCCATGAGAAATACCTCAAGGACTGAAACAGCTTGGGATTTCTCATGTAGTAGATAGATATATCCAAACCGTGAAAAATCACTATAAAGGTGATAAAATATTTTTCTCCACCAAAACATTCAATGGAGAATGGTCCACATATATCTGTGTGAATTATTTCAAGAATCTCTTTACTTCTTGTGGCACTTTTCTTAGTATGTTTGGTTTGCTTTCCTTTAATGCAATCCACACATACTTCAAGATTAGTAAAATCTAAACGTGGAAGTATCCATTCTTTTACTAATCTCTCTAACCTTTCTTTGGAGATGTGCCCCAATCTCTTATGCCACAAGTCATAAGAATGTTCATCCATCATATTTCTTTTCGTTCCAATACACATTTCATGGTTATGGGTATAGGTATTATGAACAAATGAATTATCAAGACAAAGTCGATAAAGACCATCGGAAAGAAACCCAGAACCAATAGATAAATAGTGTCTAAACAAATTGAAACCTACCATTGTAGAAAGAAAAGAAATAATCATCAGTGTCCAGTCTAGAAAGGGAAATTAAATTACACCTCACATAAGGCACAAAAACTGTGTTATAAAGGTCTAAACAATGACCAGTACTCAAAACTAAACGAAAAGTCTCTATGGCCAAAACTTCAACCTTATTCTCATTTCCCATAAAAATGAATCGCTCACTGGGGCTTGGTGTTTGGCTTGTAAGGTATCCCTGCATGGTTATAGAAACATGAACATTAGCACCTGAATCTAACCACCAGGAATTAGTAGGAACATTTACAAGGTTTGATTCAAAACATACAAGGGCAAGAGACTTACCCTTCTTTTCAAACCAAGCCTTACGTTTCTAACACTCAGATTTCATGTGTCCATTTTTCTCACACCAGTAGCATTTGGTACTACTATGTTGAACCTGATTAACTTTTCCAGACTCCTTTCCTCTTGGTGGTCCAATTCGTTTCTTTTTACTATAATAGTGCTTTTTCTTTCCAGCTTCTTTAGTCACAAAATTAGTAGAGTAATGCCCTTGTTGTTTCAGTCTTACTTCCTCCTGAACTACCATACTTGCCAGCTCATTCACATTCCATTTATTCTTAATAGAATTATAATGCATCTGGAATGGACCATACTGAGGTGGCAATGAGTTCAGGATAAACTGAACAATAAAGGAGTCCTCTACTTTCATTCCCAGGGTTTGTAATCTGGCGGCAATATTTGTCATTTCAAGGATATGCTCTTGCATTCCTTTGGCTCCATCATATTTCATGGTGGTAAGTCTAGCCATCAGTGTTCCTGCTAAAGACTTATCTACAGACTTAAATCTCTCCTCAGCATTTTTCAAAAAAAGTTGGGCATCCTCAACACTAGGGAGTGAATTTTTAATATTTTCAGAAATGATCATTTTGATGAACATTAGACTCAGCCTGTTTGATCTCTCCCACTGTTTAAATGACTCTTTCTCATCCTTGTTACTCTTTTCAATGAGGGGTGGAGTAAGGGATGAGTCCAGGTCTAGGACCCCTAAGGTAAATCTAACTCGCTCAACCCACTCAGAAAAATTAGAGCCATTCAAAACAGGAACTGATGAAGTTTGTGAATGTAATGATGTCGGTACATTTACTGCAAGAAAATATTTGTTACATAATGAAATTTAATGCATGTATTTAACAATAATAACATGCATGTAACATTTAATAAAATTTAATACATGTATTTAATAATAATAACATGCATATAAATTTAGCATTAATAAAATTTTTATACATGTAAATAACAATAATAACATGTATATAAAATTAAAAAAAAAATTAAAAATAAATAATATTAAAATAATAAAATAATATTTTAATATAACCGGTCCGGTTCGGGTCAGACCCAGACCGATTCAACAAACCGGACCGAGACCCAAGTCAACTGGATGTGTTGACTTGGGCCGGATGTACTGTACAGGCCCGGTTTCCTTCCTTCTCTTTTTTATTTATTTATTTATTTATTTATTATTATTTTTTATAAATTTTATTAGACTGGGCCATATCAGTGGCCCATAAGCCCGTTTGTTTCTCTTTTCTTGGACTGGGAAAAGCCCAGTTGCTCCACAGCCCAAAACCTTCAGCCTGTTAGAGCAAAACACTCTTTTCCCTCGGGCTGGGCCAGAACTCAGGCCCAATCATTTTACCAATCTGCCAATGAATTTAAAACAAATGACAAAGTAATTGGATTGGGCCAAGCCCACAGCACACAGCCTTTAGCCTTTAGTCTTTATAACATGGAACCCTAAAGATAAAAACTCATCTTCCTTTAGATTTCACAGCGTCGCACCATCTCATAAAGCTCAGATGTAGTGCCTCAATGTTACGCACGCACGCATGCAGGGGTCACGGCATATCATAGTGGTCCTCACCGGCGAGGAGGAGAACGACAAGGCATGCCTAGCGTCCACCCGCCGCTGAGGTCCACACCCTTCCTCTCCATATATATAAATATATATATATATGTATTTTTTAATATAATGAACTGAATGATGCGGCCACTGGGCTTTGAAGCCCTCTGCGCCGCCATCACAGTGACGTCGTAAAGGAGGTTCTTGGCCTCCTTCTGGCGCAAAACACTGATCTTTTTTTCTTTTTTTTTTCTCTGGGAACTGAACGCTGCATGCATTTTATTTTTATTTTTATTTTTATAGACTCCCTTAATATTCTTTCTCCATCGCAACAAAGTGTAAAACCATATAACACAATAGAGGAAAAATGAATTAACACTCAATAAAAAGCAGATTCAAAATACGACAAGGGAGAAGAAATGATACATTCAAAACCGAAATTCATTAAGCAATGTTAGTGTATCAATATGGGGTTCTTTTATTAAAACACAGAGTTGATGTTTCGAAACATCATCATAATTTTACGTGTTAGATCAAAAGGTAATATTTTTAATCTTTCGCAATATTACACACACGAAAGCATATATATTCACTGTATATTTTATCGAGATCATAAAAAAAAAATCTATAACCTAAAGCTCTGATACCACATGTTAGATATTTAACATGAACATTAATAAACGGATATTCGATTTTATATGATCTACAATAATAAACAGTGACGAATAATACGTACCTTTCTTCATCAGTTTGATGAAGAAATAGATCTGACTATGAGGAAAGGATTGCCCTAGCAACTTTGACTCACAAGTGTCTCACGATGGCAAAAGGAACTCTAATGTTGTAGGTGAGAACCCTTTAACTCCTCAGTCCTATTTATAGATTTCTGACCATCAAGAATCTCAGAGTTTGTATCTGACTATAATTAGAGATATAGAGTTTTAATCTTATCTCTTATGAGTTACTCATCCCGTTATCACTCATCTTTTATCTGATAAGTTTGAGCTATTTCAAACTTTATTAAGATGGGTGTGTTGGACATAGAGTTTAAATAAAAAACTCTTACATGAATGTCATCATCTGCATCAAAATCTATGATTCTATAAAACGACACCGTAGGATAAGAATACCATGGTGAGATTATGAATCTCAATAAATAATCAACCAAACAATCCAAGAGATAAAAACATATTAATAAAGCCAACATGTATGAATCCACATAATAAAATATGCAAGAAACAAAACCATTATTTTCTCCAAAAATAACACATTTTTCCAACACACTCTAAAAATCCATTTGGCTCAAAACACATCCATTTATTTCCATCCGTCATTTTCCCAGACTAGCCCAATTATAAATCCACCATTTTCCCATAATAATGGCCCACATATATCCAAAAAATGGCCCAAGCATATTCATTTATTATGCATGCACTTTGGTCTCCCCTAGAGATCATCCACACACCCTAGCTCCTTTCGTTACACCGCAAGTAATGACCATGCATGTGATTTTGTAACAAACGATGCCCAGCTTCGTGCCCAGCGCATTCGTGTCCAAACATCCTCTAGCCCCCACCAGCAAAAGGGCCCCAAAGGCAACACGAGAGCGTTACCATCTCGTTTGATCTCATTACCGTCCAGCAACAACCCAAGGGACATCACTTAGTTTTATATGCTCCTGAGTGATCAAAGGAGCTCCATTGAGATAATGCCCCATCCTGCTTAGGGTCGTGATACACACGCATCCATCTAAAATCATTTCTCAACAAGGAAACTCAATTTTCAATCATGACACATGGCAAAACACATCACAGACAAAACACCAAACAAACAAAATAAATAAATATACAATTGCATGCAGATAGTATATTTGATGACATAGCATAGCACACATCAAATAAAATAAATCAATACAACAACTACCTTTATTTTCCCAACACTTCATGGACCCAAGGGCAATCACAACCAATCAGACTGTAGAAACAAGTTAGTGTAAAAATATATTTAAATCCCAAGAAAATTACTTACAACGCAATCAAGCAAATATGGAAGATCAAATGTGACGCCCCCAAAATTTCGCTTGGGATTGAACGGATATCTGAAGCGTCGGGACATGCAACACAAGGTTACCTGCCCCCGTTCATGACATATAAGATGCAATGTTCCTAACATGCATCTAGCACTATGCAATATTCGCAGCGGATAATTTTTTTCTTTAGCAATACTATGCACCAAACGAAAAATATCCCAAATACTTGAAACATATTTCATACATAAAAGCATACTAAATAGCCATGATCACCACACTAGTCCAAAATGGTTGTGATCAAAAGAGTACTTGAGATACAACTCCAAAAGTACTAGTAGTAACTTAAGTTAAATACTATGCCATCATCAACATCGCACCGTGGCCTAGTTGACCATGTTCAGTTGGTCAGATTCCAATTCTCCTTTGGGTCCTGTAATAAGATCTACCATTCGGGGGGAATGGTAGTTGGGACTACCACAGTGAGATTTGATTACAAATCTCAGCAAGTTAACATAAAACCTCAACACAGGTTAAAGATGCATGCATGACAGTAAAAGCATGAATGTATAATTAAAGTTGTAAGTAAGCATAGCATAACTTGACATATAGCATGACATAACTTGAACTTAAACGTGAACTGAAACTTGACTTAACATGACATGGACTAGCAACATAGCATGAACGTAAACTTGAAAATAACATGTACATGAATATAACATGACAGAATCGTGAACTTGAAATATAACGTGAACATGAACATAACATAACATGAATGTGAGCTTGAACATATCATAAATGTGAACATAACATGATGTGAACATGAACTTGAAACTTACGTGAACATGAACATAACATGTAAGTGAGCATAGCATAACATAACATAACATGAACTTGATTTGAAACTTGACTTAACTTGCACTTGATCTGAAACTTGACTTAACATAAACTTGGAATATTGCTTCTTTACTTAACATGAACTTGGACTTGGATTCTGACAATCAAAATGATTTCGCCAGTCGTTTTATCAGAAATAGTGAACAATCAGAATGATTTTATCTCGAGTATCTTAAAAACACGTACCCTAGCAATCAGAATGATTACACCAGGAGTACCTCATATTACTCTGACAATCAGAAATGATTCCATCAAGAGTATCTTAAAAACACGTACCCTAGCAATCAGAATGATTACACCAGGAGTACCACATATTACTCTGACAATCAGCATGATTCCATCAAGAGTAACTTAAAAACACGTACCCTAGCAATCAGAATGATTACACCAGGAGTACCACATATTACTCTGACAATCAGAATGATTCCATCAAGAGTATCTTAAAAACACGTACCCTAGCAATCAGAATGATTACACCAGGAGTACCACATATTACTCTGACAATCAGAATGATTCCATCAAGAGTATCTTATGTGATATCCGCTCCTTTCTTCTTCTTTACGTATGTGCCTCGATCCACGTTCAGACTTCGGTCAACATGTCGAGCCTGTTCCACGTGTCGAATTCACGTGCTGAGCTTTCGATCTACGTGCTGAGCCTTATCCTCAGTACTGTACCTTGATAGAGTGTTCCGAAAGTTATCCCGCGGATTTCAAAGTAAGATAGATATTTTATAGCCTACAGATATTTGAAGTTTATGGAAATATCTATAGGAGATATTTCCAGTATTATTAGATAAGCTTGTTTTAAAGTAGCACAATTATAATATTTTAATGAGCTCTGAAAATATTATAATTGTGGATAATTACTTAAGTTAAATATTTTAGTTGTTTTAAGATATTAAGAGGTTTAACTTTACGTTGAAAACTCTTATTTAAATTAAATGGTTTTATCCTCTTTGAGTGATTAAAGATACTTTATCATTTATATAATGATGAAGAAATATTATTTTATAAACCTTAGTTTATAAAATAATAATCTATCTTAATTCCTCTCAGTGTTTATTTAAGTGTTTTATGCACTTTGATTAATTAATGATACTTTATCATTTTATATAATGATGAAGAAAATATTATTTTATAAACCTTAGTTTATAAAATAATATTCTATCTTAATTCTTCTCAGTGTTGTAATTAAGTGTTTTATTAATTTAAATGATTTTATCTCTTCGATTAATTAACGGTACTTTATCATTTTAAATAATGATGAGGAAATATTATTTTATAAATTTTAGTTTATAAAATAATATTTACCTTAATTTCTCGTAGTGTTTTATTTAAAATAAAACACTTAGCGTTTTCAATCATGTTTTAACTCATCGTTGGTTTATTTGAGGATCCCGAAGCGTAGGATTGAAGCGATATACCCAGGCCCTTACCCTTTTCCCTTCACTTTTTCCTTTTTCCTTTTTCTTCTCTCTCTTTCCTCTCCTTTTCTCCATGGCCGACGTACACATGCATGTTCTCTCCTCCATGCCGTTCGGTCAAGCCACCCAACCGGCACAACCTCGCGACCACAGCTCCACCACATGTTCATCTACCTCTCCCTAGCTTGCCATGAAGTTTTATGAAATTTCGCTACCTCGCGTTTCCTTCCACCGGCCAGATTTACTGTTCACGGCGTGATGCCGCCGTGCTCCGCCACCTTTGACCACCACAAGGCGACCATGAGACTTCCAAGGCCACGTCTAGCTTTTCTCAGCCCCAAACTACCACTTTATGTGGTGGACAGCCACCGTATGCGGTGTTACCGCCACGTACGTTCCTCCGACGCATATTCGTGACGAGCAGCGAGCGACGCACGGGTTATCCCGTCGATGGTATAACCCTCTATCCTTAGTTATTTATGTTTAACGTAGTTGATTTGGTTGGTTGTAGATTATTGTTGTGTTTGTGGAGTTCGCTGCGTAGTTGTGAAGTGAAGTGTTGAAGTGTTGGGCTTGATTGTGTAGTTTTGTGCTGTGCTGTGAAGTATGGGCGGACCGTAGTTGTGATACGGCGTGTTGTGTGAAGAGAGTACGCGTGTAGCGTATTCTGTGTAATACAGCGACGCGCCGCGCGACGTGCGCTGTAGTGATGTGTAGCGTAGAAGGAAGGGATATGCATGGAGTGTAGTATGCGTGTATGTGCATCGTGATGATGAGTGTGTAGCAAAGGAGTACGCGTAGGCTACCCGTGTCCGTAGCGATGCACCGTGAGACTGTGTAGTGATGAGTAGTGTGATGGCACGTGAGTGTGCTCTGTACCAGGTTGTGATACATTGGATGGCATGTCACGAAGGGTTGGATGGCGTAACAGAGAAGTGTGGAGCGTATGGTGTAGCGTCGGGATACTGTGTAACAGTTCCCGGAGCAATGGTGAAGTGGCCTGTAGTCCAAGGTAACAGGTATTGCCTAGAGACTGACTTGTGACTGAGAGTATAAGGAAGTGATGGAGAAGTATCAGAGTATGCAGTGGAAGCATGATGGGTATCATGACGTGACTCAAGCTTTGTCTTGAGCTGCGTGACATGATTGATGTGCAATTGTGGATGCAATCCTATCCCATCAAGTGTTGGGATGAACTTGTACAGAGTTGGGAAGTAGGAAGAATCCTATCAACCGAGTCTGAGCAAGTTGGTATCGGAGTATGGAGCTTGTTTATACAAGCAAGTGTTCAGTAGAATTATAAGTTGCTCTTAGGTGATAAAAGGGGATGAGATACATGTGTCTTTGGCGAGACACGTGTACCGGACAGGTTTACCATATGTAATGGGTAGTCTGTCCTGATCATGGTTACATGGTATTTTAGCCCGAGAGTTTGCTGAATTCATGTAGCTTGAATGAATGGAAATAAGGATGTAGTATGGTCTAAGATACGTGAAGGTAGTATGGGTAAGTTGTCTAAGGTTGAGATGCATGACTCTATTGGTCGGAATCATGCGTCAGTAGTGGAGGTAGAAGAATGAGACGAAGGACGCAGTGTCTTAACCATAAGGTGAATCACGAAGGTTCACTTAAGGTTTGAGACCCGGAAGGTTTTAGCATAGTAAATGGTACATGAGAGCCTAGGAATGGACGAAGAGTGTTCCAAGTGAGGTGTGGTTCTATGTTTAGAATAGTTATTTATGCATTTAAATAGATGATGATGTAAGGTTATGTGTATGCATGTAGGTTGCCATCTGACAAGCACACGAATAGACTGCATGGAATGAGTATGGCATGAAGTCCAAGTAAGTATTACGTTCATAGTCTTCTAGAGTTTTTACGTATAGAAAAGAAGAAAAAGACGAAAGCCTTTTATTAAAAAGGAAAATGAAAAGAAATGTAAGTTTTCAAGTATAAGTATGTAGCGGCCTTCCTTGGTAGCCCCTCTTTACGCACCCAAAGTATGTACGTGTATGCATGTGAATGGATGCTATATGTGTAGTACGTATTGTATGTATGTTCATGAAATGGAAACGAAACGAAGATGTAAGAACCGTTAAGGAACGCAAGGACTGAAACTGAAAGAAAAGAAGACAAAGAAAACAAGAATTTTCCTAAAATAACTCTCTTTAATTTTATCTCAAGGAAAACTTCTTTCAAAATGACTTTTACAAAACGAAAGAGAGGAAAACCTTTTTCTCAAATGAAACTCTCACGAATCGTAAGAAACGAATGAACGTAAGAAAGATAAGAACTGTAAGAACTGAAATAAAAATGGACTGTAAAGGAAAGAATGGACTGGACTGAATGGATGATGTATGAAAATACGTAAGGCCACATGGACTGAAATGGTACCAAATGAAAAGGGGCAGATTGCAATGCCGGGTAAGTAGTACTGGTAGTGCACCCAGTGCTGCACCCTGACTGAAATGGATTCCCAAACCCGCGGCCACGGGCGGAATCAGGTCCAAAAGACCGCTAACCCCAGCACACGGGGCGTAACAGTGTGCTATGGGCCGCATGAAAGTGAAAAGAAAAGAAGGTATGTATGTTAAGAAATGAACGCATGTATGCATGGATGTATGTATGTAAAAAGAACGAATGCATGAAAATGTTCTTTAAGAAATGAAAGCAGCGAAGAGTGGGGAACTGTTTTAAAGAAGCAAGCACGTTTTAAAAGAAGAAAACCCCCACCTCGCAACGTTTTTAAAAGAAAAGAACGACGTATGCATGCTATGTACGATATGTATGTACGGAATGATGAATGCATGATTGAAAATCTATGTTATGATATTTTGACTGTATGAAGTAATGCTTACGAGTCATCGACTCATTTTAGTTTTATGTGTGCCCTCCCAGGCACAAGATGAGCATGACAGGACAGGACGGGCACAGCCAAAGGGGGAAGAGCACGAAGGCCTAGGCAAGATGTTTTTATATGAAAACTTAAATTATGAAAGTTAATGTTTTCCGCTAATTATTTTAATAAAAAAAATGAAATGAATTCTATGTATAGCATGGAAGTCTTTTGTATCCTGGCATGAATGGAAAAGTGAAGGAAAAGAAATAGTAATTCTTGTCGATTTAAAAAAAACAAAAAAAAAATCCACATGAAAAGGACCCACAATAAGTAGTCAATATTTTAGGGCGTTAAGAAAATTTTAGGACCCTAAGCAAATTTGTAGTACGTTAGGATAAACCATAGGGCCTTAAGCAAATTTTGAGGACGAAATTTATTTTAAGGAGGGGTGATTGTGATATCCGCTCCTTTCTTCTTCTTTACGTATGTGCCTCGATCCACGTATCAGACTTCGGTCAACATGTCGAGCCTTGTTCCACGTGTCGAATTCACGTGCTGAGCTTCGATCTACGTGCTGAGCCTTATCCTCAGTACTGTACCTTGATAGAGTGTTCCGAAAGTTATCCTGCGGATTTCAAAGTAAGATAGATATTTTATAGCCTACAGATATTTGAAGTTTTATGGAAATATCTATAGGAGATATTTCCAGTATTATTAGATAAGCTTGTTTTAAAGTAGCACAATTATAATATTTTAATGAGCTCTGAAAATATTATAATTGTGGATAATTACTTAAGTTAAATATTTTAGTTGTTTTAAGATATTAAGAGGTTTAACTTTACGTTGAAAACTCTTATTTAAATTAAATGGTTTTATCCTCTTTAAGTGATTAAAGATACTTTATCATTTATATAATGATGAAGAAATATTATTTTATAAACCTTAGTTTATAAAATACTAATCTATCTTAATTCCTCTCAGTGTTTATTTAAGTGTTTTATGCACTTTGATTAATTAATGATACTTTATCATTTTATATAATGATGAAGAAAATATTATTTTATAAACCTTAGTTTATAAAATAATATTCTATCTTAATTCTTTTCAGTGTTGTAATTAAGTGTTTTATTAATTTAAATGATTTTATCATCTTCGATTAATTAACGGTACTTTATCATTTTAAATAATGATGAGGAAATATTATTTTATAAATTTTAGTTTATAAAATAATATTATACCTTAATTTCTCGTAGTGTTTTATTTAAAATAAAACACTTATGCGTTTTCAATCATTGTTTTAACTCATCGTTGGTTTATTTGAGGATCCCGAAGCGTAGGATTGAAGCGATATACCCAGGCCCTTACCCTTTTCCCTTCACTTTTTCCTTTTTCCTTTTTCTTCTCTCTCTTTCCTCTCCTTTTCTCCATGGCCGACGTACACATGCATGTTCTCTCCTCCATGCCGTTCGGTCAAGCCACCCAACCGGCACAACCTCGCGACCACAGCTCCACCACATGTTCATCTACCTCTCCCTAGCTTGCCATGAAGTTTTATGAAATTTCGCTACCTCGCGTTTCCTTCCACCGGCCAGATTTACTGTTCACGGCGTGATGCCGCCGTGCTCCGCCACCTTTGACCACCACAAGGCGACCATGAGACTTCCAAGGCCACGTCTAGCTTTTCTCAGCCCCAAACTACCACTTTATGTGGTGGACAGCCACCGTATGCGGTGTTACCGCCACGTACGTTCCTCCGACGCATATTCGTGACGAGCAGCGAGCGACGCACGGGTTGTCCCGTCGATGGTATAACCCTCTATCCTTAGTTATTTATGTTTAACGTAGTTGATTTGGTTGGTTGTAGATTATTTAGTTGTGTTTGTGGAGTTCGCTGCGTAGTTGTGAAGTGAACTGTGGTTGTGAAGTGTTGGGCTTGATTGTGTAGTTTTGTGCACTGTGCTGTGAAGTATGGGCATGAGATGGATGCCGTAGTTGTGATACGGCGTGTTGTGTGAAGAGAGTACGCGTGTAGCGTATTCTGTGTAATACAGCGACGCGCCGCGCGACGTGCGCTGTAGTGATGTGTAGCGTAGAAGGAAGGGAGTATGCATGGAGTGTACTCCGTGTTGTATGGCGATGCATCGTGTGATGTGCATCGTGATGATGAGTGTTGTAGCAAAGGAAGTACGCGTAGCGCGTACACCGTGTCACGTAGCGATGCACCGTGAGACGTGTATCGTAGTGATGTGTGTTGTAGTATGGATGGAATAGATTTCACGTGAGTGTGCTCTGTACCAGGTTATGATACATTGGATGGCATGTCACGAAGGGTTGGATGGCGTAACAGAGAAGTGTGGAGCGTATGGTGTAGCGTCGGGATACTGTGTAACAGTATCCTGGAGCAATGGTGAAGTGGCCTGTAGTCCAAGGTAACAGGTATTGCCTAGAGATTGACTTGTGACTGAGAGTATGATGAAGAAATATTATTTTATAAACCTTAGTTTATAAAATAATAATCTATCTTAATTCCTCTCAGTGTTTATTTAAGTGTTTTATGCACTTTGATTAATTAATGATACTTTATCATTTTATATAATGATGAAGAAAATATTATTTTATAAACCTTAGTTTATAAAATAATATTCTATCTTAATTCTTCTCAGTGTTGTAATTAAGTGTTTTATTAATTTAAATGATTTTATCATCTTCGATTAATTAACGGTACTTTATCATTTTAAATAATGATGAGGAAATATTATTTTATAAATTTTAGTTTATAAAATAATATTATACCTTAATTTCTCGTAGTGTTTTATTTAAAATAAAACACTTAGCGTTTTCAATCATTGTTTTAACTCATCGTTGGTTTATTTGAGGATCCCGAAGCGTAGGATTGAAGCGATATACCCAGGCCCTTACCCTTTTCCCTTCACTTTTTCCTTTTTCCTTTTTCTTCTCTCTCTTTCCTCTCCTTTTCTCCATGGCCGACGTACACATGCATGTTCTCTCCTCCATGCCGTTCGGTCAAGCCACCCAACCGGCACAACCTCGCGACCACAGCTCCACCACATGTTCATCTACCTCTCCCTAGCTTGCCATGAAGTTTTATGAAATTTCGCTACCTCGCGTTTCCTTCCACCGGCCAGATTTACTGTTCACGGCGTGATGCCGCCGTGCTCCGCCACCTTTGACCACCACAAGGCGACCATGAGACTTCCAAGGCCACGTCTAGCTTTTCTCAGCCCCAAACTACCACTTTATGTGGTGGACAGCCACCGTATGCGGTGTTACCGCCACGTACGTTCCTCCGACGCATATTCGTGACGAGCAGCGAGCGACGCACGGGTTATCCCGTCGATGGTATAACCCTCTATCCTTAGTTATTTATGTTTAACGTAGTTGATTTGGTTGGTTGTAGATTATTTAGTTGTGTTTGTGGAGTTCGCTGCGTAGTTGTGAAGTGAACTGTGGTTGTGAAGTGTTGGGCTTGATTGTGTAGTTTTGTGACTGTGCTGTGAAGTATGGGCATGAGATGGATGCCGTAGTTGTGATACGGCGTGTTGTGTGAAGAGAGTACGCGTGTAGCGTATTCTGTGTAATACAGCGACGCGCCGCGCGACGTGCGCTGTAGTGATGTGTAGCGTAGAAGGAAGGGAGTATGCATGGAGTGTACTCCGTGTTGTATGGCGATGCATCGTGTGATGTGCATCGTGATGATGAGTGTTGTAGCAAAGGAAGTACGCGTAGCGCTTACTCCGTGTCGCGTAGCGATGCACCGTGAGACGTGTATCGTAGTGATGTGTATTGTAGTGTGGATGGAATAGACTTCACGTGAGTGTGCTCTGTACCAGGTTGTGATACATTGGATGGCATGTCACGAAGGGTTGGATGGCGTAACAGAGAAGTGTGGAGCGTATGGTGTAGCGTCGGGATACTGTGTAACAGTATCCCGGAGCAATGGTGAAGTGGCCTGTAGTCCAAGGTAACAGGTATTGCCTAGAGACTGACTTGTGACTGAGAGTATAAGGAAGTGATGGAGAAGTATCAGAGTATGCAGTGGAAGCATGATGGGTATCATGACGTGACTCAAGCTTTGTCTTGAGCTGCGTGACATGATTGATGTGCAATTGTGGATGCAATCCTATCCCATCAAGTGTTGGGATGAACTTGTACAGAGTTGGGAAGTAGGAAGAATCCTATCAACCGAGTCTGAGCAAGTTGGTATCGGAGTATGGAGCTTGTTTATACAAGCAAGTGTTCAGTAGAATTAAAAGTTGCTCTTAGGTGATAAAAGGGGATGAGATACATGTGTCTTTGGCGAGACACGTGTACCGGATAGGTTTACCATATGTAATGGGTAGTCTGTCCTGATCATGGTTACATGGTATTTTAGCCCGAGAGTTTGCTGAATTCATGTAGCTTGAATGAATGGAAATAAGGATGTAGTATGGTCTAAGATACATGAAGGTAGTATGGGTAAGTTGTCTAAGGTTGAGATGCATGACTCTATTGGTCGGAATCATGCGTCAGTAGTGGAGGTAGAAGAATGAGACGAAGGACGCAGTGTCTTAACCATAAGGTGAATCACGAAGGTTCACTTAAGGTTTGAGACCCGGAAGGTTTTAGCATAGTAAATGGTACATGAGAGCCTAGGAATGGACGAAGAGTGTTCCAAGTGAGGTGTGGTTCTATGTTTAGAATAGTTATTTATGCATTTAAATAGATGATGATGTAAGGTTATGTGTATGCATGTAGGTTGCCATCTGACAAGCACACGAATAGACTGCATGGAATGAGTATGGCATGAAGTCCAAGTAAGTATTACGTTCATAGTCTTCTAGAGTTTTTACGTATAGAAAAGAAGAAAAAGACGAAAGCCTTTTATTAAAAAGGAAAATGAAAAGAAATGTAAGTTTTCAAGTATAAGTATGTAGCGGCCTTCCTTGGTAGCCCCTCTTTACGCACCCAAAGTATGTACGTGTATGCATGTGAATGGATGCTATATGTGTAGTACGTATTGTATGTATGTTCATGAAATGGAAACGAAACGAAGATGTAAGAACCGTTAAGGAACGCAAGGACTGAAACTGAAAGAAAAGAAGACAAAGAAAACAAGAATTTTCCTAAAATAACTCTCTTTAATTTTATCTCAAGGAAAACTTCTTTCAAAATGACTTTTACAAAACGAAAGAGAGGAAAACCTTTTTCTCAAATGAAACTCTCACGAATCGTAAGAAACGAATGAACGTAAGAAAGATAAGAACTGTAAGAACTAAAATTAAAAAATGGACTGTAAAGGAAAGAATGGACTGGACTGAATGGATGATGTATGAAAATACGTAACGGCCACATGGACTGAAATGGTACCAAATGAAAAGGGGCAGATTGCAATGCCGGGTAAGTAGTACTGGTAGTGCACCCAGTGCTGCACCTTGACTGAAATGGATTCCCAAACCCGCGGCCACGGGCGGAATCAGGTCTAAAAGACCGCTAACCCCAGCACACGGGACGTAACAGTGTGCTATGGGCCGCATGAAAGTGAAAAGAAAAGGAGGTATGTATGTTAAGAAATGAACGCATGTATGCATGGATGTATGTATGTAAAAAGAACGAATGCATGAAAATGTTCTTTAAGAAATGAAAGCAGCGAAGAGTGGGGAACTGTTTTAAAGAAGCAAGCACGTTTTAAAAGAAGAAAACCCCCACCTTGCAACGTTTTTAAAAGAAAAGAACGACGTATGCATGCTATGTACGATATGTATGTACGGAATGATGAATGCATGATTGAAAATCTATGTTATGATATTTTGACTGTATGAAGTAATGCTTACGAGTCATCGACTTATTTTAGTTTTATGTGTGGCCTCCCAGGCACAAGATGAGCATGACAGGACAGGACAGGCACAGCCAAAGGGGGAAGAGCACGAAGGCCTAGGCAAGATGTTTTTATATGAAAACTTAAATTATGAAAGTTAATGTTTTCCGCTAATTCTTTTTATAAAAAAAAATGAATTTTGTGTATAGCATGGAAGTCTTTTGTATCCTGGCATGAATGGAAAAGAGAAAGAAAAAGAAATAGTAATTCCCGTCGATTTTTACTTTTTTTATAAAAAAAAAATCCACATGAAAAGGACCCACCATAAGGACGGGCGTTACATCTTAAAAACACGTACCCTAGCAATCAGAATGATTACACCAGGAGTACCACATATTACTCTGACAATCAGAATGATTCCTTCAAGAGTATCTTAAAAACACGTACCCTAGCAATCAGAATGATTACACCAGCAGTACCTCATATTACTCTAACAATCATAATGATTCGATCAAGAGCATCTTAAAAACACGTACCCTATCTATCAGAATGATTACACCAGGAGTACGTTGGACATACTGACTTAAACATAACTTGAAAGACATGACATACTTGAGATGGAAACACTTCGTAACATGACCGAACATGTAACAGATGGTATACTTGACATGACATACTTGCAACAGTGAATATCATATGATATGACATACATGTAACATATGGCATACTTAACTTGGCATACTTATAACATACAACATTGCATGATAGAAAAGATTGTGTAACAGATAAATATTCATGAAAGAATAAATCATGCGTAACAGATAAACATGTAATGACATGGCATATATGATAACATACATACATAAATTGTAGTTCTCTTACTCATCATACATACACAGTAAACTGATAGTAAGTTAAAAGCTAACTTACCTTGTTCGTCGCGTTCTATGAGAATAAAGTGCGAAACACGAGGAACTGTAAAAGGTCATTCTAAAAGTTAGAAATTTAATTACTAACAATTAGAAACATGAAAACAAGCTAACTTAGAGTAAAATTATCATTTTACCCTCTACATGTGGGAAAACGACTATTTTATCCCTAACTTAAGGATTTCACATCCTAACTCCAAAAATTTTCAAAATTTACATTCCTCATGTAAATTTTGTCCTAAACTCAAATATCAACTCAGAAAAATTTAAAACAAAACACAACTATGGAAAACACACTATGGCCGAAACATCCATAGGCCATTTCTCTTGATTTTTGATGCAATTCCTTCCAACTTCAAAACTCATGCTTAAACCAAAATTTTGCAACAAATATCTTCCAATCCTAAGTTTAAAACCATTCTTAAAACATCCATTTAGAAAAATCTAATAATCAACACGAAACTTTTTTGTAAAAAGATCCAAGCACTTGAATCACAAGCTTTGACCTTAAATCAAAACATCTCCAAGAATTCCAAAAATCAAATCTTACTTCTAACATATTCATAACATCATCCTAACATCAACCATGCTTTAAATCATCAAACTAAAGTCACCAAAATCACAAAATAACACTTGGAGTTTTTGGTTTTTACACTTAGTCCAAAAACAGAAACTTTTTCCTCAATTAGTTTTGATAAATCTCTTGATCAATGGCTTAAGAGGGTGTGATCTGTGAAATAAAGCATCACATGTTTTATAAATGTGTCCTAAAGAATATCCAACCATCAAAATAAAAATCACATGGCTAAAACTCAATAAAACATGGATCTAACCTAAAAACATCAAATCTTAGGCCTAACCAAAATTCTCTTGCATAGAAAAATCATATCTTTGAAACTAATGCTAAATATCTCCAAAATAACATCCTAACATGAAAATAAGAGACTTAGGATCATCATATAAAAGTATCAAAGCCATTAGAGTAAGATCAAACCACAAAATATTCAAACTTTCTCCAAATAAAAACTGTTTTTCCACTTCCAGTTTTCAAGTTTCTAGATCTAAGAACATCTATCATCAAAAGCTTTATTCATGCAACAAAACTTCAATGCAAACTCTTAAACACATGCTAAGAACACTCCATACAATTTTTGGACCATGATATGTCCATTAGCTTGGTCAAAAACTCCAAAACATAACATACTCTCCAGATTCACGTCCAAAATGACCTTTCTATGGTTAAAAATACTTTTGACTGACCAAATGACCATGGAATGATACGAAAAATACATCTTCAAAAACTAGACTCAAAGAAGAACAACTTTTATTAAGGAGTAATTATGTGAAAATACTTAAAAAGGGTTGAAAAGCTCCACGCAAAACGACCCAGAAATCTGCCCGAGAGAGCTCTTTTGGGTTTCTCTCTAAGAACGGGGTGAAGACTTCTGTAGTGGAAATATTTGGACCTTAATGATCATTGAGTGGAGGTGTAGACATGTGATATAAAGTGGAGGCATGTGACATGAAGGACAAAAGCTATGGGGCATGGTGTTTGATGGGGTGGGTTCCTCCATACTATTGCGTGCAGCTTGAGGCAATGAATGATCTGCCAAGTGGGGGAGGAAACTTCTCCAAGAAGCCTTGCCAAGGTGGCCAAATTTGTGGGCCTTAGCCAAGTGGGCTTCAATTTGGGGTTTAAAGGAGGTTTGGTTAGGGTTTGAGATGCTATCAAGCCCAAATCCAATTTTTCTTGGCCCAATCAAATTTCCAAGGTTTAAAATGTTGGATAAAGATGTCATAATAATAATTTGAGAAATTAATAGCATGTGGAAGTGATTTAATCAAGTAATTAAACACAATGCTAGAAATTGGATCAAAAGGGTTTGAAGGCCAACTTTAAGGTTTGGGGAAACCGTTTAGGGTTTCAGTTTCAATAAAGTTTTTGGGGTTTCAAATGGATTCCAACCATTTAGGGTTTCACTAGGGTTGAAACCCTCTTTGATCTGGCTCAATTTGGTTGATCAGATGAAAAAGGTTTTACTTAGGTGGCATGATCTCACACCTTGATTTCCTTCACAAATCCATCTAATAGTTTCTCTTTCTGCCAAGTATCTAATACTATTCATTATGTGTGGTTAAGATCTTGCCAAATGTCCAAATAAAACTTCTCTAACCTAATTTGGACATTCCACACTGTGATTTTGAAAACACTGCACTTAGTACGCTTATCGAGGTTACTATTCACTCCAAAAAAGCGCATAATAAACTTAGTACTAAAAAATCCTAAATATTCTATTGAGTCTAGTGGCGTAAATTATAACGTAATCTGACACTTCTAACTACCTCAAACATTTAAAATCGCATTTCTGGCATCATAGCGAGTGATAACACTGACTATGTTGACAGGCTACTAAAACCTTTGCGATTAGCCGGTTCATGAAAACTTATGGGGTTTTCACGAGGTTTCTAATGTCTATAGAAATTTCACCATTGAATTTCTAGCGGGCTGTTACATCAAAGGTGAGCTAGATCACGGTGACTCCAAAAGTGGCTGAGAAGCAGTGGACAATGTTTTCCAATGGGTTGGTTGTGGGTCTCAAAGTTGGAAAACATGGAGGGGAAAGCTAGGGGTTCACAAATATCTCGGAAATGGCACAAACATTTCCATTTATTATGCATGCACCATGGTCTCCATTAGGGACCATCCTCACACCCTATCTCCCTTTGTCATACCAAGAGTAACGACCGTGCATGTGATTTCGTAACGAGCAATACCCAGTTTCGTGCCTAGCGCATTCGTGACCAAGCATCCTCTAGCCCCTGTCAGTAGAGGGGCCACGGAGTCGACAAGAAAGCATTACCATATCGTCCGATCTCGTTGTCGCCTAGCGACAACCCAAGGGACATCACTTAGTTTTATATGCTCCTGAGTAAGCAGAGGAGCTGCACCAAGATAATGCCCCATCCTTGCTTGGGGTCGTGATACGCACGCACCCACCAAAAATCATTTCTCAACATGGAAACCCAGTTTTCAATCACGACACATGACAAAACACATCATAGACAAAACACCAAACAAACATAATAAATAAATATGCAAATGCATGCAGACGGTATATTTGATGACATGGCATAGCACACATAAGATAAAATAAATCAATACAACAGTCACAAAGCGTAAAATTTCACAAACCAACTCCACAATTAAACCCATCCTCCAATCCGGCCCTAGGCCCAACATCCAACAACAACTACCTTTATTTTCTGAACACTTCATGGACCCAAGGCCCATTACAATCAATCAGATTGCAGAAACAAGTTAATGTAAAAATATATTTAAATCTCAAGAAAATTATTTGAAAAACTAATTACAACGCAATCAGGCAAATCTAGATGATCAAAGGAGAGCTAGATCACAGTGACGCCAAAAGTGGTGGAGCAACGGCAGACAATGTTTTCCAATGGGTTGGCCATGGGTCTCAAAGTTGGAAAAAGGGAGGGGGAAGCTAGGGGCCTACATATATCCAAAAAATGGTCCAAACATATCCATTTATTATGCATGCACCATGGTCTCCCCCAGAGACCATCCGCATACCCTGGCTTCTTTTGTCACACCATGGTTAACGATTGTGCATGTAACTTCATAAAGAGCGAAGGGCCACGGAGTTGGCATGAGAGCGTTACCATCTTCTCTGATCTTGTTGTCATTCGGTGACAACCCAGGAGATGTCACTCAGTTTTATACACTCCTGAGTAACCAGAGGAGCTCTATCGAGATAATGCTCCATCTCGACTTAGGGTCATGATATGCATGCACCCACCAAAAATCATTTCTCAAAACGGAAACGCAGTTTCAATCATGACACATGACAAAACACCAAACAAACATAATACATAAATATGCAAATGCATGCAGACAGTATATTTGATTACATGGCATAGCAAACAACAGATATATATTTAAATCTCAAGTTAGTGTAAAAATATATTTACACTAACTTGACACCACCAATTAGATTGTAGAAACAAGTTAGTATAAAAATATATTTAAATCTCAAGAAAATTCTTTGAAAAATTACTTACAATGTAATCAGGCAAATCTGGAAGATCAAAGGTAAGCAAGATCATGGTGATGCCAAAAGCAGCATAGTAGCGGCAGACTGTGTTTTCCAATGGGTTGGCTATGGGTCTGAAAGTTAGAAAAAAAAGGAAAGGAATGAGCTTTGGGTCAAGGGGAGGAGGAAGGACGTGGTCTTGGTGACATTGTGGTGGTGCTCAGTGGGATTGGAGGCTGGCGACAGTGGCACACGGTGGAGATCAAAGCCATGCATGAGAGGAATGGGCGTGCGTGAGGGTAGATCGGGGCTATGGGTGGCAAGGTGAGGTTGATGATGGTTAGGGAAAGCTAGTGATGGTGGCATGGGTTGCGAATTAGGGCCAAACAAGAGGAGAGAGACCGTGTGAGAGTGAAAGGGCGTGCAA
Organism: Carya cathayensis; assembly: GCA_011037825.1. Lineage (NCBI taxonomy): Eukaryota > Viridiplantae > Streptophyta > Magnoliopsida > Fagales > Juglandaceae > Carya > Carya cathayensis. The sequence goes on from QGSO01000375.1 coordinate 802,356, forward strand.
TGGCTAGGGGCTACGATGGGACATAAGGGTGGCCAAGGTAGGTTGCCAATGGAAGGGGAAGCTGTTGGTGGTGGTGTGGTGGCCAGGGGATGGTGGACGGCGGTGTTGGGTTGAAGAACTTGTTGGTTTTAGGCTGGGCTATGGGGAGATAGGGAGGCTCGTGAAGGGTGGAGACCGGTGTGGGGAAGGTCGCCGACGTGAGGGGGTGGCAATGGTGGTGGCTGGTGGCGCTACTGGTGGCTGGGCTGGAGGATAAGGGAATCAGTGAGGGGACATGGGGGGGTGCACTGGCTGAAGGAGAGAGAGAAAGAAAGGAAATGTAGAAAAAGAGGAATGGACTTAGGTTTTAATCCAGGCCCTTCATCTTGAGGTCTTCAAACTGATCCAATGATGAGAAATTAAACATAGAGTTAACTACCTTGAAATAGGTAGAAAGATAAATAAAACACATGAACTTATTAATAATAAAATAAAATAGTAAAAACCAACAATGAATATAATTTGAAATAAAGAGCCAATAAATAGTAGACAATAATTAATAACAAGAAAAAGCACAATAAATTAAATTACACAACTTAAGCAGTGATAACAAGAAAATACTATAGCCAAAATAATAATAACCAATTTAAAATAAAAGAACCAATAAAATAATTAATAAAATAAACACTTAAAAACACAAAGAAATGAGGGTTATCACAGGAAAAATATGAAATTATACAAAATAAGAAATTCAAAAGAAGTATAACATTTGCAAATTTCTTATAACATGAGGGTTATCACAGTAATTTATGTTGCACTCTTCCATGACTTGTATCACGTGAATGAGAACTGAATCTACTTCTCTCAAGCCTATCTTGAATATTGGGTTCCTACTAGACTCGTCCCAATTGGATTGCACTAATCCTTGCATTGCTTCCTTGCTCTTCTTAGCTCTCAATCTTGTGATTGCCCTATCTGGAACTTACAAATGATGTTTAAGGCTCGGTCTACCTTGGGGGCCATCAATAAGTGTACCGATTTCTCACACAAGACACCACGAATTTGAAAATCACATTTTTTAATTTGCAAGTATCCATTTGATTAAGGTATGTACCATGGTCTCCCCTATGAATCATCCACACACTCTTGGCTCAATTGGTTACAGCATGGGTAACGACTAATGCCAGGCTCCACTCCCAGTGCATACGTGACAAGTATCCTCTAGCCTCCGGTAGTAGAGAGGCATTGGAGTCGACCCTAGAGCATTACCATCTTGCCCGAGCTTGTTGTAGCGGATGCCACTTACTTTCACACACTCCCGAGTGACTAGAGTAGCTCCATCGAGATAATGTCCCATTTCAACTTGGGGTCATGATATGCACACACCCATAAAATAATCATTTGACACGAAAAATCAAAACTTTTACATGTTTCCGTATACACAAAAATAGAGCACAATTACAAAAATATTAATGACAGGTAACAAATATAATGCAGACATTGTGCAATAGTTAATTATTGAATGAAATATTAACAACATTAATTATGAATTAAAAAAAACACACAATTTCATAGCAAGTCAATTCCCAACTCCACAACCATTGCAAATTTGTTCCCTGTGATTCACAAGACCCTTGGCCACAAATTCATAGCCAACTACAATGAATTCCCAATGCTCCACCGGGCCCTTGATCAGTCCCAATGCTTCACATAAATAATCCAATCACAACTCACAACTAGACTTCACATAACATGGTTTCATCACCAAAGCAATGACCAAAACACCCAATCAATCTCCATCTGTAAAAACCGAGGCATATCACCAAGTCCTATAGTCTATCCATAGTAATTTCACAATATACTTAACAAAGGATTCAATGGACATCAAGTAAAAGTATTTTGATTAGATTAAAAACAACTCTTAAACATGTAAATAGAAAGATCCATTAAGATGACAAATTTTGCAAACCCAATAGCAACATTTTGGAGCCCATTATCGAGTACCACTTACCTCTATGCATGGGAAGGATTTTCTAGATGCATGTCATTGCTCCGATCTTCTTCTCCAAGGCTGGTACACCATGAGTGGCAAAGGAAATGTGTGGGGTAGTGTCAAAATTCAGTTTACAGTAGGGGCCAGCTTGCGTGGATTGCTGGATTGGAGTAGAAGTCGAGTTTAGTTTAGTTAGTGTTATGGGTTTAGGGCCTAAGTAGATTACTAATGTAATGAACTTCTTTTAATTTTCTTGTTATGCTTATGTTAGTTGTTTCAACCATGTTCCACGAGGCCAGTAGATGGAAAGCCTTCAACGAGAGAATTTCTACTTATAGTTGTGGGGAGCGTATTGTTTGCTTTGTCCATAAACTAATGGAAACCTTATTTTCATATTCATCCTTCTTCTTCCTCTCTAATTATTCTAGTATCCTAGAGGTTCCCACCCTTGAAGTGATATTGTTCATTCTATTCTCAGGGTGTGTTACAAATTGGAGATATTGATCTTTGTGCTATCAAAATCTATGGAAGAATTCTTGCATCATTACTCAAAATCAAAGAGTTGGTGTAACAAAATCAGCAACGCTAAGAAGTTATCCTACTAAAATTAAAGGAATGCAAGAACAACTTTAATGAAAACTTGAACTATTTGGAAACCCAAAGCTCAAAATATAGGAAGAAGAACATGTAGTTACGGTGGAAATGAAAAGGTCCAACTATTTTACTGCTCCTTTTGCCTCAGCCTCCACTCACGCACTGGAGCAAAACAACACACCCCATACAGAATCTCCTTCTCCACCACTAGAAGCCCAACATCTACTCCTAACTTCTCCACCACTAGAAGCCCAACATCTACTCCCATTCCCGATTTCATGGCCACCAGAAGTGAGTTTGACCCTGGTGGTATCATTATCGGGCACAACAATGCAAAAACTCGAGAATGGGTTTGTGCTATTAAATACTTATATTCAAAATCTGCACATTCCGTCATTTGCCACAGTGGCAAGTTGTTTACATAGAGGTGGAACCAAAGAGGGACACAGGAACACCCACCAAAGACCAAAATTGGGGCTTTTCCCATCCAAGTTAAGGTGCTTGCCAGTGTTAAATTTTTTCAAGCGGCCATTTGTTGGTGGCATTGTTTGACTGTTGATGAGCAAGGCTGAGTTTATGTCAGAGCAAGGAATGAATATGGGTAGTGTGGGGAAAACCAGAGAGGGAAAATTATGTCAGAGAGCCATTGAGAAGGGATATCATGATTCCACAGCACTGCATGCCAAAGTTGGTATGTCCACAAATAGAAAATCCTAGAAAGCAAAAAAGCGCTTCCAATCTGGATGGCAATAGTAGGTGGAGCAGGAGGAAAATTGGAAAAGACGAGGGGGAGATAGAGTGGGATGACGTGCATTCGATTTTGGGTTTAAGAAGTCTTTGTCCTTACACTAAGATTTTCCTTTGTGGGTGCGAGCACGCGTAGTGGAGCTCGGATATAATCTGATTTGCATGCCCTGGAAGAGAAAACTGGGGCACTGCTACTACTAAATCTACGAGGACTAGAGACTCTTGATGATGTCCAACCATTTTTGTGCAATCTATTTGTAGATCTAGATATCATTTGTCTCCCAAGGTTATTTCAATTTCTCTAGCTACTAGTGGCTAAGCTAATAGATGTGTTTCAGGCTCCCAAAAGTAAGAAAAGCACTTCAACAATTGGTTTTGAAAGAATCTTGAGCCTGGGAGCTTCAGTCAGGCCCTTCTTAAGCAACATGGAGATGACCTTCTTACCAATGCACTCCAACAATGGGTGGTTTTGAAGAACATCATTGATGGGTACAAGTTTACCTCCCTGTTGTAGTCCATGAATAATACTTTTACTATATATATGGATCGAAATTTTGTAATAAAAACATGATTTTTGCTTGTTTTGGGGATATTTTTGAGATTGCAAAATCGATGGGGTTTTCAAATGCGACATCGTTTTATATACTCTTACCATATAAGAATTTTTCTCCTTAGTTGTTTGATGAATTACTAGTTTTGGGGTGTATTTGGGCCAATTGATGAGGGAAGAGAAAGATTTGCAACTGTTACGACCAATCTATCAATTAATATAAGTTGGTCATAGAAATTGTTGAATTGTAATGACATGTTCTCCTTAAATGTATCATTCACTTTTCTTGAGTATGTCAGTATTGCTGGATATTGACAATAAGTACAGGCTATTGGAGTTGGATATTGGTTTACAAATACAACACAATTGCATGCATGGATTGAGAAACCGGTAAGATTTCAATATCTTGAGAACAAAGATCCAAAGATTGTGCGTTGTTATATAGAACATTGAATAGACTTCAAGTGTTTGCTGGTCTTTTTATAATTAGTGGGGACGAGAAGGATAAGCTTTTGGTGGCTTTTCTTGCATGAAATTTTGAGGAGGAGAAAGGAAGGCAACTGGTTTGAAGAATTGATGGGCCTTAAGGTAGACCGTGCCTTAAAGATCATTTGCAAGTTCCAGATGGGGCAATCACAAGATCAAGAGCTAAGAAGAGTAAGGAAGTAATGCATGGATTGGTGTAATCCACCTACGATGGGTCTAGCAAGAGCCCAACATTCAAGATGCGCTTGAAAGATGAAGATTTAGTTTTGATTAATTTGATATAAGCTATAGAAGGGGGCAACAACATGACTCAAAGGCTTTGGGCACTTTAAGGATTTCAACTTGTTTAATTAATTTAAAAGACTTATTTTATTAGTTTAGAATAATTAGATTTATTATGAGAATGACTTAAGGACATGTTTAGAAAGTTATTATTTTGTTGAACTAGGGTTTCAAGAGGGTTACTGTATCGGAGTTACTATAGAGCGGTACTGTAGTCGTGATACTATTCACTTAGGAGCATTTTTGGAAGATGGGGCTTTATTTTACCTAGGGTTTTGTGAGATTTTAGTTTAAATACTCTTTATAGCCTCATTTTAACAAATTATGAAAGTTTATAAAAATTGATGAATTTTATTCATTGTGAGTTGAGTTTATCTCCTCTTGTTCTTGATTAAACTTTTGAACTTATCAAATGTAAATCACAACATTTGTGGTGTTCCTCCTTTGTAATCTAGGTTCCTGAGACAGGTTTTTCAATGTGTCTAGATTTTCATACAATTTAGGTTCTTGAAACGAGTTCATCAATGGATCTAGATTCTTCCATCCATTGACTTAATTTTGGCTTTCTTGGGTGAGTTTTCAAATTGATTGTGGGTTCAAGAGATTCCAATTCCGCAGGTTCATATCATTGCTTCCTTTATGCTTGGAGGTGACACTGATGTTTCCTTTGGATTTAAAGATGTTGACAACAACTCTTTTGTAGGTACAGTAAAATTAAATTTTGAGATTATTGAGAACCCTGCTAATGTCAAAAATCCCAATTTGTTCTCACTAATGCTAATTTGTTAAAGCTCAACATTGACCTCCAGGAGGATATACATGGTTCGAGTGAGCCTTAAAATTCTAATATCTCATTGGGTTCTTCTTTTACTACTATTTCCTACACAATCAATAACCCTACATTTCAGACACTGCGTATTGCTATAGTAGCATTCACCAGTCTATTTTTGGGAGGTTTTCATACCAAATTGGGACATGTTCTATAGCGACCATTACACAGCTGAGTTCCATGGTTCTGCTAGAGCATTGGGCAAAGTGCCATATTTGTGCTTACTTTCACAATTCAACGTAACTTACACTCTAAACTTTCATGAAACTCAAAATTCTAATCTTTCATTGGGTTCTTATTTTACTACTATTGCCTACACAGTCAATGAGCCTACATTTCAAACCGTACATACTATTGCAGTTGCATTCTCTCGTCTGGTTTTTGGGAGGACATTGTACCAGATTGGGAAATGTTTATAGCGACCATTACATAGTTGAGTTCCATGGTTCAGCAAGAACGTTGGGCGAAGTGCCATACTTGCACTTACTTTCACAACTCAATGTAACTTACACTCTAAACCTTCATGAAACTCCCTCAATGTTTCTTACTGAAAAGGCAATAGCAGTTGTAAAAATGCTTTTCATAGTGCAATTTACCACACCAAGTCAAAGAAGCATGACTTCACCTTGTAGGCAAGGTGCTTTGAAGGGGAAGATTTATCACAATTCAATTTTCAGTAGGGGCCAGCTTGTGGGGATTGTTGGATTGGACTAGGAACCGAGTTTATTTTAGTTAGTATCATGGGCTTAGGCCTAAGTAGATTAATGATATAATGGACTTATTTTAATTTCCTTGTTATTTTTATGTTAGTTGTTTAAACCATGGTCCAAGAGGCCTAGTAGATGGGAAGCCTTCTAATAGGGAATTCCTACATATAGCTGTGGGTAGTTGTTTGTTTTGTACAAAAACTAATAGAAACCTTATTTTCATGTTCATCCTACTTCTTCCTCTCTCGTTATTCTATAGAATCTCACCCTCAAAGTGAGATTGTTTGTTCAACCAGGGATGCGTTATATTTGGATAGGGGCAGCCTACATACGAAGAGAGAGAGAGAGAGAGAGAGAGAGAGAGAGAGAGAGAGAGAGGCAGAGAGAGAGATCGGAAGGGATCTGGGAGAGATGAGGTTGAAAGGCATGAGGGAAGTGGATGGGTGTTGGTTGGAAGACCTTTGATGGGGTGTTTGTAGGTGGCGGATCTCGGTGGCATGGCTTCGGAACAACATGATTAGGCTGAGAAAAATGATGGAGAACAAAGGAGAGAAAGAGTTTGCCGGATTTGGACTGCAAAGATGGTCCAATTTGCATCCTCTGATGTCGCTAGCGATGGTTGCAAAACATAGTGGCAGATCGTACATGAAAAAGGTTAGGTGAAGCTCACAGTGGTGTTTTCCCAATGGAGAAGGATGAGTGTTATGTTTTTGGGTTGGCTATACAGGGGCTTGTGGACGCTACGGTGGCTCACGTGGGTGGCAACATTGGCCTGGGTGGTTGGGGGTGTGCTAGGGCCGAGCAAGGCTGAGCTAACCTTCGAGCGGTGTTGTCACGATTGAGACATGAGCTACAGTTGTTGCTTCTTGCTGCTAGTTTATGCTACTACCGTGAGGGGGAAAGTGAAGCTATGGTGGTTTGTTATGAAGGAGCTAGGCTGCGATGGTTGTCCGATAGTGGTGGGGCTTGGTGTTTCAAGGTTGTCACTTGCTGAGGGTAGCTCGTAGTGGTCTGGGATTCAAAGGAACTAAAAGAAATAATAGAAATCATGGTGTTTAAACAACGTGTAATCGGCAGTGATCTACTTTGCTCAACTGCAGTATGAAAGTGTGGTGTGAGAGAGTAAGGGAGAGAGATATTGGGTTAGGTAAGGCTTCAGTTGGAAATTGAGTGGAAATTAGGTAAATTAGGGTGTGTTTGGTTGTTGAACACAATTCAACTCATCTCAATTCTTCTTAAAAATCATTGATGGGACTCATTACTTTTTCAATTTCTTATAAAAATGTTAAACTCATCTCAACCTACTTCATACATTTCAACTTAAAAAGTTAAATCTATCTCAATTTAAAAAAGGTAAACCTATGTCAATGAGATTGACAAAATACTACTATTCACAGCTTAACTCATCTCAACATTCAAATGCAGCTTTAAAAGAAAAGAGCATGAGAGAGATGCTGAGTGGGGGAAAGAAAGAGAAAGAAGAGTGCAAGAGTGAGGGTCTATCAGGAAAAAAAGGGAGCAGTTAAGCTAAGTGCATTAATGCATTGGGTGGGAATTGTGGGCATTTTGGCAATAGCATTAAAGAGAGTAATGGAAAGCTATTTCACATATGTGTGTTATCCAACGTACCTAATATGAAGGTCCCACCATCTAATATCGAGATACGCTATGGTGACACGTGGCATTCTATTTTTGGTCCACTTGAAATTTGAAAATTAAAAATATAATTATTACACTTCAATTTTTAAAAATTTTAACGAATCCAATAGTGCAATTCTTTTTGTGTAATTATGATCCTAAGTACCTAAATCAAAATCAACAATTTTCCAAATTCCATAATCCATCAAATAAAATATTTGGGCCCATAGCCTATTCAAGAAAAATCCAATAAATATAAATTGGAATTTTCTCAATTTTAGCCTATTAATAAGATCCAAAATCATTCACTAAATTATAATGGGCCTATGAGCCTAGTATTATCTACTTCATGCTATGGTTGTTTATTACTACCAATTACAAATATGATCACTTCTGAATAACATATTATTGGCACTACCACAAAGATCAAACATGACTTGCTATTATGGGCCTTGTCGAGACGATTAAACATTACATATTGTAAGAGCACTTCTAAAGGTTAATCTATATTTTTTAATTTAAAAAACTAATTACATCCTACTTTTCTTATTTTAATTAACTATTTTTTAAGAGTACCATTATTCAACTACTTATCTAAATTTTTTATATATTTAGTTTATAAATTAAATAAATGAAAAAAAGTAGAGAAAAAATAATAAAAAGAGATAGATGAGAGAGAGAGAGAGAGAGAGAGAGAGAGAGAGAGAGAGAGAGAGAGAGAGAGACAAGTAT